>CM073730.1:49475634-50112777 GCA_037113605.1 Calophaca sinica
ATTGCTTGCCTTGGCTGCCATTAAGGGCTGGTTCCTAGAGCAACTAGATGTTAACAATCCCTTTTTACATGGGGATTTAAATGAAGAAGTGTCTATGTCCCTCCCTCCTGGGGTTAGAGTTCCAAATTCAGCCATAGGTTCAACCAAGGTTTGTAAGCTCCATAAATCTCTCTACGGCCTCAAACAAGCAAGCCGGCAATGGTACTCAAAGCTGTCTTCAGCTCTTCTTTCTCTCGGTTATAAGCATTCATTTGCAGACCATTCACTTTTCACCAAACAGAATGGCACTCATTTTACTGCTCTCTTAGTGTATGTGGATGATATTGTCTTGGCTGGAAATGATATTGCAGAAATTAAACATGTAAAATCCTTCTTGGACAGTGCATTCAAAATAAAGGACCTTGGTGCTCTTCGATACTTTCTTGGCCTTGAAGTTACTCGTTCTAAAAGTGGCATTTTTATTAATCAACGCAAGTACACACTTGAACTACTTCAAGACAGTGGCAACCTTGCTGTGAAGCCTGCTTCCACTCCTTATGATCCTTCTCTAAAAATCCACACTGCAGATTCTGCTGCCTATCATGATGAATCATCCTACAGAAGGTTAATAGGCCGTTTACTTTACTTAACCACAACCAGACAGGACATTGCTTTTGCTGTCCAACAACTGAGTCAACATGTTTCCAAGCCCAAAGAAATTCATTATCAGGCTGCCACAAAAATCCTGCAGTACTTAAAGAATTCCCCTGCTCAAGGACTGTTTTATTCTGCAGATTCCAAGCTCAAAATTTCTGGATTTGCAGACTCTGACTGGGCTAGCTGTCCAATTACTCGTCGCTCAGTTTCTGGTTATTGTGTTTTTCTTGGCTCCTCTCTGATTTCATGGAAGTCCAAGAAGCAATCCACCGTTTCAAGATCAAGCTTTGAGGCTGAATACCGTGCTTTGGCAAGTCTTGCCTGTGAACTTCAATGGCTGCATTTTATGTTTCAAGACTTACATATTACTTTCACGCAGCCAGCTTCGGTCTATTGTGATAATAAATCTGCTATATACTTAGCACACAATCCCACCTTTCACGAACGCACTAAACACATAGAGATCGACTGTCATGTTATTCGTGAACGGATTCAGAGTGGTCTTATTCATTTGCTACCGGTTCCATCTTCTGCTCAACTTGCGGATTTATTTACAAAACCATTGCTGTCTCCCTTATTCACATCCTTGGTTTCCAAGCTTGGCCTTTGTAGTTTACACAGTCCAGCTTGTGGGGGAGTATTACCGGTAGTTAAATTAAGTTAGTTAAGAACTAATTAAAATAGGGAGTTAGTTAGTTTTGATCTGTAACTATTTTCTGTTAGTATCTTCTCCTTTCAGCATTTTGTTTATATAGCTGTAGTTCCTTCTCTTGTAAACAGATTGCTTAATTCATTTTTGATAATGAGAAATATTCTCTCCTTCATTCTCTGCGTGCTCTGAGATCAATACCATACACAACACTAACTTAATTGAGATTATCAAATAAAGTTATATAATAACACTCATTTAGCAAAATTTTGTTTTACTCATTTTGAAGCACATGACATGATGCCCAACTTTGAGGTTGGAATAGTACTTTCCAAACGAAATTTGAGAGTTCTCGTATTGTATTTTGAATATTAATTCTTAGCTTCCAAATCAATAAATCTATTAGGTCCTTCTTTTAACAAAGGAGAAAATAACATCATGTGAAGGATAAAAATTCCCTTGCCCATCCTCTGCCTTAGAAGCATTGCTCTTACATTGTATCTTCTTTTTTACCATACTAAATATAGAATTCGCATTCAGAGTTTCTATCAGGTTACATCATTCTTATTTCCCATTCTAATTATTATATCTAAAAAACCAATGCCATTTAAAATATATAGCATGATTGACTTGAGAACCTTGCAATTTATTTTGATCCCAATTGTAAAGAGAAATAAACAAGTAAACATTTTTCGAAACTTTCCTCCCAAGGTTCACAATTGACATATTTGAAGCCACAAAAAATATATCTATGAATAATGAAACAACAAAAACAGGCTTGAGGGAAACTCACACAACATTTGTTGTCCTAAACTCACACAACAATTTTATTCAACTTTTTTTGGGGTAAACTGTTGTCATAGCCAATAACAAGGAAAATTGAAGAAATTGGAGACACATTTTATAACAGGAAAAAAAAAACAAAAACAAAAACACTTGTTGATATGTAGCCTTACACAGTAACTGAAACTAGAAACCAACACTTACGTAGAAACTAGATAACTGATAACAAATAGGAGTCCTAAAAGTAGGACCTTATTGGCAAAGTAGTAACAGAACTTTAGCTGGCAATCTTATAGAAGTTGATTGCATTTCGTGCAAAGAGGTCTTTTGCAGCTTCCACGGCCTCGAACACTGAGAGATCACCATCAATGCATGCATCACGCAGAACAGAGAAAACAACTTTGCGAGCATTCTTTGCGCCTGTGAAAGCAAATCTCATGATTTTAACCACTAATCTTCGCACCCTATATAACTACAGAAGTGGAAATTTTTAAAGATAGAGTGTAAGCAACAAAAACTAATTGCTGCATTCCTTTTGCATATAAGAATTTCAAACAATAATTCAATGGATTCAGGACATCAATCTGTTTGCCTCTTCCTAATTTTTGGACTACAAGAAGTTATGAACTTAAAAATATTCAAACGCAAGCAAGTTTAAAACATAAGTTGAAATAATAATATCAGATTTATTTATATATAAGTAACATGTAGTATTTCATTACAAAAGGAACAAGATATGCATCAAGGTGGTGATGTACAAGAGAAGAAAAGCATGAGAAAATGAGAGAACCACAAAAAAGCACTTTAATATAATAAAGTTCAAATTGAGGAGCCATAATTAATGATGTTAACCAACCTAAGTAGAAGAGTTCAGGAAACGCATAGGCATCAGTACTGAACATCACCTGCAATGCAAAGTTTACTCTTATGAGACATTAAATGTCATGGCCAGAAGTTAAAAAAAAAATAAAGCTCCTTCTCTCACAATGGATATGTTTCCTTTGGTTACTCAAAGTTCAAGAAGATTCTAATTCTATTATAGAAGAAAAAACACCTTGAAAAAAGCAAAAACTTCATTTGTTTAAGTATACTACATCAAGCGAGCCACGCATTATTTGTAACTATTTGAACTCAAAAGAAAAGTTAAGGGAATTTAACAAAAGGTAAAAGCATTACTTTTTGACTTTCAAAATTGGGCATACATTTTGAGACTTGCCAATATCAAATTGGAATATATGGAGATTAGAGAGCTCAAAACTTATGCATATGTAAGTTTACATTAAAATTTCAATCCCAGTAATTAGTATACATATATTTTGATCAAAGAGAGAGGTGAGTGAAGAAAAGAAGGAGCAGAAAGAAAGGTAAAGAAAATCTGATGTTGCTACAAGACTTCCATACTAGGATGAAGTTGGTAAGTATATAACCCATGTTTGGGATTTAAATGTTGCATATTTCTAATATTAGTTCCACATACCATATGAATATTTTCCTTCTAGTTCTTAGTGCAATGCAAGGTTAGTTTATCTAAAAATTTCCATTCTCAGTGAATAATTCTTTGAATTGCTTATATTGTCACCTTATTTAACGGAGCCTGCTCCAAAAGATTTTTCACTGTAGAAATCATCCCATGTACGCTAAGCTTTGGAATTGCCAACCCGAAATCAAGGTAAACCTGAAGAAGAAAATTGGGCTACTAGCCGGTCAAACTGTAATTTAAATTCAAATCTACTAATACAAGTCACTGAGTTGTAAAATGTTTGCCTGGGAATACACAGAAGCCAGATATGATGCTTCCTTTGAGAATGGATAGGATGTATGTAAAAGAACAATCCTACACTTTGCAAATCTCTTGTCCTCAAGAACATTGTGGAGATAAAGAGGACTTGACAGTCTCAAATTCAAACCTCTATCCCCAAAGCTATTAATAGGAAGGAAGAAAAAAAAAGTTTAGTATTTTAAGTAAAAGTAAGAGGTATAATCAAGCAGAGAATCATAGTAATCTATCTCATTAGCCTTATTAATTTGATCCTATTAAACACTTACAACTCAAATTATTTCAATTAAACTTGGCTGCGCAATTTTTTTTTGAAAATTCCAAAGTTTATTCTTATGGGTCCTAAGCTTTGATGGTAAATTCACAAAAAAATGTTTAGAAATCAATACATGTAACAGTCGCAAACAATTTAAAACCATCCATTACCCTGTGTGAATCTGCATTGGCAAGTCATGGGATTGAGCAAATTCCAAACTTTGCAAGAAGACATAGTGAAGCAGATTTTTGTTTGCTAACATGACAGGCTTCCAAACTGGAGTTTAAAATGATGAATATGAATATGAATACCTTGAAACAGATAATATTAAAACCAATTTGCATTCTCTACTCACCAGCTAACACATGCTTCAGACCCTCCTCAGCTTCCTCTTTAGTCACATTTGTATTGATTTCTAGACCAAAGTAGTATGCGGCTATGCTTTTCAAACCAACTACCTCACCGGCAACTGTAACAATGATGTTAAGGAATTCAACAATAACATTGAACATTTCTATCTATCTATTATCTATTTACAAGAACTACATTAAGTTTGATTATTCATGTTGTGTCATATGGCAGCATCTCTATCTTCTATTTAATAAAACCAACTACACTTAGTTTGGTTATTCACGTTGCGTAACGTGACAACATCTCTATATAGAAAAATTATTTCCTGGGGATTTTCTTACGGCCATGTTGAACACGGTCCCATCTGCTAGTTTTTTTCTAAAGCTAAAAACTTATTTCATGTGTGTGTGTGTGTGTGAGAGAGAGAGAGAGAGAGAGAGAGACATATAAAGGATATGATTCCAACTTGGAGAGAAATGCATTAGTAAATGAATCCAGTGTCCAAGAAGATCCGTCTGGCAAACCCTTCAGGAAGCATTAAATATAAATATAAGATAACATAAATAGAAAATTTCGTGAGAGGCAGAATATGAATACAATTGAAAAAAATTCAAGTAAAACAAAAAGAAAAAAAAATAAGAGGCCTAATTAATAGTCATGAGAAAATATATATATATATGCAAATTAAAAGTGAATATCTGTAGGTATCTCACTAACTTCATTGAGGATTTTCTCGGCTAGCCGTTCAATTCTTACGAGTGTACCAATACGAGGTGTAAAAGTCTTGTGCCATTCAGTATCAAGCATTTTGTCCAATTCTATGCCATCATCAAAAATTACGGTAGAGATTCTTGCAGCTTTGAAACACGTTGAGGTGATGCATTCTAATCCAGAGACTCTTCGGTATTCTTCAACACCTTCCAAAGATGACTCGCATCCATACAACTCAGCTACATCTCTTAGATTTCTCTGACATCACATAATATAGACAGTGATAATTAGATTTCAGATAGAATAACAGCCCAAAGGATAACATTTAAAACAAATGTAGGTTGCACTAGAAACTAATTAATGCACACATGCAAAAATAATGCTGAATTCCCAAAGCCAAACTAAGGTACTCGATTATTTTGCAAAAACATTTTTTGTTTTTATTTTCAGTTTTTACTTTTAACTTTTAATAGTAAAATAAAATTATTTGTTCTTTTCACTCTGTTTGCTGTTTTAAAAAATTTATATAGAAAATGGTTAAAACAGGAAATAAAGCAAAACAATAAACTGTTTTATAATTAAAAGTAAAAACAAAACAAAAATCATAAAAAAAGTTTTACAAAAGTTAGCAGGCTTTCGTCACAAAAAAAAAAAAAATAGCAGGCTTGCAACCTAAGAGGTTCACGAATGACACTAGGGATGTTAATTTTCACCTATACATAGGGATTTCTGCAAAAACTGTCGCAGGCCGAAAGTTTTTCCATGTGGGGTTGGGAACAGGAAAGAAAATCCCCCCAATCCCCCATAGCACTATGGGGACTGGGACGTGAGTCATACTCCCCACCTAACGGGGTCCTGTCCATGATAAATCTATAACATATAATAAAGGGGATACAAGAGTTTTGGTGTGGACTTTTTCTTCCTAAAAATACCCTTTATATTAACCACTCTCAAACCACAACAAAGAGTTAGTTAATCTTTTTCCCCAGTTTTACCCATAACTCCCGTCTAATATTATACGGTTACTGGAAAAAAAAACTGCATAGAGTAGTTTTGAATTTACAAAAGGAAAAAATGTCTCAACTATTAAACATTAAAACACGATAAAATAATACATACTGTCGCGCAGCGTGCCCGTCTTGCCGCTAGTTACAATAAAACTCTTACATTATAGATATATATTACAATAAAACCCTTTTAACATCTATTATTTTATTAAATTTAAAAATTATTGAAACACTTCTTCATCTGTTCCCAACACTTTAGGATTCTAACTTCCTAACACTAAGTAGAATTTATTATGTTTTAACTTTAAATTTAAGGCTTTTTTTATAATTTTATATAATTTTTTTAATCTTATTGGATTTTACTTTATTATGCACTAATTTTTAATGAATTATAGGATTCTGCACCCTGAGAAACGGGGACGAGGACGGAGGTAATATGGAGGGTAGAGAAGGGAAGCGAGGAGTACTCCCCACCTCGCCCTGACCATTGACATCCCTAGCTATATCACTCATATATATAGTTCATTTCACATGGACAACCTAACATATTCCGAATGAATCATGACAGGAAAACCAGAGTTCATTAATGTACGATAAGCAATCAGGGTCTGTGGCTGTTAGAAATGTTAATCGATGCAAAACTACAGACACACACGTACGTCCAAGACCGGAAAAAAAAAAAAAAACTCTTCCAGCAGAGAGCTGAAAATGCAGAGAAAGCAAATCAGCAATTACCTTGAAGGATTGAGAGTGTTGTGTTGAAGCAACGGCATCACCATGGGCTAGAGAAAAGGCATGGATAAAACCAAAATTGGAATCAAGGGCAACTAAATTGTGGGCATGACCATCCACAAGTTCCACCTCCTCGATCGCTTTTCTCAACTCACTGAAATCCATTCTCTCTCTCTCTCTGTGTGTTTTTCAAAACTAGTCAGAGTCATGCACCAGTATACATATATATATATAAGCGCTCAGAACTCAGCAGTGAATATATCACATTAATTACATGATACATTGGATATATTGTACAGATAAGTATCAAAGAAGCTTCGATGACACATTTTATTATACATTCGGTCCAATGAACATTTTTAGGGATTAAGTTTATTTTGGACTTTGGAGTGTGTAAAAATTGAGTTGCTCACGTTCGTTCGAGCATGCATAAGGACATATTGACCTGCCGATATTTATGGAATAATGTTACAAAAGGAAGCAGAGTTCATTTTAAGTTGGGGGCATACTAGAGGTAATGTATTTGTATTTTATACATAGATAATATTTATAGAGTAAATTTTTTAAAATATAGAAATAATTATTGCAAATTAAATAAATAAATAAATATATATATATATAGAAATAGAATAAGAAAATGTACCCAAAAAAAAGAAATAGAATAAGAAACAAACTTTTGTTAATTTCAAAATATAATTAAATAATCATAGGAAATTAAATTAAAAATTTGATTAAATAATTTATTTTAGACATATTATTTTGTAGTTTACGTGTTTTTCAACATACTCAACAATAATAATTGTCAATATTCCTTTTGATGATATTAATTGTTAAAAATTAATATATAATATAATAAAAGGTAAACTACCTTCAGAAAGTTCATTGAATACTTAAAAGTAGAAAATACAGTGTTTTTAGAGTAATATACATAATTATCATTCTATTTAATAATAAGAATTTTCAACCCTCGACACTATATTATATGTCCTTTGTACAATATACATATATGTAAATGTATACCTTAACCATATTTCTCATTTATTGTTTGCATTATGTGCATTATATTACTTCTTTAAAACTGGTCAGAGTCATACATTCTGACCAGTACAATATAATAAAAGTTCCACCTCTCCTCAATCGCTTTTCTCAACTCACTGAAATCCATTCTCTCTCTCTCTCTCTCTCTCGCTGTGTGCGTGTTTTTCAAAACTGGTCAGAGTCATACATCAATATATACTAGCAAAGCTCAGAACTCAGCAGTGAATACATCACATTAATTGGATACATCGTACAGAGTACAGATAAGTCCCAAACAAGCTTCGGTGAGTCATCATTGTATTATACATTCGGTCCAATGAACATTTTTAGGGATTAAGTTTAGTTTGGACTTTGGGGTGTCAGAAAATTGAGTTGCTCACGTTTGTTCGAGCATGAATAAGGACTTGTTGACCTGCCGATAGTCATGGAATAATGTTACAAAAGGAAGCAGAGTTCATTTATTTTATATATAAATAATATTTATAGAGTAAATTTTTAAAAATATAGAAATAACTATTGCAAAATAAATATATAAAAATAGAATAAGAAATAAACTTTTATTAATTTCAAAATATAATTAAATAATCAAAGGAAATTAAATTAAAAATTTGATTAAATAATTTATTTTAGACATATTATTTTATAGTTTACGTGTTTTTCATCATACTCAACAATAATACTTGTCAATCCTTTTGATGATATTAATTGTTAAAAATATATAATATAATAAAAGGTAAACTACCTCCAGAAAGTTCATTGAATACTTTTTTTTTTTTTACGAGAGTTCATTGAATACTTAAAAGTAGAAAATACAGTGTTTTTAGAGTAATATACATAGTTATCATTCTATTTAATAATAAGAATTTTCAACCCTCGACATTATATTATATGTCCTTTGTATAATATACATATATGTAAATGTATGCCTTAACCATATTTCTCATTTATTGTTTGTATTATGTGCATATTATATTAGGGCATCTCCACCTATTGGGTATTTAAGGCTTGAATATCTATTTAGAGTGGTACCTATATAGATACCCTACTGTAGGAGAAAAATCTTGGGTACCTATTAGGATTGGGTACCTATAGAAGTACCATTCTCTCTCCTCTATTGCAGGCCCCACGTATCAGTTTTTTAATTATTAAATAAATTTTTGCTTATATGTGATGAGGTATTGGTGGGACCCACTTAATAATTTTTTTAGAGGTGCTGGGTTGAAGGGAACAAACATCTGTTGTCCCAAAAAATTGTGTCTCACTGTCTCCCACCAATTAAAGACTAGGGATATGAACACGTGTTAATGAGTTATGATTTTATTTTATTATGTGGCAAATTGTCATTGGTGGGGGACAGAAAATGTGACAGGAAAATGAGACAGAGAGTTTTTATCCGTTGAAAGGATTCAGTACTTATTCGGTACCCAAGTTAAAAAAGAAAAAATGAGTGATGTAGATATGTGGAATCCCTTAAGTACCCACTTTATGGGTACTCCATTAGAGATGACCTTACTTCTTTAAAAAATATATTACAGATAGGCTCATTTGAAATTTAACAGTTGGACATATAATTTTTTTAATTTTAATATTAATGTATAATTTTAATATATTCATATTTATATATGATATAATAGTTACATGCAAATTATTTAAATATAATAAAAATTTTCATTAAAATTTATGCTAGATCTTAAATAATAAACATGTCATGCTTCTTGAAACACTATTAAGTATTATTAATACATTTCTTGAGATAAATAAATCATTGTTTAATTGTATGATTAATCAATTACATCTAGATAAGTGGAAGGGTGTATTAGTGATCTGGGTAAGTATTGGTGAGCCATCCTCTATTGTCATGGCGAGTCCATTTTCCTTAACACTAGAGGTGATAGAAGGACAAGAAGGAGATCTAGAGACTTACTAATGAAAATACACAAGTCAGGAATGGGGCCGCCGAAACCTAGTTGCTCTACTAGGGCTTGTTGAGTAGCGTGTTTTCCATGCACGTAGAAACCATGGCTGCCCTAGATTTTGATCCCTATTCGTCTTCCACCTTCCTTCCTCTTCATGCTCTGTCGCTCCTTCATGATGCTATAGCCCAGGATGTACATGCCCCTTGTAAGCCATCTTTGGTGACTGAAGTTTCTTCTTCGATGAAAGGGTTCCTTACGGCTGAGCCTTCCACATCGTTATCTCCTCAGCCCAAGACTTTCGCTAGTGCACTCAACAACGCCTGTGGCATCCCTTGTAGCCAATTACCTCAGCCTTGCTTGAAAGAAAACAAAATCGCTATCTAGATCCCTGAGGATGCATATCAGAAGCCCTTGGAAAAATTCAAAAATAACCTTCATGGTCGCTTGGTTTTGACCAAGGGGGACTCTCCGCCTTGAATATCTGAGTTGCGCAGCAAGCTTACCACGCTGTGGTCTTCCATTGGGCCTTGGAATGTCATTCCGTTGGCAAGAGGTTTCTATGAGTTCTCGTTCTCATCTTTAGAAGATCAGCGACGAGTGCGTTCCGTGACATCTTGGAATTTGAAACCAGGATTCTTGAGGCTATTCTCATGGACTCCTGATTTTAATCCGCAGAAACAACAAGCTAAAAGTTTCCAATGTTGGATACGTTTCACAGGTTTGGTGCAGGAATATTGGTGTCCTCGTATCTTGTTTGCTATCGCCGGCAGCCTTGGAGTTCCCTTGTGTTTAGATGAAGCCACATCAAATCAATCTTTTGGTTATTTGCTCGTATTTTGGTAGACATCGACCTCAAGTCTGAGTTGAGATCGCAGCTCCTAGTTGAGCGAGAAGATTATGCTTTTTTTATTGGAGTGGAATATGAAAATCTTCCACCATTCTGTGATTTCTGTTTCTTATATGGACATTCGGTGGAGAAATGCAGAGTAGCCAATCATAAGAAAGAGGTTGGTAAGGATCATCAAGATGGTTCCTTGTTGCAAAAAACAGAGATGCGAAATAATAACCGCAAGCATGCAGTTACACAAGCAAAGGTTTACGTTCCCAAACCCATTCCTGCTGCTAGCATTCCGGCTGAGCATCACTCAAATGGAGCGGTTAAAGATATAGCC
This sequence comes from Calophaca sinica, assembly GCA_037113605.1. Taxonomy (NCBI): domain Eukaryota; kingdom Viridiplantae; phylum Streptophyta; class Magnoliopsida; order Fabales; family Fabaceae; genus Calophaca; species Calophaca sinica. The sequence goes on from CM073730.1 coordinate 49,486,663, forward strand.
AAGCCTACACAATAGATTGCTAAAGATAAAGGTAAGGGTGTAATTGTTCTACTCGAGGAAAATGTTGTTGATCCGTTGGTGTCAATAATGTCCCTTATACAGAGGACGAGTTGTGTTCCAATAAGCCTATTAATCCTCTCATTGGTTTTATTGAGAATAATAACAGCAAAGAAATTGGTAACTCTTCTAAGTTGCCAAATGACTTAATTGATTCCCTGGGCGGTAATAATGGTTTTATAGAGGATGAGCCTATTTCCATTGCTTCTCCTACAGCCTCCCATGCATGTTGAAGATAGCCTTCAAACCAATTCTACAGGTTCTTCATAGGTGGGACAATCTGGTTCTGTTCACGCCATGAAAGAGGTGTTGAATGATGTCGTAAAAAATGATCTTAAACACTTGTCTAAGCATTGGGGAGATGGCAACAATGATGATTCTGTTGAAGATACTCCTCCTAATGATGATGGTAATGATGCTGGTTTCACTCCTGTTCTTTCCAGATCTCAGAAAAAGAATTTGAGGAAGAAAAAGTGTGCCTTGGAGAAGGCTGGGTCTTACTACACTCGTTCTAAGGGTGGGCTACAATCTAATCACCAATGAAGATCATCTACTGGAATTGTGGAGGTATAGCCAACCTTGACACTAGGTTGGTTTTGAAAAGGTTATGTATTTCTCATAATCCAGACTTTGTTTTTATCTCTGAGCCTTGGATTGCCAAGGATCATTTTCCTAAGAATTTTTGGCGCCGTCCCAATATAAAATTCTTTGCTGTTAATGATAGGCAATCCCTTAAGGCTAAACTTTGGGGTGCTTGTGCTTCTCATATTGATCCTGTGATTTTATCTATCACTTCTCAACAACTTTCATTCTCCATTATTCATGACTCTCAGGTTATTTATATATCTGTTGTTTATGCTAGTACTGATGCTATAAAGCGTAGGGATCTCTAGTCTCACCTGAATCAGCTTCAATCTGACTTTCCTGGCCCTTGGTTATTCATTAGGGATTTTAATGTTGTCTGGGTGCTCATGAAGTTAGGGGTGGTAATTTACCCTCTTCTGTCTCTTGCACTAATTTTCAGAATTGGACTAATAGTTATAATCTTCATCACATCGTCACCAGGGGTGCAGATTACACTTGGTCTAATAGCCGCAAGGCCAAGTTTCACATTGAAAAGCATTTGGACAATTTGTAATGATGATTGGATGTGTTACTGGAGCTCTGTTTCTTGCTGTATGTTGACTCGGAGCCAGTCTGACCATTATCCACTTCTTGTTACTCTTCAGAGAGGTATGCAACCCTTCCCTTCTTCTTTCAAGTTTCTTAGTATGTGGACTCATCATTCAGATTGTAGGAGGTTGGTTGAGAGTGTTTGGAAACGCCCTTTTTTGGGATGTCCTATGACCATTCTTTCTCATAAATTAAAAGCTCTTAAAAAGGAGCTTAAGGTTTGGAACAAGGAGGTTTTTGGTAATGTCCATTTGTCTGTGGAGAATGCTCAATTGGAAGTTGACTGTATTCAGTTGCTCATTGACTGCTCTGGTTATAATGACTCTCTTCATGAGCAAGAAGTCTCTACTCAAGCTAATTTGCAACAGGCTTTGTCTTTTCAAGAGGAATTTTGGAAGAAAAAGCTAAGCTTAATTGGTTTACCCAAGGTGATAGAAATACTTCTTATTTTCACAAGATTGCAAAGATCAGAAATGTTTCAAAATCTATGTCCTTGTTAAAGGTTGGTGATTCTATTCTTGTGGAGAGAAATGATATCGAGGCCCATGTTCTTGATTATTATATGAATCTTTATGCTTCTGATAATCTCTGTGAGCCTTCTGATTTAATTCAAAGATTTATTCCCCAATCTATCTCCCGTGAGGATAATTTGATGCTTACTAATTTACCCCCATTGGAAGAAATCAAGAATGCAGTGTTTTCTCTTAATGCTTCTGGTGCTCCCGGTCCCGATTGCTTTGGTGGTGTTTTTAATCAGCATTTTTGGGACATTATCGAGCAGGATGTCTCTAATTCGGTCTTGCAATTCTTCAGGCAATCTTGGCTCCTCCCTAATTTAAATTCAAATTTGGTGGTTCTTATCTCTAAATTTCATGGTGCAGATAGGATTGAGGATTATAGGCCTATTGCTTTGGCTAATTTTCAATTTAAAATTATTACCTAAATCATGGCTGACCATTTAGCTATTATTGCCCCTATGATTATTTCTAAGCAGCAGCGTGGTTTTATAAAAGGTAGGCAAATATCTGACTGTATTTGCATTGCTTCTAAAGAAATAAATAATTTGGATTCAAATTTTTTTGGAGGTAACATTGCTCTAAAATTTGATATCAGAAAGGCTTTTGATACTATTGACTGGGACTTTTTACTGCATGTTCTTGAAGCTTTTGGGTTTGATCGTACTTTTTGCCAATGGATTAAAATCATCCTTCATTATGCAAAGCTCTATTTCTCTATAAATGGCTACTCGATTGGTATCTTTAATTGTCAGAGAGGTGTCAGGCAAGGGGACCCTCTTTCCCCTCTTCTTTTTTGTTTAGCTGAAGATGTTCTTAGTCAGAGAATTTCTTATTTGGTGGACTATGGTGCTTTGCAGCTTATGGCGAGTCCCAGAGGGTTCCCTACCCCTAGCCATGTGTTGTATGCTGATGACATTATGGTTTTCTGTAGAGGAACCAATTCCTCTCTTCAACACCTGATGCATTTATTTTCTGAGTATGGGCGTGCTTCTGGCCAAATACTTAGTTTGAATAAATGTAAATTTTACACTGGATCTATTTCTCATCGTCGTATTCATAATCTCAGTTCTCTTATTGGCTTTTCTCCCGGTTGCCTGCCTTTTAATTATCTTGGAGTCCTTAATTTTAAAAGCAAGCCTAAGAAGCTCTATCTACAGCCTATTACAGATCGTATAAAATGCAAGCTTAGATCTTGGAAAGGCTCTTTACTTTCTATTATGGGCAGAGTCCAACTTGTCAATTCGGTTATATAAGGTATGCTTCTTTACAGTTTCCATGTTCATGCTTAGTCTGTTCTTTGTTGAAGGAGGTTGATTCCTGGATCCGCAATTTTATTTAGTCTGGTGATATTAATAAAAGGAAAATTGTTACCGTTGCTTGGAATAAGATTTGCGCGCCCTTCTAAGAGAGTGGTCTTGGTATTCGCTCCATTAGAAAAATTAATGAAGCAGCTATGTTAAAACTGTGTTGGAGCTTGCACTCTGCTGATAGTTAGTGGACTAATTTTTTCAAAGCTAAATACTTTAGGAATCATATGCCAGTCAGCAGGTATATTAAATCGTCTACTTTTCCGGCTATAAAAAATTATTGGCCTCATATCAGAGACAATTCTCAGTGGGTTCTTGGTAAAGGCGATAGTATTAATTTTTGGAGAGACAATTGGCTCTCTCAGCCTGTTGTGGATCTCATGCAGATTCCGGAGCATGTTACTATTAGTCTGCGTGCTATGGTCAAAGACTTTGTTATTGGACAGGCCTAGTCTTTGCCTAACTATATCTCTGAAAAATTTCCTAATGTTGCTACAAAAATTGTTAATTATTATCTCCCTCTTCGGCCTGACACTGATTCTTTAGTTTGGAAGGGAACTAAAAATGGCGTTCTGACATTTAAAGATGCTTATAATTATTTCTGTCCAACAGGCGTTGTTAACATCTGGGCAAATTAATTTGGTCTTCTTGTATTCCTCCTTCCAGGTATTTTCTTGTTTGGAGATGATAACACCATTATTGCATCATATTTATATAGATAATTGACTATGAATTAAATAAATATTGAATATTTTCACTTAAAATTCACCCTCTTTTATTTTAAATTGTGTAGAAATAAAAAATTAGGCAATTTGGTGGACAAAAACAAATTTTGGGCTTGAAAAAGAGGCCCAGAACCTTGCAGCACGGCCAGGAGCTGCTCAGCGCGTGGAAGCACGACCTGCAGCATGGCTAGGTGAATGAGGTTAGAAGCACGCTATTGGTTGGAAGGAAGCACGACCACAAACACGGCCCTGCTTGAGGCCGTGCTTCAGGTCGGCAGATGCGTTTTGGACGCGGTTCATTGAATCTGGACGCATTTTGGTATGCACGGCCACGCCAGGCCGTGCTTGAACATTTTTTCAACGCTTATATAAGGAGTTGCGCAGCAAACATTGGAAAGATGGTCCCTTCTGAGTGTAGATGCATTTCCTGACTCATTTCTCTCCCTCTTAGCTTTATTTTCTTCTGTTACCTTGTTATTTTAATTTTTGTAATTGTATTTCTTTACTCTTTGAATTTTATTATGGATTCTAGAATTAGTGTTGTGTTATTATCTTCAATTATAATGTGCAACTAATTCTATTACTAAGGTGATGGGGAATCTTTTACTATGCTTATAATCTTAATCTAATTTATAAATATGAGTTTTTAATTCTTATGATTAAATTATTCCTGGTAAATTTATTTCTATTAAGAACTGATCATTCTTTACTTAGTAATTAATTGTGTGGCGATCGAACATTCAATTAGTTAACGGAACTCTAGGAATAATTGAATCTACATGCTCTACCGGATCAAGGATTGCGCGTTCATTTTCAGTCAGTCATTGAATTGATAAATTTATTGATGTTTTATGTTCTTTCTATTTACTTGCTTTGAATGACCAAACAAAGTGATAAATTAGGAGGAAGATTGTTAACATTGCATGACCAAATTGTGTTAATATTTTTTAAATAGATGATTGGTAATCAGTAAGGATATTTTCTCAGCTCTATTTATGAATTGGTTAAGTGAATAAGTATTAGTATAAAGTGAACCCAGAACCTTAATATCTCCATAATCATAAGTTCTTGTTCTTACTACAAGAATTTTCGCCGTTATCGACGGCCAAAATCCATCGGTAATTCCCAAAAGTCGTTGGTAATTCGAGATTAGCGACGGCCTACCGACGGCCACGAGGTCGTCGGTATTTCCCTCCTAGGTAAATTTATCGACGGCCAAAGTGAAGCTGTCGTTAATTATCGACAGCTTTTCCGTCAGAAAGTCACCTCGTGACCATCAGTAAAATCCACGAAAACAATTATTTTTTGTTGTCCTTTACCGACGGCTAAGCCCACAGTAAACTATAAATTAAAACAAAAAAAAACATAGATCCGAAATTACTGACGGCTTAGCCGTCAGTAACTTTACTGACGGTTAAGCCCACTGTAATCTTTAAATTAAAATAAAAAAATTATTCTGTTCATGTCTTATTTCTCCCACTTAAATATGATCATGTTTTACTTTTTTCTTCTGCACCCCGCCTTTGTGCATTTGCATCTTAGCAAGGCATTCCTTATTGCAATAGGATCTTCAGATAACTTATTTTATCTTGCATTCATATTATGCTGATGCTGAAGTTTGCTTAAATGTTGCCATCTGCAAGTTAATTGAATGCTAACTTTCAAAGAATGTTCCAAAATGAAAAAAATATATAATCTTTAAAAAAAGAAAGAAAAAGAACAAAAAAGAATAATAATAGAAGAGGATCAATTTGGTTATCTAATATGTCGGACTACTTACAAGAGAAGTGATGCTAAATGTTTCTCTTCATATCCACACAGTACATGCAATGTATAAGAATAAACATGAAATTTTGTCAATGCGGCACAAAAGATTGATAATAAAATAAATGATTATCCAATATTAGTTTAGTTAGTTGGATATATGCAGTGCCCAGTCAGGATTTTAGTTATTTTCCAGCTCAATGCTCACATAAGAATCCAACTTCTAGCATTGTGCCATAATAAAGATTGAGTAGCAAATAAAGACATCAAGGACAACAGAAAAAGAAAAAGCAGTAGCTGCAATCAGAAAATCCTGTGCAAAAAACCATGTAGCAGCCTCTAAACCAGAACCATATTATTTACACTAGTTGCCATTGTGCTATAAACTGTACACCAGCAATCCCTTGAAACATAAGTTATTCCCATCCCTACAACAGTACTTAACCAACAAGCATAGAATTTCGGCAGCAAGATTGTGTGAAAAATGAAAAGAAAAGTGTAGCTTCCGAACCTTCAACACAGAGAACTGATTTTGCAACAATTGTAAATATTCAGCTACCACGTTTTCAATGACCTGATATGACCTCCAGACAGAAAAGAATAAAGCACATCATTAATAGGCCCTCCAGAACCTAACACATCCAAACCGGCATTGGGAAGCAGAAATTGGATTCCATGGGTGCCTGGCTCAGGAACAAGAGAGAAAAATTCTCTAACTCAAAATACTCAATTTCTCATAAACTTCAAGATGCCAATACATGAGGTTCTTGCTCCTATTTATAGCATTTCTATGAGCCAAATCTTAGCTAGATACAGTTGTAATCATCGAATACAATGGGTAATCAAAACAAGTTGTAAAGAAAAATCAATGGAAATGTAAATAGTCAAAAATAGTGGCTCTCCACTTGCATGGTTGGTGAAGGTGCATGCATGTGCTCAAGTGGAAGCTTCTGATTCATACTCCCCGGGTTGGAGAGAACTCGCCCTCGAGTTTAATTCTGCTTCATCATCTAAATATGGTGAAATGTCAGCGACGTTGAAAGTTGCAGAGACACCATATGTTCCTGGCAGTTCTACCTTGTAAGCATTGTCGTTGATTTTCTGCACAATTTTGAATGGTCCATCAGCTCTAGGGGACAACTTAGCATTTGGTTGATTTGGAAATCGTTCCTTTCGTAGATGTATCCAAACCAAATCTCCAACTTTAAAAATTTGTCGCTTCCTATGTTTGTCACGTTGAGCTTTATACCTTGAATTCTGCTTTCGAATCCGCTCTCGAACGTGTTCATGCAGCTTCTTGATCTCCTTGGCTCTACTTTCTGCATCTGAACTATATTGTTGCTTATCAGCCGAGGGAGTCAAGTCAAGCGGACTTAGCGGACGGGTGCCGTATACTACTTCAAAAGGGCATTTTCCAGTGGCTTGATTAGTCGAATTGTTGTAAGCAAATTCAACTTGTGCAAGAATAAGATCCCACTGCTTCAGATTTTTACCGACAAAGCTTCGAAGTAGATTTCCCAAAAGTCTGTTGATAGATTCTGTTTGCCCATCAGTCTGGGGATGACTGGCACTACTGAATTGAAGCTTAGTACCCATCTTCTTCCACAAGGTTCTCCAAAAGTGGCTTAAGAATTTCACATCTCTGTCGGAAGTGATGGTTTTTGGAATTCCATGTAGACGAACAATTTCTTTGAAATACAGATCAGCAACTTGAACAGCATCGTTGGTCTTCTGGCAAGGAATGAAATGGGCCATCTTTGAAAATCTGTCTACCACTACCATTATGGAATCCTTCTGACGCTGAGTTCGTGGTAGTCCTAAGACAAAATCCATGCTAACATCTTCCCAGGGTGATTCTGGAACTGGAAGTGGCATATACAATCCGGTGTTTTGGCTTTTAGACTTAGCCAAGTGACAGATTCTGCATCTTTGAATATGCCGATTTATATCTCTTTCCAGTCTTGGCCAATAAAAATTCTCCTTTACTAAGGCCACAGTTTTATCTCGGCCAAAATGGCCTGCTAACCCTCCATCATGTGCTTCCCAAATGATAGCTTGTCGTAATGAGCATTGAGGAATGCACAAAGTCTTTCCTTTGAACAAAAATCCTTCATGCCGGTAGTAGTCTTGTGAGGATTGTAATTCAGTGGCATTCACTACAAAAAAACACGGGATTATCGACGGCCTAAAGCCGTCGGTAAGCTATAAAAGCCGTCGGTAACCCAATTTTACCGACGGATAACCGACGGCCTAAAACCCGTCGGAAATATGGTCGTCGCAAAGGATTACCGACGGACTCTTCTTTGCCGTCGGTAATACCGACGGTTATACCCGTCGGTAAATGACGTCGATTACCGACGGGCAAAGCCGTCGGTCGCTAATACCGACGGTTATACCCGTCGGTAAATGACGTCGATTACCGACGGGCAAGCCGTCGTTAGATTTCCGACGGACGTGACCGTCGGTAAATCTGAAGCGTTTCCGACGGCTTAGGCCGTCGGTAATCGGGAATTTTTTTTTTAAATAAAATTTATTAATAAATTAATTTTAATTAATAACCAAATTAATTTTATTCTTTAATTAATTTAATTATTTATTTGTTTAATTATAAAAATAATTTACTCTCATATTAAAAATATTTATTTATTAATTTAATTAAAAATTACTTGTAATTTTATTTAATTTAATTATTAATTGATTTTCCATATATAAAAATGTGATGACGTAAACTAAAAAGCAAATTAAAAAAAGAAAACATAATAAATAAAAAAATTCATCAAATAAAAATCAGTAACTAAAATAATATCTGAAACGAAAAAAAAATGATATCCAAAAATATGAAAAAATATAAGTACAAAAAAGAACTAATAGTCCTGGTACTCCTGATCATGATCGAGATGCTCTACATCATCTGCATCATCGACATGACCATGAGTACGCGGAGGCGAAGGCGGAGGCGGTGGCGGAGGCTGAGGCTGAGGCGGAGTAGGCTGCTGGCGAGCTAGCATCTGGTACATCTGCTCATCGCTGCGCAAAGACTGAGTCAAAAGCTCTGGCTGGCCACGGCCCGCTTCACCTCGGCTATCTCCTGGTCATCCGCGGCAGAGCGACCAGTAGTAGCACTCCTACTCGACGACTCTCCAGTGTGTAGGCGGCGGGCCCCTTTTTGTAGTTCTTTGGCAAGGTCGCCAAAGACCATATAAGCGACCTTCTTCTTCCGCCAACCACTTCCGCCAAACCCTCGGCCGTGTAGATAGATCGTCAGGGCTCTGAGATGGAGAACATGATGAGCTCTGAGATCTAAGCCGAGACATCCTCGCCTCAAACTCCTCTGTTAAACAAACAAATAAGTCAAATCTTTTTTTAAACAAAACAATATAAACATTATTAAAAAATATTTATTATATTTTATAATTACCTGAGTCCGCCTCGACGCTCATCAACGAAATCACCAGTACTCCTCTTCAGATGAGTTGCAAGATGGAGCTCGTGCAATCGAACTTCTCTCCCAACCTCCTCGATCGAGATTGTATTAATAAAAAAATTTAAAAAAAAAATAATAATAATAAAATAATAATAATAACAATTTTATAACACGTACAAGTCTAACTGCGTGCTGCGCCTGACTGACACTGCCGCCAATGTGCAAGCTGCCACCCTTCTCAGAGGCCCTATTCTTCTTGGCCTTCGAGCTGGTCGCCTGGAACTCGTGGGTGTTCCAAAGGCGCTACTAGTCGCTGCTGAGCTCATCCCCTATCCACAGGTGGCGATCACGATCACGGGCATCTCGAAGCATGTCGAGAAGGCGGTGGGAGGCCTTCATATGAAAATTCTTCTCCATCGCCTCCTCATATTTTTCCTCCCAAGCAACCCTAGTTCAGATCAATATAAGACATTATTAAACATAATTGAAATTTACGAAAATAAAATAATATGCAATAAAATAAAAATTGCAGCTTACTCTGAAAGAATTAAACATATGGTCCCGCTCAAAATCCTTCAGTGTCCCCCAGGTGGGCCAAAACTCCTGGTAATTCTCCTCAATTGTTGCTGTGATAGCTAACGCAGCAGGCTTTGAGGGAAGAAACCTGAACAATAAAAACATGTTAAATAAAATATATATATATATATATACATGTAAATTAATAACTCGAAAAAATTGCAAATACTTACCCTTTACTAGATGGCCTGATAAGAACTCGACCATCATACAACATCTCAACAGTGTCAGGCTCCTGGCCCTCCCCCTGCTCAAGAACCTCCTCCTGCTGAACCTCCTGCTCCTCCCCGTCCTGCCCAACATCAGTGTCATCAGGTGTATGGCCCGTACTATAATCATGGTCGGACTGATGAGCATCGGCCACCGGATCAGGCACAACATGGGAACTCGAAGCGCCATGTGCAAACTGGAACCCCGGGGTGGGGATCATGTCAATGTGAGGCAAAGGTGCCGAACGTGCCCGAGTCTGTGTAGCTGGTGTCGAATGTGCCTGAGTCTGTGTAGGTGGTGCAGAAGGCTGTCTAGGTGCAGGAGGTGTATCAGGCTGTCTCGGCGTAGATGTACTAGGACGACGTGTAGATGACAACGTCGAAAATCCAGTAGGGTCACGCCTAATGATGGTCGGCCTCTGACGACGAGGGGGGTCGAGGGCGATGCCCTTCCCCTTCCATTTACTACCACTAGGTGGTCTGGGGGGGTCGGCTCCTGAACCTCCTGATGCCATAAAAGTCTATAGAGCAATTGAATAATAACAGTCATGAAATATTATATTTAAACATATTTTTTTACAAATGAATTCCATAAAAATAAACAAGTTATGAAAATAACTGACAAATTAAAATATATTGTTACACATTAATTTCTCAAATTGTAAAAAGTTAAACAATTTCAATCTGCCCATTCTGCCCACGCAATTTCGGCATCGTCTTCAGATGTTGATGGTTCTGCCACTTCTTCATTTAATTCCTCATCCCCATCTACATCTTCATATGTGATTGGATTGTCACGTAGTCGAGTAATGGGTTCCACTTCATTTACTACATTGACATGAGATATCTCATCCACTTGATAAGCCACTTCTTCCTGTGTAACATCTGCTTCAATGCGACCACGTGGTTTTATCTTTATTGCGACACACCAACCTTGTTTGTCCCTTCGAGTTGATGGATAAGGGACATAATACACTTGTCTTACATGTTGTGCCATGATAAACAAATCAAACATTTGGTATCTTCTGCTCATGTGTATGTCAACAGTATTATATTTTCGATCCACTCTTGTGCCTCTATTTGACGGATCAAACCAATTACAATAAAATAGCACTATTTTTTTAGTATAGTTTAAAATATTGTACGTCACTTCATATATATGTTGAATCACGCCGTAAAAGTCATCTTCACCTCCATCTGTGGCACCTTTTACATAAACCCCGCTGTTAACTGTTTTTGTCCCCTCTGTTTTTGACTGGGTTTGGAATTTGTATCCATTTACAAAGAATGTGTGCCATTCTTTTACACGTGATTTAGGACCATGAGATAAATTTCTCAAGTGTTGGATTTTAGGGGATTCTGCCTCGCTATACACCTGTGTACACACCATGTGCAAACAAATTATGGTTCCTATTTTCAAACAATATTTTTGTATTTTCAAACAATAAATAATAATAATAATAATAATAATAATAATATATATATGACGACTCAAAAAACATACCTGGTTCCTAAACCACGTTGGGAAATATTCATGAATATAGGCAGAAGAGTCTTGTACGCTTGTGGGCTTAGTTAACAAGAATGCCCTGATCAAGTCATTATCAAACAAATGATCAAGAGCAATTGTGGATTAAAGAAATTGAAAGTGGCCAAAATGATACATACGTTAGATACGGTGATACTTCTGCACAGTTGATCAACACGTGAACGTGGGCTGACTTCCACACTTCGCCCGTTATCCAGTTATCCACCTCCTTTCCACCATGACTAGGAAGGCAAAATAATCGATAAGGCAAGCGGAGTCTTTCACTTTCAATTTCCACTTCCTTCCTACTATTTGTTGGTGTCAACATGAAGTTCGTAAAATAATGGGAACAGAAATGGATTGTCTCACGGTGTAAGTAAGTTGCACAAATAGATGCTTCAACCCCTGGCCTTATTTTTCACCGACCGCTTTGAGTCACCCATAAATCTACAAAATAACAACGTTGATGATAAAAATTGATACATTTAACCCTTCAAATAAATATTTATTTTAGAGAATACTTTATTATAGTACCTTTCGAATGGATACATCCATCTGTATTGAACCTGGCCCACCAAGCCTAGCTTCATGTGCAAGATGCACCGCTAGATGCTCCATAGAATCAAAGAAAGCGGGGAAATATTCTCTCCAACTTACAAAGAATGACCGGTATGTTCTGCTCCATCCTTATGAGATCATCCTCTCTCGATGTCGCAGAACACAAATCTTTAAAGAATTGGTGAGTTCGGCCAAGGATTTAAAACATTTGGCTGCAAGGAACTAAATGCAATAGGAAGTAAACACTCCATGAATACATGACAATCATGGCTTTTCATCCCAATCATGGTTCCTTTGTTCACATCGGCACATCTTGCCAAATTAGAAGAATAACCATCCGCATCCGAAGTTCTTTTATCCACCGACAGATCGACTTGGCTTCCTCAAGCTTAAAGAGTAACAGGTTTTGGGTTTCGTGGTCTTCCCATCCGACCGATTCACAAATACAAGTCCTTTCGCCTACAAAGAAAGTGATAAGTCTAGTCCGCCTTCTCATTGTCTTTTGTTTTTCCTCCGACGTTCATCATGAAAAAACATTGTCAAAAAAGTTCTTCTCAATGTGCATAACATCAAGGTTGTGTCTCAATAAATTATCTCTCCAGTATGGCAGATCCCAAAAAATACTTCTTTTTGTCCAATTATGCCATTGTCCATATCCTTCAAATCGATCCAATTTGCCAAAATCTGTGATTTTGGGCAGTTCCATAACCCTTTCCCAGATCTGTTCTGGCATCAACCTTGGGGGCGGGTCATCTAATTCAACTTCCCCCTTCTTGAAAGCGTTCTTATTCCGTCTAAATGCATGATCATCCGGTAAAAACCTACGATGTGAGTCAAACCAAGAACTCTTCCCCCCAAATTTCAAGGTAAAGGCCTTTGTATGCTCCATGCAATGCGGACATGCCATTTTACCATGAGTACCCCAACCAGACAACATGCCATATGCAGGGAAGTCATTAATGGTCCACATAAGCGCTGCCCTCATTGTAAAATTCCTCTTTCGTGCAATATCGTACGTCACAACACCATTCCACAACCTTTTGAGATCGTCAATAAGAGGCTCTAAATAGATGTCAATACCGCCTGGTTTGATTATATGGACCCGGTATAACACAGGTCAAGAACATATAAGGCTTAGACATGCACATTTCGGGAGGAAGATTGTATAGGAGTAACGATAATCGCCAACAAGAATAAGGTTTCGCTGTGGATTGAACATACGGGGTAAAACCATCAGAGCATAAGCCAAGTCGTACATTACGTGAATCTGCTGCAAAATCAGGATGCACACGATCAAAGTGCTTCCAAGCTTCACCATCAGAAGGGTGGCGCAACATACCTGAAGTGCTTCTATTCTCATAGTGCCATGTCATTTTGTCTACACTCTGTGGTGATGCAAACATTCTCTGCAGCCTTGGAATAATTGGCAAATAAAACATTGCCTTCACTGGAACTAGTTTTTGTCTACCCGTCCGATTATTAGTATGTGACATATACCTAGGCTCACCACAAAATTTGCATTCAACTAGCGCACCATCGTTTTTACCAAACTCATTGTCGTAATACAACATACACCCTCTCACACAACAATCAATCCTTTTAGATTCCAGCCCCAACTTGGACACTAAGCTTTTAGCCTCGTAATAACTTTTTGGCAAACCATCTTTGATAGGTGACGAGTCCAACATCATTTTCGCCACGAGATCCAAGCACACTTCGGTAGCACCACAGTTGGACTTAAGAGCTAAGAGCCTCACACACATTGATAACTTAGAGTCTGTAGACCCTTCAAACAACGGCTTATTTGTTTCTAACAATAGATTATAAAATTTTTGTGCTGTCTCATTTGGAAGTTCATCTGTGTCATCATACTATTGCTCCTCGAATAACACGTTCACCCCCAAGGCATGACAAACCATATCTTGCATCAATTCAATATGCTCACCACATCCCGAATCTACGTAACTGCTTGAAGCACCTTCGCAATTATCACCAACCCCTAAATCAACGTGAGGCAACTTTTCACCATGTGTAGTCCAAATCCAGTAATTAAGCCTAAATCCAACTGAATACAGGTGGTGCATGACCTCACTTGGGCTCTTAATCCTTCTGCAATCGCAATTAAAGAACAGACATCTAATCCCTCCATTAGTTTTGAAATCTTTATGTGCCATTGCGACTTGGACAAAGTACGCAACCCCAGCGCAAAAATCTGGTTTCAAACCCCCTCTCCCCGGATACAACCTATCGTACATCCAACTACGACTCGAAAGAAAATATTCCATCTTCTGCATGTAAAAAAAAATGACAATTTCAGCAGCACGACGTTCTTACAACCGCTCTCTTTCTTTAAATGGTATGACCCTATCCTATTTGATAAAAAACTTTTTCAGAACTCGTATAATAATCATTCCTTAATTCTCGTATCTTATACTTGACAAAATTTCGGCAGCATTTCCCATTGGTCTCTGAGTACACAAAATGAACGCAGTTATGAACACCGCAATCAAGTATGCACCCAGAGAACAAAAGGAAATGAATCGAACCGAAATTTCATCAAATATAAAGATACGAGAATTAAGCAACAACTATTATACGAGTAAAGAAAAAGTTTTTTCCCAAACTGTCCGACTTGGACAATTCAAGGTTCAATATACAATGAGCACATGGTACCCTAAAAGAGTATATGAACTCAATAATATATTAAACCTCAAACGGGAAGCTAAGGCTTCTCTCCGATACTAATAACAACAATCAAACATCCATTTCATCAATAATTAAAAAGTAACATGTTGAAAGTTGACATCCTCTTAAAGGATAGAATTAAACAAGTAGAAGTGGCAAGGGAAGCATAAATCCTTTTAACAATTTTTGTTTTCATAGTGGTTTGGCTTGGTATATGCCATGCAATTAGAGCTCCTATATGGATGCAAAATTAGGTTGTAATATCCTTGCTTTCTCTGTTGATTACCTAGGAATCCCTTAAGGGGTAAATCCTAAGAAGGTAGCTACTTGGAAACCAGTGACAGCAAAAATTAGAAAGAAAGGGACTGATCTTTCTGCTACTAATAAGGAAGATAATTTTAGTGTTGATATATAATGTCCATTTCTTGGAATCAATTAACACCGTGATCTTCTAAAACAAAAAAATAAATAAAGCAAACAAACTTCAACCTCGAGAGAGCATATTGAACATGCATTCCATTCTCCTGGTAAGCACTTTTACAATTGGATTTTTCTACGTGGGTGTGTAGCAACTGGCAGATTTTGCTAAAAGCAAAAATGTGGGTGTGTGTGTTATTGTGGCAAGGATATATAGTGCAGTTTTGTTAAGGGTATAGTTATTTGACCCCACATTTGACATCACAAGGTACAAAAGGCAAATCGTACATCTCTAGCATAAAAGCGACCATTCCCAAGGGATCCATACAACTCATATTCTACGTTATTTTAGGCAAAATAACTCTAGAAGTCATTTATGTTAATTTAAAGTTTCAAGTTAGTCATTTATCTTTTTTTTTTGTTTCAATTTAGTTTCAAATTTATAATTTTAATTTTGAGGCAAACTGTTGGCTGATATAAAACGAGAAATACATGTGTGCCACAAGCACAATCTGTTGTATCAATTGTGTCACAAATTAGAACTCAACAACTTGTTGCAAAAAGTAAAAAAAGATCAATTTGGCCATTCTTGTCAACAAAAGGCTCCGCCCCTGGGAGTTTGTATTACTAAGTTGCCCTTTAAAAGACTAAAATTGTGGTGGTAAGAAAATTAATTATAAGGATAAATTAATATTATAAGACAAAATAATGAGTAAAAATTGTATAGAGACTAAACTTTACCTTAAACATAAAATATATGGGTGAAAAAATAGCACGAGTACACGAGTTCAAACCCTTGTAATATTCGAGTTCAAACATCTCAACTCATTTCAAACCATTTTCACCCCTTTCTCCTGTTCACCTTAATTAACTTCCTCTAATGTGAGTATTAATACTATTCCTTTAAGCTTCTTTAACTCAGCTCGGTGATGGCTCCCCAAAATAAAAGGAACATATTAAATACAATTTCTAAATAAATAAATTCCTTAAATTCATGGTATATCAGTTTTTAATTCCTAGTTTATTGATAAATAGTTTATTGAATAAAATGGTTGTATATGGCGGAATAATAGATCATTATTATTGGAAATACATAATTTAATTTCAGGATGTAGTTGCACCGCCAGCTTCTTCAAAGATTTATTAAAGAATAAATTCGATTGCTGATGTTTTTTTGAATTGATGTTGTAAAAACACAGTTGAAATATGGTCCCTCAAAATCATTAATGTTTTGCTTTTTTGGTTCCAAAAAATCTTGGGTTTTTGGGAAAGCGGGGAATCAAAGGTGCACAATCCACGATTTTTAGGGGGATCAAAAGTGCAACTAAAAAAACATAGGGACCAAAATCGCCAAATTGAAAAAGTTAGGAGATCAAAATCGCAAAAAATTAAATAGGAGGACCGAAAACACCAAATTGAGAAAATTTGGGGACTAAAAGTGCATTTAAGCCAAATCTTTAATTACATTTGTTAAGTTTTAATGAAATTTTTTATTTGATTCTTCAGTTTTAAGAATATGAAAAGAAAGCATTATTACATGACATAAATACATTTATATTGAATATATGAAACACATCCTATTATTTTCTATTAGTTTTATTTTTATCACCATAAACTCATTTCTATTTCTCTTGCAACTTTCCAAAGCTATATATCAGTTACATTTTTAAAACAATTGTAGTAATAGTTTATAATTAATAATAGTGACCGAAAGAATATAGTGAACTTTTGAGCTTTGAATTTGAATGGTTAAGAGGTAATTTTTGGAATCCAATGTACGAATTCTTTCAGCTACTCTTTTTCCGTTTTATTTCCTTTGGTTACTATTATTCTGTGCATTGTATAGGATTAAGTATTATATGTGTCATGATTTAATTTCAACACACATACTCTTTTTATTTTTAAAGGCAAAGGAATATATAATAATAAAAAGGGGCACCCCTACCCAAATACAGAGGGATCAAAAACACTGGCCTAACTAAAATAACTAAATTTGTTGCTTTTGGATTATTTTCAAAGCAATCTCCTATAGACTCCTAGGACATCAACCCACTTTCTAGTAGGACAATATATAACTGGCCTAACTCATAAATCATAATAACCTACAATTAAATTTTGGTGTTTAAGGGATCTGAAAGTAAGAAACATGGGCTACTTCAACATTAACATAATGTCTACTTCAACATTAACATAATTCTTTTTCTAATTATGTTAACTGTAGATGTTTTAGGAATTTCTTGTGAATTCTATTGCAATTTTATCTAATATATGACTATCCTTTAATGACAAATCACAATTACTTTTCCAAGAGAGTAATTCAACACACCCGACATGAATTGCTGTCTCTTAATTTAGTTAAACATAATTAGATAAATGTAATAATTACATGCTAGTTTTGCTTCACAAACATATCAACATAAGTTTAACATAGTTTAAAATCGAACACCCATCCTTGAAACCCTAGCTAGCTAGCTCAACACAATTGTATCAGACATACAACTTCCAAATTGTAAAGCCAAAGAAAAAAAAACCCAACAGATTATAACCCTTCAACAATCACCAAATACAAAAAGACATATATATCAGAATAAAACCAAACCAAACCCGATCCAGCTAACACCAAATGCATGCATAACACACAATTGACCGAGTCACACTTATAACGCCGGTTTATCCAATCAAATTGTCATTGTCTCAATCTTATAACAATAAAATAATCTTATAACATACATCATTTCAAAATTCTCTCTGTGGAGAGAACTATGAAGGAAATCAAATAAATATGTCGGTGTGGGGTCTCTCACCGACCCTTTTCCACCCAATGAGTAAACCGACATTTCGTTAGAGTGTATACCTCAAAAAAGCTTCTCCTCAAATGTCAACCTGGATATGCCAAAATACTTACTTCTTCTCGCTCAATATATCCAAATTGTCTCAAATCGTACAATCTAAAAGCAATCGCAAACAGACCAAGAAAATATAATTGATATTTTATTAATACTGATGGTATTAAAACAAATAATGTAACAAAATAAACAACCCAAAATGCTTACTGTGGAAGACACCAAAGAAGTATAAGGATGAAAGACACCAAGAGCATGCACAAACTCCTCAAATTCTATAACGCCATTCTTTTTTCATCAAAGACATCAAAGACCTAGAAAATTTTGCAAGCAATAAAATGGACGCAATTAAACAGGTCTAAAAGCAAGAATAGCGAGAAACAAAAGATCTTTCTGCAAATTAAGTATATATATGTGTAACCAAAGCATTTTATAATTACGGATTACGAAGGGAAAGGGAGGACAGTGCAGCTTTTTATTTCAAACAAATATTCTCTAACAAAGCTTGGATAATATGCATATAACATCATCTCATGATACCACTTTGGGTATGCCATATAAGGTCGCATAATATCATAATATCATGTAAATAGTAGTATCATGCAAACAATCTTCATAATATCATGTACCAAAACAAAATCTTCATAAATTAAAATTATTTGTATGATCGCTAAATACAGAAAATGCATTTCCAGCTTCTCTTTTCTCCACCTTCCTTGCCCCAGATGGAAAACGAGAAAAAGTAAGAACATGGAGACGATAATCAATTGCTTATGGTATTTGATTATTGAATTTAAAATGGAAAAGACATACAAGCAAATTGCAGCCAAGCAACATCACCAATGTAAACTTCTTAAATTGAAGAAATTTTATCTAGTTTTTAAGTAAATTATTATTTTATTTTTAATAAAAATATATAGACGCAATCGCGTTATTAATTACATTGCACAATACCACACAATCAAGCCAAAGACCCTTTGTTTTGTTTTTTTCTTCTAACCAACTCTTAATTATGGAGAAATTCTACTCAATTTTATTGCTAATGAATCACATTCTGTTTTAGCCCTTATTGTTAAAACAAAAATTCGCGAATTTGATAGGAACTAATTCTAAGAGTTTTGATTTTTGAACGCCCCACAAAATCAACACTCATCTAACACCTCTTATTCTTTCTATCTCTTCCTTCTTATCACACCACCTACATGTCACATCTATCACTCCTCTATCTCTATCTCTATCTCTATCTCTATCTCTATCTCTTTCAAGGTGTAGAGAAGCGTTCGAGTGTCCAAAAAATATTTTCCTAGCTTAACTAGTTCAGCAGTAATCACGGTAAGTCGGACTTTACATTACATATATATGCAGGGGAACAAAATAAATATACATCATAGTTACTTGTCTGTATCATCTTCTTCGATACTTCCTTTCCACAAGCCTTTTGATATCAAAATCAAAGCTTGATTAGCTCCTACAGTTGATCAAATACAGTAATAAGAGTCTAAGAGTCAACAGCCAAAACTAAATACACAATCAGAATGACCTAAATGAATTTTCGAATGTCTACAAAAAATTTGCATCGAAAATATGAGGCTATTCATCAATATCAAGGCTACATGCTACCATTTTTAAAAATTGGCAGTTAAAATACATTTATCTACTAAAATTTGCAAGATTACCACAATGTATCAACCCACATAATTAGAAATCAGTAGACATAAACATGAACCTTAAAAACAACGTAATTGGTGATAAGAGCAATAGAAGAGCATGTTTTATTTCCCGCTTAGGGAAATCCATAAAAATCTCTCATTCACAGCCATAGTGATGACAGATGACAGACAATTAAGCAACAGGGATTGATGATCTAAGGGAGCCATACATCAAGCACAAACAAGGGTCATGTACCTTTTATCAAATATAATAACCTAATATAATATTAAGTCTTAACAGCAATTACAAACACACCGAACAACCAGTATCCCTGATTCTCAAATAAACAAGATTAAAAGACATAATTAATTTTTAACAATTTCCATATTTTTGGACACTAATAAGGAAACTGGGAACAAAACCAAGAAGGTAATCTTCAAATCCTAAATCATTATGTCCTAATCAAATTCAGACCAGTACTCACAATTATGTAGGACTCACAGTTAGGTTATAAAAAAAAATCCATTATAACTCGCGATTCTAGTCCACCACTTGCGTGTGTGCTTACGTTCAGCATCAAAGAAGTTATAATTTCAGCAACCACAAGTTAAAAAAAAATACAACAAAAATAAAATGCCCTTCAATTAACCTACCTCCTCACGGAGGGTTACGTTCGGCGGCAGTGCGGCGGAGGGGGGCTACGGCGGAGGGCGAATGAGGTATGAAAGGTGCAGGTGTCGATTCCTGAGTCACTAGTGAAAACGAACACGAACGTAAACAGACTATACAATCACTTCATAAATAATTTATTCTAACGATGATAGCATCGAAACTGAACATACAATCAAAGAATAGTACCTTTTAAATGCAGAATTTGAAGAGTAGCGGTCGACGGCGATGGGAGAGGGAGAAAACGGGGGACGGAGAAGGAGAAAACGGCGGCCCTGGCGGAGGGGCAGTGGACGTGCGGCCCTGGCAGAGGCAGACGTGGTGGCTGCGCGGCACTGGGAGAGGGAGGACGGAAGAGAGGTGGTGGTGGCGGCGGCGCAACGAGCGAGAGAGAGAGAAGAGAAGAAGTAAAAGGAGAACGAAAGAAAAGGGGAAGAAACGGTTTTTGTCTGGCTGTATCTGGACTTTATCGACGGCCAAATTAACATTATCGACGGGCTAAACCCGTCGGAAACTTTCTCGGGTTTACCGATGGCTATTTTCAAATACCGACGGGTTAATCTTTGTCGGTATATGAAAAAGCGAAGCGAAAGAGCATACCGGCGACCTTTACCGACGGTCGATGGCGTCGCCAAAAACGCTGACTTTCAAGCGGCCTGGCGTCGAACGCTGAGCGTATGACGGATTGGACTTACCGACAGGTAAAGCCGTCGAAAAGCCGTGTTTTTGCGACGCCACCGACCGCTGCAAAGGTCAGCCAGATACCCGTGATTTCTTGTAGTGATTCCAGAACTTCTGAAAATCTGGGTCATCTGGATATAACTCCTTGATAGTCTCAAAGCCGATGACTTTTGTCTGTAATGAGGAAAGCAAAGTATAACGTCTACTGAGGGCATCTGCAATGACATTTTGAACTCCAACCTTATGCTTGATCAGAAAAGGGTAAGGTTGTAAAAACTCACTCCAAGCAGCATGCCTGCGATTAATCTTCTGTTGAGAGTTCAAATGCTTTAATGATTCATGATCAGAATAAAGAATGAATTCCTTATTCAGCAAATAATGGCTCCAATGTTGCAAAGCACGAACAATTGCATAGAACTCCTTGTCATATGTAGAATATCGGAGTTTAGCATCGTTGAGCTTTTCACTGAAGAAGGCTATGGGATGACCTTCTTGACTTAGAAACGACCAATTCCGGTGTTGGAAGCATCACAACTAACTTCAAATACTTGATCAAAATTGGGAAGGCCTAATATCGGTGCTTGATCAAACACCTTTTAGTTCATCAAAACTTTTCAGGCGGCCTCAGTCCATTGAAACTTGTCTCCTTTAATGCAGTCTGTGAGTGGGGCAGCAACTGAGCTAAAGTTCTTGATGAATCTTCTGTAAAAGGAGGCTAATCCATGGAAACTTCTCACATCATGGATTGATTTTGGAATGGGCCAACTGTTGATTGCTTCTATCTTTTCTAGGTCGACTCGTATGCCTTCGGATGTGATAATATAACCAAGAAAAGAAACTTCATTGGTTAAGAAAGAACATTTCTTTAAGTTGGCATAGAGTTTCTGCTCACGGAGAGTCTGCAGCACTTGTTGAAGGTGCTCTAAATGTTCTTCTTTGTCCTTGCTGAAGATTAGAATATCATCAAAATAGACGACAACAAATTTACCAATAAAAGGTCGAAGGACTTGGTTCATCAGACGCATAAATGTACTTGGGGCATTGGACAACCCAAAAGGCATAACAGTCCATTCATAAAGGCCATCTCTAGTTTTGAAGGCGATCTTCCATTCATCTCCTGCCTTAGCCTGATCCGATGGTATCCACTACGAAGATCAATCTTTGAAAAGATAGTGGCACCATGTAATCGATCTAATAAATCATCAAGTCCGGGTATGGGAAACCGATACTTGATGGTAATCTTGTTGACAAATGACTATCAACACACATTCTCCAGCTTCCATCTTTCTTGGGCACTAGGATGGCGGGAACCGCACACCGGACTAATGCTTTCTGTATCAATCCTTTCTTCAATAATCCTTCAACTTGGCAATGGATCTCGGCATGCTCCCGAGGACTCATTCTCAGAGGTTGGTCTGCTCTAATGACCGCTCCAGAATAAAGTCAATAAGCGTCTTTGGATATCTCGCATTGGTGGTAGTCCAGTGGAATTTCTTCTCGAACAACATCTGAAATTCCGCAAGTAGCTTCTTAATTTCTCTTTGGAATAATTGTCTCCTCATTTGACTCGAGCAAGAGAATAAAACTCATGGTCTGAATTTCCTCTGCAGCTTCTTTAAGTTTGTTCCTTTGTGATTAAGGACACCAATGGCTTGACTTCTTTTTTGCCTTTATCAAGCTCACTCGGTGGTAAGGGAGTTAGCTTGACCTTTACTCCATCTTTGACAAAGGAGTAGGTGTTGGAATAACCATCATATAATGCATGACGATCATATTGCCAGGGTCTTCCAAGGAGAAGATGACAAGCATCCATAGGTACAACATCACACCAAACCTGATCCTTGTACTTCTGGCCAATGGAAAAGGTCACAAGGCATCGCTTGTCAACCTTCACTTCACTTCCTTTACTGAGCCAATGCAACTTGTAAGGGTGGGGATGCGCCTGGGTAGGAAGTTCCAATTTCTCCACCATGTAGTTGGAAACTACATTTTCACAACTTCCACTGTCTATAATAACATCACAAACTTTTCCAACAGAAGTGCAACGAGTGTGGAAAATATTGTGCCTTAACCAAGGTTCTTCTTTTACTGATATTGTATGCAAGCTTCGTCTGATCACTAAAGATTCACCATGGTCAGCAATAGTGAGTTCTTCATCATATACTGGCTCGAACTCCTCTTCTCCTTCAGGTCCTTCTGGAACCTCTTCTTGTTCTGATACTTCATAAGCTTCTCCTTTGATGATGGTAATGGTTCTCCGTGTTGGGCAATTGGAGGCTATATGACCAAAACCTTGGCACTTGAAACATTTGATGGCCTTGGTTTTGTTTTCGGTTGTGATGGGTTTGGATGGAGGCTTACTCGATGAGCTGGGTTGATCTGTGGGTGTTTTGCGGGGGTAAGGAGGATTATTAGCGGAGGAGAAGTTTCTGTAGCTAGACTTTTTGGGTAACTGCTTCTCCACTTTTGTAGCAAGGCTAATAACATCTTCTAATGTCCAATATTGTTGAAGTTCAACAGGGTTGGCAATATCAGGGTTTAGTCCTCCAAGGAAACGGGCAATTGTCTGCTCCTCTCTCTTGAACATCACATTGCATCATCAACTTCTCAAATTCTTCATGCATTTCTTCAACCGACAAATTCTTTTGACGAAGATTTTGTAGTTGAATGAAAGTTTGTTGATAATATTGAGGAGGTAAGAACTTTCGGATAGTTCTCGCCAGCATCTTCTCCCATGTTCGATCCTACTCTTCCTTCTCGTTCGCCTTTTTAAGATTTTCCCACCAAGTGGAAGCATGTTTCTTTAGCTTCACAAAGAATAATTTTTACCTTCTTTTCTTCAGGAATCTCCTTGTATTCGAACACCCTTTCAACACCAAGCCAATCAATAAATTCTTCCGGTTGAAGTCTTCCTTCAAAATCTGGAATGTCTACTTTGATGTCATCACGTCATTGGTTGTCTGCAGGATCGCAGTTACGGGTGATGAGGAATCACTGAAGTACTTTGATTCATCGCTGGAATGCCTTCGTTCATTCAACTGAGCTTGTTGGGCCTGTCACGGTGTTTTGTAATTCCTCTATTTGTCTCCGCATGTCTTCCATAGTAAGCGTCATGCAATCGTTGTCTTCTAGGAGGCATTTTGGATGTAGGAGAAAATTTGAAGTCTGGGGTTCTGGGATTAGAGATTGTAGTTTTATAATTAGAACACCAAGGAAGTTCCCAGAAAGAGAGGTGTCGCTAAGCGTACTTAATAACCTTGTCTTTCCTTAGCCAGACCTTTCTTGAAATGCACCTTTTATAATTCCACAATTTCTTTTCCAATAACAAAGAACAATTTGGTACTTTGTGTGGGGAAAAATATAAAGAGGGTAATTTTACAATTTTGTAGGGGTCAATTTGCAATTTACAAAAGGTTAGGGGTCAAAATACAATTTTTGAAAGTTTAGGGGTCAAATTGCAATTATACAAAAGTTTAGGGGTCAAAATGCAATTTTTTTAAAAGTTCAGGGGTCAAATAGCAATTATACAAAAGTTCAGGGGTAAAAATGTAAATACAGAAAAAGTATAGGGCCTTATATGTAATTTCAGTAACTTTGGACAGCGAGGCAGTTGACTGGTCAACGTGACGCGTGGCGATTTCTGGTTGGTTGGTAGAATGACGTGGCTGGTGAGGTGGCTGTTGAGTCAAAGGTAGACTTTGACTGGTGATGTGGCTCCCTTGACACGTGGCGCGAAGAGAGTGGCTGAAGGTGACACGTGTCTGTGACGTGGCACGCTGGCGTGGTCGTCTTCAACCTCAGTTTTTCCGGCGACGGTCTGCAACTCCAAAGACGGTGGTTACAAATTCCGACGGTGGTTCTGCAACACCGGCGGCGGAATCCGGTTTCGGCGAACTTTCGGCGGACGCCGTGGCGCGTGGAGGCTCCGTTGGCCGCGAAACTTTGGTTCCCAAGGTTTTTGGCCCTTCCGGACGCGATGGCGGCGTTAGTTTTGCGAAAAAATGGCCACAAAGTGGAGTTTCTGGGCGGACAACTCTCTTGCTCACCAAAAACACTCAACTTTCCGTTGATTTTGTCACTCAAACTCAACTCCGGGATCTAAGAACTTGCTCTGATGCCAAAATGGCTCAGGAACAAGAGAGAAAAACTCTCTAACTCAAAATACTCAATTTATCATAAACTTCAAGATGCCAATACATGAGGTTCTTGCTCCTATTTATAGCATTTCTATGAGCCAAATCTTAGCTAGATACAGGCTGTAATCTACTGGAATACAATGGGTAATCAAAACAAGTTGTAAAGAAAAATCAATGGAAATGTAAATAGTTAAAAATAGTGGCTCTCCACTTGCATGGTTGGTGAAGGTGCATGCATGTGCTCAAGTGGAAGCTTCTGATTCAGTGCCACTTCAACAGATAGCAAAATTTAAGAACTCCAAATTTCCTAGGCTATTGTTATGTAGTTTCCTGACTACCAATAGAGTGAAATTGAGGCAATCAGAAGGCAGACCAACAGCAACCAGCAAGCAAAAGGACAACATGAATTCAGCAACACTCCTTAGGACAAAATATGAAAATCTTAAACCTCTCAAATACAAAAATTTAGGCAACAAGATGGATTTGAATGCCAATTTGAATCTCATCAACGGAGAGACCTTTTTGAGTTCAAAATAAGTTGATTTCTTGCCAGTCAAATAGACCATACAGAAAACTATATAGTTTGCCATAGCTAGCTCCTTATTCCATGCATATAGTATGTTCTTTTCAGGAAAATGGGAGTTGAGTTAAATTAAATTAATAGATGCCAAATATTAAAATTGTATGCATTTAATTAGTACTTACTTATGATGAATGGCGATGCCTTCCATCCTCTAGTTGTTCTTTTGTTAGCAATCCTACCATACAAATCCACACGATGATTGCTTACCCAGGCACTAAATTCCACTTCCTCCTGTTTGAAAATTTAAAAATAAGAAATATTAAAAATGCATAGCTATATATATATATATATATATATAACTCCGTAAATGACATGAATTCATTCAATTCAAGTAATAGGTGATATTTCAGAACAATTCCAGATCAGAAATCAGGTAAATAGGGAGTTCTTTTACTAATACAGAGTTGATTTTAACTTCAAAAGCTTAGGGTCCTAAGAAATTCAGGAACAAATTGGAAAGAGGAGGAAGGAGGTGAGAAGTCAACTCACCGTGAAGTGAAGAAGACGACGTGGCCGCAGGGAGGCTTTCCGGCGCGGTTGAGATGTTTTTCGGCGCAGTGGTCACCGGCGAAAACTTCTCCAATCGTGATCCTGATTTAGGGGTTTTATTGCGAACAGAGAGGGAAGTCTTTTGATCGGTTTGATTTCTCCATTGGTGGCCCATAGTGGTCGGAATTGAGCTTCAAGGCGGCATTTATGGTTTTCATTCTTTGGCTCCTTTAGTGCGAAATGAACATGGGTCTTGTAGGGGATGACGAGGAGAGTGGAATGGTGGTCGTCGCATGGCCAAACGGCGCCGGACAGTGCTGGAATCACGCCTGAAAGGCGGCTGTAACTCGATTTACGGCTGCCACGGCAGTCGCGTGAAGCTTCACGACGTGTGAGAGGGAAAGGGACGCGAGGGAGGCGGTGTTCTATGGCCAGTCATGGCGCCTGAGAGGCTGCCATATGGTGGAGAGGGAGAGAACAGAGAGAATTTGTGAAGGGGGAGAAGAAGATAGCAGCGGCGCTGATGATTCTTAGGAAATTAGAAGGTTAAGCTAGGTCATACAAGGGAGGGGCGCATCATAAACGTGTTTATTTTACCAGAATACCGAAGGCTTAGCTGTCGGTAAATTTAAAAACTAAAATTAGAAATAAAATAATTCTGTTGAGTATGGCTCATATAGATACTGACAGTGGTGATTTCTATCGCAGTGGTGATTAGTATATATATTGCGCTTATGTAACCCTATTATGATATAGTGAAAACACAGCCGTAACAGCTCCCGTGGAAGTAGGCACTATTCGCCGAACCACGTAAATCTTGTCTTCTTTACTTTCTCGCATGTGTGCATGTGTTTGCCGTTAGTTTACCTTTACAATCCCGATTGCATGTGTTCCAACAATTGGTATCAGATGAGTCTTAATTCTGGTGCGAAGTTCGATGTGGCCAAGTTCGATGGGACTGGTAATTTCGGGCTATGGCAGAGGCGAGTTAAGGATTTGTTGGCACAACAAGGTTTGCTAAAGTCGCTGCGTGAGGCGAAACCTGCTGCAATGGAGGAACTGGACTGGACGGAGATGAAGGAGAGAGCTGCTAGGACTATTCGACTTTGTCTGGCGGACGAGGTGATGTATCACGTCATGGATTTGACATGTCCGCTCAAGGTCTGGGAGACATTGGAGAGTCAGTACATGTCCAATAGCCTGACGAACAAACTGTATCTCAAGCAGAGGCTTTACGGCCTGAAGATGCAGGATGGTTCGGATTTGCAACAACACGTCAATAACTTCAATCAGATCATTAGGGATTTGGTGAATCTAGATGTGAAGATTGATGACGAGGATAAGGCGATAATTCTGTTGTGCTCTTTGCCGAGTACTTACGAAAACCTGGTGACCACTCTTACGTACGGGAAAGACACTATTAAACTGGAAGATATTACCGCTGCAATTCTGTCTCACAGTCAGAGGAAACAGAACGTAGCAAAGGGTCCATCCCAGGGGGAGAGTCTGTATGTGAAGGGGCATCAGGACCGTGGGAGGAAACAAGGCAGAGATGGCAAGAAGAAGAAGAAGAAGAGGTCGAAATCCAAGAAAACAGTACGTTGTTTTGGTTGCAACGAGATCGGGCATTGGAAGCAGGATTGTCCAAACCAGAAAAAGGGGACAACCAGTGCTGCGAATGTGGTCCAGTCAGATGACTCAGATTTCAGTGAAGGCGACATGCTCTCAGTTTCCTCTACTCAGTGCACAGATGCGTGGATACTTGATTCAGGATGCTCTTATCACATGACTCCAAACAGGGAGTGGTTCACCACTTACAGGTCAGGTAATTTCGGTTTTGTTTATTTGGGTGATGATAAAGCTTGTGCTATTGTAGGCATGGGACAGATCCGAGTTGCAATGGATGATGGTAGTGTCAAGACGTTGTGTGAGGTTATGCATATTCCTGACTTGAGAAAGAACTTGATTTCCTTGGGCACTTTGCAAGCAAATGGCTTCAGCTATAGGGCAGATAGAGATAAGGACATTCTCAAGGTAACTAAGGGCGCTATGACTGTGATGAAAGCTAGGAGGATTGCAGGGAATACATACACACTGTTAGGAAGTACAGTTGTAGGCGGAGTTGCTTCTGTTGAGTCAGATGATGATGCTACTAGACTGTGGCATATGCGTTTGGGTCATCTCAGTCAACGTGGGATGGCAGCACTTCATAAGAGGAATCTGTTGGAGGGTGTTCGAAGCTTTACGTTGGGATTGTGTGAGTACTGTGTACTTAGGAAGCATACCCGAGTTTGTTTTCAACCTGGAAAGCATAAAACCGAGGGTATTCTAGACTATGTGCACTCTGATGTATGGGGGCCTACCCGTGAGCCCTCAATGGGAGGATCTAGGTATTTTGTAATATTTGTTGATGATTTTTCTCGCAAGGTTTGGGTCTATTTTCTGAAACAGAAATCAGAGGTCTTTGATAACTTCAAGTTACTGGCGCGAGGTAGAGAATCGACAGGCAGAAAATCAAGTATCTGAGATCGACAATGGCACGCAGTATACCCACAGCGCTTCGTAAATTGCAATGCGTAACATGGTATTCAACGACACTTTTCAGTGAAGAAAACATCACAACAGAATGGTGTTGCAGAGAGAATGAACAGGTCTCTCACAGAAAGGGCCAGATGTCTTCGATTGAATGTTGGACTTTCAAAGGGATTCTGGGCTGAGGCAATTAGTATGGCATGTTATCTCATCAATCGCTCACCAAGGGCCTCATTGGAGGGGAAGTTTGCAGGGGAAGTTTGGACAGGTAACCCAGTTGATTTTAATAATTTAAGAATTTTTGGATGTCCTTCTTATGTACATATATCCAGTGATGAAAGATCTAAACTTGATCCAAAGTCGAAAAAGTGCATTTTTGTAGGTTATGCCAAAGGCGTGAAGGGGTTCAAGTTTTGGGATCCAGTTTCAAAGAAAATGGTGGTCAGCAGGGATGCAGTGTTTGATGAGCAGTTCATGTTAAAGCAGAAAGTTGCGACAGATGCTCCTGCCGCAGTGACAAATGGAGTTGACTCTAGCTCCAAGACAGTTGAGGTGGAGGTGGAAGAGCTACCAGTGGCTCGTGGTTTGCCAGTGCCTCAGCCTGAGCCAGTACATGAGTATGTACATGAGCAGGAGCATGAATCTGATGTTGAAACAGATGGCCCAGACGTTTTGCAGGATTATAATCTTGCCAGAGATAGAGATCGTCGTACTACTAAGGCACCCACTAGATATGGTTACGAAGAGTTGGTTTCTGTTGCACTTCTCATCAGTTCAGGTGATCCGTCTACTTTTAAAGAGGCAATTCAATGCCAAGAGAAGGACAGATGGATGAGTGCCATGATGGAAGAGATGGAGTCTTTGCATAAGAACCAAACTTGGGAGTTAGTTGAGCTT
This sequence comes from Calophaca sinica, assembly GCA_037113605.1. Classification (NCBI taxonomy): domain Eukaryota; kingdom Viridiplantae; phylum Streptophyta; class Magnoliopsida; order Fabales; family Fabaceae; genus Calophaca; species Calophaca sinica. Next base: position 49,516,084 of record CM073730.1, read on the forward strand.
CCTAAGGGAAAACGTGCTATTGGGTGCAAGTGGGTGTACAAGAGGAAACATGCAGTATCAGAAAAAGAAGGGGGAAAATTCAAGGCTCGTCTTGTTGCAAAGGGGTATTCACAGCAGAAGGGGATTGATTATGATGAGATTTTCTCTCCGGTCGTGAGACATACTTCTATCAGGGCAGTGCTAGCCTTGGTAGCCAGTCGGGATATGCATTTAGAGCAGATGGATGTGAAGACAGCTTTCCTCCATGGTGAATTAGAGGAACAGATTTATATGAAGCAGCCAGAAGGGTTCAGTGCAGCTGGACATGGCCATTTGGTTTGTAAGTTGAAACGTTCTCTATATCGGTTAAAGCAGTCTCCAAGGCAATGGTACAAGCGCTTTGACTCTTACATGCTTAGGATTGGCTACAGGCGTTGTGAGTATGATTGATGTGTTAATGTGAAGAGCCTTGATGATGGTTCTTTTATTTTTCTGTTACTTTATGTTGATGATATGTTGATTGCGGCTAACAGTTTGCATGATGTGAATAAGCTGAAAATTCTGCTAGGGAAAGAGTTTGATATGAAGGATTTGGGGGTTGCTAAGAAGATTCTTGGGATGGATATTCATAGGGACAGGGGAGCAAGAAAACTATGGTTCTCTCAACAGGGCTATGTTCAGAATGGGTTAGACAGATTTGATATGAACAATGCTAAGGCTGTGAGTACCCCATTGGCGAATCACTTTAAGCTCTCACCCAACAAAGGCCCAAAGACGAGGCGGTCGAGTACATGTCGAAGGTTCCCTATGCCAGTGCAGTTGGTTGCTTGAGGTATGCTATGGTTTGCACTAGACCGGACTTGGCACAAGTAGTAAGCCAAGTTTGCAAGTTTATGTCTAATCCAGGTAAGCAGCATTGGGAGGCAGTCAAGTGGATTTTTAGATATTTGAAGGGCACTACAGGTCATGGTATAATGTTTGGCAGTCAGCGGAGTGATCCTTCAGTTGTTGGGTATGTGGATTCAGACTATGCCGGCGATTTGGATAACAGAAGGTCTACGACTGGGTTTGTTTTCACCCTTGCAGGTGGGCCTATTTTTGGAAATCGATAGTTCAGACTATAGTGGCAATGTCCACAACTGAAGCTGAGTATATGGCAGTAGCTGAAGCATCCAAGGAAGCCTTGTGGCTTACAGGATTAGTGAAGGAGTTGGGCATTGAGCAAGGTGGAGTCAGGTTGCATTGTGATAGTCAGAGTGTCATCTTCTTGGCAAAGAATCAAGTGTATCATGCCAGAACGAAGCACATTGATGTGAGATTCCACAAGATCAGGGAGTTGCAGACATCTTGACAGATATTGCTTGAAAAGATTCACACCTCAGAGAATGCAACTGACATGTTCACAAAGCCAGTCACTGTTGACAAGTTCAAGCATTGCTTTGACTTGTTACATGTTTCTCAATGCTAAGCAGGAGATGAACCCCTCAACCCGGCAGGAGTTGTTATCTTCAAAGGGCTTGATATTCGCCAAGGTGGAGATTGTTGAGTATGGCTCATATATATACTGACAGTCGGGCCGACGCCCGAGCTGGCGAGGGGGGTTATTGATGTAATTTCTGCCCCCCGCGGTACGGTACAAGGGGGTTATTGATGTAATTTCTATCGCAGTGGTGATTAGTATATATATTGCGCTTATGTAACCCTATTATGATATAGTGAAAACACAGCCGTAACAGCTCCCGTGGAAGTAGGCACTATTCGCCGAACCACGTAAATCTTGTCTTCTTTACTTTCTCGCGTGTGTGCGTGTGTTCGCCGTTAGTTTACCTTTACAATCTCGATTGCGTGTGTTCCAACAAATTCTTTATCGACGGCTAAGCCATCGGTAAAGTCGTAAAAAATTAAATTCTCACTCAGTATTTTTTCCTGCGAATTACCGATGTCAGGCCGTCGGTAATCAAAAAAATTACCGACGGACTTGGGGCAGTCGGTAAGTTTCCATCGGTAATTTGCCAACTTCTCTTTTAAGTTTTAAATCCAATTTGAATCAAACCATTTGTCTAAATAGCAAATTAATCTAATAGAACAGTAATCATTCACTATTCCCTGTCGAGATGATAATCTTTTATACTATAACTTGACATGATCATACACTTGCGATTTACACGCAACAGGAGACTTTTTCACTCTAAAATGCCAACAGACGAAAATCTACAAGCTCGTAGGTGTGTAACGGTTTCTATTTGCAGCCTTTGTGGTAAGAATTTTGAAACCTCTGATCATTTATTTCTTCGCAGCTCCTTTACTTTTTCTATTTGACATTGGGTTGCCTCCCTCCTTAATGTTCGTCTGGATACTTCAACATTCGGTGCTCTGATTGATTCCTGCGGTCATGATTGGAGCTCTCAATTAAAGGAGGTTTTTATTGCTGTTATTTGCCATTCTATTTGGTGTATTTGGTTTTGTAGAAACTAGCTGCGGTTTAATAATACTTTGATTCCTCTTGCTCGTGCATTGTCTATGTTGTCTGCTGAGATTAGGCTTTCTGGTAATTTTTCTAAAGGCACCATGTTTGCCTCTATGGAGGAATTCACTACTCTAAAAAATTTCAGCATCACCACTCATCCTCCTAAGGCCCCAAAGATTGTTCAAGTTGACTGGCTTCCCCCTTCCCGGGGATGGATTAAGGCTAATATTGATGGCGCTGCTAGAGGGAGTCCGGGTCATGCTTCCTATGGTGGCATTTTTAGAGATAGCAGGGGGCAACTCTTGGCTGCTTTGCTGATTATATTGGTACTGCTTCTTCTTTCGAGGCTGAGATTGTTGCAGCGGTTATGGCTGTGGATATTGCTCATATGAAAGGTTGGAATGCTCTTTGGTTAGAGTGTGATTTTATGCTTCTAGTTGGTGCTTTCAAGGATCCTAATTTGGTCCCTTGGAAATTACGTATTCGTTGGCTTAATTGTGTTCATCTCACTAGCCATGTGTTTTTTCATTTCTCATATTTTTAGGGAAGGTAACACGTGTGCAGATAGATTAGCTGCTTTTGGTATTACTAGTAGATATTACAGCTGGTGGGACACCATTACCACTTTCATTTTTGATGAATTTTGTAAGGACCGTTATTGGTTCCCTAATTTCCGCTTTTGCTAATTTCATGGGTTTTGGTTTGGTCCCCCTATGCTCTTTGTCTTTTTTTTTTAATAAATTTAAGGCAGGCGTACTCTTTTTCCTTCTAGATTTTTTTCTAATGAGGGTTTTACATCAGAAGGTTTTAACAAGACTCCTTCACCTTTTTTTGCCTTAAAAAAAAGACTTACTAATGGACATTTTGGGTAAAACACCTAATTCTAACCCATACTTTCATTCCCTCAAAAACACTCACGAGACCCACACCTGCTTATTCCCCAGTATGTCTGAAAATCCAGTCCCATTCATTCCCGCTTATACATATCACACGCACGTAGAGAGAGAAAAGGCAGAAAAGAAGGACTTGAGGAAGAAAGGCAAAACACGTGGAGAAGGAGGAAGGAAAGGAGGAACAAGGGTTTGAGGAAGCTACCACCATCAAATTCTAGTTTTCATTCTCTACCTTTAGGACCTTGATGGTGAGTCCCTATCCCTATGTTATTCCTTTAGTTCATGGGTAACCATAAACCCCGTGTGCCATTCAAAAAAATAATAATAAAAAAACCATAAACCCCGTGCTAGGCCTCTATTTGAAGTTAGGGATTTTTGAAGTTGAGTGTAAGTTAGAGGATTTGGGGAAGTTATTGTAGGGATGTTGCTGCATGTGAGTATAATCATTGAAATTACAGTGTATGTGGGTGTTGAACATTGGAATGTACATGATATGGTTATGTTATTATAGTGCCAATTGAAATGTCATCCCTTGTTGCACAAGGTGATACAATTCTGAATTTTGTTATGGGGTGGTGTAATAAAATGTTTGATTTGGGGAAAATGATGATGGAGGTTCATTAGTGATTCGTGCATGTTGGTTATTGCTCCCATATGTTTGAGTACTCATTTTGTAGTTTCATATACCCCCATTTATGTCCCATGAATGGTTTTGAGATAAATGGACATTTATATGCCCACAAGAATATACGACGGATTTCTTTTACAAGGCAATGATTTTAATGGTAGTATAAAGATCATTATATAAAGATATGATAACTAACTAAATACAAAAGATATCATTAATAATCTATAACCGTTCACAAAAATTACATTTTAATAAAAATACTAAAAGTAAAATCAAGTAATTGAGTTTTTTGTGTATTACACACTAAAATTAATATTCACTCATCATTACATAGGCAATTGCAAGCTCAAATACTGCTCTAGCTTGTTCAATCTCAAATAAAGATCTCTACTATTAAGTGTACTTGTTCCATGCGTAGCAATTTTTAGATGACCCCTCCATATACTTGTCATACAGTTTTCTGCATCGATCTATATTACCAATCCTCTTCAATAGCATTTTCTTATATTCAATGAGCAACCTTGTGATTCGGCTGATGTATATGAAACTGGGCAGCTAGAAGTCGTATCTTTGCAAATGAGAACTTATGGTGATGTATGTTGTTGAGACACTACCTAAAGAAATGGAAGTCATATAGAACCAGAGCAGTGTTACATTAATGTATCCCGAGAAGTTCTTGGAGTGAAACCAAATTAAAACAGCTTCACAAAGCAAAGCATTAGGCATTGTTAATTAATTACTTTAGATAAGCTTACTAACTAGTAACACTGACATGTATATTTGAACTTGGTAGAAGAAGCGGCGTCATTACTATCAAATAGGAAGAATTGGAAAGTTCTAATTGTATTAGAAGAAACAACATCGTTACTATAAAGCGAACTTACATCATTTTAAGTTCAAATCTAGAAGAGAGCACCAACGCCACATTCTAATTCATGCTATTTAATCCTCGATCTTATTATGAAATTGGAATTATAATAATTTAAGTTCAAATCTAGAGAGCACCAACACCACCTTCCAATCAAAATGATTATCATCCAAAACAATTTTGCCAGTACATTTTGGTATAATAAAAAAGATGATTTAAAAATCAGATAAATTATTGTCACCAACTTGGTTTTGCAAACAATATAAAGCACGTCACAGAACTGAAATCACAAAGACTCTCAATCGAAAACTAGCCAAGTAGAAGAAGCCAAGGACCTTACCACCAACATTCCTTACCCAAACTGCATATTTGTGCAATGAAAAGGCAAGGGATAAAAGAAGAGAAACCACATGGCAAGAATACTGAAATAAGTGAACACTTTCATATAAAGAAATCTTGAAGATCAGTGCAAATATGGCTGACTGTATCGTAGCAAAGACACATCCAAAATGTCGACGATAAATGGTCTGGACAAGATAAAAAAATTGGTAGCTGTTGAAGTTAAATCAGATTTCCATTGGTGTACAATAAGATCCTCCCTGGATTTTGATTTTGTTTACCAGCATGTCATCCAACATGACCAGAAAGCACTCCTTCCTAAGAGCAATAGACAACCCAACAACCAATTCTCACCTCCACTGGCAGTGAGCTGTTTAGAAGGAAGGAACTCCATGTGGAGCAGCTTATGTCATTTGAGAAATGCCATGGTTAAGGCTCCACTAACACAACAAAATGTCCCTAATATCTGCAATGCTTCTTAAACTTTGAAGATCAATTTTACCAAATCTAACTCATTCAAATTAGCTGAGCATGGCTGAAATAAAAAACCTTGAAAGCTTGTTTGTAAATTGTTCACTATATTTAAGAAGTATAAATATATTTAAGTGCCTAAGTTAAGAATTAACTACCATACCTTTATAATAGGATCACTAACTCCAGCAATGGCAAGAAAAAGTTGAGTGCCAAACCCGCACAGCCTGTCCAACAGCATATCTCAGGACTCTACCTGATGATGCTGAAGCTTGGATACACTGATCATTTAAAAATGACTGCAAGACACAAATAAGTATAATGCTCATAGTAATAATGACAGAGTCACAAAATAGAGAGTTTGATGTGCAGATTTATTCTTCCATTCTGAGATAATGAAATCTTTGGTTGCAGGTGTAAAATCTAATAAATCGGGCAAGAGCAAAAACCTTGTTTAAAGGTACTTAACAAATTGCATCTTTTTTTTTTTTTTTTGGTAGTAGTAGAGTTCAGTAAGCTTTCTATTGCATCCAATGAAAAGCTATTCAATGCATGAACATAACTCCCTAAGCCACTAACAATAGTCCATACAACACTCTGAAGAGATTAGCTCGATAACTTTGTTTGATGGTCACTAGCAAAACAGACCCCCCATATCCCAAAGTCTGTAACTTCTGATTTTTATCTAGTTCCTAAAAGCACAAACAGAAACCTTCTAATAAGTAAATGCCTTATCCAGAAAAACTTAGATAACATTAAATAGGAAAATGTATCTGAAAACTTGCAACTTCTATGGTGACATCAGACAATTTTTTGATACCCGGGATAATACATACTCTGTCAGGAAGATTTGCATGGACAAATCTACTTCCAAATATATCACTATCAATACATTTGACACATCAGGAACTATGGCACAAGATGTTGAATGAACAAATCTGCAGCCATCGTCAGGAACTATGACTTCTAATTTCCAATCACACCCATCAATTGTGTTCCCCCCAGCAACCTGCTCACAAATGAAATTCAAAATTGAGAAGAGTTATATTGCTAGACAAACACAACTAGAAGGTACCATGGTTCAGTTGAATGAATATCCACTTATTTCACTCTCTCGAATCTATTTTCGAACTTTCTCTGATTAGTAAGAATATTTGTTAACATACAAGTTTGATTTAAATGCAAAAAAGGGGAAAAACTTAAATTAACAACATAAGTAACAATATCACTGGCTTGAAAATTGAAAAATGCCTTGAATTCGAGCATGAGAGGCTGCAAAATCACCGTGAGATTTCCACAACACAGAAAAACAATCATCGCCACAACCTCAACAGGACCAAATTATCATCGTGACATTTCTAAATTATCTAGGTAACCAAATTTCGAGTAATTGGAAAGAAAAATAAGTAGTATATTAGATCGAAGAATAATCGAGAAAGAACGAGTTACCATCACTGGAGGTTGGAGAACCACCACGAGTCGCCATCGTCGTTCATTGGAAAGCTCTGCCATCCACGAAATGTGAATCTACCGATCACTTCTTCTTTGAAGCCATGGAAGCTAGGGTTTTGAAAGAAAGGAATAGGATTTGTGAAAGGGTTGAAACTCGGGAAAGGAATAGTGTTTATGAGCAATGTGTGAGGAAATTCGAGGAAATGAAAATGAGTCTCCGCTTCACCTCCCACTCCCCTGCCAAAATACGGGAGAAGATTCTCTCCGGTGGAAAAATAACATGAGGAAATAATGCGGAGAAATCCCACCATTAAATCCCCTCTCACCTCTTCATTCATTACAGTGTAAAGACTCTTTCTTCGTCTTCGTCTTTTTTTATGAATAGTGGGGATTTCACTTGAGGGTAAAGTCACGGAAGAGAATTCATTCCCGCCAAAATACCCAATCTCTGTTCCCATCATTTAGTCCAGCAAAACTATTTTTCTTATTTTTATATAAATGAATGTATAATAGAGAACGTTTTTTAGTTGTTGCTTAGAAAATAAACAATAACTGAATAAAAAAAAACTGTTCTCTATTTCTTTTCAAGAACAGTTTTAAAGTGTTGTTTATAAAGAATGTAAAATTTTATTTGCTAAGTCAACGATATAAAAAAAAATGTTTGTCTATTATGATCTAAGACAACAGTTTTTTCACCCTTGCAGAAATAGGTGTTGCCGTAGGTGAATAATGGTGTAGTGGTATGTGCTTCGCAAGTTAGGGACGTCGCTTGCAGTCATATACTTCTGACCAGCCTTTAAATATCTTGGACTTCCTATTGGTGCTAACCCTAGGAAGTTGGCTACATGGCAACATATGTTGGATGAGTGTATTTTTTGGGGTTTTGTGCCAGAGTATGCTACTATATTGTGAAGCATATCAATATGTTGTCTTGGAGATGGTTTTTCGGTCTAAGGTGTTCCATTATTTGTTCTATGAGTGGTGTTTAGACTATGCCCTGACACTACAACATTTTCGCACATAGGCTACGCGTGAAAAGTGTTGTCTAAGGTAAAAAAAATCGTTTCCGTTTCCAAAGGCAACAGTTTTTCAACTGTAGTATTCTCAGGCATTGTCTATTCTATAGGCAATGGTTTTTTTAATAAAGGCAACGGAAACAAAAAACCGTAGCCTTTGGTAGTTTATAGACAACAATTTTTTTGTTTTCTCTATGACAACGGTTTTATAAAATCGTTCCTTTTAGATGTCAAAGAGTACATAATAAAACCGTTATCTTTTATGTTACACTTTCCACAACGGTTTTGTCTGGCAAAAATATAGAACGGTTTTTGTATAGTATAGAGAACGGTTTTTGCATAGTATAGAGAACGGTTTTTTTATAAGGCATATAAATAGACATAGAGAACTTTTTTTCTAAATATAATGATTTTATTTATCAAAGGAACCACTTATTAAGATAATAATATAATCACTAACATCAACTAACTAATGACAAGAAATTTCATTAATTATCTCATCATTCTTTACCAAAATAATATTACAACCATAAAATAAAAGTCAGAGTATTAAACGTATTTCAAAAAATCATAAGTACAATAATCATTCCTCATATGTACCAAAAAACATTGTTCATAATCCAAAGTAAAACTACATAACACTAGTCAATCATGAAAACATGTCTTCATCTTCTTCTACATCCAAGTCATCAAGCAATTGACCATCCATACCGTCATTGGGTTCCTATAAAATAAAAATAATATTATTAATAAAGGGATGAGTTGAATAACAATAATAACCAACCTAACAGAAAAACGAATGCCATGAACAATGCCTTAGTCTATACTCTATAGTCTATACCAATCACTGACAAACAAAAGAACAAATATGATGCTCACACATAACTCAAAACAGACAATAATCCAAAACAAAAACTCCAGCTTCTAAGTTAATTAAATTTTAAAAGTAAACTAGATAGATTTCAATCAAATAGCCTTGTAAAATAACCAACAACCATTAAATCAAAAACTAAATGGGAGACAGCAAATGAGCAAAACACTAAGAACCATTGTTAAAACTTGATCCATCATTTCAATGCATCATCATCTTCATCATATATTTAAAAACAAACTAGGAATAATTTTTTTTCTTTTTCTTTCCAAGTTCAGAATTACCATTTTGATGAAATAAGAAACTCGCAATGCCATAAATAAGAAACTCGCAGTGCCATAAACTCGCGAGGTTGCTCATGCCATAAATTTCGTAAACAAACTCACCTCTACTTTAGTAGGTTTCTCCTTATTATTTCTTGAAGGCTTTTCATCATCTGTTGTTGTTCTATCACCAAGTAGCTCATATAATTTTGCATCAATTTACTGCAGCATGAAAAAAAAGGAAAAAAAACTAAACAGTATTAACAAGACTTGAAATAATAAACCAACCATCCAACATATTAGATTCATCTTAGGTATCACCTTGACAGCTTTTGCATCAGCCCACAGGAGCCTCTTCCGCACGTGCCCAAGTAACTCGCCCACTAGCAAGATAAAAATTAAGATATCAAATGTTTATTAGTCTGAACAGATCAGTAGTTAATTAAATATAAAAAGAAAAATCATAACTATTGAATCCATTAGAAGGGAAAATTGAACAACTACCATTTGTTCGATAGCGTAGTTCCAGAATCGAAGCCTTGTTCTCCTCAAAAACTTCATTAACAACGTGTTTGATATCTTCTATAGAAACCTCAACACCTGCACAAATATGAAGCAAACTGAAGACATATTTGGCAACCTCGAAAAAGTTGGGACACTATAGTGTTCCAACCCTAAAAGTTGATAGCCAATCTAAGTGACGTTAAGCAGAAATGATAGTGATGCATCTAACTGTGTTGCTGTTTTCACCAGCAATGATAATCCAGGTGAGAAGGGGAATGATTTCAATGTAAAGATTCGCTCAAACCAATAAAAAATGGCAAATTTTACTACAAGTATTGTTGCATGCATAATGCGAAACATATCTTAATAGAGTAAAGAAGGTTTCCAACCGTTCGGCTGCACCCACCGGTAACACCCGCCTTCAAAAAGCATCGAAAAGTCACAAAAAACAAATACAATTAATAGAGTGCAAGCATTCCAACAAAAGAACACAAAAATAACAGTGAATCAAAAGATATGCATGATAAATGCATAATTGCACCCACTAATAACTATGTTTCATCCTGTTCTCAATTTGGCACTAGTGTGGGTAATATCACAGCAAACTAGAAACAAAGTGTTGAGCATCATGCTATTCATGTATAAACAAGCACAATTATGTCCTAAAGAGCCCCAAACTGTTTTGTAGTCAACGGTATGAACAAGTTTAGAAACAACAATGTCATTTTTACAAGAAGCTTACCTATCAATATACATTTGGAGAACGGGAAAGTGGTAAGCATGAAAAGATCATGAAGCACAACTCTGTCTTTGGTTATTAGATAATCTAATTCATCAGCTACTATCAATATGTTGCAATGGTGGCATGTTAATATTTGATAGCACTCACATTACAAAGACAAGCAGTAGTAGAAAATCATCTATATATCTATGGATGCCATAAATTTAATTGTTAAAAAAGCATTCTAGTCTATGGATGCCATTACGTCATGTTCTTGATAGATGATTTCTGAGAATAAATATGCTGAAGTTGCTGTAAGGGTGTGCCTGAACCCTTTCTTCTTGGTGCTTTTTCTAAGCTAAGTATCTGCTAGAAACAACAGATGGGTTAAAAGAGGAAATGTAGTAATTTATTGAAAACTAAGAATAAGGGCAAAAAACTGGCACCACAAGATTATTTGCAAAATTGAATTATGACTATCCAGTAAATTCAACATGTATTGTCATACCAGTAAAGGCCAGAAGCCAGTTACCTTAAAGTAACTACACAAGCTATCAAACTATATCGCATTCCTACCTTTCTCCTAAGAAATTTAGCTTAACTACCTTTACCCTAAAAAATTCAGCTTAAAACCAATAACACAATCCCAATTCCTAGGAGAGGAAGCAACATAAGTCTTGCCATAGTTATTCTGATTGTAATTCAAAGCATAAAATTAACAAACTCAATTAATCAGATTATAAACAGTTAACCATAATACAACCATTAGATTAAGCATCTACATTTTTGTCCAGTTCCAAACTCACCGAACTAGTTACTCATTTCGGCAACTGAACGAAACCAAGTCTGAAATCATTGTACACCCTAACATAAAGACAAACAGCGAGCAAACCAGCAAACTTAAAATAAAACCCCAAGTCTGATAGAAGAAATTGTCACAGGCAGTGGATTTCGATTGGAAACCTCAACTCACCCTACGTCGCGAGCAGCGACGCACAGCCGTTGGACGACTCCCTCTCTCCACCTCCTCAGGAGGCTGGCAAGATCTCCGGCGGTGCGACGAGTATACATGGCGCAACCAACCGATGGCGCTAGATCTGAAATAGATCTTCATTTGTGAGGTGGAATTGGAAGCCATGGCGTTAGATCAGAACCACTACTGCCCTAACGAGAAAAAACACTACACATTGAGCCAAATACAAGTGAGGACGAGGGCGACGACGGTGACTGCCGATAGTACGGCGAAGAGGGGTCGTTCATTGAGGGTGTGACCCACGACCACGAAAGAAGAAGAGGAAGAACTAGATGATGGCCAACCTAATCCTTATCCCTGCACGCGATGAATGTTCTGCTTCATTTGAAATGGTTCAGTTGGGGTCCCATAAAAATTAGCTTGGTTTTTGGCGCTAGACGAAGAGGGATTAGGGGTGATGTAAGGGTTGGGTTCGCGGAGGGAGGCGTAGCGAGGTTCTTTTTTGAATTGGGGGAAAAGAAGAACAGTGAAAAAGATGGGAAAATCGTGGAGGGAGGTGAAAAAATACATTTGTGTCCGTGGGCATTTTTATTTTAATAAATAACAAATTAATAAAGAATGGTTTTAACATGTTGAGAAAAAAAAATTGTAAAAAACCGTTGTCATTAACTTTTTGAGAACGGTTTCTTAGCGTTGTATATGAAAAATATAAAAGTTTGACTAGCATGCCAACAGATTCACAAAACTGTTGCCTATTATAATCTAAGAGAACGGTTTTTTAGGCGTTGCAAATTTAGGCGTTGCCGTAGGTCCAAAATGTTGTAGTGTGGATTGTATTTCTACTCTATGAAGTAGTTTTTGGGGTGTGTGTGTGTGTGTTTGTACCTACCTTCATCTCTTGGCCTATTTTCTATCTCCTGTATAAGGGTTGAAATATCTCTTGTATTCATTTATATTATGAGTGCGCTTGGCCCATCTTTTTTAAGCTTCTATTCTCTTTAAAAGGAGAAGCTGGGCCAAACACAATTTAAGAAAAAACTCTTATAAAAAAAAGGAGCTTATTTTTACTGAAGAAAAAATATAAACAAGGACCTTTAAAAAAGTTGAATTTTGGAGCTTTTTCGGAGCTTTCACCGAAATACCTCACTTCGATTCCGAGAGCTAACGCATTTCACTTATGTTTTGTTTATTTTATTCGCTGAAAAACTTGAAGTCTCCCACGGCAAGAACCAAGAACCTTGTGAAATAACCTCTGACCAATTGTTCTACGTGCTTATCATCAAATTCTCCATGACATGACATCATTTGTTTTTATTTTTTATTTTATAAAAGCAAAAGCATCATAGGTAGTTAAAATAAAAATTTAATATGGACTTCTAATTCTCTAAAAAAAATATGTACTTTTAATAAATAACGTAAAAATCTTCCAAATACAAATAATGTAAAATATTCTTGTAACTTATCCAAAAAAAAATGTAAAGTATTCTTATATAATAATAGATTTTACTTAAAGAATTTTCTTTCTATTTTTAAAATATTTCATTTACTTGTGGCTATTTTTAATAGGATCAATTTTATTAAAAATATTTTATCAAACATATTTTAGTTTAAAAGTAAATTTAAAGTAAAAAAAAACTGAAATTACCAAACAACATTAGCTTAATTTTTAAAGCTTTTATTGCTAACTTTAACTTTAAAGTAGCTTTTAAGCCCTAAAAAAGCTGGGTCAAACGCACCCTATATATTCTATAGTTTTGCTGGTCATTGAAGAGAGAATATGCCCATTTGAGAAAAGTTCCCATAAAATTGAAATCTTTCACAGGTTTCTATGAAGGACAATTTAGAACATGAAGTTCATTTTTAGATGAGACTAAGAAATTAAATGGCGTTAACTAATATTATTAATTAACATGAGTTGGTTATTTTTAATTATATTCGAGAACAAAGTATTTGCGTTGTATTTGCAGGTCATATCATTAGGAGACGTACAAGATAATCAAACATGACGGGGAAAATCAATCACATAATAAAAAGCATTCACATATATAGCTATATTGGATGATAAATAATATATTCATCAATACAATAAGCGAAGCATGTTTTATTCATAGTATTATATAGCACATGTATGTGTCTCTGAATTTGTATGCACTTATTTTCTTATAGACGGAGACATAACAACAATAGGATGACATATTTGCTGGTCCAAGGAGTTCAAGGACAAAATGTGATGGCATAGTCCGGTCGGGCAAAGCACGTGAAAGTGCTGCTCTTATCATCATAAGCGTAGCTATAAGCATCAGGGCACTGGTTCTCAAAAATCTGAGAGTAGTTTGTGGGTGGGCATGTAGCTGCTGTGTTATGATCCCCAGTACAACAATACTGAGGCTGATTGAAAGCCAAACAAGCACTCTTACAAGCAATCACACTCCCATCAGACCCTGTCGCTCTAAGCTCAGCGGGGCACACAGCATTGATGTTCGCCGGACAGCTGGAGGTTTTACATTCGCCACTCCCACCCTGTGGCGTAATGGACATGGGAACGTTGAACCCATCCATGTTGCTAACGTCGTAGAAATCTTGTCCTCCGTTTGGTGCCACCGTTAATTCTATTAAAGTTGCGGGTGGGACTGCGCCAGCACCGTTGCATCCCACTTGACCAGAGGCACAGTCGGCAGTGGCGCAACTGAACTTTCCGTTGTTGTCGGAGCATCCGGTCCGAGCCCAAAACCGACCGGACCAGGGAGTTGGAAGGTCCACTGAGCTGGTTGCACCCAGTCCCAATTCGAAACCCGTTGTTGAGAGCTGAGGATTTTGGCCTCCGGTTAGGGTTCCTGGCCATACTGTGTATTGGCACCTGTTTGTGAATGTCACCTTGGCCCCTCCAACCACTGCATATATATAAGCACAATGTTTAAAGATATAATTAATTAAAATTTTAAAATAAATTAAAATATTGATATAAAAACATCAAAACTCGTACTGAAACTTCAATACTACGTTGAGCTTTTAATTGATTCTATGAGATTGTAGCTAGACACAATGATCATATAATTAGAATTGTTTTATTTTCCTATATATCTTGGAAGAGTTTGAGTAATATTTTTTCTGGTTAAAAAGAATAAAAGTGCTTGAATTACTAGCACTTAAGTATATTTATTTAATCTGATCCAGGTCTACTGAAAGGGCGTACCCATTAACATAAATATGAATGTGATAACTGATAGTAAAACACGTGTATGGAGAAAATTTGAAAAAGAAAATAAGAAGGAAATTAAAAAAATAGGGAACTGGTAGATTAATATATGGAAAATGTAGTTGAATTGAATTGGTATACCATAGAAGAGGAATGCAAAGCTAAGGCAGAGAGCAACACGGGTACTCGTCATTTTGGTGGCTTCTTGTTTTGCGGGCAGGCTTGTGAATGGTGAGTTCTCGGTTTTTCTTTTCCGATTGTTGCAGATGAAGTCCCAGTTTCTTGCCATATATATAGGCCTTGAGGGACGTTGAATCTTCAACGAGGCGTATTTGGTACACGCATGAAGCAATTCTATCGTACAACTAGCAAGATAACTGTGCATACGCACGGGTCATTCCGTTCATATATTTTTAAAATACACTTATTTACAAAATTAAAATTTTACATTGTGAATAGTTATAGTTGTTTTAGTTTTCTGAAAATACAGAAAGAATTAGAGAAAACAAAATGTAATGTTTACCCGTCGAGACTTAAGAGTAAAATAATCGGTTATTAATATTAAGAAGAGTTATAAAATTGTTATATGACAAAAGACAATAAAATTATACTGATAACATATAATGTTTTCCGGTCGGGACCCAAGATTAAAATATTCATTTATAAATAATAAGACATTTATAAAATTGATATACGTTCAAACACAATAACATTTAACCTATAACATGTATGTTTTCCAATAAAGACTCAAAAGTAAAACAATCATTTATAAATAATAAAATATTTATAAAATTTGATACGTGCTTAAACACAATGAAAAAAAACTAAAAGAATTTAAAAAATTTAAAAATATTAATAAAAAAAGGAAAAAAATAAAAATATAAGATAAGTAAAAAGTAAAAAAATTTCCATAGGGGATCAAAAGTAAAATAATCATTTATAAATAATAAAACATTTATAAAATTTGATACGTTCTAGAAAACCATGAAATTATACCGACAACATATAGTGTTTTCTCATCTGGACTTAAAAGCAAAATAATCGTTTATAAATAATAAATTTATTTATAAAACCGATATGCTCAAAGGCAATAAAATTATACTGATAATATCTAATGTTTCCCCATCGGGACACAAAAGAAAAGTAATCATTTATACTAGCTGCATGTTATGTTTCCTTGTTGAAAATCAAAAGTAAAATAATCATTTATAAATAATAAAGACATTTATAAATTTTGATACGCGATAAAAAACGATGAAATTATACCGACAACGCGTAATGTTTTTCTGTTGAAACTTAAAAGTTAAATAATCATTTATAAATATAAAATTAAAAATTAAAATGTTTAAAATATGAAAAAAAAACTAAAGAAATAAAAAAAATTAAGAAAAATAAAAATATAAGAAAAATAGAAAAAATAGAGTAAAAGCAAAATTATAAAACCCAGAAAATAAAAAATAAGTTTTGTTTTTTTTAAAAAGAAAGTAAAAAAAAATTATGTTTGTTCAAAGACAATAAAATTATGCCGGTAACAACTAATAGTTCCCCATTGGGATGCAAAAAGAAAAGTAATCATTTATACCGACAATATGTAATGTTTCCCCATCGAGAATCAAAAGTAAAGTAATCATTTATAAATAGTAAATACACTTATAAATTTTGATACGTGATAAAAATTGATGAAATTATACCGATCATATCTAATGTTTTCCCGTTGGGACGTAAAACAAAAGTAATCATTTATGCAAAAAACATGTAGTTTTTTTTGCCGATAATCAAAAGTAAAATAATTATTTTAAATAATAAAGATACTTATAAATTTTAATTCGTGATCAAAGATGATGAAATTATACCGATAACATATAATGTTTTCCCATTGGAATTTAAAAGAAAAATAATTATTTATAATTTATAAAGATAAAATAAAAAATATTAAATAAACGAAAAGAAAAGAATAATTTAATTATAAGAAAAATAAAAAAAATTAAAAGTAAAAAAAATAAACTATTATTTTTTAAAAATGAATAATTTAAATTATAAAGTAGTTACAAAGTAGAAACAAAAAGTTAAAAACGTAGAAGTTTAAATAAAAGGGAGGGACGATGCTGGGCTAAGAGAAGAGAGAGAGAATTGTTTTGAGCGGGAATTGAATTTTCCAGGAGAGGACACATGTGACAGGGGTTGAGTTCTTTTAGATTTTTTAAAAAGAGAGTAAAAAAAAAATGATGTTGGCTCAAAGATACTGAAATTATACCGGTAACAGTTAATAGTTTTATGTTGGGACGTAAAAGAAAAGTAATTATTTATACTGATAACATGTAATATTTTTCCATCGAGAATCAAAAGTAAAGTAATCATTTATAAATAGTAAATACACTTATAAATTTTGATACGTGATAAAAATTGATGAAATTATACCGATCACATCTAATATTTTTTTTGTGGATAATCAAAAGTAAAATAATTATTTTAAATAATAAAAACACTTATAAATTTTGATACGTGATCAAAGATGATGAAATTATACCGACAACATATAATGTTTTTTCATTAGAACTTAAAAAAAATAATCATTTATAATTTATAAAGATAAAATAAAAATATTAAATAAACAAAAAGAAAAGAAAAACCTAATTATAAGAAAAATAAAAAAAATTAAAAGTAAAAAAAATATCAAAATCAGAAAAAAAAATAAACTAATATTTTTTAAAAATGAATAATTTAAATTATAAAGTAGTTATAAAGTAGAAACAAAAAGTTAAAAACGTAGAAGTTTAGGGGGGGGGGGGGGGGGAACGATGCTGGGCCAAGAGAAGAGAGTGAGAATTGTTTTGAGCGGAATTTTTTAGGAGAGGACACGTGTGGTAGGGGTTTGAGTTTTGCTAAAAGATATAGATAGATATTCCATGGCTCCTAGTTAACGCCTTGGTGGCAATTGGAAAAGCCTCAGATCCTAACCCTCTATGCATGCGGATGAAAATTTGATGTCTATTTTTTTGTGTCACATTTTCTATAATAATTTATCACATAATAAAATAAAATTATAATTTATTAATATATATGTATATTCTAAACATTTGATTGGCGAGAGACAGTAAGACACTATTTTTAAGACAACATATATTTATTCCTACGTACGCACCGGATCTGTTATGTATTTACGACTATTTTTCTGGTTACAGCTGTGTATTTATGACTGAAAATATTATCGTATTGAAATAATTTAATTATTTATTTATTTTTGGGTTGAAACAATTAAATTAAAGTGTCTATTTTTATTTTTCCGTGAAAGATATATGCTATTTTAAACTAAAATTTTTACTATTAAATTAATTTTAAACGAAAGTCTAATGTTAAGTATTATATTAACCAGTGTATTTTTAAATTAACTCATTTAAATTTTACTGTTCAAAGAGCATTGTTTTTTGTTGTTGTTGATATTATCATTGTTTTCTCGAATGTAATGTAATAAAAACAAACAAGCTATTGATATACTATCTCCGTTTTTTTTTTACTTGTCTTTTAAGGTTGTTTTACACAAACCAATGAAACCAATAAATTTTTGTTATTTTTGATAAAATTATTAGTCTTTTTCCTATG
The DNA here is from genome assembly GCA_037113605.1 of Calophaca sinica. Lineage (NCBI taxonomy): Eukaryota > Viridiplantae > Streptophyta > Magnoliopsida > Fabales > Fabaceae > Calophaca > Calophaca sinica. Next base: position 49,534,325 of record CM073730.1, read on the forward strand.
ATACCCTTCATTGTTTATATCCATCACACTTATTTCTCTCTACAATAAATAATTAAGGGTATAATTGAGAAACAAATAATTAATGTAACATTAAACTATCAAAATGATAAATAAAAAGGAATAAATTTTTTCTTAAAAACCGATAAGTAAAAAAGTATACACGGAGTATATCTGTATGCCAATTTGAGTGGGGCAGGACATATCACATATGGAGGGGAGACCAGAAAATATCATGCATTATCACCCATAATTTAAGGAGTACAGTAGCTAACACGGAATTCGCAATAGACAAGCCGTCGACTTGTAATAAATCCATAGACTCAAAATTTTGAAATTTTCACATGCCTAATTTTTTTTTCCTTCCGTATCATAAGGGCTAAAAACCAAAAAGAAAGCAAAACTACACAGAAGTAACTATCCTAGGCAAGCTAAACATTTCCACAGGTGGAGAATCTAACCAATGAACTCCTAAAGATTGATTAAATTAAGCACCCAATCGGCAAGCCAATCAACAGAAACATTACCCTCTCCTTAAGTATGTTGGAGCATACTTATATCCCAATCTTTACAAATCCACTCCCTATCTTGAGCAAAATAATTGCTACACCTTTGTTTACTTGAACCCTTCCAATGACACGTATTAATGATGGTGGCGGACCTAGACAAATATTTGTGAGGGGGCTAAAATAGTTAAAAAAAATTAAAAGCAAATTAGAGTGTAAAAACATCACAATAGGAGAAGAAAATCTCAATTAATTATGTTGACACCTCCAACCTTACTAATCATCTATAGCACCCCAAAAATTTGTTAAAAATTGAGAAAGGAATTAAAAAAATACAAAAATTGATCACGAAGAGACTAAATCTATTATGATTAAAATCTTAAATTGGGGGTAAATCCCTACCCATCAAGGAAAACAATGGTTAGAAATTTCATAAAAACAATGGCCAAGATAGTTAAGTAAATATATATATATATATATATATATATATATATATATATATATATATATATATATAACATCTAACTTCAAACATATTTTGACTACAAACTATTATACATTATCGAATATATGCCATGTATGAACATATATAGTATCCAATATTTAATCATTTATATGATTTAAAAATTAATTATATTCTGAATTTTTTTTTGAGGAAGATTATATTCTGAATTAAAGATAATTCAATATTCTTAATTAATATTTTTTATAAATAAGATTATACTTAAAATTCTTTTTTTACTGTATTATACCCAACATTATTAAAACTTTCATATTTAAGTGTTCTTTTTAAATGTTAAGTAAATTCAACTAACACCCCCCCGCAAGCTGGAATGGATGTTCTTCAATCCCAGCTTGATATCAAAGCTAGCAAAGAGACCCGGATGAAGAGGTTTCGTGAACACATCAACAACTTGTTCCTTTGAAGAAACCGGGAGAAGATGAATTGTGCCAGCTTGAACTAAATCTCTTACACCGTGACAGTCCATTTCTATGTGCTTAGTCCGCTCATGGAACACCGGGTTTGCAGCTATGTGAAGAGCGGAGCGGTTGTCACAATATAAGACCACTGGTGTGGGATGAGGAATATGCAAGTCATGTAGAAGATAGAGCAGCCATTGTGCTTCGGATGAAGCTTGTGCAAGAGCACGATATTCTGCCTTCGAGGAGGACTTTGAGACAATGGACTGCTTTTTGCTCTTCCAAGATATCAATGATGACCCAAGAAAGAAACAATATCCAGTGGTTGATCTTCTAGAATCCAAACATGAGCCCCAATCACTATCACTAAAACCTTTTAGGATTGTTGAAGATGCAGAACTGAAAAATAATCCTTTTCCAGGACTGCCTTTGAGGAATTTCAACTGCAAGGTCATCATGTGTACATCGATTAGAGGCGACTAAATATTGACTCAATTTGCTAACAGCAAATGCAATTTCTGGTCTAGTATGTGTCAGATAAAGTAATCTTCCAATAAGCCTTCTGTACATTGTAATTTCTGTCAATAATTTTCCCGAGGCAGCATGTAGTTTTAGACTTGGATCCATAGGTGTATTGACAGGTTTGACACCTAATAAACCAGAATCTTGGATGAGATCCAGTGCATATTTCCTCTGACAGAGAGATATTCCAGATTTGCTGCGAGCTACTTCAAATCCTAGAAAGTATTTTAGTGCACCAAGATCTTTAATGTTGAATTTACAATCCAGTAAATGTTTGACAGCTTCTATCTCAGCAGAATCGGTTCCAGTTAAAACAAGATCATCCACATAGATGAGAATAGTAGTAAAACCAGCAGTATCTGTCTTGGTGAGCAATGAATAATCGGATTTGGATTGTACATATCCAGAATTGATCAAGGTTTGAGTCAATTTAGCATTCCACTGTCGACTGGCTTGTTTAAGGCCATATAAGGATCTTCTAAGTCTGCAAACCAGTCCCTTTTGTGGAGTTTTTAAGCCAGGAGGAGCCTTCATAAATACCTCTTCTTCCAAGTCACCATGTAGGAAGGCTGTATTAACATCCAGTTGATAAAGAGACCAATTTTGAGAGGCTGCCAATGCTAAAATTAATCGGACAGTGGTCATCTTCACAACCGGGCTAAAAGTTTCTAGGTAATCAATACCTTGAGTTTGAGTGAAACCTTTTGCCACAAGCCTGGCTTTATATCTTTCAATGGATCCATCAGCATGAAGCTTGAGTTTGAACACCCATTTGCAGCCAATAGCTTTCTTGTTTGGAGGCAAATTAGTGAGTTCCCAAGTGTTGGTTTTTATCAAGGCAGCAAGTTCATTTTTGACAGCTTGTTTCCAATTCTCATTGTGCATTGCCTCTTCAAATGTTGCAGGCTCAGTGACAGAGGAAATGTTTAAACAAAAATGTTTATGAGAGGATGATATATTTTCATATGAAATGTAATTGGATATAGGATACTTGCTACTTGAAGATGTTAATGTTGCAGCTGAAACATTTTGAGGATTATTGGTGGATTTGGGAAGCATGGCACAATGGTAATCTTGCAAATAGGAAGGTGGTTTGGTGATTCTAGAAGATTTTCTAGATGCTGGAGGTATTTGTGCAGAATGGGAATTTGAAGATGTGGATGCATGATTTGAATCAGATGCAGTTGAATTAGATGCTGATGCAGGATTTGAAGAAGTATTAGATGCAGAAATTGGTTCAAATGCATGAGGTGTTGAAACAGAATCCGAGTTTGATTGTGCAGTATAATTCTGTGGAAATGAAGTGGGCTGTGGTATGGTAAGTGAAGAAGAATGACATGGTGTATGATCATGACATGAATAAGAATCATAGAAAAAATCATAAGAAGAAGTATTGGAATAAGCAACAGGTGATGATGCAGAATGCTGCTGAATGTTTTCAGCAGTGAATGGAAATATATTTTCAAAAATGTAACATCCCTTGATAAGAAAATGTGTCTAGATTGTAGGTCAAATAATAGGTAACCTTTAACTCCAGATTTAAGTCCAAGAAAAATACATTTTCTAGACCTAGGATCAAGTTTCTTTCTATGTGTTGCAAGGGAAGAAGCAAAGCATAGACATCCAAAAACTTTTAAATGTAATAAATCAGGATTGCTATTGTGTAGCACCTGATAAGGAGATTTGAAAGACAAGAATCTAGTAGGCAACCGATTTATTAGAAAAACAGAATGTATGACAGCATGTACCCAAAAACATTGGGGAAGTTTGGCCTGAAAAAGAAGTGCTCTAGCAACACTTAAAATGTGTTGGTGTTTCCGCTCAACAATGCCATTTTGTTGAGGGGTACCAACACAAGAAGTTTGATGAAGTATTCCTTTTTCTTGGTAAAATTGTTTTAAAAGAAATTCATTTCCATTGTCACTCCTTATGCATTTGATGGTCATGTTGAATTGAGTTTGAATCATGGATATAAAAGCCTTAATCAAGTTAGAAGCCTCGGATTTGAGTTTCATTAAAAATATCCAAGTAAAACAACTTTTATCATCCACAATTGTCAAGAAATACTTATGACCAAACATAGATGGAATAGACAATGGGCCCCAAATATCCATATGTACCAAATCAAAACAATTGGAAGAAATAGAAGCACTATCAGGAAAAGGAAGGCGTTTCTGTTTTGCATAAAAGCAAACATCACAAGGAATTACATGTTTTGTACTTTTTACAAAAGGAAAATATTTTTGAATATGTAAAAGCTTTTCTATTGAAGGATGGCCAAATCTCCTATGCCAAACATTACAAGAAATTGAAAATTCTGCATCAGCAGTAGTATTTACAGAAGAACTTGCATTTATGACAGGAAAACATGCATTTACAATGGAATGAACATGCTGAAAATGAGGATGCTGGGCAGTGGGTTGGGTGAGTGTGTAGAGACCATCATGTATCTCAGCTGCACCAATCATCTTCCGGGTAGGAAGATCCTGTATCAAACATTTTTCAGCATTGAAAATCAATCGACAATTTAATAAAGATGTGAGTTTGGGAATGGAAATGATATTCAAAGAAAAATTTGGAATAAAAAGCACATTATTGAGGTAAAGTGCAGAAGAAAACATCACTGTGCCTGCATATTGGGCTAGCAAAATTGAACCATTAGGAAGATGAATAGAAATTGGATGGATCTTTTTGAGGAATAGAAAATACGATTTTGAGAAACAGACATGGTCTGTTGCTCTAGAATCTAGAATCCAATGATCTAGTTTTTGATTAGGAGAGAGGGCTAGGATAGTACCTGAATGAGGAGTATCCTTAGATGTGAAATGACTAACATTTGTAGAAGGCAATGCACTTGAACCTTGGAGCAAGGCTAGCAAAGTTGTTTGCTGATCTTGAGTCAAAACCAATTTGTTCATGTCACCAGCAGCCTCTGCACAAGAAACAGATTTGGTGTCTTCATGAATTGCATCATCATCATCCTCGGATGCAAAGTGGTTCACAGTGGAGGTCTTCTGTAAGTGTGGAGGAAAACCATGTTTCCTATAACAAACATCAATTGTGTGCCCTGTCCTGTTGCAATGTGTGCAAAATCGATTTCCACGGCCTCTTCCAGAATTAGTGCGACCTCCACGATAGCCTCTTCCTCTATTATCACCTCTGCCAAGAATACTGGGATTACCAGAGTTACCATAATTCCCAGAATTACCAGAAACAGACCCAACGAATTTGGAGTCATCAGCAGGAATGTGGAATTGACGTTCTTGCTGCAAAACCATGGAAAATACTCGGCTAACATCTGGAAGGGGATGCATCAGCATGATTTGGGAGCGTACAGGAGCATATTGCTCATTCAGTCCCTTGAGGAAGCGAAGAACATAAGCAGTATCACGATATTCTTTCATTTTTGGGTAACCAGGGCAAACACATTTGATTGTACAAGAACACACAGGAAGAGGTTGAAAAACTTCTAATTCTTGGCATAATTTCTTAAATTTGTTGTAGTAAGTAGTAATATTGGAATCACCTTGTCGAAGAACATATAATTCTTCTTGTAAATCAGAAACACGGAAGATATCACCTTGATAGTATCTGTTCTTGAGATCTTGCCAAATCTCGGCAGCAGTTTCCATCCACATCACACTCTGTTTGATGTCTGGATCAAGAGAATTGAATAACCACGATGTGACCATGGTATTGCACCGATCCCAGGCAAAGAAATTTGGATCGGTTTCATCAGGTTGAGTTAGGGTTCCGTTCACGAACCTGAGTTTGTTCTTCGATCGCAATGCCACATGCATGGATCGAGACCAGGATTGATAGTTGTCGTTCGTCAGGGGAGGAGTGACCAGAACGATACCGGGATTATCGCTTGGATGCAAGAAATAGGGATCAAGCATGTCCTGTTGATAATTGCGGTGTGAGGAATAACCACCATTGGAGTGTCGATCGTGACTTCCATTGCCGTTGAAATGATTTGTGCGAACCGAGGGAGGAGGAGAATCGGGTTCAGAAATTTCATCATCATGCAGAGAAGCCATGAAATGATTTGAATCGAAGAAAATTAGGGTAAGATCGATGTGAAAATTGAACAACAGAAAGAATCACAATCGATGAAAGAAGAAGAGAATCGCGAATGAAATTGCGAAGAAGAAGAAAGCAAGAATCAGAGTGCTTCGATTGCAGAAGAAGCTTCAAGAAGACTCAATCTGATACCATGTAGAAATCAGATTCATACGAGAGAGAAGAGCAATTGCTCATTTCATTGATCGAAAGCTAAATTTACAGAATCTAAAATCTAACCTTTACAATATGCAGTAACTGTAAATATATACTATGAGCTAACTAATAGCACAACTAAGTAACTAACTTTGACAGCTAAGCTGCTAACTAATTAATTAAATGGCTAATTAATCATGTAAATAAATTCAACTAACAACTTAACCCAGAAATAAGAAACTAAAAAACAAAATATAAAAGAGTAAACACAAAAACTAAAACATGATATGCAAATGCAAATCAAAATAAAGAACCTGCCATGAAGGCGGTGATGAACAACATAAATAATAAAAGCAGAAACAGTCAAGCTTTTATTAAAAACTTAAAACATAAAAACAAATAACATAGCTGAGGGAGAAGGGAAGGGGAGAACTCACTCAGAGTTCCTCTTTTTAAACTCTCTCTAGATTGAAGAAAGCAGAGAAGCTAAGCCTAAGCAAAGCGTGCCTAACACTTGAGCCTACACACTGCTTTTATAAGATTGAAAAATTACTATTTGAAATAGTTCCGGTAAAAAACCTAAACTATTACATACTATTTGCTATAGTGAAAGTTGCAATAGTACCCAAATAGTAAAATAACAGATTGGGGTCATCAGACCAATTGAGTGCACGACAGTGTCGTGGTATTGCGTATAACTTTGCTTTTCCTGTTTGAAGCAGTTGGCGTGAATTGCGGAGAGCAGAAAGGAATCTTAGGGTTCCATCCTATTTACCAGATTGTGGAGCTCGAAGTCATCAAGGACGACTTCGTCTTCTGAGTCTCCTCCAGATTGTTCTTCATTGTTGAACTCTTCAAACATTGAAGAATAATTGTTGAAGAAGGGCATCGATATCTCCGTTGGGAGACAGTCTGGAACTGCCCAAAGATTGTAGATAGAAGTTTCTCCTATCTTCTTGAGATTAGACCATCCTGTTGGAGGAAGGAATTCTTGTCTGATTAGCTCATGTCTTAACCAGAATGAATTGATGAACTCCTTTGATTGAACTGATTGATAAAATGGAAGGCTTATTCTAGCCTTTAAAATTCCAGTAAATGGACGTTGAATGTCTTCACCGTCTTCTGGATGATTGGAAGGAAAATTGAAGTAACCCATGGGTTGGCAAACATGGATTCCTTGAGCTTGGATGTTCCTTACAGAAATCTCCCAAAGGCATTCCTGTGCTTGAACATAATCTTGAAAGATTGAATCTGATAATTTTGTTTGGATTAAGAAATTAGTTTCAAAATCCATATGATTGGTTAATTGCCCGATAATTAAAGAGGTTTGCAGAACAAACTTCTTCTTCATATCTTCGTGATTGATTTTAGTTAAACACTCATCTTTCCGGGACAGTGTTTGATTGTAGGTTTGTGTTTAAATTCTCTCGGAACTCTCGCACTCATCCTTACCTTTGAAATTGGCTTTTCTTTCCTCAGGAAGATCAATGATCTTATCCTTGAGTTTGGAAGATTGAGATTGAAATTCATTTTGAAATCGCGGATCAGGAAAACATTTTGATCCTTTTTTATTTTGAAAATGAATATTTATTTTTGAAAAATAAACTGCAAGAGCATTCATGCCATTGAGTCTATCTTTTAAGTCATAGGATAGCCAAAGGTTATCCATCAGACATTGTTGAGTTTGATCGAGATTTATACCTGCCAAGGGAACAAATCTCCTTTGATGATAGATTGGGAGTTGAAGATGTTCAAACTCCATGGTTGAATCTTGATCCTGCAAAACAGAAATTGAATTCTTCTTTACAGGGTTAGTATAATTGATCGCACAATTTGTGCAATTTGGTATTTCCAAAAATTTGAAAATAATCGATTGATTTTGATGTTGGGTAAAGATACCTTCATCAGTGATTTGTAAAGGAAAAAGTAATTTTATGAACGGAGTCCCTAAAATCACTTTGTTCTTTAGATTCTTAACCAGTAAAAAGGAGGTTTCAACCTTAAAATCCTGGTTTTGAACGATTGCAGAGGAAACTTTAAATTTGAATTTTAATTCAGAACCATTAGCAGTGCTTAACCGTTCTGAAGTAAATTCAAGATACTTAGTGGGAATTAACCCATCTAATATGCAATTGAAATCAGCACCTGTGTCAAAGAGTGTTGTGGTATCAAGGGAAAAATCCTTTATAACCAGTTTGATGTTTATAAAAAACATTTTTGTTTTGACAAGGTTGGCTAAGCCAATAAAATTATCAACCTTGTTTGTTTGAAGAGGATTGATTTTAGAAGCATCAGCTCCTAAAGAAACAGTTTTGGAAGGTGAAGCTTTCGATTGATCTGATTCAGAAGTTGGCTTGTCTTCTAACCAGTTTTCAAAAATCAATTGATGTTGATTTTGAACTTGTTTTAAAATCATAATTTCAGATTTTAAAAGATTGATTTCAGATTGAAGTTCTTGAATCGGATCCTTCTTAATGCTAGATTTCTCTAGTTTTTTGAAAGTATCCTTAAGATTGAATTTATTGGAAACTAAAGGATTCCTAGGAGTTCTGGCTACAAAGGAAGTCTTAAGTTTCTCAAGGTACTTGACCTTGTCTTGAGGGTCAGGAATGGAACCAATGACATCAAAAAGGAGTTCCTGCTCCTTAGTGAGAACATTTATCTGGCTTGATGACTCAGTGAGATCATCTTCCTGAACATGATTGAAGGATTGATTGGAAGATTCATATTCTGAAGAATCTTCATCTTGAGAGGTTTCGATTAACAGATTGTTAATCTTGTCCTCAATGTCTTGACTGAGGTTAAGGGCCTTAATCCGTTGCCCTAATTTACAGTATCTACTTATGTGGCCTGGTTTTCCACACTTGTAGCAGACAATTTTGGGTTTGGATTGATGAGATTTCCTGTTCTCATTATCCAATTGGATTTTGGGGTTAGGTTTAGTTTTCCTAAAGCTCTGATTGTAGAATTGAGGTTTGGGAGGACCATATTTGGCTTTGGGCTTAGAATTGGGCTTCTTAGCACAGGGTAACCCGAATTATTCACAGAAGGCTCGTAAATCCCTACGGGTTTGGGCCTTCTCTTTGGACAATTGTTGTTGCGCTTTGTCATCCTGACAAATCTTGAGTGCAACTCTTTGGATGAGGGCAATAAGCTGTCCATAGCTTAACTGCTCATAATTGATTGAATTGGAGTCTTGGCTTTGGCTTCTAAGCTTATCTCTAACCTTATCGCCAAGAGATTTTGGAAGACCAGCAATGAACTTTTCTTTCCAGAAAGCTTGCTGACTGTCTTCTCTAGTGTAAACCCTAGTTAGGAAGGTATCCTTGTACCACCTAAAGTCACCTAAGGTCTTGCACCTAAGATTGGATAATAAATCAGTAGATCTATCCTTAATCAGAGAAAGATCTCCTATGAAATGTTGTGCTATTGTAAAGATTAAGGTATTGACAACATCAGGGATACTGGCGCCATTGTCAATGATTGGAGTACCATCAGGACCTAACTTAATGGCACTAAGGATTGAAAGTCTATTTGTGTTAGTGAGATAATTATCCCACCAACCTTTGAGTTAGCCACTGAAACCTGCAACTAAGATTTCGACTATCATAGACTCAGGAAAGTCATTAGAAGTCTCATAGGCAGTGGCTACCATGGTCATATTTTGGAGAATTTTAGTAATGACATACTCATTCTCACCATCTATGTTCCATTCATAGATGTTGCTGGCACTAAAACTCTTAAAATTGGTTGTGGAGGACTTTTCCTCTAAGAGGAGGTCAGGTGCCGTGGCTCTAGGGTAATAGAGTTTGGTCGGCTTTCTCCAATTGATGTTTGGGTTATGAATAACCGGATTGACTTTGGGGTTGTCCGAATTGGTTTCTTCAGAGCAGACAGAGGACGGTTCACCTACCATATTGACGACTCTATTGGAAGAAGTGATTGAGGGTGGAGTCCTAGGTGATTCGGGAATAACCATTTTATGGAGCTCCAGTTGTTTATTGATTTTGGCAAGAAATTCACCATGAACTTCTTCAACTTCCTTTTTGATCTGGGTCTTAGGATCAGAAAGCTGCAAGGCCTTCTTGAGTTTCTTTGAAATCCTATATGGATTAAACAAAGGTTTCTCAAGTTGATTGGAAGATTGAGGATCCTTAGTCTTGGAGGTTTATAGCAGGGCTTTACCCTTATCAATGCTATTGTCTCCTAAGGCTTGAAGATACCTATTGGTATAATTGGATTATTCCATCAAATCCTTGATGTCTTTGGCTGAAATAGGTCCATCCTCACTTCTAGACTTGAAGGGAGTGGCTATAACAGGATTGGAGGTTTGACTTTTACTGGTTAAAGTAAAAGAGGTTTTTAGAGGTAACTCCAATTGAGTAGATTGACCATCTCTTAGCTGCCATTCCTTAATGACATCTAAAGAATTGTTAATACTCCTTTTATCCTTAAAAGGGTATTTATACTTCTTCTTGATGGTATAATAATTGAACCATATAAAGAATGGTATATTGGCTTGGACCTGCTCAAGGTCATGGAACCATTGGTCACGGATCTCATCCCTCTTAGATCCATGGATATTGTCAAAGAATCAGTTTCGATGGAGAGACCATTTCTCAGATTTCATTTCTGTTGCCAGAAACTCTTTGTCAATAATGAAATCAGCAGATATTGCCATAATATCATAATTTTCATTAAGGGAGGAATAGGTTGGAGATTGGATAGATTGATCCTCTTCATCCCTTTGATAAGAGGTTTTTACAGGGGTTGTAGCTTCAAATCCCTGCAAATGGATTGTAGACCCTTCATGAGAAGGTTCAGGTTCAGATTTAGGGATAGACCTAGGAATAGTCCTAGAAAAAGATCTCCTAGAAACTGCAGATTGGAAATTGCTATCAGACCTAACAGAACTAGACCTAGACAAAGAGAAAGAATTTCTCCTATCAAAGACTAAATCTACGTGTCCAGTAGGATGCTGAAGAAATTGGGTGTAACCTTGGGTAGGGCTGGTATGGCTCTATCTAAGGTCCATCTTTCTGGAAGTGTGACATCACTCCACTGGATTGTTTTAGGCACAACAATGTTGGCCTTGGAATTGTCAGTGAGAAACAAAGTGGTTTCACCGTGTTTGTCACAATTGGTTTTGAGAAAATTGGAACTAATAGAGTTCATAACCTTGTATTGAACTCTACAGATCAAAGATACGGGAATAGATCCCTCCTTCATGTCATAACCATGAAGTTTTACATTCAAGAATAATACATCAAGAATGTTCTTGTCATCCAGACTAACAGTTAAGTCTGGGAAGCAATTGAAGAAGATTGGGCCGTGACAAAGGCTGGTTTCTACGGTTCCTAAAAGGGAATCATGGAAAGGATTGTGTCTTTTGTCCCTAAGGCAGAAGAGAACTGCCACATCTAGAGATTCTCTAGTTATGGGTTTATACCTACTTGTACACTACCTATGTGCAAGTAATTGTACTTCTTGGCTTTGTGATGATTGATACTATCCTGGGATAGGAGATAAATCTCTTCATCATCAGATTGAATTTTGTACTTTTGTTCAACATTTTTTATTATAAAATCAGATTGGCGTTGCCAAAGGCTTTTGGAAAAAGATTGATAGAGATCTTCATCTCTAATTTTGGGAATATCCCAATTGTCAAAATCTTGATTGATATCTTCAAAAGGAATTTATTCTTTGAAGATATTTTTTGAAAAAGATTGATTGATTGAAGAAGAAGAGGATGAGGAATCAGAAGACTTGTTAGGAGAAAAACGTGCAGAAAATGAGCGAAACATGCTGAAAGCAAAAAGAGATCACAACACAAGACCTATAAAAGCTCAAATTTTTAACAAGCCTTCCTCACCCATTGATATCTTCGCCATCATCTAGTACTGATAGGGATACTGGTATTAAGAATGAATGAAACAACAGTTACATTCTAACATACTTAACTATTTTTAACCGGGTATACTTGCTTCAGATTCCATGAGAAGATAATTACAAAGAATATTGTTTCTTAAAAACAACTTTTAGTATACTGAAATATTATTCCTTCTTAACACAATTCCAGTTACAAGTATTAAAGATTATAAACTACAATGTAACTCAGAAATCATTCCGAAGTAAATGATATTAAAGCTGTATCTATAAAGTATATGCTTGTCATGACTTTATGAAAACTAAGGCTAATAAAATACTTTCAGATTAACAAAGAGTTATGAAGATACTAGTACTTGCCTTTTCAAAGATTAAAAGAAAACAGATCGAGGATTTTTCCAAAATATTTTCGAACAATCATCTCAAGAAAAGGAAGAGTAACTTTCAGAGTAAAGTCATCTCTACCGACCAGCAATAGGTTATATGTGGTTCCTGCAAATCACCATTTTATAGCCATCATTGCTGTCTTCAATCCTTTTATCAACTGGCCAGTTCAATCAAAGGAGTTCATCAATTCATTTTGGTTGAGACATGAGCTAATCAGACAAGAATTCCTTCCTCCAACTAGGTGGTCCAATCTCAAGAAGATAGGAGAAACTTCTTTCTACAATCTTTGGGCAGTTCCAGACTGTCTCCCAACGAAGATATCGATGCCCTTCTTCAACAATTATTCTTTAATGTTTGAAGAGTTGAACAATGAAGAACAATCTGAAGGAGTCTCAGAAGACGAAGTCGACTTTGATGACGTCGAGCTCCACAATCTGGTGAACAAGATGGAACCCTAAGATTCCTTTCTGCTCTCCACAATTCATGCCAAGTGCTTCAAACAGGAAAAGTAAAAGTTATCTGCAACAGCCGCTGACAGCCTGTCGTGCACTCAATTGGTCTGATGACCCCAATCTGTTATATTACTATTTGGGTACTATTGCAACTTTCACTGTAGCAAATAGTATATAATAGTTTAGGTTTTTTACCGGAACTATTTCAAATAGTAATTTTTCAATCTTATAAAAGCAGTGCGTAGGCTCAAGTGTTAGGCACGCTTTGCTTAGGCTTAGCTTCTCTGCTTTCTTCAATCTAGAGAGAATTTAGAGAGAGGAGCTCTGAGTGAGTTATCCCCTTCCCTTCTCCCTCAGTTATGTTATCCGCTTTATGTTTTTAAGTTTTTAATAAAAGCTTGACCGTTTCTGCTTTTATTATTTATGATGTTCATCACCGCCTTCATGGCAGGTTCTTTATTTTGATTTGCATTTGCATTTCATGTTTTAGTTTTTGTGTTTACTCTTTTATTTTTTGTTTTTAAGTTTCTTATTTCTGGGTTAAGTCCCAGTGTTCAATGTTATGCTGAGTCCGTCTCGGCCCTACTTTCCGTTCGTTTAAAGATCAGCTCTTAGTTCTGCTTCTGACCCCCTCTTTATATATATATATATATATATATTCAAAGATGTCATATATCTTTATATAAATATGTTATACGAAGTATATGTTTTTTGTGAGAAGCCAACATCTATAGTAAGTTTCCTCAAAAAAAAAAAAAAACATCTCGAGTAACAGGATGCTGACAGTTATGGAAAAAAATGATCAAGTAATAGGAAAGGTAGTACTACATTATTACTGCGATATTGTGTCGCAATACTCAACCAATAATATTGTTCCCTTGAGAAGTCACATCCGAAGACAACGGGTTTGGATTGTCTCCAGTCACATTACCCTCATGTGAAATCTGAGCCATCAAATAAAAGAGAGACGAAGAGAGGTGAAAATATAAAAAACAAAGGGAGGTTGTGTTTTAAAGGTGGAGATTGATGCACATGATAAAACTGGAGAGGATCCATTTCCGAAGACAACAGTGTAATGAAGTTATAAGAAAAAACTAGAGAGACGTAGCAAAACAAGTGGCTCCTTGGGGATTCCAGTAAAGTCACGATCGCATTAAAGTCATGTGATTATTGTTATCATTATTATTCTATTGCATGGATCCGTGGTGGAGTAATACATTATGTTAAAAAGTAATTTATATTCTAAACTTAAAAATAATAAAAAGATTAATAATAAAACATCTTTATTATAATAGAAGCATAAAATATATAGAGATTAATATATTTCCATATATTAAATAATGTAAATTAATTAATAATGGTTGTCACATATATATATATATATATATATCAAAGAATATTCATACATATCAAATCCAATTTAAAATATAGCATGTAAATAGTAAAAATTGGGTATGTAAAACATCTTTATTTCTAAATATTTTTCTTTCAGCGCATGGGTGAAGTATGTGTTTGATGTGTTATTTATTTTTCTTTATATAATACAAATTAAAATTATATATTAGAGGATATAATTTAAAAAAAAATATTCTAGAAAATTTATTATGAATTGGTGATGGCTCATGTTTCACACAGTTTACAATAAAAACATAATATATATATATATATATATATATATATGAAATTTTGAAATATGAAAATTTAAAATTTTTAGCAAAAACAATTATAGAAATAGGAAATTTATACATATAAAATTTAGTTTTAGAATATATTATTGTAAAATAGAAAAAATTGTTATATATATAATATTATTTTTAGTTCTAAACATTTTCCATGCAATATATGAGTAAAGTATATATTCAGTGTATTATTTTCTTTTCTTTAAGTACGATGCATGGGGAATAGAGTTTGTAAAAATGTTTTACATTTTTTATTTTAAAAAAAATATTTTTGGTATCTTAAAAATCTTAAGATCATAAAAAATTATTGACAAATAAATATTAAGATAACAGAAAAATAATCCTTCCAATTAAGGTAACCTGAGCACAACGCACGGGTAAAGTATTTTTTAAGTTTATCATTTACAGAAATAAAGTGGCATACCTTGTAGTACAATAAATTTGGCTAACTGATGATAATCAAAGAGGAGAAAGTTTTTGGACATTTATGTCCTCATTTTGGGCTACAAAATGGGCGAAAAACTCCCCATTATTAGTTCCTTTAAGCAATAAGAGATTACTTTCCCCTCAAAATCCAACGGTCCCCGATAAAATAGAAGCCATAATATAAAATATAATATATTATTACATAATAACTTTTTATAATTAGTAAGACTACTTTTAGTATTTTTTTGGTCAAAAAATCACATAAAAAATTAAACATAAAAAAACTAAACATATTGTAACTTTTATAAGATTCAAAGGGGAAAACAATGCTAATAATTTACTAAGAAAAATTCCCTACTACTTGTTTCCTGTTGACAATCTATATCTATATCTATCTATCTATATAAGTAAAAGAAGCTTGAGTTTTCAAATTAAATGCATATTTATTTTAAGCCATGGGTTACAACCTTTTAATTTCTCTTATTAATTAAATAAAATATATAGTAGTATTTATTAAAATTAGTTCATGACAATACTAAGTGCTATTTTGTTAATTATTGATTACAATATGAAAAAAAACTAAAAATACAATTAAGTTACACCATAAATTATTAAATATTATTATCAAATATAAAATAAAAATAAAAGAAGCTTGAGTTTTCAAATTAAATGCATATTTATTTTAATCTATGGGTTACAACCTTTCAGTTGCTCTTATTAATTAAATAAAACATATAGTGATATTTATTAAAATTAGTTCACGACAATATTAAGTGCTATTTTGTTAATCATTGATTACAATATGAAAATAAATAACTAAAAATACAATTAAGTTACACCATAAATTATTAAATATTATTATCTAATATAAAATATAGTTTTATTTATTAAAATTTGTTCATGACAATACTAAGTGCTATTTTTCTATTTAGAAATTATCTTGAAAATAATTGTATGCTATTTCTAATGGGTCATATATTAAAATGATTGAACATCAATTTTAAAGGATAAGTAAAATGTTTTCAATTTCAATTTTTAATGTGATTAGTATGTTCAAAAAAAAAACTTTATTATCATTGGAGTTTATATCAATTGGAGGTCAATTATAATATTATACTAATTATAAAAATTAAACATATTTTCTATCAACAATATCTCATTAATGATTAAAATTAAAATTCTTTAAAAAACAATCCTAACATGTGAAATTAAGTCATGCAAATAAACAATAAATAATAATTATTTTTATGTTAGCATTGACCCACCTTATTATTTCTTCGAATTTGTTTATTAGTTATAACATATACTCCTATTCATATATTTAGTTATTTGTAATCATAATGTCTAAAGCATCGCAACAAGAGAATTATGTGAAATCATAATTTTAAAAAATATTTTTTAAAAAATGGTATAATTTTACTATAATATTTCTTTTAATTAAGAGACTGCTTACTGTTAACTTTTATATATATATATATATTGTTATTTTAAATTAGTGAGTTTACTAAAATTACGTTTCATCTTAAGTTATGATCAAATTTTATCTTGTCTTATAGTACCAAAATTTAGATGAAAATATATACCAAAAAAATTAAAGGATAATGACAATAATTCGTATGATTAATTAAAACATAAATTTTACTATATTTACAATAGAAAACATCAATTATCATACTTAGAAATATTAATATTACATTAGGAATGTTTAAAGGAGTAAAACTCCTTATTATAAGAGATTAAATAATTCAAATAAAGATTATTACAAAAGGTGACACCGATGTTAAAGTACTTATTTTATTAATATTTTCTGTGATAAATGTCTTCAAATGACATTTTATCTGTAGCATAAAATAACATCAAATAATTACATTCTATGTAGCGATGATAACCAAAAGTCAATAATAATTGCTAAATTATGTTAGATTACATATGATAAAATCTATATTTTATCATGGACAATTACATACCTCATTGTCAACAATAATGTAACCATAAGGATTGAAATTATTTATTGATAATCAAGATAAAAAATATGCATACGAAAAAAAATATAACACATAACGCGATTAATAAACTTCTTTGGTAGAGTTATCTTTTGATATATTAAAGTTTCAATTATAATCCTACTTTTTTTTTGAAAATCAATTATAATCTTCCTAAACAATTGATAGTTCTAATTATTAAACACGGTAATAAATATTATATACGCAAAATAATTTATAAATAAATGAGTTAGTTAATATAATATTTCAATATGACTATACTTAATTATTATATTTTTTTATGGAATACTTAATTATTACGTGTTATTTTATAATTAATAAAATTTTATTTATTTCCACTTTTTAGTAAGGATGCCCTAGGGCCCAAAAAAAAATAAAACATAACTCTTCAAGATGGGGATAACCCTACCAAGCCCATTAATAAAAGTTAAAAACATGTTAAAAAATGACTATGTATTAAGTGAACACCAATCTGTTGAGAGATTTGTATACAATATTTTACATATTAAAATTATATAACTTTCACGTATTTTTTCTAAAAATATTTTGTATAAATACAAACAAACCCGTGCAACACACGGGGGTTATATCTAATAACAATGTATTCAACTCCTACGATCAAAAGTTAGCATCTTGATGGCCAAAATCTTACATCATTGGCATGAGTTTCATGATGTATTAATCTCAGGTCTACTTTGACAATTCGAAATCAGGCAATCAACCACACCCTGAGAAGATGCGAGTACAAAATGTGTGCAACTTCTATCACTTCTGAAAACACTCCACTCTTTGAGCCTCTCCATCGCCTTTAATTTTCTCATCGCTTTGAGTTTTGGCTCTTTTTAAGCAATATTCTTCAATAATTTTTCCATGCTTAAGAACTCCGGCAATGCCTCCACTTCCACTTTTTTCCCTTTATTTCTCCTTTCTCCGTAAATTCTTTATTCCTATATACTTTTCCTTTCTCTGTTTTTCCACTCTTGTCGAAGGCCTATCAAAGATAGCTGATACCAATCAGCACAGAGTCAATTTTTATGACGAAAGAAAGATAAATGAATGAAATAGTACCATCAGAAAGTCCTATTCATCAACATGGAGTCACTGCAAGGCCCTGAAATAAAAGTTCATACTGCAAGATTTTCATACGTGAGGGGTCTCCTGGGTGAGTTGTAGATAAACGATATGCATGAAAAACTTAAACATGGAAAATCTAGGACTTAATACCTTCAACCCACTATTTGAGATTTGAGGTACCCTTTCAAATGTTGGAATAAACATGTTGCCTTTAGGCATGGACTCAATATCAATTGCATCTTCCAGTTGGAAGTAGTCATAGGTATTGCTCAAGCAGCACCTAAACTATTTTTTTTGCAGACAGATTTTGGCCAAACCCAGGACTTGTTGGAAGTATTTATCACTCTGCAGAAACAAAAATTGAGCATAACTTAAGTATCAAAAAGCTTACCAAGAACATGCATAAATTCAAGCAAGAACATCAAGGGGGCATGTCTAAGGTCCTTGTATTAACAATTTCCTTATATCCCTAAACCAAAATTGAAGATATTAACCAAGGTAATTAAAACCGGATCGGGCATTGAACCGGAGAGGGTCAGGGTTCAGGGTTTTTGGGTCGGATTGGGTTCGAATAAAATATTATTTTTTAAATATATATACTAAATAAATATATATATATATATATATATATATATATATATATATACACACACACACACACATAAGATTTCAATCTATACATAAAATAACATGTCCTAGAACTAATAAAATATTATTTTTTAAATATATATATATATATACCAAATATATAATATATTGCATAATGTTTCAATTTATATATACATAAATGAAAAAAAGAAAAAAGGAAGTGAAAAGAAAAAGAAAGGAAAAGAAAAGGAAGAAGGGTTGTAATTAACAATTGATGGGGGTGCCAATAGCAGTCCAGCTCCTTCCCTCGGCGCTTTACTCGTGCACCCCCCTTTTTTACGGATTGCGCCTCCCAAGCCCTTTAGCCCACACCCCAAAATCCAGTCCAATCTTTCCTAACCCATTTTAACCCTAAAAACCCTAATCCCATTCTCACTTCCATCAAAGTGGCGCCGCTCTAGCCCTTCCCCTAATCCCATTCGAAGACAAAGAGACGATGAGAGAGTACAGAGTGAACTCTCACCAAAACCAAGCCACCACACTCTTCTTCTTGAGGAACCCGTCGCCAGATCCAACTACTCTTTCTCACTTTTCAACAAATGGTGGAGCTGTTGATTTCCCAGTCGCCAGATCCACACCTTTCCTGCCTCTGTTATTCTTTCATCATCTTCATCGAGCGCCTATTTGCTTCTTCTTCCTCCATAATTCTTCATTTCTTCTAGAACAGAGATGCGACAGCTCCGGCGAGTCAGCAATCTTCATCTTCCCCTGACAACCACGGTCGTTTTGCTTGGAGCACAGCGTGATCTTCATCCTCTTCACTTCTTCATCCTCATTTTGAGCTTCTTGCAGATCGTTTTGTCCTTTTTAAAAAAAAAATTGGGCCTGTTTTCGAACCGTCTGGTTCTTCATAAAACCCGGTTTTCACCTGTTTTCCGGTCCATTGGTCCGGTTTCCTGCCTGGCGGTCTGAGGGGGTCATCCGGACCGGACCAGGGCCCAATTCCCGGTCCAACCGGTTCGACCGGCTGGTCCGGTCCGGTTTTTGTTACCATGAAATTAACATTGTTTGCAATAGCACAAATATTTTGGGAGATCCAAGTGACCTCGAAGAATCACCTTATAGTATAATTAGTTGAAAACACTAGGCATTAACTGTATCAACCACAAGATTACAGATCCTATACAAAATTAGATTTTTATCTTCGTAAGGATGATTTTCTTTAGTTAGTGCCCTTAGCTATGATTTTGATCAATTTCTACCTCTAAACTTGATGTCCAGTGAAGGAAAATAGGCTGTTACATTAAGCAAAAATAAAAAGTAAAGTAAATAGCACTTAAAGATGTAATAAAAAAATAAAATCAAATTTATACAGTACCTCTCACTTGGAATGTCGAGTGAGCAACTTGGTGATAATAATCACCACAGAATTATTAGAACCTTTCCATTTCTAGTGACTTGACCCAAGAAGTCCCCTTCAGTTATCTCCCTATATTCCCATTACATTCCTTCCTGCTTGCCTCGTGTTTAAGAAGTGGAAAAGAAATTAAAAAAGGGCATAATATTCTTCCAAAAATGATATAGTAAAAAACAAACAGAAGGTAAGCGAAAGGAATCAAGAAAAATAGAAAAGAATAATTAACCATTCTATAAAAGAATAATTAGACATTCTATCCCAATCTATTATTGGTTTTTCAAATCAACATTAGATCAAAAAAATTCCCCTAAAAAACAAGACAAAAATAACCCAAACGACATTGAAACACATTTTTTCGGTGAAAGCAGAGAAGGAAGACAAAGCAACGTATATTCTTTACCGGTTTTAAAATCATCACTCTGAACCTTCTTAGAAACATATACCTGTAAATGAAAACAATCCTAAATCAGTGGATAAAATTTTGATGATTGAAGTCGAAGCCCACAACTTTTCTAGAATTAAGTTCAGGAGCTCTATAAAAAATGGGAGATGAACATTAGATATCGACATTCATTCAACAAAATCGGTTGATAGATCAGAAGCACGGTGAGAAAAACGACCACCAAAGGAACCTGAGAATGCAACGCTCAACCATATTCACAATAGTTCACAATAGAATACCTAAACAATAATTGTGTCCCTCCTAATGTGAAAACGTAGGATAGTAAAGAAGATAGAAAACTCATCTCAACTAAAGACATTTAATTCGCAGTGTAAATGCATGACAAAAACGAATAGAGAAGGAAGATGAAACAGAAAAAGGATGGAGTTACAGGTTACCTCAAGCAGTGGCTGAGTTCGATGATTCCAGTCTACACCCAAAACTTGCCCACAGCGACGTCGGCGTTAAAGAAGGGGGGAAATGGTTGAATCGAAACTTATATACTTATAGGAAGTAGATTACTCGATTATTACAATATGTAGCGACTCACCGATTGGAAGAGGGAAACGAAACGGCAGAGCAGCAAGGAAAATCACACACTAATTATTAGTGGGATTCAAAGTTTGTAGACCAAATTGAATGCTCCGCTTAGTTTGCCAAGCATGTGATTGACAACCTGTAACTCCTTGTAGATTGTTGAGCACCATTAATTCGTGCATGGTTCCAACAACTTAATAGAAGCAGATACGTTGCTTAATTAAAGAAATGTGTAATTAAAATGCGGTGCAATTAATTTAGTGAACTGCTACAAAGGGTTGCAAAAACGAAAAGACGGGCCATTTTGGTGGATAACGTGGTCAAAGGAATGTGAAATTTTTTTGGACAAAAAATGCCCACAATTTGGGCGGACATTTTAGGTAGGAAAACTCCCCCTTAGGGCAGCTTTAGCGATGGTTTCTTAAATTTTTAGTTGCCTTTTTCATCTACGTGTAATTTCACGTTGCCTTCTTTTGTCAGCCACGTTGCCTCCTGCTCAACTTATTTTGTGAACGGCAACAAATAAGAGAACGACAACTTAAATGAAAGGAGGGACCCATATGAGAGAGAGAGAGAGAGGGGGGTTTGTCTTCGGTTGTCAGAAAAGTAAATTTTCTCATGAAAGAGAAAATGTTGCAGGCCATTTGGGTAATGCTCCGAGCGACTTTTTTGACTTTAAAGCAACCCACTAAATTACAATCGATAAAGATGCTCTTATTAGTTCCATTAAGTAATAAGAGATTGTCATTTAAACGTAAAACTTCTGACATGGTCTTACGGTAAGTGTTTTTTATATTGGCTCTCCCAAGCCCAGTACGGTGAAAGTCAAACCTAATAAAACCATACACTAACCCAATCTTTTATTACTTAAAAGAATAAACAATGGGGAATTAGGCACACATTTAGTCTGCCAAATTTGGGTTTATTAATGTAATTAAATTTTAACACTAAGTAATTACATAGCTTGTATGAACTTTTTTTTCTCCCTCAGTACAGATGGTCAGGGGGCAAGAGATTGGAGGGGGGGAATGAAGCGTTATAGGTTTGAACCCGCGTTCCCAATGTCCCGCTGCACTTTATCACTTGGTTGCTTCTCTAAGATAGCTTGTATGGACGTTTATTGGTAAGAGGAGAAATTCAATAATACAAGTGCAGGAGATCTGAAATTAAGAAGAAATCTCGTGGTTATCTCTTTCTATGTCTCAATTGTTACTTCGTTACGAATTAAGATTCCCTTGGAATTTTCTACTAATAAAATACAACAATTAGATTGATATAATGTCTTATTCAAAAATATATATTAACGATTATCCTCTTCGACCACTCGTTGCATTGTGTTCTTCTATAATCTAGGACTTAATTGAGATTATCAAATATAGTTATATAATAACACTCATTGAGCAAACTTTAGTTTTACTCATTTAGAAGCACATGACATGATGCTCAACTTTGAGGTTGGAATAGTACTTTCCAAATAAAATTTGAGGGCTTAAATATGAAATTGGTCCCCCAAAATATATGAAAGTTCTTTTTTGGTCGCTCAAAAATATTTTGAAGGTTTTTAATTCCCAAATTTGGAAAGTTTCTCTGTTAGTCCCTCATTGTCACGCCGTTATGTGGCGCTGATGTGTCAACCTTTTTAGGGGGGCTAAAAACGAACTTTTAGAATTTTGGAGGACTAAAAACGAAGTTTTAGAATTTTTGAGGGACTAAAATCATAACGGCGTCAGAGTGAGGGACTAACGGAAAAATATTTTCAAATTTGGGGACTAAAAACCTTCAAATTTTTTTGAGAGGACTAAAAACGAACTTGGCTAATTTTTGGGGACCAATTTCATATTTAAGCCAAATTTGAGAGCTCCCGTATTCTATTTTGAATATTAGTTCTTAGCTTCCAAATCAACAAATCTATTAGGTCCTTCTTTTAACAAAGGAGAAAATAACGTCATATGAAGGGAAAAAAAAATTCCCTTGCCCATTCTCTGCCTTAGAAGCATTGCTCTTACATTGTATCTTATTTTTTGCCATACCGAATACGAAATTCACATTCAGAGTTTCTATCAGGTAACATCATTCTTAAAAAACCAATGCCATTTACAATATATAGCATGATTGAGGTGAGTACCTTGCAATTTATTTTGATCCCAATTGTAAAGAGAAATAAACAAGTAAACATTTTTCTAGACTTTCCTTCCAAGGTTCACAATTGACATATTTCATATTTGAAGCCACAAAAGATATATCTATAAATAATGAAACAACAGAAACAGGGTTGAGGGAAACTCACACAACATTTGTTGTCCTAAACTCACACAACAGTTTTATTCAACTTTTTTTTGGGGTAAATTATTGTCATTGCCGATAACAAGGAAAATTGAAGAAATTGGAGACACATTTTATAACACAAAAAAACAACATTGGTTGATATGTAGCCTTACACAGTAACTGAAACTAGAAACCAATACTTGAGCATAAATAGATAACTGATAACAGAGTCCTAAAAGTAGGACCTTATTGATGAAGTTGTAACCACCTACATAAGAAATCTCAACAATTATTATGTGAACTAATAGAACTATTAGCTGGCAATCTTATAGAAGTTGATTGCATTTCGTGCAAAGAGGTCTTTTGCAGCTTCCACGGCCTCGGAAACTGAGAGATCACCATCAGTGCATGCATCACACAGAACAGAGGAAACCAACTTTGCGAGCATTCTTTGCGCCTGTGAAAGCAAATCTCATGATTTTAACCACTAATCTTGACAACCTATATAACTATAGAAGTCGAAATTTTTAAAGATAGAGTGAAAGAAGCAAACACTAATTCTTGTCCTTCTTAGGTGTAAACACCAAGGCAGAAAAGCTAACAACATATATTTCATTACAAAAGGAACAAGATATGCTTTAAGGTGGTGAATGTACAAGAGGAGAAAAGCATGAGAAATTGAGAGACAACTGAACCACACAAAAAAACACAAACACACACACACACTTTAATGTAATCTTCAAATTTAGGTGCCATAATTAATGATGTTTACCAACCTAAGTAGAAGAGTTCAGGAAACGCATAGGCATCGGTACTGAACATCACCTGCAATGCAAAGTTTACTCTTATCTTATGAGACATTAAATGCCATGGCCAAAAGTACAAAAAAAAAAAAAAACCAGGCTTCTCTTCCAATGTATATGTTTCCTTTGGTTATTCAAAGTTCAAGAAGACTCTAATTCTCTTGTAGAGGATAAAACACCTTGAAAAAGACAAATACTTCATTTGCTTCAGTATACTACATCAAGTGAACCACACATTATTTGTAAGTTTGTAACTATTTGAACTCAAAAGAAAAGTTAAGGGAATTCAACAAAAGGTAAAAGCATTACTTTTTGACTTCCAAAATTGGGCATACATTTTGAGACTTGCCAATATCAAATTGGAATATATGGAGATTGGAGAGCTCAAAACTGATGCATATGTAAGTTTACACTAAAATTTCAATCTCAGTAATCAGTTTACATAAATTTTGATCAAAGAGAGGAGTGAGTGAAGAAAGGAAGGAGCAGAAGAAAGGTATAACGAAAGAGAGAAAATCAGATGTTTCTACAAGACTTCCAAACTATAGGATTAAGTGATATAATTGGTAACTATATGACGCTTGTTTGGGATTTAAATGTTGCAAACTACTAATATTAGTTCCACATACCAAAATAACTTGTTACTTCTAGTTCTTATTGTTAGTCAAAGGAGGCAACCCACTAACCAAAATAAGGAAAAACATGGGTTGAAAAATATGGAAAGTCATAAAACACATGATGGTAGGTGGCCATCCAATTTGATGTGTTCATATTATATGTTTACATTGCAAACCTTGCCTATAAATAGAAGCTTGAAGGCAAGAGCAAATCAATTCCAACATTGAGAGAATTCCAACCAAGTGAGTTCCAAAGCTTAGAGAGATAAGCATTTGTGAGATAAAATTCTAGTGACAGAATTTTGTGAGAGAAATTCTTGGGTGTAATTGGGTTGTGGGTTTTGTGAGAGAGTGTGAGTGTTTGTAAACACAGTGTGTATTTCCTTTTTCAATATAAGGTCTGCAGCAGTCCGGAGACGTAGGCATTATTGGTCGAACTCCGTTATCAATTTTTGTGTGTGCTTCCACATTTATTTTTCGCTCTTCCACTAATCTGACTATGGGGAAATTTTGCGTAATTTCCTAACAACTGGCATCAGAGCTAGTTGGTTATTTCTGCTAAATCGTGAATAGTAAAATTGGTTGGCACTACCAATTTGTCCACGGAGGTGTTCTAAAGCACGGTGGTTAGCAGAAATTGTCAGAAACGATCCTGAGAAGTCAGACTCGAGTGGGAGTGATGGCCGCAGACGAAGGAAAGGTGAAAATTGAAAAGTTCGACGGTGCGGACTTTGGCTTTTGGAAGATGCAGATCGAGGATTATCTGTATCAGAAAAAGTTGTATCAACCTCTCACAGGAAAGAAACCAGCTGAGATGAAGGAAGATGAATGGATCCTTCTCGATAGACAAGCCCTCGGCGTTATCCGGTTGACGTTATCCCGTAATGTTGCGTTCAACATTGCAAAAGAAAAGACCACGGCGGATCTTATGAAAGCTCTTTCCAACATGTACGAAAGCCGTCGGCCAAACAAAGTTCATTTGATGAGGCGGTTGTTTAACTTGCGGATGACTAAGGCGCATCGGTGGCACAACATCTCAATGAACTCAACATAGTCACAACCCGGTTGAGTTCGGTTGGAATCGAATTTGATGATGAGGTACGAGCATTGATACTTTTGTCTTCTCTTCCAGAGTTGGAATGCTCTTTGTCACGGTGTGAGTAGCTCAGCGAAACAATAAGTTGAAATCGGCGATGTTCGCGATCCGTTCTCGATGAAGAGATCCGACGGAGAGAGTCGGGTGAATCTTCATCCTCTTGATGTGCATACAAAGTCAAGGGAAGAAATTCAACCAGAGGAAATGGACGTGGCAAATCAAAGAGGCAAAGGTCCAAATCCGTAAATCATCATAGTTCTCAAAACTCCAACTCGAAGACTATCGAGTGTTGGAATTGCGGGAAGACCGGGCACTACAAAAATCAGTGCAGGAGTGCACCGAAGAACCAGGAGGCGAAGGACGAGGCAAATGTTGCTTCCACCTCAGGAGGAGGTGACGCGTTGATATGCTCTTTGGAGAGCAAGGAAGAGTCTTGGGTGTTAGACTCTGGAGCATCTTTTCATGCCACTTCGCAGAGAGAATTCTTCGAGAATTATGTACCCGGAAACCTTGGTAAAGTTTACCTTGGTAATGAACAGTCTTGTGAGATTGTTGGCAAAGGTGTAGTGAAGATTAAGTTGAACGGGTCTGTATGGGAATTGAAAAATGTCAGACATATTCCCGACCTGACGAAGAACTTAATCTCAGTAGGCCAGTTGGCCAGTGACGGCTACACAACAGTCTTCCACGGCGATCATTGGAAGATTTCAAAGGGTGCAATGACGATTGCTCGCGGCAGAAAAAGTGGTACTCTTTACAAGACAGCAGGAGCATGCCATTTGATTGCAGTTGCAGCAAATGAAAATCCCAATCTATGGCACCAGAGACTAGGCCATATGAGTGAGAAAGGGATGAAGATCATGCACTCGAAGGGCAAATTGCCATGTCTTCAGTCAGTAGAAATTGACATGTGTGAAGACTGCATACTTGGAAAGCAGAAAAGAGTTAGCTTTCAGACAAGTGGAAGAACCCCAAAGAAAGAGAAACTCGAGCTTGTTCACTCTGATGTTTGGGGTCCAACGACTGTCTCATCCATTAGTGGGAAGCAATACTTCGTGACCTTTATTGATGATCACTCTAGGAAGGTATGGGTATACTTTCTGAAACATAAGTCTGAAGTATTCGAGGCTTTCAAGATGTGGAAAGCCATGGTAGAAAATGAGACAGGATTAAAGATCAAAAAGCTCAGAACCGATAATGGTGGTGAATATGAAGACACCAGATTCAAGAAGTTCTGCTATGAGCACGGGATCAGAATGGAAAGAACCGTGCCAGGTACGCCTCAACACAATGGTGTAGCTGAGCGTATGAATCGAACGTTGACAGAGAGCGAAGCTTGCGGGTGCAACAAAGCCATCAAGGCTTCAAGGTATACCAACACAAAGAAATTACTTGATCAACCGAGGTCCATCGGTACCATTGGAGCACAGAATACCAGAAGAGGTATGGAGCGGAAAAGAGGTAAAACTCTCACATCTTAGAGTTTTCGGTTGTGTAGCATATGTGCATATCAGTGATCAAGGCAGGAATAAACTTGATCCCAAATCGAAGAAGTGCACTTTCATCGGTTATGGTGAAGATGAGTTTGGCTACCGTCTTTGGGATGATGAAAACAAAAAGCTAATCCGCAGTAGAGATGTGATCTTCAATGAAAGAGTGATGTACAAGGACAGGCATAGCACAGACACCAGCAACTCAGAACAGAGTGGGCCAATATATGCAGAGGTGGACGATGTCCCAGAAAGTCCTATGTTTGAGAATCCTCAATCAGAGGAATCAATAGAACACGGCGATCGATGCACGAGCCTCCTACTCCAGCTCGGCGATGAGAAAGTCTTCTCGAGTTCCTGTGCCCAACAGAGATACATGGACTACATGTTGTTGGTCGATGGAGGGAGCTGAAGATTATGCAGAAGCATGTCAGACCGCAGATGCTAGCAAGTGGGAGCTTGCCATGAAAGACGAGATGAAGTCTTTGATCTCCAAGCAAACATGGGAACTAGCGGAGTTACCCATGGGAAAGAAGGCACTTCACAACACATGTGTGTATCGGTGAAGGAGGAGAATGATGGCTCCAAGAGATACAAAGCCCGACTAGTTGTTAAAGGATTCCAAAGCAAAGGAAGGAGTTGACTACACGAAATTTTTGCTCGGTTGAAGCTCAATACTATCAGGTCAGTGTTAAGTATTGTTGCAAGCGAAGAGCTCTACCTTGAGCAATTGGACGTGAAAACTGCGTTTCTTCACGGAGACTTAGATGAGGAGATCTATATGCACCAACCTGAAGGTTTCTTAGAAGATGGAAACAAAAATATGGTGTGCAGATTAAAGAAGAGCTTGTATGGCCTGAAACAAGCTCCGAGACAGTGGTACAGGAAGTTTGAAAGCTTCATGCACAAGGAAGGCTTTCAGAAGTGCAACGCTGACCACTATTGTTTCTTCAAGAGATATAAGTCCAATTATATCATTTTGTTACTTTATGTCGATGATATGTTAGTAGCAGGTTCAGATATGGATGAGATTAAAAACTTGAAGATACAATTGTCAAAAGAATTTGACATGAAGGACTTGGGTCCAGCAAAGAAGATCCTTGGAATGCAAATCACGAGAGATAAGCGAGAGAGGAATTTTGCGATTATCTCAAAGTGAGTACATCAACCGTGTTTTGCAAAGATTCAACATGGGCAACGCCAAACCGGTCAGCACACCTTTGGCCAGTCATTTTCGCCTATCCAAGGAACAGTCACCTCAGACGGAGGAAGAAAGAGAATCCATGGCTAAGATACCATATGCTTCAGCCATTGGAAGTTTGATGTACGCAATGGTCTGTACGAGGCCAGACATTGGCCATGCAGTGGGAGTTGTTAGCAGGTTTATGTCAAATCCAGGTAAAACTCATTGGGAAGCAGTGAAATGGATTTTGAGGTATCTACGAGGCACTACAGAGAAGTGTCTGTACTTTGGTAAAGGAGAATTGCAAGTACAAGGCTACGTAGATGCAGACTTTGGAGGTGAAGTCGATCACCGAAGAAGTACCACTGGTTACGTATTTACTGTTGGTACTACAGCAGTTAGTTGGATGTCGCGGATACAAAAGAT
Source organism: Calophaca sinica (assembly GCA_037113605.1). Lineage (NCBI taxonomy): Eukaryota > Viridiplantae > Streptophyta > Magnoliopsida > Fabales > Fabaceae > Calophaca > Calophaca sinica. The sequence goes on from CM073730.1 coordinate 49,563,260, forward strand.
TGTTGCTTTATCCACTACAGAGGCTGAGTATGTAGCAGTAACAGAAGCCAGCAAAGAATTGATATGGCTTCAGGGATTGTTAACAGAGTTGGGTTTCACACAGGAGAAGAGTGTTTTGCACAAAGGATAGTCGAGTGCGATACATCCGCAAAGAACTCGGCATTTCACTCCGAACAAAGCACATTGGTCTTCGTTATCACTTCATCGGATCTACAGCGAGGATGAGGTGTTAATGTTGAAGAAGATTCAAGGAAGTAAGAACCCGGAGACATGTTGACAAAGGTGGTGACTATCGACAAACTGAAGTTGTGCTCAACTTCAGTTGGCCTGCTCAAATAACAGACTGGGGAAGGCTGCTGCTTGATCGAGGTGTGAAGACCGATTGAAATCAGTCTTCAAGTGGGAGATTGTTAGTCAAAGGAGGCAACCCACTAACCAAAATAAGGAAAAACATGGGTTGAAAAATATGGAAAGTCATAAAACACATGATGGTAGGTGGCCATCCAATTTGATGTGTTCATATTATATGTTCACATTGCAAACCTTGCCTATAAATAGAAGCTTGAAGGCAAGAGCAAATCATTCCAACATTGAGAGAATTCCAACCAAGTGAGTTCCAAAGCTTAGAGAGATAAGCATTTGTGAGATAAAATTCTAGTGACAGAATTTTGTGAGAGAAATTCTTGGGTGTAATTGGGTTGTGGGTTTTGTGAGAGAGTGTGAGTGTTTGTAAACACAGTGTGTATTTCCTTTTTCAATATAAGGTCTGCAGCAGTCCGGAGACGTAGGCATTATTGGCCGAACTCCGTTATCAATTTTTGTGTGTGCTTCCGCATTTATTTTTCGCTCTTCCACTAATCTGACTATGGGGAAATTTTGCGTAATTTCCTAACACTTATTGCATGGTTAGTTTATCTGAAAATTTCTATTCTCAATGAACAATTCTTTGAATTGCTTATATTGTCACCTTATTTAACGGAGCCTGCTCCAAAAGATCTTTCACTGCAGAAATCATCCCATGTACACTAAGCTTTGGAATCGCCAACCCAAAATCAAGGTAAACCTGAAGAAGAAAATTGGCTACTAGTCGGTCAAACTATAATCTAAATTCAAATATACTAACACAAGTCACTGAGTTGTAAAATGTTTGCCTGGGAATACACAGAAGCCAAATATGATGCTTCCTTTGAGAATGGATAGGATGTATGTAAAAGAACAATCCTACACTTTGCAAATCTCTTGTCCTCAAGAACATTGTGGAGATAAAGAGGACTTGACAGTCTCAAATTCAAACCTCTATCCCCAAAGCTATTAATAGGTAGGAAGAAAAAAAAAAGTTTAGTATTTTAAGTAAAAGTAAGAGGTATAATCAAGCAGAGAATCATAGTGATCTATCTCATTAGCCTTAGTAATTTGATCCTATTAAACACTTACAACTCAAATTATTTCAATTAAACTTGGCTGCGCGCAATTTTTTTTGAAAATTCCAAAGTTTATTCTTATCGGTCCTAAGCTTTGATGGTAAATTCACCAAAAAATGTTTAGAAATCAATACACGTAACAGTAGCAAACAATTTAAAACCGTCCATTACCCTGTGTGAATCTGCATTGGGAAGTCATGGGATTGAGCAAATTCCAAACTTTGCAAGAAGACATAGTGAAGCAGATTTTTGTTTGCTAACAAGACAGGCTTCCAAACTGGAGTTTAAAATGATGAATATGAATATGAATACCTTGAAACAGATAATATTAAAACCAATTTGCATTCTCTACTCACCAGCTAACACATGCTTCAGACCCTCCTCAGCTTCCTCTTTAGTCACATTTGTATTGATTTCTAGACCAAAGTAGTATGCGGCTATGCTTTTCAAACCAACTACCTCACCGGCAACTGTAACAATGATGTTAAGGAATCCAACTATAACATTGAACATTTCTATCTATCTATCTATTATCTATTGTCTATTTAAAAGAACTACATTTAGTTTGATTATTCGCGTTGTGCCATATGACAACATCTCTATCTTCTATTTAAGAAAACTAACTACACTTAGTTTGGTTATTCACGTTGCGTAACGTGACAACATCTCTATGTAGAAAAATTATTTCCCAGGGATTTTCTCACAGCCGTGCTGAACACGGTCCCATATGCTAGTTTTTTTCTAAAGCTAAAAACTTATTTCATGTGTGTGTGTGTGAGAGAGAGAGAGAGAGAGAAACATATAAAGGATATGATTCCAACTTTGAGAGAAATGCATTAGTGAATGAATCCAGTGTCCAAGAAGATCCATCTGGCAAACCCTTCAGGAAGCATTAAATATAAATATAAGATAACATAAATAGAAAAGTTCGTTAGAGGCAGAATATGAATACAATTGAAAAAATGCAAGTAAAACAAAAAGAAAAGAAAAATAAGAGGCCTAATTAATAGTCATGAGAATATATATGTATGCAAATTAAAAGTGAATGTCTGTAGGTATCTCACTAACTTCATTGAGGATTTTCTCGGCTAGCCGTTCAATTCTTACGAGTGTACCAATACGAGGTGTAAAAGTCTTGTGCCATTCAGTATCAAGCATTTTGTCCAATTCTATGCCATCATCGAAAATTACGGTAGAGATTCTTGCAGCTTTGAGACATGTTGAGGTGATGGATTCTAATCTAGAGACTCTTCGGTATTCTTCAACACCTTCCAAAGATGACTCGCATCCATACAACTCGGCTACATCTCATAGATTTCTCTGACATCACATAATATAGGCAGTGATAAATAGATTTTAGACAGAATAAAAGACCAAAGGATAACATTTTAAGCAAATGTAGGTTGCACTAGAAACTAATGCACACATGCAAAAATATTGTTGAATTCTCAAAGCCAAACTAAAGGTCTGTTTACCTTGTTTTCAAATTTTTATTTTTTGTTTTCTATACAATACACATAATAGTACACACATAGCCAATGAGATGGTATCCAAAGTGAGGATTAGTGGAGCAAGAAGCAATAGCATAATTGGAAATGGTGAAAACAACTTTGTAGCATTTTCACAATTTCCAAATATGCTACTACTTGACTATGTATATCATCTCACTTTGTATATCATCTCCTTGGCTATTTGTGTACTAGTATGTGTATCTTATTGAAAACAGAAAATGAAAATTTGGAAACAAAGTAAGGTACTCGATTATTTTGCAAAAATATTTTTTGTTTTTATTTTTAGTTTTCACTTTTAATTGTAAAATTATTTGTTCTTTTCTCTCTGTTTTCTGTTTTAAAAAATATAGAAAATGGTCAAAACAGGAAATAAAGTAAAAACAATAAACTATTTTGCAATTAAAAGTAAAAACAAGAAATTAAATCATAAAATTCCAAAAGTTAGCAAGCTTGCAACCTAACAGTAGATGTTCAAGTATATATGACACTAGGGATGTTTATTTTCACCCTATAATAGGGATCCCCGCGAAAACCGTCTGATTCGAGGTCTCGCGGGCAGGAAGTTTCTCCCTGTGGGGTTGGGAACGAGAAAGAAAATCCCCCTAGAGCACTATCACTATGGGGACCAGGACGGGGATCATAATTCCCACATGGCGGGTCCTTTCTAAGATAAAGTACAATAAAACTCTTACAATATATATATATATATATATATATATATATATATATATATATATATATATATATGAAGATATCAAGTAACTCCGGTTAATATCTCTCTATAGACATCAAATTTCATCGATCGAACCGTCAAATTAAAAGTTCTTACCGAGTAGATCAGCTCGATAAAACTTTATAAAATTTTAAAAATAATTGATACTTCATCGGATCACTTCAATTCAGTGTATAGTATACATTTTAATTTACATTTTAATCGAAGGGGGAGAAAGAAGAGAACATTTGGGGAATCAAAGGGACACTGAATTTCATCTTTCATCTCTCAATTCTCTTGGTATTTGTGTATGGCTCTCATGATAATGAGTAGCTAACTCTTTTGTAGTTGGGATTTGGATGTAATCAACCAAACTTTTATGTAATTTCTTTACAATTATATGCTATCTCTTCTTATCAATGATAGTGATTTCATTCTATGTTTAATGCTTTATATGACTTGATCACTCATATTTAGATTTGTGAGTTAGATTGTGATTGGAAAATACTTTCTAATTCTAGATTTGAATGAAATCACCTAATGAGTTTTGTTACTAGGAATAGAGCTTGATTCATTAGTTACTTTTGAATGCTAATCTTAATGCAAGTAATCTCTTTGAATAATCAAGGAATTGTTATTTAAAGGGAAGAGCTTAGAATCTCTTTTACTAAGGAATTGGTAATCGAGTAAACTTCATTTGTAATATCATTGGTAATGAAAATAGTCGTATATGAGTATCGAATTCATAAGTGGTAAGGTTGATGAAATCCAATCCCAACTCGTTTCCAAGACTATCATCAATCCGCTTTACTCATTAGTGTTTATTTTCTTCAAAACTTAGAATTTGTATGTTAGAAACTCTTAATCTAAAAACATGAGATATTTTGTGAATATATATGTATATAGATCTTTTGGACTTAATTAGTATAAGTGTGAATTAATCGAGTATTGCACGATTCCCTGTGGATACGATAACCCTACTTATCACTGTAAACTTCGGTATTTTGGTATGCTTGCCAAAATCCTAACAAGTTTCTGGCTCCGTTGCCGAGGAATTCTGTGTCAGATACTTTCCAAATTCACATCTATTACTTGTTAAGTTTGTTAATTTTAATTTTATTAGTGTATAGTTATAATATATCTTCTTTTTAATAGTATTTGGTGCTGACCCTTTGTTTAGTGTCTTTGTTCTGTCTATGCAAGGTAAAACTCCTAAAGATCAATTGTTATTTGATCCGGAGATTGAGAAAACAGCAAGGAAGAACAATAGCAAGACAAGGAAAGAGAAGTTGCTAAATAAATTACAGCAACAACAAGCAGACCCTTCTACTCCTACTTATTCTGAAGTTGTGCAACAACAGGATAAAATGGATCCACCAGGGAACAACAATAACAACAATCCACCAGGCAATAACAATACCAACAACAACAATGCTCAGAATCAGAATAATCAGAGAAGAACTCTGGGAGACTATGCTCAGCAGCAGGGTCCTAGACATTTTTCGAGCATTGCCAGACCATCAGCCAATACCATGGAAATGAAGCCAGCTTTGTTAAGTTTGATTAATTCAAATCAGTTTGCAGGCTTAGACCATGAAGACCCATACACTCACCTCTCCACCTTTTATGAGTTGTCTGGTACAATGGGATTTTCCGAAGATGATGAAGAAGCTGTCTATCTAAGGCTATTTCCATTTTCATTGACAGGAAAAGCTAAGACTTGGCTTCAATCCCATCCAAATCAGAGTCTTACCACATGGGAAGATGTTGAAGAAAAGTTCTTAGCCAGATTTTTCCCACCATCTAGATATATTAGTGCAAAATCTGCCATTTCTACTTTTTCGCAGGGAGCTGATGAACCATTGTGTGAAGCATGGGAGCAATATAAAGCTTTGTTGAGAAAATGTCCTAATCATGGCTTTGATGATATAGCTCAGCTGTACATATTTTGCAATGGATTGAGACCTCAAACGAAGATGATTTTGGATGCGTCAGCTGGAGGTTCAATGATGTCAAAAAGCTCTGAGGAAGCAATAACTATCATTGATGCGATAACTGCAAATGATCATCAAGCTCAACATGACAGAAGTTCCATACATAAGAGAGGAGTCATAAAGCTGGACACTCAAACTGCCATTCTAGCTCAGAACAAACTTATGACTCAACAACTTGAAGCATTGACGAAGCAAATGTCTAAGCTTCCACAACAGCTGCAGGGTATGCAAAGTATTTCCTCTCAACAGGTTCAAAGATGTGATTTTTGTCAAGGAGATCATCCAAATGACCATTGTTCAACCCCAGATGCAACACAAGAGGAGCAAGCAAATTACTTGGGTAATCAAGGAAGGCAAGGTAATTATTCTAACAATTACTCGCAAGGTTGGAGACCAAATCCAAATTCTAACCTTGGATGGAGACAAGATGCTGGACCTTCAAATAGACCTACTCAACCTGATAGGATGTCTAAGATGGAAGATACTCTTACTCAGTTTATGCAAGCTTCCATGAACAATCAGAAAAATACGGAAGCTTCCATCAAGAACCTTGAAGTACAGGTAGGACAACTGGCAAAGCAGCTGGCTGGACAAAATCAAGGTAACTTTTCTGCTAATACACATGTTAATCCAAGGGAGAAAGGTAATACAGAGCATTGTAATTCTATTACAACAAGGAGAGGTACTGTGATTGGAAAGGGCATTGGAGAGAATCTGGAAGTTGAAGAGAAGGTTGTTAATGAAAAAGAAAAAGAGAGTGATAAAGGAGTAGAGTTGAATAAAGAGGGTGAAGAAAATGAAAAAGAAAAAGAAGAAGAGTTGGAGAAAAAATCAATTGAGGAGAAGAAAAGTAAGAGTCAGTTAGCTAAGGAAGAAAAATTGAAAAGTCCTCCAGTCAAACATCTTCCTTATCCTCATGCTCCAACAAGAAAGGAGAAAGAAAGACAATTTGCAAGATTTCTTGATATTTTCAAAAGACTGCAGATCAACATTCCATTTGCTGAAGCCTTGGAGCAGATGCCCGCTTATGCTAAGTTCATGAAAGAACTCTTAATTAAGAAGAGAAGATTTACAGAAGAAGAAACAATTGAACTGGAAGCTGGTTGCATTGCAATTATTCAGAAATCAAAGGATCCTGGAAGCTTTACTCTTCCTGTCACTATAGGATGTTTATCTGTTGGTAAGGCACTCCTTGACTTAGGTGCAAGCATCAATCTTATGCCTCTCTCTATGCTAGAAAGAATTGGTGAGGGGGAGGTAGAAATCAAACCTACAAGGATGACGCTACAGTTAGCTGACAGATCAATCAAACGACCTCATGGTGTTGTGGAAGATGTGCTTGTGAAGGTAGATAAATTCATGTTTCCAGTGGACTTTGTGGTGAAGGATATGGAGGAAGATAAAGAAGTTCCTCTTATTTTGGGTAGGCCTTTCGTGAAAACTGCCAAAGTTTTAATTGATGTTGATGATGGCAAGTTAAAGGTGAGAGTTCAAGGAGATGAAGTCAATTTTGATGTCTTTGAAGCTTTGAAACATCCCAATGACAATGGGGAATGTTTTAGAGTAGATGCTCTTGATGAAGTGTTTTTTAAGGCAAGTAAGGAGTTGCATACTTCAAGTCCTTTGGAGAAAGCTTTAATTGATGCCTTTGATGTGCTGAATGAAGAAGAAGAAAAGGAGATTGAAAAATGCTTGAAAGATCTTGACACATTCAAAGAAGTTTCTTTACATGAAGTTGTGATAGAAAAATTGAAGGGTGAAGGCAAGTTGCAAGATCAAAAACTGGAGCTGAAAATGTTGCCTCCACATTTAAAATATGTTTTTCTTGAGAAGGGGAGCAGCAAACCAGTGATTATCAGCAGCTCTTTATCAAGCAAGGAGGAGGAAGAATTGATTAAAGTGTTGAAGGTGAATCAAGGAGCAATTGGCTGGAATCTTTCTGATCTTAAAGGTAAAAGTCCTTCATATTGTATGCATAAAATCCTTATGGAACAAGACTTTAAGCCGGTAGCTCAACCTCAAAGACGCCTCAATCCAACCATGAAAGAAGTAGTTCGAAAGGATGTGATAAAATTGCTTGACGCTGGGATGATTTACCCCATTTCGACAAAGGTACGGGTAAGCCCAGTTCAAGTAGTTCCAAAGAAAGGTGGAATGACGGTCATCCATAATGAGAAAAATGAATTGATTCCGACTCGTACTGTCACTGGTTGGAGAATGTGTATTGATTACAGGAAGCTGAATCAAGCAACTAGAAAGGATCATTTTCCATTACCCTTTATGGATCAGATGTTGGAAAGATTGGCAGGTCAAGCTTTTTATTGTTTCTTGGATGGGTACTCGGGATACAATCAAATTGCAGTGGATCCTGAGGATCAAGAAAAGACAGCCTTCACATGCCCTTTTGGTGTCTTTGCATATAGAAAGATGATATTTGGGCTTTGCAACGCATCAGCCACTTTTCAACGATGCATGCTTGCCATATTTTCTGATCTAGTTGAGAAGTGCATTGAGGTTTTCATGGATGACTTTTCTGTTTTTGGTCATTCCTTTGAATCTTGCTTGGCAAATATGAATACCATTCTAAATCAGTGTGTGGAGACCAATTTGGTTCTGAATTGGGAGAAATGTCACTTTATGGTGACAGAAGGCATTGTGTTAGGCCACAAGATCTCTTCCAGAGGTATTGAAGTTGACAAAGCCAAAATAGAAGTCATTGAGAAGCTTCCTCCACCAACAAATGTCAAAGGAATCAGAAGCTTCTTGGGACATGCAGGATTTTACAAGCGCTTCATCAAAGATTTCTCCAAGATTGCTAAACCATTGAGCAATCTCCTCAATAAGGACACTTCTTTTAAATTTGATAATGCATGTCGTATTGCTTTTGAGCTTTTGAAACAAAAACTGATTTCTGCACCCATAATCACAGCTCCTGATTGGAAATTTGATTTTGAATTAATGTGTGATGCTAGTGATTATGTGGTAGGAGCAGTTCTTGGTCAGAGAAAAAATAAGGTTTTTCGTGCTGTGCATTATGCAAGTAAAGTGTTGAATGAAACTCAAGTTAACTATGCAACAACTGAAAAAGAATTGCTTGCAATTGTGTATGCTTTGGAAAAATTCAGGTCTTATCTTATTGGTTCCAAAGTCATTGTATATACTGATCATGCTGCTATTAAATATTTGTTAACCAAATCTGATTCTAAGCTAAGACTTATTAGATGGATTTTGTTGTTGCAGGAATTTGATTTGGAGATCAAAGATAAAAAAGGAAGTGAGAATCTAGTAGCTGATCATTTGTCTAGATTGGTGAATAATGAGGTGACCACAAAAGAATTGGAGGTCTTGGAAGAATTTCCTGATGAAAAACTTTTGTCGATGCAAGAAAGATCTTGGTTTGCAGATATGGCGAACTTTAAGGCTGCTGGTGTAATTCCTAAAGATTTTAACTGGCACCAGAAAAAGAAATTCTTTCGAGATGCCAATTATTTCGTGTAGGATGATCCTTACTTATTCAAACTTGGGGCTGATAATTTGTTGAGGAGGTGTGTAACAACAGAGGAGTCAAGGGATATTATGTGGCACTGTCATAACTCTCCTTATGGAGGGTATTATAATGGTGAAAGGACTGCTGCAAAGGTCCTTCAATCACACTACAAGAATTTCTGCTGTTACCGACGGCCATTTTCCGTCGGTAAATCACGAAAGCCGTCGATAAATGTTTATTACCGACGGCTTACCGACGACCTCGGGGCCCTAGGCAAATGGCTCGTTCGAAATACTTTACCGACGGCCATTAAAAGCCGTCGGTAATACCGAAGGCTAAGCCGTCGGAAAACTATGTATAGCCGTCGGTAACTCGGTGGCGTATTTTAAATTTTTTGTGAGATTTACCGTCGGTAAAACGCCACCGTGCATGGTGGTGCTTTACCGACGGCTAGGCCATCGGTAAATCTCACAAAAAATTTAAAATACGCCACCGATTTACCGACGGCTTAGTTGCCGGTAATTTATCGACTACCGAGCCGCCGGTAAATTATCGACGGAAATCGAGACGCTTTAGCCGCTTGCAGAATATACTCGATGGCCGATTCGCTTCAGAATTACTGACGGATATTTGCGACGGCTTAGCCGTCGGTAACCATGACAAAAAAATAAAAATATGATTTGCTTTTGCGACGGCTTAGCCGTCGGTAATTAAAAATTGAAGATTTCCATCAATTTTTTGCGACGGTACGGCCGTCGGTATCGTCAAAATTTTTTTTTTTGGAAACCTTTGTTTTTAAAACCTACCCAAAATTTTACGGTACCTGACATACAAACGCAACAGCTGCAAAGAGACAGCAACATACATTTTTTAATGGCCATCAACATACATTGTCTTTAAGAGACATCAACATACATTTTTAATCATTAAAAGTCATAGTAAACAATCCATAATGTGAAAAACCACAAATCCATAATGTCAAAAGCCAGAAATCCATAATGTCAAACAAGTCAATAATAAAAAAAGTCTGTAGCCTAACGGCAAGACTAATCCTCCTCAGACTCAGACTCCTCATAGTCCGGATGGCGACGACGTGATTTGTGGGTCTGGATGGCAGCAACACTGGCAGACAACTCCCTCAACTGTCGTTGAAACTCCTGATCCCGCTCCGAGGCAATTCTCCTTGCCTCCCGAGCCTCCTCATCTGCCTTTCTCCTTGCCTCCCGTGCTTCCTCTCGTGCCTCCCGAGCCTCATCCTCTGCCTTTCTTGCGCGCTCCTCAAAAGCCGCAATCTGTGCAGCCACCTCAATAGAGTAATCGAAGCCTGGGATCGCATCGGTGCCGATGCACGAGACTCCTGGGTCAGAGAGGAGACCCCAGACCTAACACGTCCGGCCAAGCCTCCGACACCGTACAGCCATCCCCGAGTCCTACCTCAAAGAAATTGGGCCCATAATCGCAATCGAAGCCGAGGGGCCAACACTGCCAGTTGCCTCCACTCTATCAGAGACCTGAGAGGCGGCCTGCTGCACTTTCTCTTGAATAGGCTTCCTGCTCAAGACAAAACAAAGTAAAGATTGGTTACAATATTGTTTATGAAACAAAATAAATTTAATTAAATAAAAAATGCAATGATCTGACTTACATATGTCTCCCTGGATCTGTTGTCCACCCAAGACTTATCCTTCTTTTTTGTGTGAGTCTTCAAGAAGATCTCATCCACCGTGGGCTCTCTACCCAACTCATCGATCAAAACATAATTAAAAACGTTAGGAACATATATATAACAACAAATTTATGTGATGAATTTTAAGCAATAAAATGTTTAAAAAACATACCAGGCGTAAGGCATGCTCAGTGATAGATATAGATCCACCAGTATGCATAGAACCACCCTTAGAAGAAGCGCGGTTTTGCTTGGCCTTGGTGCATTTATCCTTATAGGGGACAGGGGAGGTGGTATCACTTCGGCAGTATGCTGAGTAGGAGGTTGATGACTAGCCTCACAGAGTGGTGTGCTAGCGTCATCCTCCAATGGTGACTGTGTCAATCGATTTGCCAATTGTTGTGGCAAAATCGTCTTAGCCTTCTTCGTAGGCAGCTTAGACCTACGATGCTCTTTCTCTTTAGGAGGCATCTGTAAAAAAAAAAACAAGCATTCACATATATGTTCACACGTATTGTCAGTCAACATGTACAATAATTAAATAAACAAGTATAATAACTTCACTAACTTTTAGAATAAACAAGTACAATGATTTCACTAACTTTTAGAATAAACAAGTACAATGACTTCACTAACTATTTAAATAAACAAGTACAATGATTTCACAAACTTTTAAAATAAACAAGTACAATGACTTCACTAACTATTTAAATAAACAAGTACAATGACTTCACTAACTTTTACAATAAACAAGTACAATGACTTCACTAACTTCATAAATAAACAAGTACAATAACTTTAGTCAATGTCTTCATCTTCATCATCCACAGCCATATCAGCATCTCCGTCATTAGAGTCAAGCTCAGACTCATAATTATCATCATCGTCGACATCCATGTCAACTTCATTATCAATATCAATGTTTGGAATTGACATAACATCGACCTCTTCATCACTATGTGTTTGATCACGCAAGCAATCCATTTCTTCAATTTCAGTTATCTGCTCTATATGTGTCATCTCTTCATCTTGATAGGGAATGTCATCGTCAATTTCATTCACCTCTACACGGCCTCTGGGCTTTGTTTTTATCACTGCACACCAACCACGTTTGTCTGTCCTCATATCTGGGTAAGGTACATAATACACTTGTCTAGCCTTTTGTGCAATTATGAATGGATCGTAACGATCATAATGCTTATTCATCTTGATATCTACAATGCCATATTGCGGATGAACTTTAGTTCCTCTATTTCGTCTTGGATCAAACCATTGACAATAAAACAAGACAACCCTGTGAGGCAACTTGTGATACGTTAATTCGTAGATATGTTGTATGACACCATAGAAATCATCTTCTCTTCCTTCTGTAACCCCTTTGACATAAACCCCACTGTTTATGGTCTTTTTACTCTGAGCCCATGCTTGTGTGTGGTATTTATACCCATTAATGAAGTATTTGTGCCAACTTATGGCCTTTGACTCTGGACCCCAAGCTAATGATATCAAGTTTATGTCAGCCACGCCATTTAATTCATTAGTAACCTATACAAACAAGACACTCACAATGAGGATAAGAAGACAATTTATTTGCAATAGGATTTTGGTCAAATACTTACATAGGACCGAAACCATTCTGGGAATTCAGCATAAATACGAGTTTGAGCTGAAGGATCTGCTTCATCGATGGAGTTATATTGCAAAAAGTAATTGCCAAGAAAGACAGAGTTGTTGTAAGTGTATACTAGTAAATACATTGAGTGTGGGTTTAATGGTGTATTACTTACTCAATATATGGCTTAACCTCGATGCAATTGATGAGGATGTGTACATGTGCAGATCTCCATTCAGCATCACTCAACCAGTGAGCTTTGGATTGCCCACTAGGACGTCCTAGTCCATTGCTAATTGACAATATTGATGTGACATCGTCATTCAATGTTGCAGCTTCATTACGTTGAATTTTGGCATACAAGTCAATCGTTTTGAAATAATGTGAACAAAAATATGTTGTCTCCCGTTGTAAGTAGGACATACATATTGAGCCTTCTACTCTAGCCTTGTTTTTCACTGACCGCTTAAAATCACCCATCATTCTACAAATAAATGAGAATAAAATGGCTTATAATAAAGATATGACAATATAGAGGGAGATAATTGCAGATATCAACAAATACCTTTCAAATGGATACATCCATCGGTATTCAACTGGACCACCAAGTGTTGCCTCGTGTGGGAGGTGAATTGGAAGATGCTCCATTGAATCAAAGAAACCTGGTGGGAAGATTCTTTCAAGTTTGCATAAGATTAATGGAATGTTTTCATTCAATTTGATCAAATCATTCAGCTCAAATTATTAACGCCAAGCCCTTAAAGAATTGACTTAACTCTGTAAGTGGTCTCCACACAAGGTCGTGCAATGAACTAAATGCAAATGGGAGCAAACACTCCATAAATACGTGATACCATGACTCTTCATCCCGTACATTTTTCCTCTATTAACATCTGCACATCTTGCCAAATTTGAAGCATACCCATCGGCATCTTGATCTCTTTCATCCACTTCATCACATTTTTTGCCTCACCAAGAAAGACAATAATTTACCTTTGGTTTTGTCATTTTTCCATTGGCTTTGGAATCAACTCCAAGTTACTACGTTGGCATATGAGGGCCAAGTCCATTCTTGCTTTTTCATTGTCCTTTGTTACGCCTCTTAACATTCATGACTGGCCATAAACACATTATCAAATACATTTTTCTCTATGTGCATCACATCTAGATTGTGCCTTAATAAATTGTCTTTCCAGTATGGAAGATCCCAGAATATGCTTCGCTTTATCCAATTGTGACTACGTCCATACTCAGGTAACTTTTCAACTTTTCCATCTTCTACCACACTTGGAACCCCACTGACCCAATTCCATATGATATCACATGTCAGTATTACAGGAGGCCCATGTTTCTCAACCCTGTTTTTTGTAAACCTCTTTTTACTTCTTCTGAATTTGTGTTCACGCAGTAAAAATCGACGGTGGCAATCGAACCAAGAGTTTTCCCCCCATATTTTAGTCTAAGCGACTTTGTATCGTCCATACATATGGGACATGCCAATTTACCTTGTGTACCCCACCCAGACAACATACCGTATGCGGGAAAATCATTAATTGTCCACATCAAGGATGCTCTCATTTGAAAGTTTTGCTTTTTAGATATATCATAAGTCAAAACACCCTCACTCCACAACTGTTGCAGCTCATCTATTAAAGGTTGTAAGAACACATCTATTTTTTCTTTCAGATTAGATGGTCCGGGTACGAGGCAAGTCAAAAACATAAATGGTTTAGTCATACACATTTCAGGAGGGAGATTATATGGGGTCACAACAACCGGCCAACATGAATATGGGGTTGTAGATGCCTGAATATAAGGTGTGAACCCATCGGAACATAAACCGAGCCTTACATTTCTTGGTTCGTTTGCAAAGTCTGGATACACTGCATCAAAATGCTTCCAAGCTTCACCATCAGATGGATGGCGTAAAATGTCTGACCCAGATCTATTGTGAGAATACCATCTCATTTCAGCTGCAGTCTCTGTTGATGCATACAGTCTTTTCAACCTATGAGTGATTGGCTAATAGAACACCCTCTTTGCTGGAACATCGTTGTACTTACCCATCCCTGTCTTACGGGGAACATACCGTGGTTCTTGACAAAACTTACATTGTCGTTCTGCACTATCATCCTTGTAATACAACATACACCCATTAACACAACAATCAATTTTTTGAGATTCCAAACCTAGCATGGACACCAATCTTTTTGCTTGGTAAATTTTTTTTGGCAATTTCTCCTTTGAAGGACACACGTCTCCCAACATACTTGCAATGAAATCAAGACACTTTTGAAGAATGTTCCAATTTGTCTTGCATGCCAACAATTTCACGCATATTGAAAGCTTTGACTCAGAAGCACCCTCATATATGGGCTCGTTTGCAGCAGTTAGCAAATCATAAAAGTCTTGAGCGTCAGCATTTGGGGGCTCTTCATGAATATCTTCCTCGACTTCATGAATATCTTCCTCGTCTTCCTCATTACCCACATCACCCATACTTTGGAAGTCATACCTAGTCCTAAACGCATCGTCGACCATATGTTGCATTAGCGTGAACGGATCATCATTATCCATTTGTCCACTACTACTAGGCACATCTACTGGGTGAACACGTGGCGCTTCTTCACCGTGCTCAGTCCAATACCAATAATTTGGTTGGAACCCAACACGATACAGATGGACCTTGACTTCTCTTTCAGACAATATGCTCCTAAACTTGCAAATGTCACAAGGACATCTGATTCCACCATTACTTGCAACTTCAGGTTGTATTCTAGCTTTCAGTATAAACTCTTCAACCCCTTTTGCAAAGCCTGGTTTCACCCCTTCTCTACCAGGATAAAGCCTATCATATACCCAACTCCGATCTGGAGGGTAACCATCCATTTCTGAAATGTGTCACTTTTAGTAAGGCGACCAAAAAATTCTGCTTATAATGTTACAAACAATATACTACATCAATTCAAATTAAATAAATAAACAGCAGACCTCTCCTTGTACTCATCTTCCAAGGGAGGTAATTCAACACTATACTACGTCTACTATTCCAGACTCAAGGCCTGCTATTTGTAAAGGTTTATAATTAGCTTAGATGGAATGAGTCATTATGAAATTTTTTTGCATGAGTTTCGGTCATGGACAATTAGTCATCAAGGGGAGTTTAAAGACATAGCAAGGGGACTTTTGAAGTAAATGCAGAATCGTCGACAAAACAGCTCATCTAAAGAATAAGGAAGAAAACATAAAATATCTTGGTAGAAGCACTGATCTTAAAATGCAACAAACTTATCCTCACAAATTTGGTTGCGTCCTTCATATGATAAACTAAGAAGTTTATATATGTTCAGAAAAATTACAAGTGTACATGCCAGGAAGAGACCACTATGCATCTCGAGAAAAATTAAATAACAAAGTTGCCGACTTTCTCTCTTGCAGATTCTTTTTGAATATGAATTTATATATGTGAAAACTGAATAATAGAAAAGAAGCATATTTTAATAAACAGAAAAATAAAAAGAGAAGAAATCATAAAACACTAGCAGAAAAAATATAGAAGGCGGAACAACTAGGAGCATCAAATCACCTCAACAATGTTGCCAACGAAAGTTGAGTATAATCTTTCGCGTAATTTTTATCTTCTCCTTGTATGATTCTTTTATATTTTACCTTCAAACACACAAAAAAAAAAAAAATTGTGTCATGTATTCAAATGCATAACAGCACATCAAAAGACATTTCATATGGCCACCAAAAAATTAGATTCTGAAAGTTGTTGTATTATTATTATTATTAAGTGAAGCCTATTACAGAGCTCACACATGCATGTTATCCTAAATCCATATTTCAGAAAAGATAACCAAAACATCTTACGTCACACAAACAATACCAGATGCACTCCTTTACTGAAGAACAAAGTCATCCATATCTCATATCTCATATCAAGGAAGTATCTCATAATCGCTTTATTCGTGCAAGGATCACAAAAAAAGAGGGTGAATATGAACAGTTTTTCAATACTAGAATACTAGTACTACTATCTCATCAACAAACCGTCATACTAGAATTCTCAATAAACCCAAATTAAATCACAAGGTGAACATAAATTTGGGCTTGCTGGTTAAACTACTATAGTGAAAGGGAGATATAGACCAAAAGGGTATCCATACTGAAAACAATGAAGGTGGTCAAATCAAAGGGAGAGTTTAAAACTCAAAAGGCATGTCGGTGAGCACAAGCTCTTGTATCCCATAAAGTCAAATGGGGGGAAATGAAAATATAGAACTGCAGAAGCATGAAATGCAAATATGAAAAATTTCCGGTCAAATGCAAGGTGAACAAACAGAGTTACAAGTTAAGTTTTCAATTAGGTATTAAAGGAAGAGATGGGAGAACAAAAAGGAGTGTCCAATCTCACTAAAAATTATGGCAGTTTCCAAACAAAAGGTACCAATCTCTGCACCCTCCTGCCACACAAATTTGCAGATACGCACTGAGATAGGGTTTATTATACAGTTCTACTAGCTAATCACTAAAGCAATCTTAACCACGATACAGTTCTTCCATATAATAACATTCAGATTAACAGCCAAACCTTTTCTTCTATGCATAATGAGAGTGAGAGAGAGAGAGTACCTTAAGGTAAAGGATTGAAGTTGTGCAATGCAAATTGGGCGAAACGGAAGGGAAAGGGAGCACAACCCTAATGATATGGATCCGAAAAAAAAATCTGGCACGATAAGGAAATGCAAACCTTTGATTATGACAGTTAATATGCAATAAGAAAAGTGGGGAGAGCATGCAGAAGTTAAAAGGTTTCTCTGCCAATTAACGAGTTATGTTAAAAATGCAGCATGCACAGGAACTGTTAGTGTAAAACTCTAAATCTAATGGTCGTAATTTGGAAGATTCTCAAAAGCACCAAAGCGATCCAACCCACAGTAAGTCATACGATTTAAGTAGCCCAGATATTTAGAACAAAATTTCCAATTTAAAGATTGAAAACTACTCGATTAAATTTTTAACTTCAAGATCACATATTACTAAATTACGGTGCACAAGTGTTGTGAGATCAGTAGAGTAAAGAAATGAAAGCATTTCACCATAAAGTGAACACAAATAAAATCCGATTTGCTTTCATCCTCAAGAAACATTTTTATACAAATTTTTATTTATGTTTAAGCTTAAGTTTCCTTTCCAAATAAAAATAATAAACAACTTTTGACATAAGAAACAGAAAAATATTACATGCTTCTTATATCATCAATTCTTGTTCAGATAAAAAACAAGTCACTAAACATACCTCTCAGATAGATGAAAATTCAGATGTCCCAAAGAATTACAACTTTGAACATGTTTGGGTGTATTCCTTCTTGTTTCTAATGTTTGAAAGACAGTGGATGGGCAGACAGAGAAAATGGGCAAAGAAAACTCATCAAGTTAAGAAAAGAAACAACAACATGAAAGAGAATATGTGAGAAAATTCTATAACATGGATCTTTCATTTCCAATTAAGACTTCTACCAAAATCCATGGCAACATCTACAACCCCATCCTCATTAAATTCCATTACATGTAAAATTATTTCATCTAAAAGGCTAGCAAAGTATATAACCCCAAAGGTAAAAGACAAACAAACATTTTTCTTTCAGAAGAACTTGATCCATTTATAAAACTTCAACTATTAAGGTATATATAGACTAAGAATTCTAATCATCAAAGAGCTTAAAGCTTACAAAGAGCTTGTAGTCGAGGTAGCCAAATTTTCTTTTTCATGATTCTGGAAGACAGTCAAAGGTGACATATAAATTTGCAAAGAATCAATACAAATTTTCAGATGAAGTTTACTAAGACATGAAGACATACCTCAAGGAACTTGAATCTGGCACGATAAGGAAATGCAAACCTTGGAGAGCTATTAATTTGGATATACAAGGAACTTGAATCTTAACGAACCCTAAATTCCTGTCTCACTGATCCTCACTTTGGTCTGAGCGGCATCCGGTGGATCCTGTCAGCGCGGCCGGTCTTCTTTTGATGATAGGGTTTTCGGCCCCCGCCGCTGACCTCGTCGCGGGTTAGTGTGGAGGGGGTGTCGCGGCGCTTGTTTTGGAGGCTCGATTCTGACGGCCACGGTGGGCGGCAACGCAGGCGGTGTCGGAGGCGGACTTCAAGTCGAGCGTGGACTCGCCGATTTTATCGCCGGTGAAGGAGAGCACGGGGAGCGTCGCGAGTTTGCAAGTGACGGAAAGGGAAGTTGAATGTGAATGTGAATTTGAATTAGAGAGCAATTTGAGGGGGAATTTGAATTTGGAGTGTGTTTGGGTGGTGGAAGAGTTAAAGATGAAGATTGAGGAAGAGAAGAATGAGAGGGAGGTTGGTAATGTTGGTGTGGATAGTGCGGCCATTTTGAGTTCAGTGGGTAAAGTGCGTGACTGGTAATTACAGACGGCCGTCTGTAATTACCGACGGCTTAGCCGTCGGTAACGTAGCCAAAAAACTACCAGTCATATTTTTACGTTACCGACGGCACGTAGCCAAAAAAATCACCAGTCATATTTTTACGTTACCGACGGCCCATAAGCCCTCTGTAATTACCGACGGCTTAGCCGTCGGTACGTAGCAACAACAAAAAATTTCGTAAGCAGATTTTTTCCCACGCATTAGCGACGGCTTGGCCGTTGGTAATTAAAATATTACCGACGGAATCAGGGCCGTCGGTAAAATTCTGTCGGTAATACACACTTTTCTTGTAGTGTCAGGTTTTTGTTGGCCCACTCTATTTAAGGATGCTCATGATCATGTGCAAAGATGTGACAACTGTCAGAGGTCTGGGAGCATTACAAGAAGACATGAAATGCCACTTCAGAATATTCTTGAAGTAGAAGTTTTTGATTGTTGGGGAATTGACTTTATTGGACCCTTGTCATCCTCTTACTCAAATGAATACATTCTGGTGGCAGGGGATTATGTTACCAAGTGGGTTGAAGTAATAGCTGCACCCAAAGCTGATGCCAAAACTGTGATCAAATTTTTAAAGAAAAATATCTTTACCAGATTTGGCACTCCGAGAGTTTTGATAAGTGATGGAGGATCTCACTTTTGCAATCAACAATTGAAGAAAGTCTTGGAGCATTACCGTGTAAAGCACAAGGTAGCATCTCCATATCATCCTCAAACCAATGGCCAAGCTGAGGTTTCAAACCAGGAAATTAAGAGAATCTTGGAGAAAATAGTTGCTTCTTCAAGAAACGATTGGGCCACGAAGTTGGATGATGCCTTGTGGGCTTATAGGACAGCTTTCAAAACTCCTATTGGCCTTTCTCCTTTTCAGATGGTGTACGGGAAAGCATGTCATCTCCCGGTTGAATTAGAGCACAAAGCATTTTGGGCTCTAAAGTTCTTGAATTTTGATCCTAAGGCAGCTGGTAAAAAAAGAAAATTACAACTTCATGAGCTTGAAGAAATGAGATTACAAGCTTATGAATCCTCCAAGCATTACAAGCAAAAGGTCAAAGCCTATCATGACAAGAAAATCTTGAAGAGGGAATTTAGGCCAGGCCAACAAGTTTTATTGTTTAATTCCAGGCTGAGATTGTTTCCTGGAAAACTGAAATCAAAATGGTCAGGGCCGTTTATTGTCAAAGAGGTAAGACCATATGGTGCAATTGAATTGGAGGACCCATCATCAAAGAGAAGTTGGACTGTAAATGGGCAAAGGCTCAAGCTCTACTTAGGTGGTGAAGTTGAAAGGCTCGCCATGGTGATTCATCTAGCTGACCCTTGAGGACACATCCAACGTCAAGCTAATGACGTTAAAGAAGCGCTTATTGGGAGGCAACCCAATTTTCTATCCCTTTTTAATCTTTTAGCTTGTGTGTTTTGATTTTTATTTTGTGTTTTCTTAGTGATTTTGGTGGATGAGTTGTTTAAATCCAATGCTTTAATGTGTTAGTGTTCATCTGGTGTCATGAGTCTTGAAGTGGTTGTGTGAAAATTGGAAGAAAATTTTTAAGGTTTTGGAAAGGGTGAAATTCTGTCCCATATTCGCTTAAGCCACTCAGGTTCGCTTAAGCGAATTATGCAGGAAATTCAGTGAAAAATTTTGTCTGCTATTTTCGCTTAAGCGAAACTCACTCGCTCAGCGCCAGAAACAAAGCCTGGGAAGTACTTTTTCTGAGCTATTTTCGCTTAAGCGAAACTCACTCGCTTAGTGCATGAAACAATTTTTTTAGAGAGCACAAGTCTGAGTCATTTTCACTTAAGCGAAACCCAGTCGCTTAGCGCAAGTCTCAAGCCATTCACTTCTGAGTGAATCTCGCTTAACCGAGCGAGATGGGCTAAGCGATACTCTTTAATTTTGTGTCTTAAATGAAAAAAAAAACCCAATCCACGAACAGGCACAACTTCCACCCTCATTTCTCCTTCCCATGAACAGGGCACTCCTAACCCATTTCTCTCACTCTTCATTTCACGCAACCCATCATTCTCAAAGCACTTCTTCATTGCTCTCGTCTTTCATCATTTCACGCAACTCATCATTCTCAGCACCTCACGCACTCGTCTCTCTTTGCATTTTCATCATTCTCATCACTGTTTCAGTTATTCAAGATGCCTCCAAATAAAGCAGTTCACCAAATACCATCAAGCAAGAAAAGAAAGGGCAAAGCATCCGAAGCGGCTTCTCATGAGGAGGAACCAGTGGAAGAACCAATGGACCTTCCGCAAATGCCTATAGAGCCACTCAACAGACTAAGATTCATAAGCCGTTCTACACAACAAAGGCATTTGATGGTTGAGACACGCGACTTATTGTGTGAACGGAAGGTTGAGTTAGATGAGGGGGAATATGACGAGTTTTTGAATGAAATCAAAAGGAGAAAATGGGAGAAGATGGCCACACCTGTGGAGTCAATCAATGAAGAAATTGTCAAAGAATTCTATGCCAATGCCTGGCCAGTAAAAAGGGGATCCAAGACCAGAAAATCTTGGGTGAGGACCAAGTGGATTCCTTATGATCGAAATGCTATCAGTGATCTTTTGGGGAATCCCCTTCCTTTGAAAGATGGAGAGAAGTGTTCATATCAGATTCAAATGGACCAGAGACATACTCTACGAGGATTGACAGCAACGGATGTGGCTAAGTTTTTGTGTCTTCCCGGTAGGACTTATGAGGTTAATGCACAAGGTCAACCATTGAGAATTAAAAGAGCTAATATGAGAACACTAACCTAAATTTGGACTAGCTTCATGCTTTCCAACATTGTTCCTAATTCTCATACCTCAGACATCCCAATCCTACGAGCTTTCCTCATTTATGCCATCATGAAAAAGAAGAATACGGATGTTGCTGCCATAATATCAGCGGAAATACATAACTTTGTTCTTTCCGACCAGCCTAAGAAACCATTGGGCTTCTCGACATTGATAACTGCATTGTGTTTGGTTCATGGTGTTGATGTCCCGAGCCATCCAAAAACCAAACTGAGGATGCCAATCAATGCAAGTTTTATCAGGAATTACTGTCTTAATCCAGCAGAGCAAGAACTTGGAGAAAGCTCTACCCAACCTGCACCTGTTAGGCAGCCCCCAATGATTCCAATGACTCCCATGGAGACTCGCCTCACTGCTCATCTCACTCATTTAGAGCAACAACAGGCTGCCAACCATAGGGCGTACACAAGCTTGAACAACTCTTTCTACCGGTTCAATTTGCATCAGCATCAAGGAGATGTTACCTGTTTCCATGGCCCACACCAGATATGTTTGTTGCACATGTTGCATGGCCTGGGGACAGGCCAATGTTTCCGGAGGGGGCAGAAAATGTGGAAGAAGCTGGAAATGAAGGGGAAGCTGCTGAAGCTGGAAATGAAGGACAAGGTGGAGATGATGGTGGAGAGGAGCTGAATGAGGAGGACTTCATGAATGACATCCTCGGAGATTGATAATTTCTCATCCCTTATCTTTTATTGCTTTTGGTAGTTGTAGTTTTTGTGTTTGTTTTGAATCTCTGTGTTGAAAATTTTGTTGACCCAAAATTTTTTGTGTGACTATGGTTTGAAAAAAATCAATTGTCAAAACTGATGCATGATGATGAATTGAGTCTGGACTGAATGACTGAAAAAGAAAAATGGTGGTATGCATGAATAGTATAGCCTTGATACATGTCACATAGTTCAATGGTTAGTCATAGAAAGTAACATGAAACAGTCATCAATCAGGGAATACATGAGCCTTAAGCTTGTGAGTTGTGAGCATCCAGAATTAGATGCATTGAGAGTCATCACTGTTGTTCATGCTAGTTGATTTTGTTTGATTCTCTGATTGTCACTTTGTATATATGATGCAAGGAAAGGATCAAGGCAATTTTTTGTGTGATTAAATCTTTGAACCAAAAAGCTAACCATGATGTGAATATACCTTTGATAACCCTTTTGAGCCTAAAAAGTTATGTTTTTCATGAGAACAAATTCCCTTTTGAGTTTAAAAGAAAAACCAAATTCTCACCCCCACCTAATTGGATGAAGAGAGCATTTGGTATTTACTATGGACTGAATAGATTGTTTCCATTGTATATAAGTTTGGGAATTTATTTTGGTTTGCATTTGTAAAGGGGAAGCATTTGAAGGTAAATCAAGGTTAAGGTTGTTGATTGTGGAAAAAAAAATTAAAAATTAAAAATTTTTCTCTCTGTTTTTGAAATATCAATTTTGTACATATGCATATATCAAAAAAAAAAAAAAAAAAAAAAATATAGAAAAACAGAGAGAAAGAAAAAGAAGGAGAAGGAATTGTATGTAAACAAAGGATTTAGACATATTTGGTTGTTCAAGAGAATAGAGGGTTATGGTGGTTATCTTGGAAGAATGTAGTTAATATCATATGCTCTCTTAATCTTTTAAGGTGATTAGTCTTTATCCAGAAAAACCAGATTCCTTTGTAGCCAGGCCACATTTCAACCTTTGAAAGACCTTAGTGATCCATGCTTGATTATGTACCTTGTGACAATATTTGAGATGGAAAACAAATTTGATTTTGTGTGGATGCAGTGTATGGATGAGAGAAATACTCACCTTGGCCATGTTATTGAGTGAAGCACTTTGATGTGAGGAAATTATGTTATTCTCTGATTGATTGACTGCAAATTGTGAATTCATTGACTGCTAATAGGATTGTACATTTGTATCTTGGTTATTGATTTCATTTTAAGACATCATTCAAAAAATTTTGATACTTATCAGTCCAGCAGTGAAACTTTCCGTGCAGTTGATTGTTTTCAATCCATGTCCTCTTTTGTGTAAATAGTTTGGGTCATGATAACTCTATTTTGATGTGTTGACTTTTGCTTGAGGACAAGCAAAATGCTAAGTTGGGGGGAGTTGATAAATGCCAATTTTACTTACATTTTTAGAGCTTTTTATGGCATTTATTAACTCATTTGTTTGAATTAAAAGATGTTTTCTTACCTCAAGTTAGTATTTGTAAATATTTTTATTAGAGTACTATGTTTTTAATGATGTTAGAATTCATCCAAAATTCCTTGTTAATTTTATGTAGGTTGAATTGAGGCAAATCAAAGAAGGAATCAAAGCTGTCCAATTTTTGCTCAAGCCAGGAACACTCGCTCAAGCGAATCTGGCACAGAATTGTTACCTGTAAACTGACTCAGATTTACTAGAGCGAAAATGCTGCGCTAAGCGACTCATGTTTCTTCAGCATGAAGAATGTTGTGCAGCCAAGCAAAATTTTTGGAGCTGAGCGAATTCTAAGCGGTTTAAAACTCTGTTTTACTGAATTGGAGCGGTATAAAAGGACAGTTCATTTCAGCTTTGAGGGGATCTGACGGGGAAAAGAGGAATCGAAGGGGGAGAAAAGAAGAGAACCTTTGGGGAATCAAAGGGACACTGAATTTCATCTTTCATCTCTCAATTCTCATGGTATTTGTGTATGGCTCTCATGATAATGAGTAGCTAACTCTTTGTAGTTAGGATTTGGATGTAATCAACCAAACTTTTATGTAATTTCTTTACAATTATATGCTATCTCTTCTTATCAATGATAGTGATTTCATTCTATGTTTAATGCTTTATATGACTTGATCACTCATATTTAGATTTGTGAGTTAGATTGTGATTGGAAAATACTTTCTAATTCTAGATTTGAATGAAATCACCTAATGAGTTTTGTTACTAGGAATAAAGCTTGATTCATTAGTTACTTTTGAATGTTAATCTTAATGCAAGTAATCTCTTTGAATAATCAAGGAATTGTTATTTAAAGGAAAGAGCTTAGAATCTCCTTTACTAAGGAATTGGTAATCGAGTAAACTTCATTCGTAATATCATTGGTAATGAAAATAGTCGTATATGAGTATCGAATTTATAAGTGGTAAGGTTGATGAAATCCAATCCCAACTCGTTTCCAAGACTATCATCAATCCGCTTTACTCATTAGTGTTTATTTTCTTTAAAACTTAGAATTTGTATGTTAGCAACTCTTAATCTAAAAACATGAGATATTTTGTGAATATATATGTACATAGATCTTTTGGATTTAATTAGTATAAGTGTGAATTAACCGAGTATTGCACGATTCCTTGTGGATACGACAACCCTACTTATCACTGTAAACTTCGGTATTTTGGTACGCTTGCCAAAATCCTAACAGATATTCAACGGTTGAATTGATAAAATCCAATATGTACAAAGAGATATTAACTTAAGTAACTTGATCCCTCCATATATATATATATATATATATATAACAATAAAACCCTTTTAAACATATATTATTTTATTAAATTTAAAAATTATTGAAACACTTCTTTATCTGTTCCCAACACTTTAGGATTCCATCTTTCTAACACAAAGTAGAATTTATTATGTTTTAACTTTAAATTTAAGACTTTTTTATTTTAATTTTATATAACTTTTTTATTTTTATTGGATTTTACTTTATTATATGCTAATTTTTTATGAATTACGGGATCCTGCATCGTGGGAAACAGGGGACAGGGACAGAGATAATATGGAGGGCAGAGCGAGG
Source organism: Calophaca sinica (assembly GCA_037113605.1). Taxonomy (NCBI): domain Eukaryota; kingdom Viridiplantae; phylum Streptophyta; class Magnoliopsida; order Fabales; family Fabaceae; genus Calophaca; species Calophaca sinica. Next base: position 49,588,707 of record CM073730.1, read on the forward strand.
AGTACTACTTCCCATCCCGCCATGACTCATTATTCGTTAACATCCGTATGTGTATGTTTGGAATGCAAAAAAACTTGAAGGAAGGAAAGAAAAGGGGTAGAAGCACATTTTCCAAAAACATTTTCCTCCTTTGGTTGAAGAGAAAACATAGGAAGGATTGAAAAATTGGTGATGGGATCCACATGTTCCCAATCTTCCGAAATCCGAAAGAAAAGGATTAAAAGAGGGATTGGATTTTCAAAATTACAATTTTATCCTTTTCCAATATTAATATTTTAATATAAGTTTATTTTATTTTTTATTTTATAAATATTTATTACGGGGAGGATAAATAAATCTATTTCACATATATTATTTTAACAGATAAAATAAAAATTTTAAATTTATCTTATCTTCTAATGAAATATTTTTTTTCTTTTGTATTTTTATCACTTTATAATATCTTTTTTAATTAAGAGATATTTATGTCAATTTATAAATATACTTCTTTCTTCTTTCTCTCTTTTTCCTTTCATTTTTTCTCAAACTAAACCAATAAACAATCATCTCATTTTCTACTCATTTTTTCTTCTCCTCCCTTCTTTTTCTTTCTCTTCCTATCCTCTATCTTTCTTTCATATACCAAACACACCCTAGATGACGCATATAGTTCATTAAACATCACTACAAAAAAACAATTATTTTGAGGGCTTTTTTTAAGGAGGTTTCTGAAACCGCCTCAAATTACCGAATCAAAGTAAATACCTACATTTTTTTGTAAACCGCGTCAAATCATGACGCAACTTTTGTTTCGAATCCGCACATAGCCAAATATTAAGCGCGGATTTTTTTTTATCTCCCTCCACGATTTCCCCTCTTCCTTTTTCTTTTGTTTTTTCCCCCCAAAATAAAAAACGCTACCATTTGCTAATCAAAAACCTCTTCCAGCAGAGAGTTGAAAATGCAGGAAAGCATTTACCTTGAAGGATTGAGAGTGTTGTGTTGAAGCAACGGCATCACCATGGGCTAGAGAAAAGGCATGGATAAAACCAAAATTGGAATCAAGGGCAACTAAATTGTGGGCATGACCATCCACAAGTTCCACCTCCTCGATCGCTTTTCTCAACTCACTGAAATCCATTCTCTCTCTCTCTCTGTGTTTTTTTCAAAACTAGTCAGAGTCATGCACCAGTATATATATATATATATAAAAGCTCAGAACTCAGCAGTGAATATATCACATTAATTACATGATACATTGGATATATTGTACAGATAAGTATCAAAGAAGCTTCGATGACACATTTTATTATACATTCGGTCCAATGAACATTTTTAGGGATTAAGTTTATTTTGGACTTTGGAGTGTGTAAAAATTGAGTTGCTCACGTTCGTTCGAGCATGCATAAGGACATATTGACCTGCCGATATTTATGGAATAATGTTACAAAAGGAAGCAGAGTTCATTTTAAGTTGGGGGCATACTAGAGGTAAAGTATTTGTATTTTATATATAGATAACATTTATAGAGTAAATTTTTTAAAATATAGAAATAATTATTGCAAATTAAATAAATAAATATATATATATATATAGAAATAGAATAAGAAAATGTACCCAAAAAAAAAAAGAAATAGAATAAGAAATAAACTTTTGTTAATTTCAAAATATAATTAAATAATCATAGGAAATTAAATTAAAAATTTGATTAAATAATTTATTTTAGACATATTATTTTGTAGTTTACGTGTTTTTCAACATACTCAACAATAATAATTGTCAATATTCCTTTTGATGATATTAATTGTTAAAAATTAATATTTGGTTGTAAACATTTGTAACTCATGGCTTGGGGTACTCTTTTTCCTCCTTTAGTCTTTTTTCCCAATTGGGTTTTTGACTTTGGGAGGTTTTAATGAGGCCCCTCATGTTGCTTCGGGTTGGAGTACCCCTTCTACTCCCACTTTTAATAATACTTTTGCTTATCTAAAAAAAAAATTGTTAAAAATTAATATATAATATAATAAAAGGTAAACTACCTCCAGAAAGTTCATTGAATACTTAAAAGTAGAAAATACAGTGTTTTTAGAGTAATATACATATTTATCATTCTATTTAATAATAAGAATTTTCAACCCTCGACACTATATTATATGTCCTTTGTACAATATACATATATGTAAATGTATACCTTAACCATATTTCTCATTTATTGTTTGCATTATGTGCATTATATTACTTCTTTAAAAAATATATTACAGATAGACTCATTTGAAATTTAATAATTGAACATATTATATTTTAATTTTAATATTAATGTATAATTTAAATTTATATTCATATATATGATATAATAGTTACGTGCAAATTATTTCAATAGAATAAAAAATTCATTCAAATTTACGCCGGATCTTTAATAATAGACATGTCATGTTTCTTGAAACACTCCGAAGTATTATTACATTTCTTGAAATAATTAAATCATTGTTTAATTGTATGACTAATGAATTACATCTAGATAAGTGGAGGGGTGTATTAGTGAACTAGGTAAGTATTAGTAAGGCTTCCTCTATTGTCATGACAAGCCCATTTTCCTTAACCCAAGAGATGATAGAAGGACAAGAAGGAGATTTAGAGACATATATATCTATATCTATATATATATATATATATATATATATATATATATATATATATATATACACACACACACACACACACACACACACACTAAGGGACATTTTGGGTAAAACACCTAATTTTAATCCATACTCTCATTCCCTCATGAGACCCACACCTACCTATTCCCCTAGCATGTGTGAAAATTTAGTTCCCTTCATTCACACTCATACATATCACACGCGCAGAGAGAGAGAGAAAGAGAGAGAGGCAAAAAACATGGAGAAGGAGAAAGGAAAAGAGGAGCAAGGGTTTGAGGAAGCTACCACCATCAAACTCTGGTTTTCATTCTCCACCTGTAGGAACTTGAAGGTGAGTCCCTATCCCTATGTTGTTCTTTTAGTTCATGGGTAACCATAAACCCCCATGCTAGGCCTCTATTTGAAGTTAGGGATTTTTGAAGTTGAGTGTAGGTTGGAGGATTTAGGGAAGTTAATGTAGGGATATTGTTGCATGTGAGTATAATCATTGAAATTGTAGTGTATGTGTGTGTTGAACATTGGAATGTACATGATATGGTTATGGTATTATAGTGCCAATTGAAATGTCATCCCTTGTTGCATAAAATGTGATACAATTCTGAATTTTATGTAATAAAATGTTTGATTTAGGGAAAATGATGATGGAGGTTCATTAGTGATTCATGCATGTTGGTTGTTGCTCCCATTTTGATGTTAAAGTACTCATTTTGTAGTTTCATATACCCCTAATTGTGTCCCATGAATGGTTTTGAGGTAAATGTGTTGTAGCAGTGAAAATGGGAACCATATAACAAGTTTTAGCAGAATTTCGAAAGTTTTGCGCAGTGAAAAAGACCTACAACACCAAACACTACAAGAGTTTTACTTATTTCCTACAAAAATTACCCAGAGCCTGTGACCCTAGGAAATTACTAGGGTCACAGCCCTAGGAAAATACCCACTACAAGAATTCTGCCTATTTCCTACAAAAATTACCTATGGCCTTTTACCCTAGGAAATTACCTTGGGCCAAAGCCCTAGGAAAATACCCATAGGAGAGTTACCTAAGGGATAGGCCCTCAGATTGCATCGCCTCCTTTTTTTATTTTAATTTTGATATTAACCGAGGGGCTGGGCCCTCGAGCCTCCCACTCTCACCCTCTCAGCTACAATATCCTATCCCTCACTCACCCATCCCTCCCTCGTCTCCCTCCCTCACTCGCTTGTTTCCCTCCTCCCCTCCATGGCGGCATTTCCCCCACTCAGTGAGCAACCGCCTCGGTCTCCCTCCCTCTCTCACTCGGTCTCCCTCTCTTACTCACCCGTCTCGCCTCAGCTCGCCTCATCTCATCTCCCTCACTCAGATCTCACCAATCTCCCTCCCCTCCCTCACTGATCTCGCCTCGGTCTCCCTCCCTTACTCACCGGCCTCCCTCATCTCGTCTCATCTCCCCCAAACCGTGGTCTCCCTCACTGATCTCATTTGTCTCCCTCACCCCTGACCCTCCGCATCTCCCCCATAGGGTTCGCGTTTGCTCTGCCTCGTGCGTGGAGAGGAAGAGGTGGTTTGGGACCAAACTACAAGGAAGCGGGTCGGAAAAGATCCAATTTTGGGAATCGGGCGGGCCGAGGAGGTTGTTGAAGCTTAAGGTTGCAATTCGGTCGGCATTCTCGGCAGTGCCGGAGAAGCCGATGGGGCTATACAATCCGGCTATGGATAAGGAATCGTGTGGGGTTGGGTTTGTTGCTGAGTTTTCAGGTGAAAGCAATCGCAAAATGGTTAGCCGTGGTTTTTTGTTGTTTTGTTTGTATTTTTGGATGCTAGTGATAGCGATGTGTTTTAATGAGATATGAATATGATTGAGATTGCGTGTAGTTTTTTTTTGTTTGTGTGTGTATAGGTCACTGATGCGTTGGAGATGTTGGTGAGGATGACGCACAGAGGTGCGTGCGGATGTGAAACAAATACTGGAGATGGTGCTGGGATTCTTGTGGCTTTGCGACGTGTTTGTTTGTTTATGATTTTTCTCTCTTTTTTTGAGTTATAATAAATATCTATTTGTAATTTTCTTGTTGATTTTGATTTTTCATTGTAATTTTGGTTATGTTTCTGGAATTCTGTTTGTGGTTCAAAGTTGCTTTCTTCAATTTAATTTTGGCTCTTTTGATTCTATTTCTGGATTGTTACGTCAAAAAAAATTAGTTTAAATTAATTTTAGTTTAAAAAATAATTAAATTTTATCAATTTAAATAAACTGATAAAAATTAATTATTTTTTTATAAAAAACCATATTGCACTTTCCTAGGGCTTTTGCCCTCGGAAATTATCTAGGGCCACGCAGCCGTAGGTAATTACCTTGGGCTTTGAGCCCTCAAAGAAATTTCCTGCAGCTTTTTTAAAAAGACCATCGGTATCCGTTTCCTACCAGTGATTTACCTATTACCACGTGGCCCTCGGTGGGCCCTCGAAAATTTTACCATTTCCTAGGGCTTTTGGCCCTAGGAAATAACTATTATTCTTGTAGTGAAAATAGAGGTTTTCCTATAGTCTCTACGGGCCGATACCCTATCTTCGCAAGGTGAGCTCCTAGCGAATCTTTTATAGTTTGCTTCTGCGTACCTTCGTGGGGCGAGGATTTGTCTTCGCAGGGTGAGCTTCTGCGTTTTCGCAGGGTGAGGCCTTAGCATCACTGGGGGAGCTCTTGACTAATTTTCCATAGTTTGTTTTGGTGTGCCTTCGCGGGGCAAGCTCTTGCCTTTTCGCGGGATAAGGTTTTGGCTTAACGGGTCGTTGTTTAAGTCCTCTCTTTATGTATCTTATGATGTAAGGTGAACGGGATGCTAGTAGGGATCATTATACATTAATCTAAGGGTGTGTTTGGATGATGGATTTTAATGAGGTAATGTAATTTTAGAGGGTAATTCAAATACCTTAAGTCAAATTACCATGTTTGGATAATAAATATGGAGGATTTTCAAAATGAAGGGATTTTAAGAGGTATTTCATTGAGACAAAATTTAGGGAATTTGAAATACCACATAAAAGTTAAGAATTTGAAATTCTTTCCTTACTCCCTCTTTTATTTTATTTTTTTGAAATTACTTTTTTCCCAATTTTTTTTAAAAACAAATATTTTTTCTGAAAATTTATTTTTTTCAAAAAAATATTGTTTTCCAAATATTTTAAGACAATTTTTTTTTTCAAAAAAAAGTGAGAAATATGTTTTATTTCAAAATAATTTTTTCAAATAAAATTTTATTTTCGGAATATTAATGTTTTCAAAAAAAATACTTTTTTCAAAAGTTAATTTTTCGAGCAAAAAATATTTTTTTTCAAAATAAATTTTTTCCAATTTTTTTTTGGGAAAATATCTTTTCCAAAAAAAGTAGGAAAATAATTTTGAAAAATATTTATAAAAGATATGAAATTTATACATTTCTTTTATTTTATTACTATAGCTAAACAAAGAATTTTAAGACTTTGTTTGGATTGATGGAACAGAATGAAATGGAGTGGTATGAAGTCAGATTCCATTGTTTGGTTTTGTAAAAAATGAATGGAGTGGCATGGAACATGATGGGATCCATTCCATCACATATCACCCTCTCCTTCAATTTTTCATCCCCCCAATTTGGGCGGTATACGATGGAATGGAGCTCTTTAATCAGCTAATTACCTTTTCACCCTATCTGTTACACGTTTTTCCTTCTTCCTCTCCCTCTTTCCCGTCCTGTTACACGTTTCTTCTTCTTCCTCTCCCTGGAATTTCAAAGTTTTTTTTGAGGAATGCAATTTTCAACGTTTGCAAATTAATTAATTAATGATTACAACCTGAAAGCGAATAGATCAGAAATTGAAAAAGGAAGTGAACGATTTTGGAAAACAATGCGCGAATCGGATAAGAATGGCGGAGATGTTGGATTTTTTGGGGAAGTTCGCTCACCTTTGCGAAGATATTGCTCTCGTCTCGTTTTGCCAAAAGAGATGGAGATTTTCTCAGCGTTTTTCCGTGTTGAATCAATTTTATTAATTTATTTGTTGTTTTTAAGAACATTTAAATCGTTCGATTTTCAGATATTTATTTGCTATGTTGCAGGGTACAGGTACGGGTACGGGAGCAGGGATACGATATTTTTACAATGATTTTGTTAGGTACCAGAGTAACGGAATGGTGTCACACAACTAAAATAAGAGATGAGAAAATAAAGAAATGAACACACAAAATTTACGTGGAAAACCCTCAACAAATAAGGGAAAAACCACGGGGCAAGACCAGAAGAATTTCACTATGTGAGAAAATATTACAAGAATACCTCTCACAAAATACCTCACAAATACTCTCACAATACTCTTGTTGAGTATAAGAAATAATAAAAGAGGAAGAAGAGAAATGTTTGGGATGATTATAAAAGCATTACTAAGCCTCCTTATATAGGCTCCAAAGCCATCACCAAAGCAAGAACCCACCGATGTGGGACTTGCTGTAACATTCTCCCACTTGAAGATTATGATTGAGCCAATCATATCTTCACACCACTCTTTCTGCCTTGCCATTCCATGTTGCTTACGTTTCTGATAGGCCATAGGAGGATCGACACCAAATAAACTTGTCAGCATTGATCGGCTTCGTCATCACATCTGCTAGGTTATCTTCGGTGTGAATCTTTTGCATATCCACAGTTCCTTCCTCTACTACTTCACGAATGTAGTGATACCGGGTATCTATATGCTTTGTCCTGGAATGAAAAGCTGGATTCCTTGCAATGTGCAAGGCACTCTGACTGTCACAGTACACAACAATCCTCTGTTGTCTGTGCCCGAGTTCCACCATTAACCTTTGAATCCAGATAGCTTCTTTGCAAGCTTCGGTAGCTGCCATGTACTCAGCTTCTGTAGTCGACAAAGCTACAACAGTCTGTAACTTAGATAACCAGCTCACCGCTCCTCCTGCAATTGTGAATACATACCCAGTAGTGGATGTCCTCTTATCAAGATCTCCTGCAAAATCTGAATCAACATAACCCCTGACAATGAATTCTGATCCTCCGTAACATAATGCAACATCTGAGGTTCCTTTGATGTATCTAAGGATCCTCTTAACGATTCCAATGCTCTCTACCTGGATTTGCCATAAACCGACTAACCGCTCCCCTTTGCTTGTGCAATGTCCGTGCAGTACATATCATGGCATACATAAGGCTTCCCACCGCTGATGCATACGGTGCTCGAGACATTTTCATCCTCTCCGCTTCATTGCTAGGACTCATACGTGAGGATAATTTAAAATTGACAGAAGCGGGGTAGAAATTGGCTTACGATCTTGCATGTTGAAGCGCCGCAAGACCTTCCTTAGATAATTCTTTTGAGAAAGCCAAATCTTCCTATCATTTCTGTCTCGGTGAATTTGCATCCCTAAAATCTTGTTTGCGGGTCCCAAGTCCTTCATATCAAACTCCCTAGCCAACTGTGCCTTCAATTCCTGGATTCGATCTTTGTTGGGGCCTACCACCAACATGTCATCCACATACAACAGTAAAATGATGAAATCATTATCATCAAACCTCTTGTAGTACGTACAATGGTCTGAACTCAGTCTGTTGTAACCAAGGCTAATTATGAAGGAATCAAATCTCTTGTACCAACATCTGGGCGCCTGCTTTAGACCGTACAGACCTACAAACCAAGTTTTCTTTTCCTTGTTCTTTAAAGCCTTCTGGTTGAAGCATATAAATTTCTTCTTCAAGCTCTCCATGAAGAAAAGCAGTCTTTACATCCAACTGTTCAAGATGTAAATCAAATGCAGCACACATTGCCAACACTACCCTGATAGTAGTAAGTCTGACAACTGGAGAAAATATCTCGTCAAAGTCTATCCCTTCTTTCTGAGCATAACCTTTGACTACAAGTCTGGCACGATACCGTTCCACTTGATCATTGCCGTCTCGTTTAATTTTAAACACCCATTTGTTCCCGATGGCTTTCCGACCCTTTGGAAGTTCAACAAGTTCCCAAGTCTTATTTCTATGTAGGGCTTCCATTTCTTCCTGCATTGTTGTCATCCATTGAGAAGCATCTCGAATCGCTCAACGCTTCTTGAAGAGGCGATGGTTCACCTTCTTCTGGCCAAAAGATAGTATGCATTATGGCGAGGCCATAACATAGTCCGAGTGCCATGATGGTGCCGTTATCCGACGTGTTGATCGTCGAACTCCTTCATCATTGACCTCATCCGTTCTTGTTCTATGTGCTCTGGTTACGCCCGGAAGAATCATCTTCTTGAGTCTTTCTCTCCAACCGCACTATAGCGCTCTCCTTGGAAGTCTTTGTCATTTTTCTCGCTCACTTTGCGCTCATTTTCTGCAAAGACTACATCTCTGCTAACAATAAGCTTGCGGGTAGTGGGGTCCCACAAGCGATACCCCTTGACATTGTCGATAACCCAAGAATATACATTTTCTGGATTTTGGATCCAATTTTGTTCTTTCTTGGGAGTTGTACACATGCACGCAGGACATCCAAACACATGTAAAGAAGAATAATCTACCGCTTTCCTTTCCACATCTCCATTGGTGACTTCAAACCAATCGCCGCTGATGGCGATCGATTTATCACGTAATGTGCGCTGATCGCTTCGCCAAAAAGATTTGGCCAATCCCGATGTTCTCAAAGATAGCTCTTGTTCTTTCTAGGAGAGTCCTGTTCATCCGCTCTGCTACACCATTCTGGCCGAGGTGTATGTGCAAATGCTGAATTGTCTCGTAATACCTCTTGCTTGCGTAATGATAGAAAGTTACCATCTACATATTCTCCTCCATTGTCTATCCTCAAGCACCCGATTTTCTTCCCGCTTCAAGCTCTACTTGTGCTTTGAACTCCTTGAATACCGAAACACATCTGACTTCTTCTTGATTGGGTCCACCGACAATCTCCTGGAGTAGTCATCAATGAATGATACAAAATACTTTGCTCCCCCCATGGATGTTTCCGGCGATTCCCACACATCAGAATGTATCAAGTCTAGTATGCGTTTGCTTCTGGTAGCTACTTTTGCAAATTTCAATCTATGCTGCTTACTTGTCACACAAAGGTCGCTGCAAGGGTAAAGTTACCGTCTTGAGCCCGAGTAAGAGATTGCGTTCCGCAAGAACTTTCAAGCCACATTCTGACATATGGCCTAGCCTGCGATGCCACATCATCGTTGATTCTTCATGACTCGTTGATGCAACTGATGCATCCGCCTCTTGCAAAGTATCTCCCAAAAGCATGTATAGATTGCTTGTGATCTTTTCTGCTTTCATCACCACAAGGTTGCCCTTCACTACTTTCAAGACTCCACCTTCAATATGGATCTTGCACCCGAGGTCATCCAATTGCCCAGTGGACAATAGATTCCTTTTCAAGCCATTCACATGTCGTACCCCTTGTATCTTACGAACAGTACCATCTTGCATCTTTATTCTGACAGTACCGATTCCAACAATTTCTAAGGTGTGATCATTTCCCATAAACACGGATCCTACCGAGACTGGCTCATAAGTACAAAACCAATCTCGGTGTGAAGTCATGTGCCATGTCGCACCTGAATCCACTATCCAGACATCATTGAGCTTCCTTCCACCTTTAGAACTTGTTGCTCCGCTATACAGGATTTCTCCATCATCTGAGGTACTTCCAACACACCCTTGCGAGGTTGATGCTCCTGAGGTCCTCTCTCCATTCTTCTTGTTCCAACACTCCTTCTTCAAGTGCCCTCTCATGCCCCAGTTGTAGCATTTGAGATTCTTTCTTCTTCGAGATTTTGATCTACCATGATCTTGGCTCCCACCGGGCCACGTTAGATTGATCCGCCTCTTGTCATCGATAAAGCTTCGCTTGCTTGAACTTTCTCGACCTTTCCTCCTTATTCTTGCTGGATTCTTCTTCAAGAATTGCACCGCAACATCATCAAAGTGAAGAGTGTCAAAGAACATTATTGTTTGTAATGTTGATGATGAGTTGATCATCTGAATCTGTAAACTCAAGTAAAAGTTCGCACGCTCATTTTCTCGCTATTTGGAAACTGATGTCGCGAAATGAGCAAATAGCGTGTTCAGTGGTGTTAATGTGATCCGTCACCAATGTGGATTCACTCATTCAAGAGTGTAGAGTTTCCTCTTCAAGAATATTCTTGTGTGAAGTGACTTAACCTCGTACAATTTGTTAAGTACATCCTAAATCTCCTTTGCGCCTTCTTTTCTCGCAACACTTGAAAAAGCGAATCCGCCATTGCTAGGTGCAAATTGGCAACAAAGATTGCCATCCTTCTCTTTCCACTTTTCATCAGTCATATCTGCAGGTCTGCCTTCAATTGCTTCCAAGCAATTATCCTTCCTCAAAACTGCCGCTACCTTCAATTTCCACAGGGAGAAATTACTCCCATTGAACTTCTCTATCTCAAATTTTGCTGCCATGGTTGTACACGAACCAAACCGGATTACACTATTTCACCGTGAATAGTACAAAGATAACGTGAACGGATTATGCATTATCCCGTATACCAGAACAAATCCAGTATATGTTAACAATTACTGTAAAAGTATACAACCACACGTATGAATAGTAACCGTATATGGGAATAGTATCGTATACTGGAATAGTGACTGTAGACCGTAAATAGTACACCAGGAAAGAGAGGTGGGTCACCAATGGACACGCTTAAATACCAAGTCTTTCCTTAGCCAGAACTTTTCCTAGACATGCACTTCTACACTACCACACTATTTCCAGCAACAATTCTTTTTTGATGTGGAAGATCAGACAATGCTGCAACCACAGAGCATACTAAGAACCGACACCTTCCTAGAGTGACGCAGCGGAATAGTATCACCAACCTTGGAGCTCTGATACCACTGTTAGGTACCAGAGTAACGGAATGGTGTCACACAACTAAAATAAGAGATGAGAAAATAAAGAAATGAACACACAAAATTTACGTGGAAAACCCTCAACAAAAGGGAAAAACCACGGGGCAAGACCAGAAGAATTTCACTATGTGAGAAAATATTACAAGAATACCTCTCACAAAATACCTCACAAATACTCTCACAATACTCTTGTTGAGTATAAGAAATAATAAAAGAGGAAGAAGAGAAATGTTTGGGATGATTATAAAAGCATTACTAAGCCTCCTTATATAGGCTCCAAAGCCATCACCAAAGCAAGAACCCACCGATGTGGGACTTGCTGTAACAGATTTTACACGTAGTATGGGGTACAAGTACGAGTACGGGTACGACTGTTAATTTTGGGGTACCCTTGCTTCATTGTTTATTTGACAATTCATTGTTCTTTGCATTGTGGTAGTGAGTTTCTATTATTTTAAAATCATTAGAAGCAATCGTGAAAGTTTAAACAAGGACATGGGAAGAGGGGAAGTAACAATAAAAATAAAATGCATATCTTATCTGTGTGTCGAAAATAAGAGTAAAAAAGGAATAAAAAATTTTGAGTCATTCTATCCATTCCATTCCATTATATAATATCTAAACAATGGAGTGGGAAGTTTATTTCATTCCGCTCCGCTCTACTCCATTCCATTCCACTCCGCTTATTTTAAAATACCCAAATATACCCTAAGAATGAAGAAATATAATTACTTTATCCAAGCAACAAATTATATAAATGAAGGGAATTCAATTGAAGCAATTTAATACCATAGAATTTTAAATTTCCTATAATTTTGAAGTGTTAGATGAGATTAAAAAAATTAAATAAGGTTAACTATTATTTTTAATTAGCGAGAGTTAGTTATTTTTAATTATATTCGAGACATGAATATATAGTATCATACTATTTGCAGGCCATGTCATTACGAAAGAGGGTACAAGAAAATCAAACATGACAGGGCAAAGCAATCACATAAAAAGTAGACGAATAACCATATTGAATGATAATTAATATATTCATCAATATAATAAGCGAAAACACACAATATGTTTTATTCATAGTACTATCTGTATGCACTTATTTTCTTTTAGACGAAGACATAACAATTGGATGGCATAATTGCTAGGCCAAGGAGTTCGAGCTGTTCAAGGACAGAAGGTGATGGCATAGTTAGGTCCGCCAGAGCAAGTAAAAGTGCTGCTCTTATCATCATAAGCGTAGCTATAAGCATCAGGGCACTGATTCTCGAAAATTTGAGAGTAGTTTGTGGGTGGGCATGTAGCTGCTGTGTTATGATCCCCGGTACAACAATACTGAGCCTGATTAAAAGCCAAACAAGCACTCTTACAAGCAATCACATTCCCATCAGACGATGTCACTCTAAGCTCTGCGGGGCACACAGAATTGATGTTTGCGGGACAGCTGGAGGTTTTGCATTCACCGCTCCCACCTTGTGGCGTTATGGACATGGGAACGTTGAACCCGTCCACGTTGCTAACGTCATAGAAATCTTGTCCTCCGTTTGATGCCACCGTTATTTCTATTAAAGTTGCGGGTGGGACTGCGCCGGCACCGTTGCACCCCACTTGACCGGAGGCACAGTCGGCAGTGGCACAACTGAACCTTCCGTTGTTGTTGGAGCATCCGGTTCGGGCCCAAAACCGACCCGACCATGGAGATGGAAGGTCCACCGAGTTGGTTCCTCCTGGTGCCAATTCGAAACCCGTTGTTGAGAGTTGAGGCTTTTGGTCTCCGGTTAAGGTTCCTGGCCATAATGTGTATTGGCACTTGTTTGTGAATGTCACCTTGGCCCCTCCAACCACTGCATGCATATAAGCACAATGTTTAAAGATATAATTAATTAAAATTTTAAAATAAATTAAAATATATACCAAAAAAAGTATAATATTAATATAAAATTAAACATTAAAACTTGTACTGAAGTTTCAATACTACGTACGTTGAGCTTTTAATTGTTTCTACGAGATCATAGAGATAATCATGATCATGTAATTAGAATTGTTTTATTTTCCTATATATATCTTGGGAGTGTTTGTATAATTTTTTTTTCTGGTTAAAAAGGATATAAGTGCTTGAATTACGTATTTATTTAATCTGATCCAGGTCTACTGAAAGGGCGTACCCTTTAATTAGCATAAGGAATAATGTGTGTGTATGTATGTATGTATATATATAAGACACGTATATAAAGAAATTAAATAATAAAGAAAAGAAGGAAATAAAAAAAATAGGGAACTGGTAGAATTAATATATGGCAAATGTATAGTGGAATTTGGATTGATATACTACCATAGAAGAGGAATGCAAAGCTAAGGCAGAGAGCAACACGAGTACTCGTCATTTTGGTGGCTTCTTGTTTTGCAGGGTGAGTTATCGGTTTTTCTTTTCCGGTTGCAGATGAAGTCCCAGCTTCTTGCCATATATATATATATATATATATACAGGCCCCGAGGGACGTTGAATCTTCAACGAGGGGTATTTGGTACACGCATGAAGCAATTCTACGGTAATGCATTCCATGCATGACTGAGTTAATGCCTTCGTGGGTAATGGAAAAGTCTCAGATCCTAACCCTCTACGTACCGGATCCGCTGTCTATTTATTACTGAAAATATTTATTGTATGAGACAATTTGATTATTTATTTATTTTTGGGTTGAAATAATTAAATATTTATTGTATGAGACAATTTTATTATTTATTTATTTATTTTCCGGTCCATATTATAACAAACCAAACCATAATTTACACAGAACCAATGAATTACATTGAAACTTGTTTTTCTTAATTAATACGTCTAAAAGTTGAGTTTTCTTCCAAAACTACTCGTTTTATGAAATAGTATATAATTAATGTATAGGGAGTATGTACATCTCGTTAATATAAATCTCATATTAAATAAAGGGGTAAAAATAGAAATTAATAATTAATGCATTATAAAATTTACGTTTGTTTCTTATAATTTGGACCAAGAAAAAGGACACATTTGTTTCTTATAATATGGACAAAGGGAGTAAAACTTTTACTATTAAATTAATTTTAAACGAAAGTCTAATTTCGTTTAAAAATACACAATTTAAATTTTAAAGAAAAATGCAAACAAGTACCCTTAAGACATTGATTAAGGAATTAAAAAAGATAAGTTTGTATGAAAAATGATATTTATTATATCGAAATGTGTTTAATTTGTATTCCCAAGATAAACTTTTCTTTTATAAAATCTTTAACCAATGCACTTAAGACACTCTCGTTAACCAAACCTAATTTTAAATTAATTAGTTCACTTTAAATTTTACTCTTCGAAGAACATTATTTTCTCAAATGTAATATATATAACTGTATGCCAATTTTTTTTTGGGGGGGGGGGGGGAAATGGAGGGGAGACAAAAAAAATATCATGCATAATAGTCTTCTTCCTTTGTCAAGATAAAATAAAATAAACAGTCTTCGGCAGCCCTACAAGTAACATGGAATAGACAATTGTAATAAATCCATAGACTCAAAAGTTTGAAATTTTCAGCGTGCCTATTTTTTTTACTTTTCGTATCAGATCAGAAGGGCAAAAAGCCCAAAAGAAAAACTACACGGAGCTAACTATCCGAGGCAAGGAAGCCCACTCACGTCACCTTAGAAGCAAGCTAAATATTTGGGAATTGTATTTTACACTCAACACCCCCATCAACCACACCGAAGATTTGACCAAATTACCTGACAAAAAATTAAATAATCTCTCCTCTACTCTCTCATTTCCCATTAAACAAACCAATTTACGGTATATATATTTTTCAAACATATATACCGTAAAATGCCCAATATACACTCTTCTTTTTGCTATACGTATGTGAGGTGTTTGTATGTGTTTATATGCTCTAGTTTCATGGTGGCTTTTAGGTTGCACAAGTGGGGCAAGTATACCCACTGTGCACGAGTTTTTTTTACCATTAGATCAAATAGCTTACTATATCTTATTATAATTCATCCACACCGCATCACACATCTCCTCTATCCCTTGCATTGTCTCTCAACTCCTTTGGTCCCAACATCGCCATGAACTCGTGAGCACCACAACACCAAAAACAAATTTGTGTGTTGTTTACTAGAAGATGGCTCAGCCATTGTTGAGAAATGAGAACTTCCCAAAGCAGGGATCTGAGGCCTCGGTAAGTTCAATTTCTTTACTGCAAACACAAAAAACAAAAAAAATCAAAACTTTCCTCGGTCAAAATCAAAATTCTAAGTATTGATGAATCAAAGTTGGAACATCCTCGTTGCATTCTGCTGAGAATCGTGAAGAAAAAAAAACCAAAAAAAAATGAAAACTCAAAAAGATCAAAATTCAGAAAAAAGCTAAGATGAAAAACAAAACTCCTTCTTTTGATTTTTTTATTTTTACACACAAAATAAAAATAATTATTCACACTTATACAAGAATGGGTGCAACTGGATCTTGGTCTGGAGAGATAGAGATAGAGAACCGATGTGGTGCAGTGGTGGCGTGAGAAAGAGAGGAGAAAGGAGAGAGAGAGTGATATAGTGCTGATGGATCATGGTAAGATATGATAGACTACTTGATCCAATGATAAAAATACTTGTGCATATTGGATATACTTGTTTCACTTGTGCACCCTAGAAGCCACCCTAGTTTCATCTTAAAAGTTTAGAGACATGTTTGGGTTATTGTGCAATTTAGAAAAGCTCAAAATAAGGTAGAACAAACGATTTGACCAGTAACCCATTTACCCAGTATCGTGACCCAAACAATGACTAGTCTGAGTTTTATAATATTTCTTTTTATCGTACCACCTTATTTTAACGAATAATATCATATAAAATATAAATAAACATATAGTATTATTAAATTTCATGCCTCGTGAATGTTTTTAATTATTCAAAATTTTCTATATATGATAATGTATTTTATGTTAAGCTTAATTTGAATACACTGTCGGTATAAAATTAATCACAACTCATCTTATGTGTTATTTTTAAATTAGTTATGATTAAAGTCAAATATTTTAAATGATGTGACAATTTAAATTTATGATTGATTGACGGCGTAAAACATATTTACTGACAACGCATACCAATTAAATCTTTTAATGTTTTACAATTGAATTAGTTAATTTATATTTTACAACAAAGTTATTGATTCCCAAAAAAAAGTTATTGAAAAATAATAATAGTACTAAGTTTAATGGTTAGTGTCAAAGAGTATTGAATCATGTTTTTTTGTTACCATGGTATTGGTAGAAGTATCACCCGGCTTCGCTGAGGACTAATCTTTTCGGGACCTTGGCTGCGTTAAGACAATCCCTCCCAACAGCGTTTTTTCAATACCCAAGGGTCGAACTTGAGACCTTTGGTTAAGAGACCCAACCGCATTACCAATCGGACTAATGCTTGGTTGGTTTATAAAAAAAAATGTATATCAGCAAGCAAGCGAGAATTTGCACCACAAAGCTAGGTAACTAACCCATTTAAACTTAGAGTATTGAATCATTTAATAATAGTTGATCTTTTTTTTTTTTTACTAGAATAACAATAGTTGATCTTGGCATAATGATGTAGATATTCTTTCATAATTCTTTTAATAAATTTTATTCTTTCAGATGTAGTGAATTTTGGATCCGAATTCTCTCCAATTGGAAAAGAAAAACAACCGGAGGGTTATGTTGTCTCATCCCATCCCTTGAATACTCTCTCTCTCCATTTTTTATGTTAAACACTCACTCTCTCTCCTTTCTAATGTATGAGTAGAGATTCTCTCCATTTTTCAAAAGAAATGGAGATTTTTATTACTATAGTTTTAAGTATATAAATACACATAAATGCACATTTTATATTAAAATTTTAAAAATAAATGCATTTATACACTCCAAAATTATAATAATAAAAATCTTCATTTCTTTTGAGAAATTGAGAGAATCTCTACTCCGAATATATGACATAGATTCAACTGCACCCAAAAACAACAACAACAACGAGAGAGTATCCATTCCCGCGAATTTTTTGCCCATACACATCATAGGAAGGCCCCGGAAACAAAATCCATCCTTAAAAGGAGGATGTCTCAATTTGTTGGCTTCCTCGCTAACAAAAAAATTCCTATTTACAGAAACAATAAAAAGTCATAACACATCTTCAATTCAACCGTCACATTCTCCTATGAATCTGGACATGTCAATGTCATTATGCATACAGCATACTCGAATCGATTGGACGTGAGAAAATCTTCATCTTCGTATCCAAAGGAAAATAATCGTAATAATCACCAAAAAAATGTCAATTGAATCCAATTTATTAAATAATAATAATAATATAATGATGTATCCAATGTAGTACTATTATCTATATTGTGCAGTATATACTCCCAAACTAAAAGGATTCTGACCAGTGAGAAAACACTGATACACATAGTGAGTGAGAGAGAGAGAGAGAGAGAGAGAATGGATTTCAGTGAGTTGAGAAAAGCGGTGGAGGAGGTGGAACTAGTGGATGCTCACGCCCACAATTTAGTTTCCCTTGACTCCAACTTGGCTTTTATCCAGGCCTTTTCTGAAGCCTCTGGTGTCGCCCTTGCTTCCTCACCACACACACTATCCTTCAAGGTAACTTCTTCTTCTGCTTTCTTTGTTTTTTTTTTTTTTCCATCTCGTTGGTCAAACACCATTTGCTATTTATTCAACTCCAAAGTCAACGACCCTGAACAGCTTTGGGGATCATATATTGTTCTGATTCCAATGAGTTCTGCTCTTTCTGGTTTGACTCATAAGGAATTTGTTAGGTTGCACTGAAACTTCACTCAGTTTATGGCACAATGCCACATTTTTTTTTTTGTTTTGGCTTTGGGAATCCAATTCAACCTATATTTTATTTGCTAAAATGTTGTACTCTAGACTTTTAATTTTTTTGGAGAACTTCAAGTATTTTCTATCTGGAATCTAATTATGACATCTTATTATGTAATGTCAGAGAAACCTAAGAGATCTAGCTGAGCTGTATGGATGCGAGTTATCTTTGCAAGGTGTTGAAGAATACAGAAGAGTCTCTGGATTGCAATCCATCAGCTCAACATGTTTCAAAGCTGCAAGAATCTCTGCCATACTCATGGATGATGGGTTAGAATTGGACAAAAAACATGATATAGAATGGCATAGGAGTTTTGCACCTTTTATTGGTAGAATCTTAATAATTGAACGGGTGGCTGAGAATATCCTTAATGAAGTGAGATACTCATAGACATTCATTCACATTTAATTTGCTTTCCCATGATTATTAGGCATCTTTTATTGTTTTGGGGCATTTTTTTGTTCTCTTTGTTCTTAATATTTTTGGTTGTTGGTTGAATTTGAAAATATAGCTAGTCAAATCAAATTCTTTTTTTTTTTCATTTATTTTTCAAAACAGTGAACATTTCATGATCTTCGGAGAATTAATACCCTGCTGTTGAGTCCAAAAGTTGAATCGACAATTCTAAAGAAATTAAAAAATTTTGGGAAATTATTCTCAACAAAAGTCTATTTATCATGGCTAGTGTTGTTAATTAGCTAGAAGCAATGGTTCCGCTGCATATTTTGTGACTTCTACTTTATTGCATCCTTCCACTTGCAATTATATTCATATTGTTCTGCCTCTAAGCCACTCATGAACTATTCTGTTTATGTTATATTTATATCTGATGCTACCTGAAGGATTTGCCTGATGGATCTTCCTGGACATTGGATTCATTTACTAAAGCATTTGTCTCAAAGTTGAATTCATATCCTTCGTATGTTTCTTTTTACACCCAAATACACATAACATAAGTTCTTAGCTTTACAAAAGCATTCAATAATTTATCTGGGTTCCTTAGCATCACTTTAACAGTCTCTGGTGAGATATTTGGATTGAAAAGCATAGTTGCATACCGTAGTGGCCTAGAAATCAATACAAACGTGACTAAAAAGGATGCTGAGGAGGGTCTCTGACAGATGTTACTTGGTGAGTAGAATATGCAAATTTGATTTTGATTTGATCTGTTTCAAAGTATTCACACTCATCATTCTACTTTTTCAGCTCGGAAGCCTGTCCGTATTGCAAACAAAAATCATATCGACTACATCTTCTTGCAAAGTTTGGAAGTTGTTCAATCCTATGATTTGCCAATGCAGATACACACAGGGTAATGGATGGTTTCAAATTGTCTGATGCTTTTACCTATGTTGATATCCAAACATTGTTGGGGAAGTTTCAATAAAAGCTTGGGATATGGGTAACTCATATGGAATTTCAAAAACCTACTCTGCTAAATTTAATTCTAGTATTTTGAGTTTCTAAATGTTATACTGGGCTTAAATTAATAACGTTACTTGAAAATATTAAGCTATTGAGCTAGGACAATCTTACATTTGGGTCTCTACATGACTAAAATTAATACAGTGAGTTTCTTTTCCGACTTTACAAATGTATGGAGATATATACCATGGTTTTCCTCTTGATTGCACCTCTACTTTTACCTAAATACTAAACTGTCCTTTCTGTAATTAGCTTTGGGGATAAAGATTTGGATATGCGACTGTCCAATCCTCTTCATCTCCATTCAGTTCTCGAGGACAAGAGATATTCAAAATCTCGGATTGTTCTTTTACATGCATCCTATCCATTCTTAAGGGAAGCATCATATCTGTCATCTGTGTACCCCCAAGCAAACACTTTATAACTCAGTGACTTGTATTAGTAGATTTGAATTTGGATTACATGTTCACTGGCAGGAAACACAATCCTCTCTTTCAGGTTTATCTTGATTTTGGGTTGGCAATTCCAAAGCTTAGTGTGCATGGGATGATTTCTTCATTGAAAGAGCTTCTAGAGCTTGCTCCAATGAATAAGGTGACAATATAAGCAATTCAAAGAATTATTTATCGAGAATAGAAATTTTCAGATAAATGTACCGTGCATAATAACCAGAAGAAAAAAATGGTGTTATGTACAACTTATATTAGAAGTTCACAGTATTTAAACCTAAAATAAGGGTTATATATTTACCTATTATGTCATTCAATCCAAGTATGTTAGTCTTATAGCAACATCTTTTTTTCTTCTTCTTCTTCTAATATACCTTTTCCACGGTTCTGCCTTTCTTCACCGACCTCTCTCTGATCAAAATATATGTGTACTGATTTCTGAGATTGAAAATTTAATGTAAATATAGTTATGCATAAGATTTGAGTTCTTCAATCTCCATCCCAATTGATATTAATATATTAGCAAGTCCCAAAATGCATGTCTAATTTTTTTTTGAAAGTCAAAAGGTAAATCTTTTACCGTTTGTTAAAATCTCAGCCCTTTTCTGAGTTCAAGAAGTTACAGATAGTGTATGAAATGACCTGCTTGATGTAATGTACAAAAATATAAAATACAGTTTTTTATAATGTTTCATCCTTCACAATAGAATTAGAATCTTCATGAACTTTATGAGTAGTCAAATAAAAGTAAACATGTAAATTGGGAGAGGAATGTTAACTTCTGGCCATGACATTTAATGTCTCACAAGAGTAAACTTTGCATTGCAGGTGATGTTCAGTACTGATGCCTATGCATTTCCAGAAACCTTTTACTTAGGTTGGTTAATGTCTACTATGACGCCCAAATTGAAGATTATACTTAAGTGCTTTGTTGTCGCTGTTTCAATTTCTCATGCTTTTCTCCTCTTGTGCATCACCACCTTGAAATGTCTTGTTCCTTTTGTCATGAAATATATGTTGTTTGCTTCTCTGCCTTGATGTTTACACCTCAGGACCCGATCTCAAAATTTCTCCGACTCCTGACTGACCAATTCAAGGCCAATACTTAGTTGATTGTTCATCAGGTTTGAATAATAGAGTTTTGCTATTTCGTATGAAAGGATTTGCACAAACATAGCACGAAAGGGAAAGTAGTTGTGACGGAAAACATGGTGGTGGTTATGAAATCCATTTAGGCTGTCAAGTTTGAATAAAAACATGTTATTTTTCGGTTGTGCAGAATTCGTATGAATTCTTTCATACAAAACATCATTTCCCTGAAAATAAAAATAGAAACATGCAAGCTGTTTATTAACTACTTGTGAATTCTCACGAGTTATGCATGATTTCATTATGCTGTGGCTTATCAACAGCAGTTATGTAACAATTTCTTTCTACTGTTGTGATGCTGGAGATAAAACCAAAGAAACATTATGTCTTGTTGTTTTTGTTGTTTATGTTGAAGTGAAACTAACAAATGTTATAATAATCTCTGTAAAGTTTGTTGGATCGAAGAATATTGTATCAATAGCACACTGAGAGATAGATATGTTTTGGTGGAGAGGCACTAGTGCAACTTGTAAAGATGATATGTAAGAGTGTTCTTTAACCTCTATCAATTAGGTTTTTCCTGTATAGTTTATCATCTCTCTTTTAACCTTTTCCATGGATATGCTAATCCTGGAATGTGCAATCTTCAAGGTGTATGCAAAGTATTAAGGCATTTTACTTATATATAAACATGCCATATATTATGATTTCAACTTATGTTTCAAACTTCCATGTGTTTGAATACTTTAAAGTCAATAACTTCTTGGAGTCCAAGGGTGAGGATGGGGTAAACAAATTGATGTCCTGAACCTATTGATTTATTGCATGAAGTTCTTGTGTGAAAGATTGGTGTAACAATTAGTTTTTTGTTGCTTTTGTTGGAATCAAGTGGATTCATAAACAATGACCCTTAATTGTTTTGATGATAACAAATAGTTAATAGAACAATTTATCCTCTGATGTGTTTGTCAGTGTACAGAAATCACTATTCATTAGAAGAAATAATCTCAGAAGACTTAGTGAAATTATGCATTTCACTCTCAGTTCCATGTATCTAAGTCTGGCATTGAACCTCTGAAATTATGCTGACGTCATCGTCTGTTTGCCTAGCTCTGGTTTGGTCAACGCTCTGGTAGACCGAGCTCTGGTAAGACTAGCTCTGGTTTGGTCAACGCTTTGATTATTGGTCAACGCTCGGGATGACTAAGCTCTGGTGAGACATACTCTGAAATGGTCAACGCTCTGTTGTTAGTCTACACTCTGGTAGACCAAGCTCTGGTGAGACCTCAGTCTGTTTTTGGACAACGCTCTGTTATTCGGTCAACGCATAAACAGACTATGGTTAGACTACTATGTGGAAGCCTTCGTCCATTTCTGCATAACTCTCTTATATGAAAGGCTAACAAATTCTGTACTGAAGAACCTGCCTTTGTTTCAAGCTCACTCTGGTGAACAGAGTATCTCAGTAACAAGCATTGTCTGTTTGACAGATGTTCTGATAGGAAATCAGGCTGGGTATTCATTTAAGGCTCCTTCATGTATTTAAAAGACTTTATTTATGAAGTATTCTAATGTACGAGGAATCAAAGGCTAAAGGGAATGTCAACGGTTATAATCATCAGAAAACTTGCTCAAGAAGTGTCTCATATTCAAAAATCTCACAAAGGACAAAGATTCTGATTTTGTCTGCCGTGTCAGTATGCTTTGAGCAGAGTGGAAAGCGACGTGACTTGCTAAAGCCACAAAAAGGGGATTTGAAGCTTTTGACCTAGGTGAAAAGAGCTATTAGGTCACAACAGCACTATTCACAACCCTAGCTATATATACCTTACTTCACCCACTGAAGTAGGTTAACACTGTGAAACGAAGTGAGCAACCAAGAATCATTCCAAGTATCTGAGATCACATTGAACAAAGCACTCAATCGTTTTTACTCTTTTAGTTTGAAAGTTATTATTTGTGTTTAAGTTTTTCATTACATATCCTCTCTGCGAGAGTTATTTGATATTGTTTCAAACCTTTTTGAACATTGTATTTAGCCCAGTAGTGGCTGTATTCCTTAGATGCTTGACTGCACTAAGTCGTTCTAAGAAATTGTGAGTATGGCCAGTTTGGCAGTATTATACTCTCAAGTATAATCAGGTTGATTATAGTGGAGAAATCATTCAAGTGTGTGAAGGGACTAGACGTAACTATTAGGTGATAGTGAACTAGTATAAATCACCGTGTCACTCTCTTCACTCTTCTCTTTATTTACTTATTGCTTTATTTTATTAAAGAGTTGTTTTGAAAAGTTTTCATAAACACACAAGCTTTGCTAAAAGATTTCTAAAACCCAATTCAAACCCCTCTTTCTTGTGTTTTTTCCATGTTCTGCTTTCAATCTGCCTTTAGAAATTCCCATCCCTGTAAGATTCACTGATTAACATAATGATTTCTGTTTTCACAGGTGCAAAGAAGTCCCGTGAAGTTGTTTTCTCTGTTCAACGTGATGCATGCATTGATGGTGATCTCTCAATTCCCGAGGCCGTGGAAGTTGCAAAAGATATCTTTGCAAGAAATGCAATCCGTTTCTATAAGATTAGTTTTCCTAACAGTGTTTCAAACCTTTTTGAACATTGTATTTAGCCCAGTAGTGGATGTATTACTTAGATGCTTGACTGCACTAAGTTGTTCTAAGAAGTTGCGAGTATCGCCAGTTTGACATTATTATACTCTCAAGTGTAATCAGGTTGATTATAGTGGAAAAATCCTTCAAGTGTGTGAAGGGACTAGACGTAGCTATCAGATGATAGTAAACTAGTATAAATCACTGTGTCATTCTCTCCTCTCTTCTCTTTACTTATTTACTGTCTTATTTTATCGGTGGGTTGTTTTGAAAACATTCTCATAAACTTATAAGTTTGCGAAAAGATTTCTAAAACCCAATTTATACCCCCATTTCTTGTGTTTTTGCCACGTTCAATTGGTACCAGAGCTCGGCCTCTTGGTTGAGCACTTAACCGTGTAAGAGGAAAAGATCTTATTCTTTATTCATGGCAAGCAACGAAGTCGGTGGTCACGTTAACTGTCCTCCTTTGTTCACTGGAACAAACTTCAACTACTGAAAAGATAAAGTTAAATCCTTCTTTGAGTCTCAACAACTCGAACTCTGGGATATGGTTCAAAAACAATACACTGAACCAATTGATTCCAAAGAAAATCCCATTCCTAGGGATAAATGGACAGAAGAGCATAAGAAAGCTTATCAACTACATCAGAAAGCAAGATATTTCCTTATCTGTGCTATCTTTGAGTAGGAATACGAGAAATGCAGAAAGAATGATACTGCCAAGGAGATTTGGGACTCATTGGCCTTGGCTTATGAGGATACTTCCCAAATGCAAGAAACTAAAGCTAATATCTTGGTTAGACAATATGAACTCTTCAAAATGGAAGAGAGTGAAAGCATTGAAACTATGTTTGGAAGATTCCAAACACTAGTTCATGGTCTAAAGATTCTTAAGAAAAGCTACACCACTGCTGATCATGTAAAGAAAATCTTAAGAAACCTACCAAAGAAGTGGAGACCTAAGGTTATAGCTATTCAAGAAGCAAAGGACCTAAATGCCTTGCGACTTGAAGATCTTCTGAGTTCCTTGAGAGCTCATGAGCTTGAGCTAGATGAAGAAGAACCTCCCAGGAAATCAAGGTCCATTGCTTTGAAATCTACAAACAAAGCATCTTCCTCCAAAGCTCTACAAGCTGAACTTGAAACAGACAAAGCATCGTCTGATGAGAGCGATGGAGACACAGGCGAAGAAATTTCCTTAATATCAAGGAAAATTCAACGTATGTGGAAAAACAAAAGAAAGTTCAGGAAGCAATTCTACAAGAAGGACTCAAGGGAAAGACAAGACTCAAGGGATAAGAAGGACTACAAGGACAAAAGCCTAGTTACTTGCTACGAGTGCAAAAAGCCAGGATATTTCAAGTCTGAATGTCCACAACTCGAGAAACCAAGGAAATGTGGTTTCAAAAGCAAGAAGAAGAAAGGTCTCATGGAAATATGGGATGATTCTGATTCATCTTCATCTGATGATGATGATAAGGAATAAGCAAACATGGCTTTAATGGCTACCATAGGGTCAGACAATGAAGAAGAAGATGAAGAGGTTGATTCTAATCCATCTTCTGATATTGAAATAGCTTTTGATGAACTATTAGATGAGTCTTCTAAGCTCAACACTGAGTATAAATCTTTGAAAAAGAAATTCTCAAAACTTTCAAAAGAATTTCAAATACTCAATGAGGAGAATGAGAAGCTCAAAGCTGAAAACCACCGTTTAGTGAATGACATCTCTAAGACTGAGGAAAATGTTGAATGTAACTCTTCAAAATATGACGAGGGATTTAAAAGATTCTTTGCTGAATGTGTTACACGAAGCAAACAAGCATCTATGATTTGGGACGTAAGCCAAAATGGTAAAAAGGTCTTGGTTACAAACCAGAGGAACCTACCTTTCAAAACACAAATCTGAAAACCAAAGATACCAACAATCATAGTGATTGTCTGCTTTGTACTTTTTGCAATAAGAAAGTACACATTAGAAGTACTTGTTATGAATTGAAAAATAAGAAGGACAAGTTTTCTTCTAGAACTAACAAAAGAGGACCTAAAAAGATTTGGGTACCTAAGGACAAAATTGTATATGTTGCAGATCTGCTTAGCAACAGAGTTACGACACCAGTCCTAGTACTTGGACAGTGGATGCTCACATCACATGACGGGAGAAAGGCGTATGTTCCAAGAACTCCAACTTAAAGAAAGTGGAACAGTAGGTTTCGGAGGAAATCAAAAAGGTAAAATAATTGGAAGCGGAAAAGTTGGTGAGAAATTCCTACCATCTATTGATAATGTCTTATTGGTTGATGGCCTGAAGCATAGCATACTAAGTGTAAGTCAATTATGCGATAATGGTTATGATGTTGGCTTTATGATAATGCCTGTATAGTCAAGAGCAAGAAAGATGGCTCCATTTTCTTTAAAGCAAAGAGAAAGAACAATATTTATAAAATAAAACTTTCTGAGTTGGCAAATCAAAATGTAAAATGCTTTTTGTCAGTTGATGAAGAGCAATGGACTTGGCACAAAAGATTGGGTCATGCCTGCTTGAGGTTAATCTCTAAGCTTAACAAGAAAGAACTTGTTAGAGACTTACCAAATCTTAGGTATCAATCTGATGTTCTTTGTGAAGCATGCCAAAAAGGGAAACAAACAAAATCTTCTTTTGGATCCAAAAATATTGTTTCCACCTCAAGGCCACTTGAGCTTTTGCATTTAGATTTATTTGGACTAATTAGAACTGCATCTTTGTCTGAGAAGAAATATGGTCTTGTAATTGTTGATGAATATACTAGATGGACATGGGTAAAATTCCTAGCTCACAAGGATGAGTCATTTGCAATATTTTCTGTTTTCTGCAAACAAGTGCAAAATGAAAAAGGTTTTTGTATTACAATAATTAAAAGTGATCATGGTGGAGAATTTGAAAACGAATCATTTCAAAACTTTTGTGAAGGGTATGACATCTCTCACAATTTTTCATCCCCTAGAACACCACAACAAAATGGTGTTGTAGAAAAGAAAAATAGATCTTTACAAGAAATGGTCAGAACCATGATTCACGAAACTAATGTTGCAAAGCACTTTTGGGCAGAAGCGGTAAACACTGCGTGTTATATTCAAAATAGAATTTATATTAGACCTATCTTGAATAAGACTCCTTATGAATTGTGGAAAGGAAGAAAACCCAACATTTCATATTTTCATCAATTTGGGTGTGACTGCTTTGTTCTCAATACAAAGGACAGTTTTGGAAAATTTGATTCAAAATCATACAAAGCTATCTTTTTGGGATATTCTAAACGCTCTAAAGCTTACAGAGTATACAACAAAGAAACATTAATTGTTGATGAATCTATGCATGTGAGATTTGATGACAAGAAGCCTGACAATGAAATGTCAGAGCTAGATGAAGTCTTTGCAGATTTACAGATACGCAAATAAACAGATGAATGTGTCACAGGTACTGACTCTGATTCTGCATCTGGTGATAAGACTCAAGAAAAGACAATAACAGACTGGAAGTTCAAACCTCATCACCCAAAGGACCAAATCATTGGGGAATCAAGTGATAGAGTTAGAATAAGATCATCTCTCAGGGAATACTCTGACTTTGCATTGCTGTCAGAAATAGAGCCCAAAACAATTGATGAAGCGTTAACAGACGATGGATGAATACTTGCTATGCAAGAAGAGCTCAATCAATTTCAGAGAAAATGATGTGTGGAAGTTTGTGCCTCCTCCAGAGGATAAGCAAGCCATTGGAACCAAGTGGATTTTCAGAAACAAACTTGATGAAGATGGCAAAGTGGTAGGAAACAAGGCTAGACTTGTTGCTCAAGGGTATTCACAAGAGGAAGGTATAGATTATACTGAAACCTTTGCTCCTGTACCCAGACTTGAAGCAATTAGAATATTATTATCATATGCTGCACATCATGGCATTACTTTATATAAAATGGATGTAAAGAGTGCATTTTTAAATGGTTTTATAAGTGAGGAAGTGTTTGTAAAACAACCACCTGGATTTGAAGATATTGCTTATCCAGAGCATGTCTTCAAACTTAAAAAGGCTCTCTATAGTCTTAAGCAAGCCCTAAGAGCTTGGTATGACAGATTGAGTTCTTTTTTAAAGTCAAATGGTTTTGAAAGAGGACAGGTGGACACTACATTCTTTAGAAAATCATCTAAAAAGTATTTTATTATAGTTCAAATATATGTTGATGATATTATCTTTAGTGCTACTAATGAATCTCTTTGTGAGGAATTCTTTAAGCTTATGCAGAATGAGTTTGAAATGAGTATGATGGGAGAATTGAAATTCTTTCTTGGTATTCAAATCAAACAATGTTAAGATGGAACCTATGTCCATTAGACTAAATATGTGAAAGAACTCTTAAAGAAGTTCCAGCTTGAGGAAACCAAACCTATGAGCACACCAATATATCCAACATGAGATCTCGGCAAAGATGAAACTAGTAAAATGGTAGACCAAAAGGTATATAGAGGTATGATTAGTTCACTCCTTTATCTTACTGCCTCAAGGCCTGATATTATGTTTAGTGTGTGCCTATGCGTAAGATTCCAATCTGATCCTAGAGAATCCTACTTAACTACTATTAAGAGAATTTTTAGGTATCTCAAAGGAACTACTAACCTTGGTTTGCTTTATAAGAATTCAGAAAATTACAAGTTAGTAGGTTTTGTGATGCTGACTTTGCTGGAGATAGAATTGAAAGAAAGAGCACAAGTGGTGGCTGCCAATTTGTTGGAGCAAACCTTATCTCTTGGTCCAGCAAAAGGCAAAGCACAATTGCACTATCAACAGCAGAAGCTGAGTATATACCTATTGCAAGCAGTAGCTCACAACTATTACGGATGAAGTATCAGCTTGAGGACTATCAGATTAAAGAGAGTAACATCTCTATATACTGTGATAATACCTTTGCAATATGTTTGACTAAAAATCCTATTTTGCATTCACGTGCTAGACATATTGAAATTAAACATCACTTCATTAGAGACTATGTTTAGAAAGGGATACTTGAAATTAAATTTATTGATACTGACCATCAATGGGAAGATATCTTTACAATACCCCTTGCTGAAGATAGATTCAACTTTATAAGAAAGAATTTGAATTTTCATCTTATAAAGGAGTAATTGTTTAATTTAAATATAGTTGTCTCTGTTTTGTGTGCCTCTAAAATGCCTACGTCTGTTTGATAATATGGCTCTATTTTGATGCTGCCTCTGTTTTTCACACATGCCTCTGTTTATATGTGTGCGCCTGTTTTTAACATGTGCCTCTGTTTTATGTGTTCGTCTGTTATATGTTTATACCTCTGTTTTTAAGTTGCCTCTGTTATATATATATATATATATATATATATATATATATATATATATATATATATATATATATATATATATTCATTACTTATTTGTTTATTATTTATTAATTATTATTTGAATTATTTTTATTAATAATTGTTCATATTCATGTGAGTCTGTTTCTAGTTCCCTCTGGGAATATATATATATATATATTCATTATTTATTTGTTTATTATTTATTAATTATTATTTGAATTATTTTTATTAATAATTGTTCATATTCACGTGAGTCTGTTTCTAGTTCCCTCTAGGAATCTTGGTGTACACGTGTCTCTCTGAGACTGGTTGATGCGTTAGTGGCTGAGAGTTACTCTCACTGAGTCATTATTGTTTTTACTGCGCCTTTTTAATATTATGCGTGACACATTTCATTTTTGAAACGACAATTACTTATTTCACTTATTTTGAAAACTAAAAAAGGCGGTTTGCCTTCTTCAACACATTTATTACCCACTCACTCACTCACTACACCACTACTCACACTATTTCTCTGAGAAGCCACACGTTTTGAAACCCTAAACCCCTTTCTCTTCTACCTGCTCTCTATAACTTTCTGTTTCTCTACAATGGCTGCTCCACAACAAGTTGTCTATGGTCCTGAGGAGGAACCTCAAATCACTATGCTGAACACAGAACAACACCAACTGAAGGTGATGGTGGAACACCAAGTGGATTTCAAAGACTTTGCTGTTAATGGGTATGCCTTCAGAACCGATTTCATCGATATGGGAATCATGGACTTCTTCTGTATGGAAAACTACCCCGTTTACGAGGAACGGTGAGAGAATTCTGGATGTACGCCTGGTGCAAGAACAACACCATTCACAGCTACGTTCAAAGGAGAAATATTCTGATTACTCAGGATATAATCGCTGATGTTATCAAATGCCCTAACTCTAGAGCAGTTGTAAAGGAGGGCTGGGAAAAAGATTATGGTGGTTGGAGTACAATCAATGACACCATCTATGAGAAGCCTGGTGGTACAAAAGCTGTGGATATGAAGAACAAGTTCAGGGTGCTCTTCAAGGTACCCAAATCCGGGTCTGTGGACACTGTAAGCAGTGACCGCAAGTTCATCATGTGGCATTATGAGGTCAAGTCCAAACTCAACATGCCAAGCCTCATTTTTGACCATCTGAGCAGACACATCATGTACTCCAGAAAAGGGAAGAACCTGAACATACCCTATGGGAGAATGCTTTCTGCAATCATGGAAAATCAAGGTTTGATTAGACATCTTCAAGGGCTTAACACTGAAGAAGCTAGAATTGCACTCAAAACCATGAGTATTCCAACTCTCACTAGTGAGAACTTGAAGAGAATGAAAGTTTTATCCGAAGAAGTTATTGCTGAAATGCAAAAGGAAGAAGAAGATGAGAGAAAACCTGTAATGAAGGGAAAGAGGAAGATGAGTGAAGTCACTGTTGAGCCTACCAGAAGGGTAACAAGAAGCACTGGCATCCACATTACTAAGCCCACTCACATGGTTCCACCAGTGAGACCTGCTTTCATACCCTCAGTGATGCCAGAAGAAATAGAGGAGAAGAAAGTTGAAGTTGATGAGATGATAGCCAAATATAAGGAAGAAAGCTATCAATATTATCTACACCTCAAAGAACAAAGGCTAAAGGGACAAGCCTCTATTATCATTCGCTCCTTCCTCCATCGCCTGTTGTTGCATCCGCACTATCACATCGCAACAACCACTCTGCATCGCAACCACCACCACTGTTGTTCCTGCTACTACTATTGCTCCTGCTACTTCAAATTTGAAGAGGATAGTCAAGTGGGTTGATCTCCCTGCTACAAAGAAACCCAAGGTATTAGATCAGATTTGTGATTTATATGAATCTGTTTATAATACTGGTACTACTGCAACTGGTTCTTCTGAAACCCAACCTTCACAATCCCCACAACCTGTTCTTTCAAACCCTATTACTCTTCCCTAAACTTCTAAACCAATTCCTCCTCTACAACCTCCTAAACCTATTCCTTCTTCCAAACCCTCACCTCCTAAAATGTCTGTACCTCCATCACTCTTTGATTCTTCTGACTCATCTTCATCTGATAATGATGAAGAAGATGTTTTTCCATTGAGACAGAGATAGAGACCTACCCCCAAAGTCTCATTTCCTTATATTGAGCCCATTACTGTTGTTCACCCTTCAACCTCTACTTTTGTGCCACCACCACCACAAACTACTCACATTCTATCACCTCAACCACAAACAACCAAAACACCTTCGCCACAACCTAAACCTACTACTCTTCCACTTAGCCCCAAATCACCACCTAGACCTCAATCACCATTAACTCAACCTGACCTAAACATACCTTCACAACCCGAACCTTTCACTGAAACAGTACCTGAGCCTATTATCCAGGAACCCTTATCCCCTTCACCTGGCTCTGATGCAATCTATGATGCACAACCCCTTACTATCCTACAACCAGATCCTGACCCCTCTTTTCAACTTGCTATACTTGTACGTTCTCCACCCCTTTCACCAATTATGCCTGAGGCTGAATATGTTGCAGAAATGATGACCTAGTCATTACTGTTACAATTGCTTCTGAAGTAGTTCAAGGACTTGAACCTGATGATGATGATGATGTTGCCATCATTGATCCACTAACTCTGCTTCTTCCTGCACCCCCTGCTCTGGTTTCTCAAATTGGGTATGAACCACCACCAAACCATCGGGAAGCAAGAGTTGTGCTTCGGCCTACTCCATACCTCTTTGCTAGATATGAGGTGTTCAAGGCTTAGAGGACTTTTGAGCTGGATATAGAGAAATACATTGAAGAAGACAGAATGGATGGAGTTGGCTCTGCTTTGGCTCTGGAAGATTTCATGGACAATTGGTATTTTTTGAACTTTTGGTTTGAAAAACACAAAAGGGATCAATTTGAGAGAAATCGGAGGTTATTGACTGCTCGTTCTTGGAGAGTGCCTCAAAGGGAGGAAACCCCTGTTGTTTGGGAACCTGAACCTGCTCCCATACCTCCTCCTTGTTAGTGTAAGCCCTAGAGGCCAATGTAGTTCTTTTCGAACTCATAATTTGTATCATGTTATTTATCTATTATATGAGGCATTTCAGTTATTATGTTTGTTTCAACGTAATAAAGTCCTTGAGTAAAAGTTCAATTTTAATAGAACATCTAGTAGATGACTCGGTTGTGAGATACTATAGAACTTACTCTTAAATATCCGTAGTCGAGTATTATTATCAATAAAGGCAATAATAATACATTAAGACTATTATGTGGTTGGACTGATAACCTTATCTCACAGGTTATAGATATGAGATATCAAGTCACCGCATAGGTACACATTAGGGTAATTGTGTCCTGGATTGATCCGCCATGAGAATACTACATAGTGCGTTATGTAAGTGTCATAAGTTGTTCTCATAGTGATAGTGGTGTATTCCACCCTTTGACCTGAAACCACTATGGTCCCACATGAGGAGTTGAGTGTTTTGTTGCCGTCAAACATTGTCTGTAACAAGACAATTATAAAGTCGGTTAACTGGGCACTCCACAAGTCATGCAGAGGGACATGAGTGACCTAGATGGGATTTGCCCCTCCTACATAGCAGGAGTAATATATGTGGGCCCCTTGATAGAGTATGACTGTAAAATGCATGACCATGCTGAAATAAGTCAATGTGAGATATTGATCTTATTTGTTGTTACTTAGTCTACTTGGGTATCAAGGAATATAATGTTGAACTATACAAGGGCAAAAAGGTAATTATACACATGATCATTATCACGGAAAAGTTACATCATAACACTGACATTCTCGTTACTTGGGTAGCAGTGATGTGTTGCTAAACACTACTTTCTGTTTATAATATTAAATAGTGATTTAATATTATTGCCAACGTTACGGGAACCTACAGGGTCACACACATAAGAACAGATTAATGGGAGATTAAATATAAATGAGTAAGACTCGTTTTATTCAGTGGTGCGCTCTTATGATGCACCATCGTAAGTCAAGAGCAACACAGCACATGGTAAGCTACGGTGCGCCGCTAGGTCAGTCTTAAGTGGTTCTATAAATAGAACACTTAAGCTGAAAGTTCAGACAAGGAATTAACCCTAGCCGTACTGAGAGACCTTGGGTGCGTTCATGACTGCCGGCTCCGTTCGTCAACTAGCACAGTAGATGGTGGCTGCTGCCATTCGAAGTCTGTTCGTGTGGACTGCGTAGAGGCGTTGTCATCAATACGACGCTCGTGCTCGACTCCAGTTCTCGTCTGCAACGGTCTGCGCTACAGGAGGTAACCAACGTAATCCCTGAATCATGACCATTCGCAAGGATCCATGGAAGGGAAATTTTTTTTTCCGCTGCGTTTTATCTTTGATTATTGCGTGATTTCCCTACACTCCTGCTCCTGTTCCTCCACCAGAACCTGTAACCCCTCCTCCTGCCTCTACTGCAATGGTGATTCAACCTTCTTCTTCAGGGTCTACTTCTGCTTCTGCAGACCATTCTGTTGTGGTTCCAAAAGAAGTATTGGATAAACTAGTTGAGGATAACAAGAGGTTCACAAAATTTATGGAAACCACTGAGAAACATTTGGAAGCCTCAGATAGGAAGCACGAGGTTGTCACAAATATGCTGCAGGCTATTCTGGATCGGTTGCCAAAACCTTAGAAAGCCTTTAGGATTTTCACCCTTTTGTTTTGGCCCTTTATTTATCTTTCTTTTGTTTCAAGCTAAACAGTTTGTAATTTGGTATTTTTGATTATTGAAATCAATTTTTTGGCACTTATTGATTTAACTCTATCTTTCTCAAACACTGTTTTGACTATGATGTTCTTTATTTATTCTAAACTTTTTTGTCTGATGACAAAATGGGGATAAAAAAATATAGATTTATAGAGTAATTGATGAACCTGATGTATCAATCAAGTGTCATCATGCATTGCATTTTTGCATTATTTACTCTGATGTATTTACTTGGAATGAATTACATGATCTGAAAGATCTATTTGTTTATGAAAGTTCTGATACTGTATTTAAAATGCTTTGATATGATACATTCATTTGATGTGACTTTATACTTAGAAATATTTATATGTACTTAATTCAGGAGGAGTCTCAGAAATTTTTTTAAATAAATATTTTTCTAAAGGAAAATTGTTCATCAATCTATGTATTTGTCATCATCAAAAAGGGGGAGATTGTTGGAATCAAGTGGATTCAGAAACAATGACCCTTAATTGTTTTGATGATAACAAATAGTTAATAGAACAATTTATCCTCTGATGTGTTTGTCAATGTGCAAAAATCACTATTTATCAGAAGAAGTAATCTCAGAAGACTTAGTAAAATTATGCTTCACGTATCTAAGTTTGGCATTGAACCTCTGAAATTATGCTGGCGTCATCGTCTGTTTGCCTAGCTCTGGTTTGGTCAACGCTCTGGTAGATCGAGCTCTGGTAAGACTAGCTCTGAGGCCAACGCTTTGATTGTTGGTCAACGCTCTGGATGACTAAGCTCTGGTGAGACATGCTCTGAAATGGTCAATGCTCTGTTGTTAGTCAACGCTCTTGTAGACCAAGCTCTGGTGAGACCTCACTCTGTTTTTTATCAACGCTCTATTATTCGGTCAACGCATAAACAAACTATGGTTAGACTACACTGTGGAAGCCTTCGTCCATTTCTACATAACTCTCCTATATGAAAGGCGAACAAATTCTGTATTGAAGAACATGCCTCTGTTTCAAGCTCACTCTGATGAATAGAGTATCTCAGTAACAAGCATTGTCTGTTTGACAGATGTTCTGATAGAAAGTCAGACTGAGTATTCATTTAAGGCTCCTTCATGTATTTAAGAAACCTTATTTATGAAGTATTCTAATGTACGAGGAATCAAAGACCAAATGGAATGTCAACAGTTCTAATCATCAGAAAACTTGCTCAAGAAGTGTCTCATATTCAAAAAGCTAACAAGGGATAAAGATTCTGATTTTGTCTGCTGTGTCAGTAAGCTTTGAGCAGAGTGAAAAGCGACGTGACTTTCTAAAGCCACAAAAAGGGGATCTGAAGCTTTTGACCTAGGTGAAAAGAGTTGTTAGGTCACAACGGTACTATTCACAACCCTAGCTATATATACCTTACTTCACCCACTGAAGTAGGTTAACGCTGTGAGACGAAGTAAGCAACCAAGAATCATTCCAGGTATCTGAGATCACATTGAACAAAGCATTCAATCATTTTTACTCTTTCAGTTTGAAAGTTAATCTTTGTGCTTAAGTTTTTCATTGCATATCCTGTCTGCGAGAGTTATTTGATATTGTTTCAAACCTTTTTGAACATTGTATTTAGCCCAGTGGTGGCTGTATTCCTTAGATGCTTGATTGCACTAAGTCGTTCTAAGAAATTGTGAGTATGGCCAGTTTGGCAGTATTATACTCTCAAGTATAATCAGGTTGATTATAGTGGAGAAATCATTCAAGTGTGTGAAGGGACTAGACGTAACTATTAGGTGATAGTGAACTAGTATAAATCACCGTGTCACTCTCTTCACTCTTCTCTTTATTTACTTATTGCTTTATTTTATTAAAGAGTTGTTTTGAAAAGTTTTCATAAACACACAAGCTTTGCTAAAAGATTTCTAAAACCCAATTCAAACCCCTCCTTCTTGTGTTTTTTCCATGTTCTGCTTTCAATCTGCCTTTAGAAATTCCCATCCCTGTAAGATTCACTGATTAACATAATGATTTCTGTTTTCACAGGTGCAAAGAAGTCCCGTGAAGTTGTTTTCTCTGTTCAACGTGATGCATGCATTGATGGTGATCTCTCAATTCCCGAGGCTGTGGAAGTTGCAAAAGATATCTTTGCAAGAAATGCAATCCGTTTCTATAAGATTAGTTTTCCTAACAGTGTTGTTGGTTCACATAATAATTTGCCTCATGGTGGCTTAGAGACTGATGTTTCATTTGTTCGTATAATATGGGTTGATAATTCAGGACAGCACAGATGTCGTGTGAGTTCCCTCTAGTCTATTTCTGTCACTTCATTATTCATATATTTTATAACTTCAAACCTATCATTTGTGAACTTGGAGGAGAATATAGAAAAGTGTTTACTTCTTGATATAGAATTTTTTATTGGTAGAAGATTTCTTTATTCTCTATGAAATTGGAATAAAATAAAATTGCAAGGTTTTCCAGCCAATCATGCAATATATTGTAGATTGCATTATTTTTTCTCAGATATTTGTACGAGAAAGAAAAATGATGTAGCCCACCAAAGAAAAGGTTTTTCTTTTGGGCTTCTGTGTTCCTAAAGAACTAAATTAAGAAATTTTGCTGCATTTTTCTGTCCTTATTTTCTGTTGGCTTTTTATCATTCATTTTGCAAAGTGAAATTTATGTCTGTTTGGCATTTTTACTTCTGGCTGTCCATGCCTGATAAAGGTGAATGCAGACACAGTTTAGGTACTTTTATCTTTATATTATGTTCTGAGATGCTGTCAAATTTTGTTTCAGGTTGTTCCTAAAAATCGTTTCAATGATGTTGTTACGAAGCATGGGGTTGGCTTAGCATTTGCGAGTATGGCAATGACTTCTTTTATGGATGGACCGGCAGATGGGTCTGGTCTAAGTGCAGTTGGTGAAACAAGATTAATGCCTGATTTGTCTACTAAAAGGAGAATTCCTTGGTACACAAAATCTTTCTTAAGAGGATGTTCTGAGCTTGTTGCTTATTTGTTTTGCAATTGATTTTCAAGTTTACAGACACAATATTGTTTAAATTTCTGATATTTTTCATGAAATTATTGAAGAATGTAGAAGAGTTCAGGAAACGCATAGGCATCGGTACTGAACATCACCTGCAATGCAAAGTTTACTCTTATGAGACATTAAATGCCATGGCCAAAAGTACAAAAAAAAAAAAAAGCAGGCTTCTCTTCCATTGTATATGTTTCCTTTGGTTACTAAAAGTTCAAGAAGACTCTAATTCTATTATAGAGGATAAAACATCTTGAAAAAGACAAATACTTCATTTGTTTTAGTATACAACATCAAGTGAACCACACATTATTTGTAAGCTTGTAACTATTTGAACTCAAAAGAAAAGTTAAGGGAATTCAACGAAAGGTAAAAGCATTACTTTTCGACTTTCAAAATTGGGCATACATTTTGAGACTTGCCAATATCAAATTGGAATATATGGAGATTGGAGAGCTCAAAACTGATGCATATGTAAGTTTACACTAAAATTTCAATCTTAGTAATCAGTATACATATATTTTGGTCAAAGAGAGGAATGAGTGAAGAAAGGAAGGAGCAGAAGAAAGGTATAACGAAAGAGAGAAAATCAGATGTTTCTACGAGACTTCCAAACTATAGGATTAAGTGATATAATTGGTAAATATATGACGCTTGTTTGGGATTTAAATGTTGCAAACTACTAATATTAGTTCCACATACCAAAATAACTTTTTTCTTCTAGTTCTTATTGCATGGTTAGCTTATCTGAAAATTTCTATTCTCAGTGAACAATTCTTTGAATTGCTTATATTATCACCTTATTTTAATGGAGCCTGCTCCTCCAAAAGATCTTTCACTACAGAAATCATCCCATGTACACCAAGCTTTGGAATCGCCAACCCGAAATCAAGGTAAACCTGAAGAAGAAAATTGGCTACTAGTCGGTCAAATGGTAATCTAAATTCAAATCTCCTAACACAACCGATAAAAGGTAGACATATAACTATATTGAATTAGAGCATTGTTATTTGGACAACCGA
The DNA here is from genome assembly GCA_037113605.1 of Calophaca sinica. Lineage (NCBI taxonomy): Eukaryota > Viridiplantae > Streptophyta > Magnoliopsida > Fabales > Fabaceae > Calophaca > Calophaca sinica. The sequence goes on from CM073730.1 coordinate 49,626,861, forward strand.
AAATCGACAACCGATTTCGACACCGTATAAACACACACACAACACTATTGTTGATTTGACTGAAACTTGAGAAAAAAATTAATTAAAAAATAAAAACATATAAACTTACGATGTCCGACAACCAAAAGGTTGTCGGAATATCTTTTCTGATTGAATTATAATTAATATATTCATCAATGCGATAAGCGAAAACACACAAAGTTTTATTCATAGTACTAGTACTATCTAGCACATGTATGTGTCTCTATATCTGACTGTATGCACTTATTTTCTTTTAGATGATGACATAACAATTGGATGGCATAATTGCTGGGCCAAGGAGTTCGAGCTGTTCAAGGACAGAAGGTGATGGCATAGCTAGGTCCGCCAGAGCAAGTAAAAGTGCCGGTCAAATCATCATAAGCGTAGCTATAAGCATCAGGGCACTGATTCTTGAAAATCTGAGAGTAGTTTGTGGGTGGGCATGTAGCTGCTGTGCTATGATCCCCAGTACAACAATACTGAGCCTGATTAAAAGCCAAACAAGCACTCTTACAAGCAATCACATTTCCATCAGACGATGTCACTCTAAGCTCTGCGGGGCACACAGAATTGATGTTCGCGGGACAGCTGGAGGTTTTACATCCACTGCTCCCACCCTGTGGCGTAATGGACATGGGAACGTTGAACCCATCCACGTTGCTAACGTCGTAGAAATCTTGTCCTCCGTTTGGTGCCACCGTTATTTCTATTAAAGTTGCGGGTGGGACTGCGCCGGCACCGTTGCACCCCACTTGACCGGAGGCACAGTCGGCAGTGGCACAACTGAACCTTCCGTTGTTGTTGGAGCATCCGGTTCGGGCCCAAAACCGACCCGACCATGGAGATGGGAGGTCCACCGAGTTGGTTCCTCCCGGTGCCAATTCGAAACCCGTTGTTGAGAGCTGAGGCTTTTGGTCTCCAGTTAGAGTTCCTGGCCATACTGTGTATTGGCACTTGTTTGTGAATGTCACCTTGGCCCCTCCAACCACTGCATGCATATAAGCACAATGTTTAAAGATATAATTAATTAAAATTTTAAAATAAATTAAAATATTGATATAAAAACATCAAAACTCGTACTGAAACTTCAATACTACGTTGAGCTTTTAATTGATTCTACGAGATTGTAGCTAGAGACAATGATCATATAATTAGAATTGTTTTATTTTCCTATATATCTTGGAAGAGTTTGAGTAATATTTTTTCTGGTTAAAAAGAATAAAAGTGCTTGATACTAGCACTTAAGTATATTTATTTAATCTGATCCAGGTCTACTGAAAGGGCGTACCCATTAACATAAATATGAATGTGATAACTGATAGTAAAATACGTGTATGGAGAAAATTTGAAAAAGAAAATAAGAAGGACATTAAAAAAATAGGGAACTGGTAGATTAATATATGGAAAATGTAGTTGAATTGAATTGGTATACCATAGAAGAGGAATGCAAAGCTAAGGCAGAGAGCAACACGAGTGCTCGTCATTTTGGTGGTTATTTCTTGTGTTGCAGGCAGGCTTGTGAATGGTGAGTTCTCGGTTTTTCTTTTCCGATTGTTGCAGATGAAGTCCCAGTTTCTTGCCATATATATAGGCCTCGAGGGACGTTGAATCTTCAACGAGGGGTATTTGGCTTGGCACTACACGCATTCAGCAATTCAATGGAGTACATTCCATTTAATGACTCCGAGCTAATGCCTTGGTTGGTATTGGAAAAACCCCCCTCTACGTACGCACCGGATCCGCTGTGTATTTATGACTTTTTTTTTTGGTTACAGCTGTGTATTTATGACTGAAAATATTTATCGTATTGAAATAATTTAATTATTTATTTTATTTTTGGGTTGAAACAAATAAATTAAAGTGTGTATTTTTATTTTTCCGTGAAAGATATATGCTATTTTAAACTAAAATTTTTACTATCAAATTAATTTTAAACGAAAGTCTAATGTCAAGTATTATATCAACCAGTGTATTTTTAAATTAACTCATTTAAATTTTACTGTTCAAAGAACATTGTTTGTTTTTGTTGTTGTTGTTGATATTATCATTGTTTTCTCAAATGTAATAAAAACAAACAAGCTATTGATATCTGTATGCCAATTTGGGTGGGGCGGGACATATGAAGGGGAGACCAGAAAATATCATGCATAATACTTATCACCCGTAATTTAAGGAGTGTATTACTAGCTAACACGGAATTCGCAATAGACAAGCCGTCGACTTGTAATAAATTCATAGATTTGACTCATTTAAAGTGAGTAGAGAGTAAAATAAGTAATTTAACCGTTTGTGAGAAAATCAAGGGTGATTTATATTATGCATGTGTAGTTAATATCGACTCTTGATTTTCGCATCAAGGGTTGAGATTGGTTACTTTACTCTATAAAGTGAATTATTCACTTTAGAGGAGTCGGATCCTAAATCCATAGACTCAAAATTTTGAAATTTTCAGCATGCCTAATTTTATTTTATTTTTGGTATCAAAAGGGCTAAAAACCAAAAGGCTTAATTGTATTTTTTGTCTCCTTATTTTTTTAAATCCACGATTTTGTTCCCCCGATTTTATTTTTTACGAATTTGGTCCTCATACTTTTTATTTTTCACGAATTTGGTCTCCACACTTTTTTAATTACACTTTTGGTCATCCAAAATCGTAAATCTCTTGCACTTTTGGTCCCCACTTTCCTAAAATCCACAATTTTTAGAGACCAAAAGTGCAAGAAATTCACATTTTAGGGACCAAAATTGTAATTAAAAAAGTGTGGGGACCAAATTCGTAAAAAATAAAAAGCATGGGGACCAAATTCATGAAAAATAAAATAGAGGGACCAAAATCGTGAATTTAAAAAAATAGGAGGACCAAAAATACAATTAAGTCAAACAAAAAAGAAAGCAAAACTACACAGAAGTAACTATCCTGGGCAAGCTTTCCACAGGTGGAGAATCTAACCAATGAACTCCTAAAGATTAATTAAAGGCTTAAATATGAAATTGGTCCCCAAAAATTCGTAAAGTTCATTTTTAGTCCCAAAAAAAAAATCTGCAGGTTTTTAGTCCTCCAAATTTGAAAATGCTTTTCCGTCGGTCCCTAAAAAATTTGCCGTTATGATTTTAGTCCCTCAAAAATTCTAAAAGTTTGTTCTTAGTCCCTCAAAGTTCTAAAAGTTCGTTTTTAGTCCCCGCCACATAAGCGCCATATAAGCGACACAAACGGCGTCAGCTAGAGGGACTGACGGAAAAATATTTTCAAATTTGGGGGATTAAAAACTTGCAAATTTTTTTTGGAGGACTAAAAACGAACTTTGCGAATTTTTGGATGACAAATTTCATATTTAAGCCTTAATTAAATTAAGCACCCAATTGATAAGCCAATCAACACAAACATTACCCTCTCCGTAAGTATGTTGGAACATACTAATATCCCAATCTTTACAAATCCACTCCCTATCTTGAGTAAAATAATTGCCACACCTTTGTTTACTTGAACCCTTCCAAAGAGACGCATTAGTGAACATGAATGACATACAGTACGAAAAATGTAACACACGAATCTATACGATTAAATAGGTGGAATGGTTTTACAGTTGTTAACTGGAATGTAACTTAGCCGATGATCGACTAACTCCACAACAGTGATTCCCTTTTCTTCAAGCGATTACGCTAAGAAAGGAACTCTGTTCCTCAGCTATAGGTCCCTTAACTCACTCCAGAAAGGGTTATGTAAGTGAACTAAACTAAAATCGGGAGCATAAAGGTAAACATAAAGTGCGATTGAGCGAAAATAAGTTGTTTGTATTGATTGATGTGCGTAAAAATTATGTACAACTTGGGTATTTATAGTAACAACTAAGAACTACCCCTATTTGCCACGTTCAGATGGCTAACAACAATAATATCCTAGTTGGTAGTTAATCGGCTGAGTAGTGTCATATTCCACTAACCACGCTCCTAAATTCTAGGCGTACTATCACTTCATGGCCACGTCTCAGCCAACGACTCTTTTAGCTTGGATCTTATCTCTTTGTTCCTTCGCGCAACTGCTAAAAACTTGGAGACCATTCTGAATCTTTATTTATTTTGAATTCAAATTAATTCAAAAATCATCTCCATTACTTTCGGCTCATGGAGCAATTCTAGAACCTGGCCCAAATAATGACTTCACGCTAGCCCAATAGGCCAAATATATTCATATCAACCCAATAAGCCCAAGACCCTTACCTAGCTCTTGGTTTCCTGCTTTCGGCTTTGTTAGCTGCAAATTCGGCTGACTTGTGAATTGGCTGACCTCTATTCGACTAGTTTCCTCCAATCGGCTGCTGTTGAATTCGGCTCACACTTAGAAATATTTTGGGTGTAAACAATTGCCCCTACGTTGTTTTTAGTTGTAAAACTCTCAGTTTAGGCTAATGCAACGTAATGATCACTATCAATTCGCCTCCCAAATCATAAATGTCAAGTTATCCGTTTGCAACAAACTTTTAAATGACCAACGGCTAACTCTATCTCATCTGATTATTCTTCAACAAACTCTATCAACAGTAATCAGAATCTCCTTTAAATATCCCTTAGTCGAATTACCCTATTTACCTTTCTGAAAGCACTGTTGCCCTGTAGCTTTACCTTATTCATTTGCGAGTTTTTACCTGCGATCACCATCACCATGTCTTCAGCTTCTGACTCTCAAAACCATTCCTACGAGCACGATGATGAGCAATCATCTGCTTCTGTTAGTCTTGAGCATTCTCCAAGTCCCCCATCATCTTCTGATTCTTCCTTCGAATCCCCTCTTTTCAAAATTCAGGATTTCTTATCCCTGAATCCTTCTACTTCAGACTTAAAAGAGGGAGCCATTTTCTTAACCAAATACATGTCTCCATCACTCTATGGTTTACCAATCTTTTGTGATTGGTTTGCCACTAAGTCTAAGCCAACTGATCTCCAGTTCTGGCCCCGTGCGACTTAACCCTATGTCGACTGGGTTAACAGATTGGAAAAGGCCAAATCTTACAAATGGAAGCAATGGGGCCTTTATGACATGATCATGCTATCTAGGCATGACATTCCACTCAACCTGGACCTACTCTATGGCTTTTTCGGCTTCTGGTTCGTCCCTACTAACACTTTTACCTTTCCTTGGGGTATGATTACTCCAACCCTGTTGGACGTGGCGGCTATAGTGGGACTTCCTCTTGTTGGGGATAAGGTTCAAGCTCTGTATTCCTTTCCTATTCCAGCATTGGGGTTTAATTTCTCCAAGAACACCTCTGGTTATTCCAATTTCCTTGCTCATAATGCCAAGACAAAAGGAGTAGTCACTGATGTTGAGCACAATGCCTTCCTTTTATATTGGTTCAGCAAGTACTTCCTCTGCTCAAGCTCCATTGCGGTGGTACAAGTGTTACAACTCTATGTGGCTCTTGTCACCTCAGATAGGAAGCTATCCTGGGGATCTTTCTTCCTCTCTTACCTCTACCAATGCCTCTTCATTGTCCTGGATCGGCTGTAAAAAGAAGAGGATATCAAGAATGTTCAAGGACTCCTTCGATTCCTTCAACTCTGGATCATGTTGTACTTTCTAGAGTTCATTGAAGCTCGCTTTAACCCACACACTCTTCCTCAGAATGTGAGGATTTTGGGGATTCAGCTTAGGCTCACTCTTTGTGAGTCTACTTATGCCTTCAACGTGGCTGAGAAACTCTTCAATCTCAGTTGCATATCGACTGATTGGCGCTCTCCCAGTCGAACCACATGATGAGATGGAGCTGAACTGGAGCATAATCTTCACAGTTCGTGATTTGCTCCGTGGCCTCAAGCCCACTTCCAGAAACAACAAGTCTTCTACAGAGTTCTACTACCCCAACTGCGTGGCTAAGCAGTTTGGGCTTCTGCAACATGTGCCTTTGCCCTAGGATTCCAAGATTGGGAGTCTTGGTCGGCTGAGCTTTTTAGCCAATGATGTGGAGGAAGTGGCCATGAATAAATTGGCCAAAATCAAGACCTTCCAGTGGATTGCCTTCACTCCTACCTCTGGAGAAACCTCCACTTTTGCAAATTGGTGGCCATCAGTGACTACCAAATTGTTTCCTGATCGGCTAGAGAAGTATGTCACAAGGGTTGTCATCACTGAAAATGATGAACCAGAAAAGGGAGGAACCTAGGCTAGCTGCTCAGCCTAAGAGCACTCATGCTAAGGCTAGGCCTCAGGTTCATAAGAGGACATCCTCCAGAATCAAAACTCCAGTGGTCCCAACCAGTAAGTTTTCTTGACCTTAACTCCTCTATTTCATTTTACTTCTTTCTCAAACTTGTTTCTTATTTACTGTTATTTCCTGGCAGCTAAAACAACACCCAAAGTAATAATTATTAAGGAGGAAACCACCACTCCTCCTTCTAAAAAGAGGACAATGGGTCCTGGCATTACCATAGAGGAGCCAGCCCAAGTTCCTACCAGGCCTAAAGAAAAGGCTCATTCGGCTGACAAGGGAAAGCAGCCAAAGGTAAGTTCCTCTTTATACTTTTCCAAAGTTTTTCAAACTTCCTTTATCAGCCTGAATTTAACCATTCTTGATGCTTTCAGAGGCCACATGTAATGCTTCCTTTTCCTGACATCCTAGTGTCTTTTCAAGGCACCAGTTCACAAGCTGCCCCACTGGTATAGTCGATTTCTCTCTATCTTAATGCACCCTTGCTTATCTGTTTATCGACTAACCTTTTGTTGAAATACTCAGGCCCCAAGACTTCCATTGTTCCACCTTCTACTGCAAAACCCGTTCATGATACTCCTCATATACCCTCTCCACTTAGAGCTCATTTGGTCAAGGTCTTTGAAGAGGAATTGGCAAAATACTTCACTTCGGATGATCCCCTCTCAATGGTTTCCTCTCCCATTTCTAATCATTTAGAGAGGGTGAATTCAGCATTGATGGGAGAAATACCAACTAGCAGGGAGCAAGTTGCAGCCCTAAGAACTTCACTGTTCAAATTGGCCAATTCGGCTGACATCCCTGCAGCTAGCCAAGAAGTGTACAATGCCAAGCTCTTCAACTCAATGATTTGGCTCACCAATATGGATGCTCTAAGGAGATTCATGACATACCTCCCATGACCTCAAAAGGCTGAGGGAACTTCAGGAAAAGAAGTTTCATTTTCGAACCTCTTATCAAACCCTTAAGGCGAAACGCCAAGAGGCCTTGGCTCAGCGTAAAGCCATGGATGATCGGCTAGTCGTTTTGACAGCTGCACTAGATCAAATCAAGAAGGACATGGGAGAGTTGGCCCCCAAAGCGACTGCCCTAACACAGAAGCTGGATTCCTTTTCTGACCGACGCCTCACCTTGTACACTCAATCCTCTTCTTTGGATAGTGAGATAGTAGTGCTTTTTGCTCAGAAGGCTGGTTTCGAAAAGGATTTGAAGACTAGAAGTGATGGTTTGGCTGAGGCCAACAGGACATTGGACTCCTTCAAGCAGCAGCTAGAGGAATCAAAGAGGAAAGAAGTTCCTACTGCAGCTGATACCTCAACCAATTAGCAAGGTGAGTCCACTGATCCGGTTGTGCCTGTTGTCGGAGACCCAACTGATCCTACCCCTGAGGTTACCGCCCCTTCAGCTACAGATGACCCCTCTGCAACTCTAGATCCTTCTGTATCCGAACAAGGCTCAATGCACACTGAAGAAACTGCAGATGGTTTGCCTGGTGCAGCAGCTGCCTAGCCTCTTTTTGAAGTCTTCTTTTATTTTCTGTCTAAGTATTTTGGCTAGGTGGCTGGCCTGTGGTCACCAAGACATTACCTTTTTTGAATCAATTTCCTTTATCCCACCAGTATGCCTTTCTATACAGTAGGGTAATATCTTTTAAGGTATCTCTCATTTATACTTCTATTTAATTCTTCGTCTTGCATGTTAACTAGCCGATAAGCACCACAATTATAAGCTTTACTACCAATAAACGGCCCTTCCCAGTTTGGTGGCCATTTCCCAAACTTAGGATCTTTAATCCTAATAGGTAATATGGTTTTCCAAACAAGGTCCCCTTCAACAAACCTCTTTGCTTTCACACGCTTGTTGCAGGCTCTAGCCATTTTCTGTTTGTTGTGTTCAATTCTGTTCAAAGCCATAAGTCGATCTTCATCAGCTGAATCTAACTCCATAAGCATGGCTTGTTGGTACTCATCTAGGCTTAGCAAGCCTTGTTTTGCTACTCTTAGTGAAGTCACATTTATCTCTAATGGAAACACTGCATCTTGTCCATATGTTAGCCGATAAGGAGTAAATCCAGTTGCATTGCATTTAGAATTCCTTACAGCCCACAATACTTCATTTAGCGTTTCATGTCATTTCCTGGGCTTATCTTCAACATTCTTCTTGATTAGATCAATAAGAATTTTATTAGTAGCCTCTGCTTGTCCATTGGCTTGTGCATAATAAAGGGATGAATGAATCATCTTAATCCCAAATTGCAGTGCAAAGGCCACCACTTTCTCTCCAGTAAACATAGTGCCTTGGTCTATAGTGATGGTTTCAGGAATACCAAGCCTATAAATGATTTGGCACTGTATAAATCTAATCACATCATCTTGAGTCACGTTCACCATCGGCTGTGCTTCTACCCATTTGGTGAAGTAGTCAGTCGCAACTATGATAAACGCATGCCTCTTGGAAGAAGGTGGATAGATTTTGCCTATCAGATCCATTGCCCATCCCCTAAATGGACAAGGTTTTATCACTGGATGTAAATTCTCAGCTGGTACCCTTTGTATTGGACCACGTAGCTAACAGGCTTCACACCCTTTGGCATATTAATAACAATCAGCTGTAATGGTAGGCCAATAATACCCATGCCTGTATATTAGTCATTTCATAATGGGCCCAGCCCTATGAGAGCCACAAATTCCTTCATGCACTTCCCCCCATAACTTTCATGGATTAATCCTTATTGATGCACCTAAGTAATACTCCATTGATAGCCCTCCAATAGAGTTTGTCATCCACCAACACGTACTTAAGTACATTCTATTTAAGTTTGAAGTCAGTACTACTTGAAGGATCTTTTAGATAGTCGATTAACTCTTTCTTCGAAGAGTCGATCGTATCTATATGTGCACATTCCCACAATGGGTACTCCTCGTGTTTCATTTCGACTACCATGTCTTTGTACCCTAACGCTTGTTGAGCTAAGTCATTAGCCTCTTCATTTTCCTCTCTGGGAATGTGATACACTATGGCATTAACAAATAGGGGCAATAACCTACTAGTCGTTTCATAGCATTCCTTCAAGTTAGGATTATTGCACTTATATTCCCCAGTTAGCTGCTTGATGACTAACTGTGAATCTCCCATGACTTGAACATAATTTGCTTTCATGGTTACCAGGATCTTAAGTCCCAAAATCAATGCCTCATATTCTGCTTGATTATTAGAACAACCAAGATCTAGCTGGCACATGAATTTCCAACTCTTTCCTGTTGGACTTGTAATGGTTATACCAGCACCTACCCCTTTTGAGTTCTTGATCCGTCAAACATCAAAACCCAAGGTTTTAAGCTGATACATGCAACTTGGTTGACTAAGGGGTCGTTAACTTCAACATAAGGGTGCTGAGCCAAGAAGTCAGCTACCACCTGACCCTTCATTGCTCTTAATGGAACATATTTTAGCGTAAAAGCATTTAACTTAATGGTCTACTTCATTAGTTGACCTTGTAAGACAGGCCTATTAAGCAAATACCTAGCAATATCAATTTTGCACAAAACCAGTATTTCTTTAGGCAACAAATAATATTCTAGTTTTGTACAAGCATATAACAATGATAAACATAATTTCTCAATAGGGGTATATCTGGTTTCTGCATCATTCAGTGTTCGGCTAAGATAATACACAGCTCTTTCTGTTCCATCATCAGCATCCTGCAGTAGCAAGCAGCTGATTGATTCTTCTTTCATAACTATGTATAGCTTGAGTGGTCTTCCTGACATTGGGGGTGTTAGCACAGGAGGATTGGCCAACACCTGCTTGATCTGCTCAAAAGCTTGTTGTTGCTCTTTTCCCCATATCATATCATCAGTATCTTTTAGCCTCAACAAAGGGGAAAAAGGCCTTCATCTTCCCAGCCGAATTAACTATGAACCTCCTTAGGAAGTTGATCTTGCCTATCAAACTCTAAAGTTCTTTCTTGTTCCTAGGAGGTCTAGCTTCCAAGATGGCTTTCACCTTGTTTTTGTCTACTTCTTGATGGTGGACCAGGAAACCTAAGAAATTGCCAGCTGCAATTCCAAAGGCATACTTGGCAGGATTCATTTTCAGCTTATGGGCCCGCATCCTCTTCAAAGTCTGCTCTAACTCTACCAAATGGCATTCAAAGTCCTTGGACTTGACAACTACATCGTAAATGTACACTTCCATGGTCTTACCAATCAAGTCATGGAAAATGGTGTTCATAGCCCTTTGATAAGTAGCCCCAGCATTCTTAAGTCCAAAAGGCATGACCACCCACTCATATATCCCCAAAGCTCCAGAGCACCTGAAGGCTGTCTTGTGGGTGTCTTCTGTTGCCAAGAAGATTTGGATATACCCTAAGTATCCATCCATAGAGGTGAGAATACCATGAGTGGCTGCTGCATCGACTAACATGTTAGCCACAAGCATAGCATATTCATCCTTTGGTGTTGCCAAATTCAAGTTTCTGTAGTCAATGCATACTCTTATTTGGCCATTTTTCTTGATCACAAGGACTATATTGGATAGCCACTCTAAATACCTAGTCGTCCTGATGAAACCAGCCTTCAATAGTCTCTCAATCTTAGCTTTGATCTGAGGCATCAAATGGGGATTAAACCTGCGAGGGGCCTGCTTGAAAGGCTTGTATCCTTCCTTAATGGGAAACCTATGTTCCACCAACTCTCTGGCCAAACCAGACATTCCATAGTAATTCCAAGCAAAACAATCCTTGTATTGCTGGATCAATTTGCCTAACTTACCTCGTTTGTCTTCTTCAAGTAACCCACTCACTTTGACTATTCTGGGTTCCTCTGGTGTGCCCAGGTTAATTTCAATCAAAAGGTCTTCTGCCTCAAACGCAAGTACAGTTTTATGAAGAGGAGAATCTATTTTGCATAGGCTCGGCTGCAAGTGCCTTATCAGGCTCAGCTGCCGTACCTTCTTTCTTGAAGAGCAAGTCATCTTCATCATCTTCACTCTCAGTGTCACCTTCCTCCATCATGGCATCTATCACCTTGGACTCGACCCTAAAGATCTCCAGTCGACCCAGCAGGTCTTCAAGTACTTATGATTCTTTACTCATTAATCACCTGTGTATTAGGCTGTGATTCGGCCTGAGACTTCAACTTGAATCCTTCATTGGTGACATTACATGCCTTCCAAGCCCCTTCTTCATAATTTTCTGGGACAAGAATAGGCCCTAGGTGTGGAGAATAGAATAATGCCTCCAACATCTTTACCTCAGTTGAGAAGGGGTTCTTATCAGCTGCGACTGACTCCACATTGTCTCCAACCCAAAACATTAGTTTTTGGTGAAGTATAGAGAGCACATATTGATTGGTGTGGATCCAATATCTACCCAAAATTATGTTGTATGAGGGCTTGCCATCAACTACAAAGAAAGCTGACTCGATGGTTTTGGGACCTACAGTCACTTCAGCTATCAAGACACCAAGAGTTGTGGATAGTTCCCCCATGAAGTTGGACATTTTCATGTTGGTAGGTACTAGGTCTTCTAGACTTTTCCCAAGTTTTCTCACGGTTGCTATGGGAATCACATTCAAAACAGCTTCACAATCCATAAACACTCTTCCAAAGATTTTCCCATTAATATTGGCCTTGATATACAAAGGCTTTAAGTGTTTTACCATCTTCTCAGTGGGCTTTTCAAAGACCATTTTGGTAACCTCATCAGCCGATGGTTCAGCTAACGTGGCCCACTCTGTTTCTTCAGCGAATATATCACCCTCCAAACTTCCTAGTTGGGGGTTGTCTGCCCAAAACTCTTCAGGAAATAAGCTAATGGCCTCTATATCAGCTAACAAGCCATCAACCTCCTCATTGAATAAAAGATCCAACAAGGAATCTTCTATGGTGTCATCTGCCTCCCAATGCATCTCTGGAATCAATGATCCCTCTATGGTGATTGCTTCATCATCCACACCAGCTGAAGTAATTAAACCTTCAGCCTCAGGAGGGGGATCCTGTTCATCGACTGGCTTTATGCTCTGGGGTACTTCATCTTTTTTATCTTCTCCGGCCTCCAGTTTTGGAAAAGCCTTGTCAAGCATGTTGCTCACAGTCTCCAAGGGAATTTCTTTCTTTTCCCTGTTAGCTAGCATTTGCAGAGTTTGCTTCATCTTCTGGACAGATCTCATTCTTTGCATTCTCCTCTTTTGGGTTCTTGTCAACACAGCTGGTATTACCTTCTTGTCTTTGACGTACTTGTTCAAGAACTAATTCCCCTCTGTGACATTAGCAGGAGGCTTCAGCATTCTCTGTGGCCTTAGCTTCTCATCATTTCTCACTACTATTTTCAGAGAAGACATGCCTTCTTCCATGGTAAACTCAGCAACCCTTCTTTTATCTTTAGGGATAGGCTCCTCATCAATCTTGGGTAAAGATAGCCTCCCATTATCTCTAATGGCTAGCCAATCTTGCCCCCCAGTTTCAATAATGGGTGCTTTCCCTTTGGCCTTGATAGATCCTTCTGCTGAAGTTTGGCCATGTTTCACATACTATTTGACTAATTCTTGAGGGAGCCGCCCTGGCTTGGGTGGTCTCTTTCCCTTCTTGTGCTCTATGATTGGCGGAGGATTCCCCAATCTGTCAAAAACAGAAGTCCTGGTTGCCTCAGGTTTTAGCTGATCATTATTGCTTGATTCGGCTAGCCCCTTTTTTGGCCTCCAAACTTGTTGAACAGATATCCTTCGTCTATGGCTAGATCCTGTATCCTCAGGCTTTGAAAATGAAACCATGTTGATCCCCAAAGCAGGGAATGGGTCAGTGTCCATAATCATCTCAGCAATTCCCTTATCTGCAAGTTTGAATCTTCCTTCCTTTATTCCCTTCTGAATGGCCTTCCTGAAAATCATACAGTTTACAGTTGCATGATTATTGGAGTTATGCCACTTGCAGTACTTCTTATCCTTTAGCTCTTCAGCAGGTGGGATCTTGTGCCCATCCAGCAGCCGAATCTGCTTATCTTTGAGCAAGTAGTCAAAGATTTGGTCTACCTTGGAAATATCAAAGGAGTATTCCACATTGCCTTCTCCTGACTTTGACTCTTTCCCTTTGGCATCCCTCAGGGCTGGGCAAAAATAGCCTTTACCCTTCACTATCTCAGCTGCCATGATGTCTGCCGTGGAATCGACTGAATCATCATCAGAGACTTCAGTATCTATAATTGACACAAACTGAGGGCGTCTCCTTCTACTGGCTCACCTATTTTCTTTTTCCTGGATGAACTGTTCAATGCGTATAGCCCTAGAAACTAACTGATTCAAATCAGTGTAGGCTTGGCCAACTAGCCTTTCTTTGAGTTGAGGATGCATGCTGCTAATTGCCATGGCTACATATTCTGCCTCAGGGAACTGCACTGAGCATTTTTCAGCTGTCTTTCTAAACCGTTCCATGAAATCAGCAGCCGACTCATCTACCTGTTGTCTTAGGTTATGAGGTCAACTGCAGTGACTTCAGGTTGAGGCCAGTAGAACCTATAATAAAAGCATCTCTCCATATCTGCCTATGTCTATATAGAGTTAGGTGGTAAAGAAGAGTACCATGTAAATGCTATCCCTGTAAATGACAAGGGGAACAGCTGCAATTTGTGGAACTCATTCTGGTTCCCTTCACCACACTAAGAAGTAAATCTGCCTATGTGCTCCATAGTAGACTTGCCATCTTCCCCAGAGAAAGTGCCAAAATCTGGAGTCTTGTATCCCCTAGGCAGAGGTACCAATCTGTCTACTCATTCAGGGTATAGTTTCCTGTAGATTGGCCTATCCAAAGGCTTTAGCTGCACACCAAAATACCTCTTAATGGTATCTGCAATCACAGCTAGGTCCAGCAACTGAGAACCCTCTGGTCTCACTTCTCCTAAGTTAGGAGTTGTTGCCTGCAGCTGTTGTCTCCATGTTGGGGGATGTGTATGGGATACTTGCTCTGGAAGATTGGGGTAACCTGGCTGATTTGGCATTAGAGGTGGATTAACTGCCCATGGCTACTCCATGCTTCCTTCACCTGGCACCCTGTATTGAGTCCCTGGAACACCTGTGTTGAATGGTGGTGGTGAGATATGTCCCTATGACTGCTCCATCACTAAACCAGGTGTTCTTGGAGGAGTTGACCCCATTTGAGCGCCTGCAGATACTTCAAGATAAAGTGGATAGAATGGGGGATTAGCCGATGCAGGTGGAAGATTATTCCATGGTTGTTGTCTAATGTAACTCTCAGGTGGTCTCATCACACCTCCTCCTGTACCAAGAGGTTGCCCCCCAGTGTACTGTGGGTTAGTCGCCTGCATAACAGTGCCATAGGGCTGCATATATGGCATTACTTGTGGCATTCCAATTTGCCCCACTGCATCTGGTGGCCTCCTAGCCATCTACACCTATCCAAAATGAAGATTAGCCTGGTTAGTTGTATCATTCACCACTTGTTGACCTCCAGTGTTCAAAGTGGTAAAAGTACTAGGCTGGGAATTAATTGGATTAAAAGGTACCTATCCCATATTTGGCTGAACCTGAGTAGGTTCTGCCTGCACATAGGTAGGCTGAACTTAATGTATCCCTGCAGGGGTCGTGCTCGACTGAACCTGAGTTGGTCCTACCAGAGTTGCATTCGGCTGGGTGACAGGTCCTACCTGAGTAGTGTACCCTACTTGCGTTGGAATAGCAATACTAATAGAGCTCTTGTCTGAGTGAGCCCTCTTAGCCTCTATCTCTCTGGACTACTGCACTTCATTGTGTACCATGGGCTTCACAATATCCGCCCACTGTTGTGACACTTGGTACATGATATCATTGATTCCCAAATCGAATTGCTGGCATATAAATGAAGTGGACATCACCAATGGTTGATCAGTAGGTTCAGGGCCTACCTCTACATGTACTGGCTCAGCTGTTGAAGTAGGCACTCCTTGAGAGGGACTCCCTTCAACAATTTTCTTGGGATTATTCTTCTTTGACGTAGGTTGTTCCATGCTGCTTAGGCTCTTGCCAGATCGCAAGTGCATATGCCAATGGTAATCCTGGCCAAGGGATTCGAATGTGTTGATTCGTTCATCTTTGGTTCCACTGGGCGTGCCAATTTTGTTGACTAGAATGTAACTTAGTCGATGATCAACCAACTCCACAACAGTGATTCCCTTTTCTTCAGGCGATTACGCAAAGAAAGGAACTATGTTCCTCAGCTATGGGTCCCTTAACTCACTCCAGAAAGGGTTATGTAAGTGAACTAAACTAAAAACGGGAACGTAAAGGTAAACATAAAGTGCGATTGAGCGAAAATAAGTTGTTTGTATTTATTGATGTGTGTAAAAATTATGTACAACTTGGGTATTTATAGTAACAACTAATAACTACCCCTATTTGCCACGTTCAGATGGCTAACAATAATAATAACCTAGTTGACAGTTAATCGACTGAGTAGTGACCTATTCCATAACCACGCTCTTAAATTCTAGGCGCACTATCACTTCATGGCCACGTCTCAGCCAACGGCTCTTTCAGCTTGGATATTATCTCTTTGTTCCCTCGCTCAGCTCTTAAAAACTTGGAGACCATTCTGAATCTTAATTTATTTTGAATTCAAACTAATTCAAAAATCATCTCCATTACTTTCGGCTCATGGAGCAATTCTAGAACCTGGCCCAAATAATGACTTCACGCTAGCCCAATAGGCCCAATATCTTCATATCAACTCAATAAGCCCAAGACCTTTACCTAGCTCTTGGTTTCCTACTTTCGGCTTTATTAGCTGCAAATTCGGCTGACTTGTGAATCGACTGGCCTCTATTCGACTAGTTTCCTCCAATTGGCTGTTGTTGAATTCGGCTGACACTTAAAAATATTTTGGGTGTAAACAACAGTTTTCAGTCAAACCAAGTTAAATTACAGTAAAATAAAATTGTAATCCACAAGGTATAAGGGAACATATCAATATGTGCCCAATACCTCATGGGTCATCAAAAGTAGTTATCTTTATTTACTAAAAACAAAGATAACTGACTTAGCGGACACTCTACCCTTATCTAAACATATTCAGTATCCAGTGGGGATCCGACTAGACACAGCTAGTGACAACACCCTAATGACTCCAGAGTCCGGTTAGGACCGAACTGCTCTGATACCACCAATGTAACACCCCGTTTTCGAAGCGCTATAGTGTACTAATTTAAAACCCTAAACGAGTAATTAGGCAATATACTGAAAATAATAGTTTATTTCAAACTGAATGTATGGTCACATACATACGTAAGATTACATATTTAAGGAACCCGTGTCTAGGGCCCACGACCTATACAGATTTTGACTCACTGGCTGTGACACGTAACTGAAGAGAGAGACTCTTACTGAGTACCCTCTGTACACTCTACGATGCTGGTGATGTCTCCATCAAGTCCATATTATTCTGTTTTATGTGAAAAAGAACATACAACACAAGAAAAATAGAAGGAGCTAAGAAACACATTACACACCATAAAATCGGGAAAGCAGGGATAGAAAACATATACAAATGGCACACACTGAGGCAAGCATAACAATTCTCGCATCTATCTAGATTATGCTCACTATCCCTTAAGTCTCTACCACTATATCTAAGCCTAGCTCCACCCACTTTCTTCTCACATCCTATGGCCTTCTACATATCCTATTCATAACTACTCCGCACCATCGCTAGCTAAACTATCAGCTCTAACCTACAGTTGAGGCCTAATGGTACTCTCTCGATACTCCTATCACCTCAATAATTCATCTCAATCACAGCATAGTTAATAGTCAACATCAAAGCATATCTCAAGCATTAGACTAACACAGACAGCACATTAACTAACATATTATTTAGCAGCATAGTCACACAAATACCAATGATCATATATAATCAGCAGCATAGTTACACGATTACCAACAATCATACTTAATCAGCACCACATCAATTAACATCAGTTATCTATACTGGCATACACAGCACAACATCAATCATCAACATCTAGATTAACCCTAGTGTCGCTCAGGTGACCTGCTACTGACATGTTATCAATCAGCACACCAGCAATCACACATACCCATAAAGTAATCATAAGTCGTCCATCATAGGGTTTTCACACATCAGACAGGTTATTCCTATGGTTGAAAAAACCTCTAACAACTATCCTCAGCTATCACATGTCACAACCCTCTTCTGAGGTGTTGCGGTTATCAACCGCCAGTAGGGTTTGTGTCACCCAACGCATATTTGTAGGCACTACTCTATCCTACAATCCCTGGAGTATAAGGTTTCTTGCTCCCACCTGGTTAGAAGATCGCTGAAGTTACTATTGCTACCTGTACCTTCGAGCCCGCTACTCGTACCCTCGAACAGTGACTACTCATACCATCTCGCAGTGGCTACTCATATTCCCCCTCGAGGTCTTCTTACTAAGAGCTTTCTGATGCACAGGATCCTCACTTGAGGCAAGTGCAGAGCATACTTGCTTCTTAGAAGAAGTTCCTAAAGAGGTTTTGGCGCGAACGGGAATGAAGGGGTGAACGCCTATTTATAGGCGAGCTACAACACCATCGCGTCGCGATGGACTCATCTCACAGGGACCGTCGCGTCACGATGGTACCTTCCAGAACCCTCTGGATGTACACGTGGCAAAGATCCAAGGGTGATCACCATCGCACCGCGATGGTTACTTCACTAATCCCGTCGCGTCGCGGCAGTTCTAAGGGAAAAATATCTAATTTTTCTCCTTCTAGAAGCTTCTGGGGTGATCTGCACCTTCCTAGTGTCATTTTTGTCCTATTAAGTATTTCTAGACCTTTCCTAAGGTTTATGGCCTCACCTTATGCTCATTTCATCCCTAATTAAAGTTTTTAATATTCATATGTCACTTAATCACCACGATAATTATACCAAAAATATTATTCAAGATTATTGGAAAAATGGAATGTTACAATATGTTAAACTACTAACTCCGGTCCATATTATAAGAAACAAAACCATAATTCACATAGACCAAAGAATTACATTGAAACTTTTTTTTTCCTAATTAATACTTCTAAAAGTTGAGTTTTCTTCCAAAACTATTCCTTCTATGAAAATGGTATATAATTAATATATAGGAAGTATGTACATCTCGTTAATATAAGTCTCACATTAAATAAGGCGGTAAAAATGAAAATTAACAATTAATGCATTATAAAATTGATGTTTGTTTCTTATAATTTAGACTAAGAAAAAGGACACATCTGTTTCTTATAATATCGACCGGAGGGAGTAAAATTTTTACTATTAAATAAATTTAAACCAAAGTCTAATTTCGTTTAAAAATACACAATTTAAATTTTAAAGGAAAATGCTAATAAGTACCTTTAGGACATAGATTAAGGAATTAAAAAAGATAAGTTTGTATGAAAAATGATGCATTTATTACATCGAAATGTGTTTAATTTGTATTCTCAAGATAAACTTTTCTTTTATAGAATTCTTAACCAATGCACTTAGGACACTCGTTAGCCAGACCCAATTTTAAATTAATTAGTTCACTTTTAAATTTTACTGTTCAAAGAACATTATTTTCTCAAATCTATCTATCTATATATCTATATATATTAAAGAATGTTGTCCAAGGGCAATATTAAAATTTTTCTTTGTCCATTTATGGGTCAATTAATAATCTGACAATTTAATTAATAGTTTTAGAATAAAAAAATAGGCTTATTTTTAATTAGTGTCTTCAGTTAGTTTTTATTGCATTAAATTTTTTTAACTAATTTATGTAATAAGTGTTTCAATTAATTTATGAATTAATGGTTTTAAAGGAAAAAAATATTATAAATGATTGTGTAAAAAAACTTTATATGATAAAGTTAATTTATTTATATTTATATAAACCTAATGCTTATTTACATTTTTTATTGCATCAAAAAATTCTTATTTTTTTTACAAAATGCATGTTTATATTATATGCTATGTCAAAAAAACTTTTTTATAATTTTTAAAACATTATTTTAGTTTAATATAACAGTTTTTAAAACATTTTTACTTTTTATTTTTTTATTTTTATTTCAAATTCATAAGTCAAAAAAATATTTAAATACAAAACTGAAGTCCAAGTGTGGCGGAAGATGTTAGTTACACCAATTTCTATAAAAAAAATATAGATAAACAATAAAATGATAACATAAAAATATATTGGTAGTTGAATTTGTTTCATCTTCTATAAGGGTTTTCTATTTAATTACTTTTACTATGTATAAAGTAAATTATTGTGATTCATTGCTCTCATAAACAAAATGTAACTGATGAAGTGGGAAAAGAAAAAAACATTGGAATTTTCAGTTATAAAATAAAGATAATGCATAAGAGAATGAGCAAAATACTATTACTAATTTCAAGAAGTTGAAGAAAGGAGAGTATACAAATCACAATATAGAGAGAGAGTTTGAGTAAACCGGAAAACATGGAGAACTAAACTAAAAGGGAAATCAACACAAAAAAATCATTAGGCTATCTACGTCAAACTACCCCTCACCAGTGGCTAACTTCCATCGAACCCACCTATAATCATCTCTTTCATCACTCACCAACCGGAATACTGACTGATGAAGACCAAGGAAGCTCAAATGGAAGCCCAATAGATTCAAAGCCCAATGATGCTCTACAAGAACTTGGAGGCCTAATGACAAGGTCAAGGACTAAGAAGGCTTAAGAGGCTTTGGACAAAAAAGTCAACTATTTTCTATCTCTCAAACCAATTCCCGAAGGCCCAACTCTCAAGATAGTCCAAATAATCCAAGTTGATGAAGAACCCAATATGGGGGCATGATATCATCCTATCCGTTCTTTTTTATTTATTTAAATTAAGTATTTGAATATTTTTAAATTTCAGATTTGGTTGTATTTTCTGTTTGAAATAATTTCTGTAATAAGGTCCTACTTGTTTTGGGCTAACTAAGCACATAGGATCTTAGGAAGTGTTGTAGTTTTTCTAATTAGGCTTGGCCCATATCTTTGGGTTAGGTTTAGGCTTGGGGAGCGCTATCTTGCTACCTCCTCCAAGTAAGTTTGGCCGCAACACCATATTAGGAAAGGAGGGGGAATTGATGACCATTATGGCTATAAATAGCCTTTGTACTCTCCTTATTTGGGACTTTGGAATTCATAATTTTATTTGCACTCCATTGTGAGTCTGTGAGAGCTAGTCCTCTTAGGTTCTTGGATGAACCATCTCTGATTCTTATCAAGAGCTTCCTTTTTCTTTTGGCGAATCTACACCGGACTTATCATTCTCTTGAGAGTGTGGCGTCTTCTTCCATTTTCTTTCTTCTTTCCATTTTATTTTATTTTATTCTGGTTACTATGTTCTTATTGTTTATGCGCCATTACTCTTAAAGTTTACACCTTTAGCGCTTCAATCGTCTTGTTTTCCTTTTTATATTATTATTTGCCATTGTTAAATCAAGAACAAAGCTTGTATTTGTTCTTCCTTCTTCAATAAAAGTTGTGCAAGTTTGAGGATTAAGGACTCTATTCCTAAAGTTCTCATTTTTATTCATTCATAATCCTTATAACAAGAGTCGATTCAAGGACGATCCGTTAAAAACAATATGCATCCATCTTGGATCATATCATGTGGTATCAGAGCCTGGATCCTAGAATTGACAAAGTTCTTGTTTTTATTGTGTACTGTTCTTATTGCTTTTCAACACCAAGCACAGTTGCTTGAGTGCCATATTAGTACACATATTTCAGATCATTTTGATCAACGTCATTTCCAAAGGATTGACAACATTCTTTACATTCTGCTCTTTAATTCCAGTCTTTTACTTTCTACTCTTTTAATTTTTGTCCTTTATTTTCTGTCCTCAAATTCCAGTTCTTTATTTCCTGCTATTTATTCCAGTCCTTTATTCTTTTGCGCAATTTACAGCTGTAATCAATTACTTCCATATTCATTGCTGTTTATGTTTTATAGCACCTGACTTGAAAAGGAAACTTATAATCACACAGTTGGCATAACAATTTAAACTGATATTTCAAGAACCAAATTTAAGTGCAAAAAAAAAAAAAGAGAGAAAAAATATTTAAAAAAATCCTATATTTTTAAAAAAAAAAAAAAAAAGAAGCTGCCCCTTGCACTTAACAAGATTAAATTTTGTTTACCATTGTGGATTTCATTAAGAGTGGTGCTGTAATTCATACCATTTTGCGCAATTTTCTTCTCATTCTCCCATTTCAATTTTTTGTCTTCTTTGCATTTTTTTGAGTTGTATCTTTTCCTTGTTAGCTTTTCTCGCTTGTCTTTTTAAATTCTTTTAAGTTTTGTCTAGAGTTGTATTCATTTCTTCAAACTTATGAGTGATTAACTCTTATGAATATCGTCACGTTTGTAAGGAACTTTTGGTAATTGAAACGCGAGAAGGTTTATTTAAGAACTCAAAGAAACTTGAGGGGTAAAAGGCAAGAGCGTTTTCATTAAACAAAAGCCTATTTGTGTGAAACACGAGCGGATTCCATCTAAAAAGTGTAAACACGTGAGAAGAGTGGAAAGGGGTCTTTCTTTTGATCTTTTTAATTTTTCTCGTCCAAAGATGAGTGGAGGAAGTGCACCCCCATCCCCTAGGACAACCCAATTGATGCAATACCTAGCACAAGAGTTAAACAAAGGGTTAGACAAAGTTCAAGCAGAATTCAACACAAGGTTGGATGAAAGGAGTAGAGGTTCTCAACATGAAACCTCGCATGGGGATAAAGATGACTATGATTCGGGTAGGGAAAGGAGAACCAGGAGGAACCATGATAGGAAAAGGAGACATGGGAGGCATGATGATAGGAGACATAGGAGGTATAGGAGTGATGAGAGGGAAGGAGACCTAGGAGGAGTTAAGACCCAAATACCTTCTTTCAAGGGAAATAATGACCCTGAAGCCTACCTAGAGTGGGAGACCAAAATAGAGCAAATCTTTTCCTGTCACCGTTATAATGAAGAGAGGAAGGTGAAGGTTGGAGTTTTCTGATTATGCTCTAATTTGGTGGGACCAAGTACAAAAGGAGAGGGAAAGGAATAGGGATTACCCCATAGATACTTGGGAGGAGATGAAGACTTTGATGAGAAAAAGGTTTGTACCTTCGTGGTACGATAGGGAGTTACACAATAAACTCCAAAGACTTACCCAAGGGAGTAAGAGTGTGGATGAGTACCACATGGAGATGGAGGTAGCCTTGATAAGGGCAAATATCAATGAAGATTGGGAGGCTACCATGTCTCGTTTCCTTCACAACCTAAATCGTGAGATAGGAGACATTGTGGAGTTGCATCACTATGAAGAGCTTGATGAGTTGGTCCACCAAGCCATAAAGGTGGAACAACAACTCAAAAGGAAGGCATGGAGGAAATCTTCTTCCACCTTCAAACCCCTTACTTGGAAGGATAAGCAACCCAAGGAAGGTTCCTCTCCCACAGCCTAAGGAAGTTATGAACTCTAAAAACTCTAAAACTTTTCCTTCTACTAATGCTTCTTCTTCTTCTTTTGATTTTAAGCATAGGAACATCAAATGTTTCAAATGTCTGGGGAATGGCCATAAGGCCAATGAGTGCCCAAACAGAAGGACAATGGCGATGAGAGGTGGGCATATCTCAAGTGACTCATGCCCGGGCTCCCCTCCCGAAAGTGAAAAGGAAGAAGAATATGAGACCTTAGCTCATGATGGTGACTTGCTAATGATAAGGAGACTCTTATGGAGTCAAATTGTGCCAAATGAGTTAGACCAAAGGGAGAACATTTTCCATACAAGGTGCATCATCCAAGGAAAAGTATGTTCCTTAATAATTGATGGGGAAAGTTGCACTAATGTGGCCAACACTCGTTTGGTAAGAAAACTTGAACTTCAAACTATTCCTCATCCCCGGCCATACAAGCTTCAATGGTTGAGTGAAAATGGTGAGTTAATAGTTAATCAGTAAGTGTTGGTAAGTTTGTCCATTGGTAAATATCAAGATGATATCTTATGTGATGTTGTTCCCATGGAGGCTGACCATGTTTTTCTTGGAAGGCCTTGGCAGTTTGACAAACATGCTATTCTTGATGGTTTTACTAATAAATACTCTTTTGTGCATAATTCTTTGAAAATTACCCTTGTGCCTCTTACTCCTAAACAGATTTGTGAAGACCAAGTGACGCTGAGACTTAGGCGAGAAGAAAAGAAGAAGGCCACAAAGGGAAAATCAAATGGGGAAGAAAAAAGTGGGGATAAAAAAAATATCGAATGTTTAATTACCAGGAAGAGTGAGATAAAAAGGGCTTGCTTTGCAAAGCAAGAGATGTACGTTTGTGTGTACAAGGACTTGTATTTGAATCATAACTCTAACCCTCTACCTAGTAAAGAAGAGTCTCTTTTGCAGGGTTTTGAAGATGTCTTCTCAAAGAGTGTTCCTCCCGGACTACCTCATTTAAGGGGTATTGAGCATTAAATGGATTTCATTCCGGGAGCATCATTGCCTAATAGGCCCGCCTATAGGACCAATCCTGAGGAAACAAAGGAAATTCAGAAGCAAGTGGTGGAATTGCTCCAAAAAGGTTAGGTAAGAGAAAGCTTAAGTCCTTGTGTCGTTCCCGTCATTCTTGTCCCTAAGAAGGACGACACTTGGCGCATGTGTACTGATTATCGGGCTGTAAAATATAGGCACCCCATCCCTAGGCTAGATGATATGCTTGATGAATGACGGGAAGGTATAATATCTAAGGTTGATTTGAAGAGTGGGTACCATCAAATTAGGATGAGGGAAGGGGATGAGTGGAAGACAGCCTTTAAGACTAAGCATGGATTGTATGAATGGTTGGTAATGCCTTTTGGACTTACAAATGCACCTAGTACCTTCATGAGGTTGATGAACCATGTATTAAGAAAGTTTCTAGGCAAATTTATAGTGGTGTACTTTGATGACATTCTGATCTATAGTATAACCTTAGAAGAGCACCTAGAACACCTTAGGGCTGTGATAGTGTGCTTAGGAAAGAAAAGTTGTATGCTAATTTAGAGAAGTGTGTCTTTTGTACCGACCATGTAGTGTTTTTAGGCTTTACTGTAAGTGCTAAAGGAGTGCAAGTGGATGAAGAAAAAATTAAAGCCATTAGGGAGTGGCCTACCCCTAAGTCAGTGAGTGAGGTGAGAAGCTTCCCTGGGCTAGCTAGTTTCAATAGAAGGTTCGTAAAGGATTTTAGCACCATAACCGCCCCTTTGAATGAAGTCGTACAGAAGAATGTGAGCTTTAAGTGGGGGGAAGCACAAGAGAGAAGCTTTAACACACTTAAAGAAAAACTTACTCATGCACCCATTCTTGCATTACTTGATTTTTCTAGGTCCTTTGAACTTGAGTGTGATGCATCTAATGTGGATATTGGGGCTGTTTTACTTTAGGGAGGTCATCCAATTGCATACTTTAGTGAGAAATTGCATGGTGTTGTTTTGAACTATTCCAATTATGACAAAGAGTTGTATGCACTTATAAGGGCTTTGCACACTTGGCAGCACTATCATTTGCCAAAAGAATTTGTAATTCATAGTGATCATGAGTCACTAAAATATTTGAAAGGGCAATGTAAGCTTAATAAAAGGCAAGCTAAATGGGTAGAATTTCTTGAACAATTCCCCTATGTGATCAAGCACAAGCAAGGTAAGGTAAATGTAGTGGCTGATGCACTCTCTAGAAGGTATACCTTACTCTCCACTCTTGAAACAAATATGCTTGGTTTTGAGCACATAAAGGAGTTGTATGTGCATGATGATGATTTCTCCAAAGTATATGCTATTTGTGAAAAGGGGGCGCATAAAGGGTTCTTTAGGCATGATGGGTTTTTATTCAAGGAAAAATATTGATGTGTGCCTAAATGCTCGTTGCGTGAACTCTTACTTAGGGAAGCACATGAGGGGGGACTAATCAGTCATTTTGGGATCCAAAAGACTTTGGACATATTGCATGAGCATTTTTATTGGCCTGGCATGAAGCATGATGTGCATAGAATTTGTGATAGATGCATTGTTTGTAAAAGGGCCAAGTCAAAGGTAATGCCTCATGGACTTTATACCTCCTTACCTATCCCGGATTCTCCTTGGATTGACTTGTCTATGGACTTTGTGCTAGGTCTTCCCCGCTCTAAAAGGGGGAGAGACTCAATTTTTGTAGTTGTTGACAGGTTTTTCAAGATGTCCCACTTTATTCCTTGCCATAAGGTAGATGACGCCACTCATGTGGCAGACTTGTTCTTCAAGGAAATTGTAAGACTACATGGAATGCCCACGAGCATAGTCTCTGACAGGGACTCCAAGTTCCTTAGTCACTTTTGGAGGGCTCTTTGGAACAAATTGGGGACTAAGCTGTTATTTTCTGCCACTTGCCACCCACAAACTGATGGGCAAACTGAAGTGATGAATAGGACCCTATCGACCTTGCTTTGGTCCATCATCAAGAGAAACATCAAAACATGGGAAGAATGCTTACCTCTTGTTAAATTTTCTTATAATAGGGTCGTTCATTCTACTACTAGCTTTTCTCCTTTTGAAATTGTATATGGATTTAATCTTCTCACCCCTTTGATTTACTGCCTCTACCTGATATTTATTCTTTGAATCATAGGGATGGAAAGGCAAATGCAGAATATGTGAGGAAGCTCCATGAAAAAGTCAAGTCCCAAATTGAAAAGAAGATGGAGCAATATGCTAGGCAAGCCAACAAAAGAAGAAAGCGAGTTGTCTTTGAACCGGGAGATTGGATCTGGGTGCATATGAGGAAGGAAAGGTTTCCTTCACAAAGGAAATCAAAGCTCTCACCTAGAGGAGATGGTCCCTTCCAAATCATAGAAAAGATCAATGATAATGCCTACAAAGTTGACCTACCCGGTGACTATGGAGTTATTGCAACATTTAATGTGGCTGACTTATGTCCTTTTGATGTAGGTGATGAAGGATTAAATTCGAGGACGAATTCTTTCGAAGGGGGAGGGCATGATGAAGACCAAGGAAGATCAAATGGAAGCCCAATAGATGAACGTGAACACAAGAAGGGGGGTTGAATTGTGTTGAAAACTTTTCGCAAACTTTAAGTTAAAAACACTTAGAACACAGGTTTTTCAAAACAGTTTGTATATCGGACGCTGGATATAAACCGGACGCTGAAAAGCAGTTTGTGAAAACTTGTTTTTAACACAGTAAGATAAAGATAAATATAAAGCAGTAAAGCAGTAAAGCAAGAGACACAGAGATTTATACTAGTTCACTACCAAACTGGTAGCTACGTCTAGTCCCTTCGTTCCTGAAGGATTTTCCACTATAATCAAATGATTACAAAACCTTAAGAGTATTCTACTGTCACAACCTTGACAATACTCTCAACTTCTCAAAACGACTCAGTACATTCGAGCCTCTGAGGGAACAGCCTTAACTAGGCCAAAACAACTTTTACAAGTAAGCTGAATACAAGCAAAAATAACTCTCACAGAGAGGATAAAAATTAAGCTCAATATAGAAATGCTTTCTAAAAGAAAGTGTTGGACGCTGAGTTCAGTTCTTGTAGTCCAGAGATTTGGCTCGAAACTTGATTGCTCACAGAAGCAGTGCTTTCAGAGTATTGACTCTTTGTAGTGTATAGCAACAGTGCTTGTTCTCAGTAAATGAAGCAATATTCTCTTGTAGAGTTTTCGGCAGTTTCTTCAATGGATACCTTGGGGTATTTATAGGAGTTATAAAGGATATTACCGTTACAGTAAAAATGGCTCCTTTCCATTGAGTGAGATAATTTCAAAAAGCTGTCTCTTTCTTCCTTTCCAGAGAATATCTCAGTAGTACGCATTACCATTTTTGTACCTTGCTTTTCACAATTGCTTGTACGATTTTTGTCTTTTAGCTAAAGGTGTCACCTTTGATACCTCGTACAACAATTTTAGCGCATAAGATCAAATTCGAAATCCGTTCCAGAAGCTTCTGAGAGGAAGAGCAACTACGTGATCATC
Source organism: Calophaca sinica (assembly GCA_037113605.1). NCBI lineage: Eukaryota > Viridiplantae > Streptophyta > Magnoliopsida > Fabales > Fabaceae > Calophaca > Calophaca sinica. The sequence goes on from CM073730.1 coordinate 49,654,093, forward strand.
ACGTGATTTAAAAATGAAGTTCAGACGCTCGCTCAGAACAGGAAGGTCGGACGCTCGTAGCAAATGGATAAGCTTTGTGTCACAAAAGGTTAATTCCAGACGCTCACAAAGATAGTATACTAGGATGAGCCGGATGCTGACACATTGAGTGTATCCTTCTCTTGTGAACTTCTTCCTTCTTGCTTAAGTGGCTTAGAAGTATATGTAATATTAGTATCTGCACACTTCAAGAATTGTTAGAACAGAAATTGTTCTCTTGTGAATACTTTGTTATCATCAAAATCAATGAGGGTCTAAAATTCTCAATCGTTTAGGTTCCAACAATCTCCCCCTTTTTGATGATGACAAATATCCAAGGTTGATGAACAATTTTAAGTTTCAAATAAGAGTTTTAAGGGTCTCCCCCTGAATTCAACAACTTAGATAAGTATAGCAATAAAAGACACTGAGATTTAGATAAGTATAGCAATAAAAGACGCTGAGATCGGATGCTGAAATGATGTTATGAATGATTGATTAGCATGAATATCTATCTATCCTTAGCGTTCATCAAGCCTTTCTTAGCATGTGTAACTATTCATTTATCCATAGCGTGTTTATCTTAGCGTCCATCAAGCCTTTCTTTTACTCCCCCTTTTGTCATCAGACAAAAAGAGTGTAAAAACACATCATAGTCAAAAAAACAAAATAGAAGAAAAATTTGAGTAATAAAGTCACAATATAATTGTACCAAAAATCAAGTAATATCACTCAGTACCACAAAAAAATTTAAAACAAAACAAAGTTTAAGGGTTTTGAGGTAGTAGGTTGATTCGTTCCATGATGAGTTTCAGTTGCATTTCAAGCTCAGGAACTTTCAAACAGGTTGCCTTCATGGTTTCAAATTCCTCCTTAGGAATTGTAACCATTTCCACTGACGATGTGGAGGGAGCAGATTCAGCTTCTGGTACACTGGCAACACCTGTAGCTTCTGAATTCATCTTCTTATGGATTTCAAGAACAGTTTGAGACAATTCAGATTTTATCTTCTTCCTATCCTTTGCCCATTGGAAATAATTATCTCCTGGTGGAAACCATTTGATAATTGTTCCAAGTTTTCTTCTTTCAGACTCATATAGGGCTTCATTTCTTTGCTTAACCAGATCAGGAAACAGAAGATAATTGAAGATCATTTCTCTGTGTTGAAGAATGTCTCTGGCATATCCATCAAATTTTTCTGCAGCAGCTTCTCCAAACACATTGCCTAAGAAGACACTAAGGGCATCAAAGGAAAAGTTGAGGCCTTCATTTTCAGCAATAAAGAGTCTTCTCAAAATTTCTCTGTCATCCTTGTCAATAGTCAGAGGCTCAAAACTAGGCATAATGGCTTTGTCTTTCCAAGACGCAGACCATTGCATCCAGCCAAATCCATTGTAAAAGTGTTTCCAAACAAGATCCCATGGAGCATATAGCTTCACCAAGTTGAGCGGTCTAATCACAGAACATATGAACATATCGTCAAAATGAGCAGTTCCATGATTGGATTCAGGTACCTTCTCGATGATGCCAACAGTAGGGATTGTTGCCTTCTCTGCATTACAGTAGTTGGATGATCCAGTTCTCCATTGATCTTTCTTCAGAGCACTCAGATAATACCTTTTGGCATGATCTTCAGAGATTTTCTTTACTGGAAGCTGGGTGACCTCTTTGACCTTGTAGTCTCTGGGCGCTTTCTCATATTCCTTAGGCCCTATCTTACTGAATGGCATTTTGCCAGGTGCAGCTTCCTTTCTTTTTCCAGGAATAGACCAAGGTAACCACCTTTGCCTATCTGGAACAATCTTTATAGAGACAGATGATTGGTCTCTATATTGTCTAATGACTTCAAGCCTTTTTTGCTCATAGCAATGAGCCATCATACAGGCTTCAGCTTCTGTAATCCATCTACCATATTCCTCTAATGTAAGAGGTTCATTCTGGGGTAGGAACCTTGGTACATCAACAGAAAAGGGGATAGCCCTGCTGTTTGGTTTGGGTCTCAGCCTTCCTTTAAAAGACATCTCAACATTGTCTTTTCCATCCTTGAAGACAGCATTCATTGGAGGAGGTATCTCCAGTCTTGAAACTCCGGAAGTGAAGGTCTTCAAGTGCCATACAGATGGGTGATTGTAGATAGAGTTATATGACTCATATCTAACAAATTTTGGTCTAATGTCAAGAGAGACAGGTTTCTTTGGAATTAGAGGAGTAGTTTTTGTTGTCACCTTTGTGATATTGTCCTTGGGAGGAATGTAGGGTTTGAAAGGATTAAATGGAGGGATTTTGAAAAGGAGGTTAAAAGGATGAGAATGAAGCTTGGAAATGTATGAAGTGAGGGAGGTATATGTGGAGGTTTGAGGTGAGGAGATGGTGAGTGTATTGGTCTGTTTGGGTAGGTTGTTTGATGGCTATGGAAGTGGTTGTGTTTACGGTTTTTACGTACGGGTTTGAATGGTTGATGGTTGTGCAATGAGATATAGGTGGAGCAAGAATGGTATTATCTGTTTCAAAAACAGATACAGAATCATCGTGAGAATTCAGTACCTTTGGTTCAAGCTCGCATCGCTCGACCAATCTCTTCGGTCTGTCTAGGGGCGTAATTTGAGGCGGACGATGAATTGCCTTCTTTTGTGCACCGGACGCTGAAACTTGTTTCTCGCCTTCCGCTTGCTTCTTTTCATCGGGACCGACCGATGGGAACGTGGTCCTCATCTTCTCGATTCAGTCTTTCTTTAGGTGCGTAAACCACCTTCGCTTCTTGCTTCTTGTCCTCTTCCGAGAATCGAAGTCCTTTTCACACCGCCATCGAGCTTACGGTGGTTTTGTCAATAGTAGACTTCTTGCTAAGAGAGGACCAGATTCTATTCCCTGTTCCTTTTTCACCTTCTTCATTTGTTCACCAAAGGATCAATTTCATTACGACCAAGCCGTTAACTCAAGATGTCAGAATCACAACACTTTCGGTGCCAAAATACTTCACCTTTTCTTGATCCGCAAAGCGATCGGCTTGTTTACAACCGCATTCTTGGTCATCATCTTAGTGAGCGTAACACCATAAGGAATGCACTTGTAGGTGTTCTTCTTGTCAGAACTCCTTTCCTCGAATTAACCAAAGGCATTAATCAAAGTTGTCAGAATCAATCTTGGCGGGTTTACCTTGTTACCAGCCATGTAGTGCCTCATAATGAACTTCTGTTCATAGTTCACTATGTCACTAGAGCCAGCCTTCAACCAGACGCTCTTGGTGATTATCTTGTGAAGAACTCTGTAATGACTCTTCAAATTCTTTGCAGTAGGAGTTTCACCAGATTCTTTCAACTGTTTATTGTTCTCAAACAAATCCCCATTGACCTTCTCAAGGCCATGAAATGCATCAGCCCAATCTGTGTAGTAAACAATACCTTCACAAGGACAACCAGTGACTTCAGAAATATTGGTAACGGTAAAAATGAACTTGTAACCTCTCACAGTTCCTTCAAAAATACCACCTTGATGTAAACGAGCGTTACCCCAAAATTCCTTGATAGCAGTAACTAGAACCTCAACCTGGTTCCAAAAGAAATAGTGTTCCCAACCCATTGCCTTGAAACCATTGTAGAAGTCGAAGCCATAGAGTTTGAACTTCTCTAAATCAACTCGATTTTCCAACAAAACTTTTCCTTCAGCCATAGTGTCGTAAATAGCAGTATACTCAGAGGTTGTTACACCAGACATGATTGCAGTTGAGAGATAGAGTAATGGAGGTTTAGGGTTTTAGGACAGTCACGAAGAGAAGAGAAGGAAAACTGTTTTTCAGACTGAAAACAGAGAGAGTGATTGTGGAGCGAAAAAGAAGGAGTAGTGGGAAGGTTTTGTAATTAGTACAGTTACTTTTCAAAAAAAAACTCTTCATTATCCGAGTAATAAAAATAAATTTTAAAAAAAATTAAAAAAAGATACCTCTTTTCATTAAATGCAGTTGCCAAAATAAAGCAAAAGATTTTATTGAAAACGTAAATAATCATGACTCAGATTAGGTGAGATGAGACGCTTAAGTTTCACACGAGCTTACCACGTGTGTGTTTCGGATTCTCATAGCCGATTCATCGGATGCTGAGTTATGATGCAGTTGACATATAAAAAATGTTTATTCGTGTGATGATGATGTCATACCAGATGCTCAAATGATATCTATCATAAGACGCTGAGATTAATCATTCTTTTATAAGATGGAAATTTAAATTTCTTCTTATAAAATTGAATCTATCTTCAGCAAGGGGTTTTGTAAGAATGTCAGCCCACTGGTGATCAGTGTCTACAAATTTGATTTCAAGTGTCCCCTTCTGAACATAGTCTCTTATAAAATGATGTTTAATCTCAATGTGCTTTGCTCTAGAATGCAATATAGGATTTTTAGTGAGACATATGGCAGATGTATTATCACAAAAGATAGGAATGTTATTATCTTTTATCAAGTAGTCTTCAAGTTGATACTTCATCCACAGAAGTTGAGAACTGCAACTTGCTGCTGAGATGTATTCAGCTTCCGCTGTTGAGAGTGCAATAGTGCTTTGTCTTTTGCTTGACCAAGACACAAGATTAGCTCCAAGGAACTGGCAGCCTCCACTTGTGCTCTTTCTTTCAATTCGGTCTCCAAAGAAAGTCAGCATCACGTAAACCTACTAATTTGTAATCTTTTGATTTCTTATAAAGCAAACCAAGATTAGTAGTTCCTTGCAAATATCTCAATATTCTTTTAACAAAGACTTAGGTGTGATTCTCTAGGATCCGATTGAAATCTAGCACACAGCAGACGCCGAACATAATGTCAGTCTTGAAGCCGTAAGATAAAGTAGAGATCCAATCATACCTCTGTACATTTTCTCGATCTACCTTCTTACCAATTTCATCTTTACTAAGAGTGCGGTAGGATGCATAGGTGTACACATAGGCTTGCAATCCAAAGATCTTGAATTTCTTCAATAATTCTTTGATATATTTGCTTTGATGTATATAGATACCATCACTGCATTGCTTGATTTGTATTCCAAGGAAAAACTTTAATTCTCCCATCATGCTCATCTCAAATTCAGCCTGCATAAGCTTAGAAAATTCTTTGCAAAGGCTTTCATTAGTGGCTCCAAAAATGATATCATCAACATAGATTTGAACAAGTATGAAATGCTTGTTAGAAGATTTTCTGAAAAGAGTAGTGTCAACTAAACCTCTTGTAAATCTATTTTCCATTAAAAAGGAACTTAGTCTATCATACCATGCTCTGGGAGCTTGCTTAAGACCATATAGAGCCTTTTTAAGTTTAAAAACATGTTCTGGAAATTCAATATCTTCAAAACCAGGAGGTTGTTTAACATAAACTTCCTTAGTTATAAAACCATTTAGAAAAGCACTTTTCACATCCATTTGATATAGTGTTATCTCATGATGTGCTGCAAATGAAAGTAAAATTCGAATAGCTTCTAGTCTTACAACAGGTGCAAAAGTTTCAGTGAAATCAATACCTTCTTCTTGTGAGTAACCTTGAGCAACTAACCTTGCTTTATTTCTCACAACTTTACCATCTTCATCAAGCTTATTTCTAAATACCCATTTAGTACCAATAGCTTGCTTATCTTCTGGTAGAGTGACTAGCTTCCATACATCATTTCTTTGGAACTGATTTAGCTCATCTTGCATTGCTAGAATCCACCCTTCATCTTCCAATGCTTGATCAATCGTCTTAGGTTCCATTTCAGAGAGAAGTGCAAAATCAGCATGCTCCTTGAAAGACGATCTGGTTCGTACCTTATCACCAGGTTCTCCTATGATTTGATCTTTTGGATGATTGGTTTTGTACTTCCAGCTTTTTCTTGCTTCAGCTTCTGCTTGAGTAGAATTCTTCGTCTTGTCACAACCAGATGATGAAGATGCACATTCACCGTCTGACTTGTCACCGAGGTTCAATTCTGAAAATAACTCATCTAGCTCTGACATAGCAGTGTCAGGCTTCTTATCATCAAACTTGACATGAATGGACTCTTCAACTGTCAAAGTTTCTTTGTTGTATATTCTAAAAGCTTTAGATCTTTCAGAGTATCCCAAAAGATTCCTTTGTCAGCCTTGGAATCAAACTTACCAAGCTGATATTTAGTATTCAAAATATAACAACTACAACCAAAAGGATGAAAGTAAGAAATGTTTGGTTTTCTACCTTTCCACAATTCATAAGGAGTCTTATTCAAAATAGGTCTTATAAGAATTCTATTTTGAATATAGCAAGCTGTGTTTACTGCTTCTGCCCAAAAATGTTTCGCAATATCAGCTTCATTGATCATGGTCCTGGCCATTTCCTGGAGGGACCTATTTTTCCTTTCTACAACACCATTTTGTTGAGGTGTTCTAGGAGAGGAGAAATTGTGGGAGATGTCATTTTCTTCACAAATTTTTTGAAAGTTCTCATTTTCAAATTCTCCCCCATGATCACTTCTAATAGCAGAAATACAGATGCCTTTTTCATTTTGAACTGATTTGCGAGAATCTGATAAATACCTTAAAAGACTCATCCTTGTGGGCAAGGAATTTAACCCATGTCCATCTAGTAAAATCAGCAACAATGACTAATCCATATTTCTTTCCAGTTAAAGAAATTTGTCCTTGTGGGACCAAAAAGATCAAGATGTAAAAGTTCAAGTGGTCTAGAGGTCGAAACAACATTTTTAAATGAAAGGAAGTTTTAACTTGTTTTCCTCTTTGACAAGCCTCACGCAGGGCATCAGATTGGAACTTAAGATTTGGTAAGCCTCTAACAAGATTGTGCTTGTTTAATTTTGAGATTAACCTCAAATTGGCATGACCCAATCTTTTGTGCCAAATCCATTGCTCATTTTCAATGCATATAAGACACTTGACATCTTGTTTTGCAAGTTCGTAAAGATCAACTTTATAAATGTTTTGTTTCCTCTTTGCTGTAAAGAATATAGATCCATCATTTTTGCTTTTTACTGAACATCCATTTTCTGTAAAGACAACATTATAACCACTGTCACATAATTGACTTATGCTCAATAGATTATGTTTCAGTCCTTCAACATATAAAACATTATCAATAGAAGGAAGAGAGCCTTTACCTATGCGACCAATTCCAACTATTTTACCTTTCTGGTTTCCTCCGAAACCAACGAATCCAGCTTCTCTAGGTCTTAGTTCTTGGAACATATGCTTTTCTCCCGTCATGTGATGCGAGCATCCACTGTCTAAGTACCAAGATAGGTGTGTTGACTTTGTTGCTAAGCAAGTCTGCAACATAGACTATTTTATCTTTAGGTACCCATATCTTTTTGGGTCCTTTCTTGTTAGTTCTTGAAGGATACTTGTCCTTCTTAGTTGTAAACACAGTACACGCACTTTTCAAATGACCAGATTTATTGCAGTAAGTATAATGCAAACATTTACTATGATTATTGGATTTATCAGATGCTGAATCATTTTATAAAAGAGGTTCATCTGATATATAACCAAGACCATGAGTTGTCTTTTTACTGACACCCCAAATCATAGAAGCTTGCTTGCTTCGAGTTACACTCTCTGCAAGAAACTTTTGAAAAGCATGTTCATAGTCATTTGATTTGCAGTTAGGATTGCCTGTAACTACAGAGCTTTTGACTTGAGAGCTCTCAGCTTCTGGTTACTTGTTGGCTTCCAGACGCTGGTTATCCACCAGACGCTGATTTTCAGTTTTCAGCTTCTGGTTCTCTTCATTGAGTACAGAGTTTTCATTGTGTAAAGAATGAAAATCTTGTGTTAGTTTTGAATATTTCTTTTTCAAATTCTTATACTCAATAGAGAGAGTGGCAGAATCCTTTAACAGATCATCAAATGCAAGTTGAAGTTCAGAATAAGAATCATATATTATTACCTCTTCAACTTCTTCTTCTGAATCAAGATCAGTGTCTGCCATGAGGGCAATATGAGCTTCTTCTTCTTTATCTTCCTCAGAGGAGGATAAGGCAAGATCTTCCCATGTTGCCATGAGACCTTTCTTCTTCTTCTTGAAGGAGCTTCTTGTGGACTTTTCCTTAAGATTAGGACACTCGGATTTGAAATGTCCAGGCTTCTTACATTCATAGCAAATGACATGGGCTTTGTCCTTATCTTTGATTTCCTTCTTGTCCTTTGTATCTATCTTCTGAAACCTCCTTCTAAAGTTTCTCTTCTTCCACATTCTCTGGATGTTCTTAGATATGAAAGCTAGCTCATCGTCTGATCCATCATAATCTCCTTCTGAAGCTTCATCATCTGATTCTTCTTCTTCAGCCTGAAAAGCTTTAGAAGTACTAGGTTTATGTTGATTAACTCTTAAAGCAATAGACTTACTCTTCTTGGTAGGTTCTTCTTCATTTAGCTCAAGTTCATGAGCTTTCAAAGAACTCATAAGATCTTCAAGCCGAAGGACATTTAGATCTTTTGCTTCTTGAATAGCAGTGACTTTGGGTCTCCACTGCTTAGTCAAACTTCTCAAGATCTTTCTCACATGGTCAGGTGTAGTATAACTTTTTCCAAGGGCCTGCAACCCATGAACAAGTGTTTGGAACCTTCCAAACATAGTTTCAATGTTTTCTCCATCTTTCATTTTGAATAGCTCATACTGGCGAACCATCATGCTAGCCTTTGCTTCTCTTACTTGGGCAGAACCCTCATAAGACAAAACAAGAGAATCCCATATTTCTTTGGCAGTATCAAACTTACCACATTTATCATATTCTATTTCTGTCATAGCACAGATAAGAATAAATCTAGCCTTCTGATTTGTTTGATATCTCTTTTTCTGATCATCAGTCCAGTTTTCCCTAGGTATTACAACACCAAAGGCATTAGCGGGAGAAATGTATCCATTTTCAACTATATCCCACAAATCAAGATTTTGTGCCTTAAGGAATGCTTTCATCTTATCTTTCCAGTAATCAAATTTTTCTCCATTGAATAGAGGAGGACGGTTCATATGACCACCTTCAGCAGACATGTTCACAGTAGGATCTTTACTCTTAACGCTGTTAAGTGCTCAACTAAGAAGCCGAGCTCTGGTACCAACTGAACGTGAACACAAGAAGGGGGTTGAATTGTGTTGAAAACTTTTCGCAAACTTTAAGTTAAAAACACTTAGAACACAGGTTTTTCAAAACAATTTGTATATCGGACGCTGGAAATAAACCGGACGCTGAAAAGTAGTTTGTGAAAACTTGTTTTTAACACAGTAAGATAAAGATAAATATAAAGCAGTAAAGCAAGAGACATAGAGATTTACACTAGTTCACTACCAAACTGGTAGCTACGTCTAGTCCCTTCGTTCCTGAAGGATTTTCCACTATAATCAAATGATTACAAAACCTTAAGAGTATTCTACTGTCACAACCTTGACAATACTCTCAACTTCTCAAAACGACTCAGTACATTCGAGCCTTTGAGGGAACAGCCTTAACTAGGCCAAAACAACTTTTACAAGTAAGTTGAATACAAGCAAAAATAACTCTCACAGAGAGGATAAAAATTAAGCTCAATATAGAAATGCTTTCTAAAAGAAAGTGTCGGACGCTGAGTTTAGTTCTTGTAGTCCAGAGATTTGGCTCGAAACTTGATTGCTCACAGAAGCAGTGCTTTCAGAGTATTGACTCTTTGTAGTGTATAGCAACAGTGCTTGTTCTCAGTAAATGAAGCAATATTCTCTTGTAGAGTTTTCGGCAGTTTCTTCAATGGATACCTTGGGGTATTTATAGGAGTTATAAAGGATATTACCGTTACAGTAAAAATGGCTCTTTTCCATTGAGTGAGATAATTTCAAAAAGTTGTCTTTTTCTTCCTTTCCAGAGAATATCTCAGTAGTACACATTATCGTTTTTGTACTACCTTGCTTTTCACAATTGCTTGTACGATTTTTGTCTTTTAGCTAAAGGTGTCACCTTTGATATCTCGTACAACAATTTTAGCGCATAAGATCAAATTCGAAATCCGTTCCAGAAGCTTCTGAGAGGAAGAGCAACTACGTGACCATCACGTGATTTAAAAATGAAGTTCAGACACTCGCTCAAAACAGGAAGGTCGGACGCTCGTAGCAAATGGATAAGCTTTGTGTCACAAAAGGTTAATTCCATACGCTCACAAAGACAGTATACTAGGATGAGCCAGATGCTGACACATTGAGTGTATCCTTCTCTTGTGAACTTCCTCCTTCTTGCTTAAGTGGCTTAGAAGTATATGTAATATTAGTATCTGCACACTTCAAGAATTGTTAGAACAGAAATTGTTCTCTTGTGAATACTTTGTTATCATCAAAATCAATGAGGGTCTAAACTTCTCAATCGTTTAGGTTCCAACAATAGATTCAAGGCCCAATGATGCTCTACAAGGACTTGGAGGCCCAATGACAAGGTCAAGGACTGAGAAGGCTAAAGAGGCTTTGGACAAAGAAAGCAACTATTTTCTATCTCTCAAACCAATTCCCGAAGGCTCAACTCTCAAGATAGTCCAAATAGTCCAAGTTGATGAAGAACCCAATGTGGGGGCATGATATCATCCTATCTGTTCTTTTTAATTTATTTAAATTATGTAGTTGAATATTTTTAAATTTCAGATTTGGCTGTATTTTCTGTTTGAGGTAATTTCTGTAATAAGGTCCTACTTGTTTTGGGCTAACTAAGCACATATGATCTTAGGAAGTGTTGCAGCTTTTCTAATTGGGCTTGACCCATATCTTTCGATTAGGTTTAGGCTTGGGGAGCGCTATCTTGCTGCCTCCTCCAAGTAAGTTTGGCCGCAACACCATATTAGGAAATGAGGGGGAGTTGATGACTATTATGGCTATAAATAGCCTTTGTACTCTCCTTATTTGGGACTTTGGAATTCATAATTTTATTTGCACTCCATTGTGAGTCTGTGAGAGCTAGTCCTCTTAGGTTCTTGGATGAACCATTTCTGATTCTTATCAAGAGCTTCATTTCTCTTGTGACGAATCTACACCGGACTTATCACTCTCTTGAGAGTGTGGCGTCTTCTTCCATTTTCTTTCTTCTTTCCATTTTATTTTATTTTATTCTGGTTACTATGTTCTTATTGCTTATGCGCCATTACTCTTAAAGTTTACACCTTTAGCTCTTCAATCGTCTTGTTTTCCTTTTTATATTATTATGCGTCATTGTTAAATCAAGGACAAAGCTTGTATTTGTTCTTCCTTCTTCAATAAAAGTTGCGCAAGTTTGAGGATTGAGGACTCTATTCCTAAAGTTCTCATTTTTATTCATTCATAATCCTTATAACAAGAGTCGATTCGAGGACGATCCGTTAAAAACAATATGCATCCATCTTGGATCATATCACTAACCTCTTTTGCTAATTTCTCCACATTGAAACCACTATTACATTATGTAAATAGAGGAAGAAGTACACAAAGCCCATGTACGATGAGTTTCCAACAAAACACTTAGTTTTCTTTGCCTAAGATGAAAAAGAATAATGAAAAAACATGAAGCTTGACCCAAATACAATACCAAGACATGGACATGACAGACCACTCAAATTTAAGGTTTCCTTTCTTTTTGGTATTGTTCAGTCCTGGTCTTGGGGACACGCTATCCAAAACCAAAAGAGATGAAACATTACAAATATTATTTCTTATTGCATTTGTATAGCCTGTGATGCATTGTTCCATAAATTATCATTTGCCATTTCTTATTTTTTACTCTATTTATTCATTAATTTTTTTTTTCTTTATTTTGGGTACGCGAATTGGTTGATATTAGTACCGCGATAGTGTATATTTTTGAAAGTATATAAATAGAATATTCATAGCCATTTATGCAAAAATAACTCTAAATTGAGACAAAAATAAAGTTTGAGTCAAATTTACATGTAGATTTCGATTTCACAATGAATATAAAAATTAGATAATCAAGAGGATTATCATTCGCCGCTCCCATTGCGATGTGGCTACGACAATGACAATAAGCCTTTTTAGAAATTATTTTATTCATTAAATGGTTGTCTTTATCATTAAATGTCTAAAATGATTTGCTAATTCAATTATTACTTCACTTTTAACAACTTTGTAGCCATTAATTTATAAAATAATCATAATTTATTCTTTTCTAATTTATAAATTTAAAATATCTAATTTTAGATAGTTTTGTATCTTATAATTTGATGTACTGAATTTATTTTTGATATTTGATGTACTGAATTTATGTTTTGTCATTTAGAATTAATATTAATCTACCATTATTTGTTTTTTTTAATTCTCATTTCATAACTATTTAATTCAAATATGAGTATTTTCTTAAAATTATAGATGTTTATCCTTATAATTTAATTTGTTTAAAAATTTCTTATCCAATAATATATCTTACGAAAAAAGATTCTTAATTCAATATACACTTGACTTTTATCAACAAACTATTTATTTATTAATAAACATAATTTATAAACATTTATCTTTTTATTATATTATTATGCGGTAAGTCAACTAATTATCAAAACAATATATTTCCAATATACTTCCGTTTATATATTACAAAAAAAATAGTTTTAAAAAAATGTTTTCCAACTTACATCTTACAAATTTAATTACTTCTAAGAAATGATCAAACAACATATATGTCATATTTACACGTCAACAAAATATTTTTATACTAATATTTATCGTCAATTAGTGACACGCCTCTAAAATACAACATTTTTCATAAAATTAAAACCACTTTCAGTCAACAAAATATCTTTTTAAATTCCTTTAAATTATATTAGTATCTTTAACTATAATTCTAAAAAAGACCAAAAATTTATGCATCGCACGAGTCACGTTCTGGTATAATATATATAACTGTATGCCAATTTGGGTGGGGCGGGACAGAGGGAGAAAAACAAAAAAATCTTGCATAATAGTCAAAATAAAGTAAAAGTCTTCGGCTGCCCTACAAGTAACGCGGAATAGACAATTGTAATAAATCCATAGGCATAGACTCAAATCAAAAGTTTGAAATTTTCAGCGTGCCTATTTTTTTCTTTTCGTATCAGAAGGGCTAAAAGCCCAAAAGCTAAAACTACACGGAACTAACTATCCGAGGCAAGGAAGCCCACTCACGTCACCTAGAAGCAAGGTAAATATTTGGGAATTTGAATTCTACACTCAACACTCCATCAATCACGCCCCCATAACGTGATGATTTGACCAAATTACCCCTACAAAAAATTTAATAATCTCTCCTCTACTCTCTCATTTCCCATTAAACAAACCAATTTACGGTATATATATTTTTCAAACATATATACCGTAAATTGCCCAATATACACCCTTCTTTTTGCTACATGTATGTGAGGTGTTTGTATGTGTTTATATGCTTTAGTTTCCTCTTAAAAGTTTAGAGACATGTATGGGTTATTGTGCATTTTAGTAAAGCTCAAAATAAGGTAGAACAAACGATTTGACCAGTAATCCATTTACCCAGTATCGTGACCCAAACAATGACTAGTCTGAGTTTTATAATATTTCTTTTTATCGTACCACCTTATTTTAACGCATAATATCATATTTAAAATATAAATAAACACATAGTATTATTAAATTTCTTGCCTCATGAATGTTTTTAATTATTCAAAATTTTCTATATATGATAATGTATTTTATGTTGAGCTTTATTTTGATATACTGCCGGTGTAAAATTAATCACAAATCATCTTATGTATTATTTTTAAGTTAGTTGTGATTAAAGTCAAATATTTTAAATGATGTGACAATTTAAAGTTATGACTGATTGACGGCGTAAAAAATATTTATCGACAACGCGTACCAATTAAATCTTTTAACGTTTTACAATTGAATTAGTTAATTTTATATTTTACAAAAAAAGTTATTGATTCCCAAAAAAAAAGTTATTGAAAAGTATTAATAGTACTAAGTTTAACGGTTAGTGTCAAAAAAGATTTAGTGCCTGTTTGGATATGATTTTTCTCAACACCACAGTGTCAAATAGTGCGCAAATAGTGTAAGAATTTGGCTTACCAAGACACTTTTTTCAGAAGCTGCTCATACGATGCTTCTATTGACCTCAATTTTTTTGAACGCGAATCTTATACAAACAGGCCCTCATTTAATAATAGTTGATCTTTTTTTTTTACTAGAATAATAATAGTTGATCTTGGCATAATGATTTAGATATTCTTTCATAATTCTTTTAATAAATTTTATTCTTTCATATACAATGAATTTTGGATCCGGATTCTCTCCAATTGGAAAAAAACAACTGGAGAGGGTGATGTTCTCTCATCCTATCCCATGAATACACTCTCTCTCCATTTTTTATGTTAAATACCCACTCTCTCTCTCTTTTCTAAGGTATGGCCTAGGCTCAACTGCACCAAAAAATAATGGGAGAGAACCCATTCCCGCGAATTTTTTGCCCATACACATCATAGGATGGCCCTAGAAACAAAATCCATCCTTAAAAGGAGGATGTCTCAATTTGTTGGCTTCCTCGCTAACAAAAAAATTCCGGCTAAATTATGTTTTTGGTCCCTTAAGTTTATTTTAGGTTTTATTTTGGTCCCCTATGTATTAAAAATTTCATTTTGGGCCCTTACGTTTCAAAAGTTATAACACGTTCGCCCTCTTCGTAACAGACCCACATAACGCCGTTTGTTGTGTATTACGTGACCAACGGTTTGTCTATGTGGCACTTCCGCTGAGAGCATTTAACACAATTTCATCATCTTTCCCAAATTAAAATTAGGGTTCTTCTCCTCCATTATTCTTCTGCATCTTGCATCCTGTATCTTTCATTGATAAGTTTGTTAAATTTGTGTTGTTGATGCCATCACAGGCACTTCTACATTCACTTAAATTAGTGAGACTGACATAAATTATGAAAGACCATGAACAAGATCACGGCCAAAGGACTAACAATGAATTGTGCATTAGATTAGAATTAAGAAGTAGGATTTGCGTCGGATATATAAAGTCAAAATTTAAGACACATTGCCTGAATGGGCACCTTGTGACATGTCAGCTGGCACCACGGCTTGGATATCCTTCGCAGTGAAGGACACAAGAGTCCGCTCCCGAGCCTATACAATTTCAATTCATTAGAATATGGTCTGGTTACAACCTTCTTTTCCTCGATGAAAATCTAGGCTCCTGTGATAAAATCAGACAGCTTGTCATTGCATGCAGAAAGAATGCATGAAACTTCATCCATTTTTTAGGTAAGAATAAATTAATGTTTTCTTTTGCAAGTGTTTCCTTCCTTTATAGAACACAGTAAAAAGGGGTACACTCAGCAGCTTCTGGTTTGGCTCAAAGGGTCATAGTCATAGATTTCATCGGCCTTGACAAACACGTTTAGAAGCATACCTTACGATTTCTTATCAAACCTAAAAACATAACCACAACTAATGTTAAATCACCTACATAGCAACTAAGCTTTGAAATTATTAGGGGTGACAAAATGGATAGATCTGATGGATTTCTTTATGGATCCTAATGGATGGATTGAAAAAATCTATTTATCCATTTACCATCCACTAAAACTTCATCAAGAAAATCCAATCCATCCATTATCCATTTAAAAAAAACCATCCAATCCATCTATTAACAAATTTTTTATGGATGGATATCCAATCCATCCGCAAAAAATATTTTTAATTATAAAATATATTTTAATTACAAAAAAATATTTTTAATCATAAAAAATATTTTACTCCCCTCTCTCCTCTCTCTCTCTCTCCCCCATATCTCTCTCGCTCTCTCTCCTCTCTATCTCTCCTCCTGTACAATACGAGCTAATTCTGAAACGGGAAAAAGTAGAGGACAATCTTTTGGTCTTTTTCCCCTGCAAAGAGATCCAATGAGTCTTTCTCTGAGCATTTCACGTAAATCTTACTTATTAGTGAAAATGGTGTATCTTCATAGATAATACTTCAAAAACAATTATATCATGGTTGATTTTAATTTGTCTAGACTATTGGCTCTTCTATTTCATTTTTCCTTGTGCAATTTCCAACAGCCTTGTTGATCTCATTTTGTGAATGGTTTATTTTTGCAGAATGGTAATACATTCTGTTGAGATTAATATTTGGGTACCTGACTCCGTGTAACTTAAGTGTAATATCCCTTTTTAGAAATGCAGAAATGCAAGTCAAAATTAATATTGGAACGGCGAGGGAAGTTTGGAAAGTGTGGAGGGGGAGATGTTGGAAGGAGGTGGGTTGAGATTGGAGCGGTGGGGAAAGAGGAAGAGGGGGGAGAGAGGGAGAGGGGAGAGAGAGAGAGATGGGAAAGAGGGATGAGAGGGACAGAGAGTGAGAGAGGAAAGAGAGGGGAGGGAGAGAGGAGAGAGTAAAATATTTTTAATTAAAATATTGTTGATGCTGAGAATGGTAGAGCTCTCCTCCTCCTTGGGATTGAGTATTCCTTCTCCTTGGAGTCGAAAGGGGGGTGGTACCTGCAAATACACTCCGATGCCTAAGTTAGATAGGGCTTTGGAGGAGAAGGAGAGCTTAGTAAATTAGGGTCTAGAGTTCGTCCCTTTACCTGGGGGGCTAAGCCCCCTTTATATGGTGAAACCTGGCAGGCGGCTGGTTACTCCCCCTCTGAACTGCGCGCCCCACCTTCTTCATGTGGGGTAACGGCTCACACCTGATAAGGGTAACGGCCCATTATGATCTGATAACGTGCCCCGCTTTCTTCGCAACGGTACTGCCCTGCGGGCCCCTTCTACGGGGGTTTCATGCCGGGGCACGCGACTCGGTTCCCGAGTGTTATAATGGGCTCGGAGCGGCCCATCACGGGAAATGGTCCGAGGGTCCATAGTGGCTCGGCGGGCGTGCTCGTGCGTACTCGGCCCTGCCCGGTCGGTAGTGACCCGAGCTCGAAGGAACACGATCGGGACCGGGTCGAGCTCGATGTCATCTGATAGGCATAGGGGTCGGCTCGGTGGGTTCCAGCTCGGGGACCGGCCCGTAACACAAGCCCCCTAGACCCTTTGCTTGGTAGGGGAAAGGGTCTAAGTCCTGTTCGTTGGGTCGGTTTCCGAGCCGTTCTGCCGGTCGGTCTCCTCATCTGAAGGGACATTGACAGGCATCGACCAGTCGCTCTCTTCTCCACCGCTGATAGCTTGATCTGCCGCGGGTCGTTGGATTGGCACCTGGCCTCGGCGACGGAGGGCCCAGATTGGTTTGCCCTTTGGTCTCCCTCGATCCTGGGCTTTAAATTTCCCCGTCCCTCTCTCGTTTCCATTTCTTCTTCCTTGCTTTCGCGACGCCTATGCTGCTTCTTCCACCTGCGTTTACTTCCAGTTTTCCTGCCCACCTCTTTCCTTCTTCCGGTAAGTTCTCTGACATTCTTTGTTTAATGGCTTCCTCTTCTCGTCGTCCCCCTTCCCCTATTTCTTTGAGTTCTGCTTCCTCTTCGTCCGCTACTGCCAGCATTTCCTTCGACCTTTCTACTCCTCCCCATTTCGCTAGAAATTGGGATGAGTCTTCTGGAGCAACGCCCCGCCTGCGTGGCTCTGGCGGGAGGGCCGTGCCACTCAAGTCGTTCACCCGGCTCCCCATTCCTCACTTTGCTCGCCTCTTCCGCCCCCGTCTATTCGCTCCATAGGGAGGCGAGGCATCAAGTGGGGGGTGATAGACCCCCTTACTCTTGGGTACACCCTGATGTGCTCAAGGTGTCTTCGAATATCCTGTCGGATACGGGCTTGGTCGCCACCAGGTCGAGCGTGATTTTGACGTCGAGCAGGAGAGAGAAGGGAGGTGACACCTCTCCTGTTTCCCCGAGGACCGAGTATGCTTCGGGAAGGATGGGGCGAGCTCGCCTGATTTCTGTTTCTTCTACAGGACCTTCTTTGCCCGGGTCGGTCTTCGACTTCCTTTCAGCGGGTTCGAGTGTGAGGTCCTCCAGTGGCTGAACGTAGCCCCCTCGCAACTCCACGCCAATAGCTGGGCGTTTATCCAAGCTTTCGAGCTCGTGTGCAAGCATTATGGGGTCGCCCCTTCCGCGGCCCTCTTCTTTAGCTTTTTCCAGCTTAGGCTCGCGAGGCAGCTTAAATGGTGCTCCCTCAACAAAATCCCTGGCCTCTATCTTCTCGAGCTCTTCGACCAGTCTTATAAGAATTGGAAGAATGACTTCTTCAAGATTGAAGTGCGAGCCCGGGACCCCTTCTTCTTCTCGGCTCAAGGGGAGCCCTTGTTTCCTTTCTATTGGACCTCCAACCCTCGTCCGATCAAGGAGGTCGATTTCAACTCGTTATCGGTCACCGACCAGACGATAGTGAATTTTTTTAGTCGTCTGCCTACCTTTCACTGCGGTCCTTTGATTTCCCGATCTCTAAAGAACCCACTTCGGTGGGAGGAATATCTGAGTAAGTAAAGTGTTTTCTTTGCGTAGTTCTCGGTTTCGACTTGTTTGTTGACCGCTTGTTTTTGTTGCGGGTGAAATGGCTCCCAAAATGAGCAAGAAAGAAATGGCCGAGCTCTTGAAGAAGGCTCAAAAGGGGAAAGCCGCACAAGTTCCCGAGTCGGTGCCTACTCGCGTCGCTGCCTCTTCGCCCGTCGGTGCTACTAAAAAGCGACCGCACTCTTCTCTGATCACTGGATCCGACCAGCCCCCTGCGAAGGCGCCGAGGGGACCTCACGGTGGCATACCGCTAAACATTCCCGATGGGTCTGAGTGGTTCCGTCACCTGGGGGAATTTGTCGATGAAAGGGAAGGTGCTACCGACTCCCTCTGGAACTTGGGGATCGACCGCTCAGACCAAATCGACCAAATCATGCGGCGGGATGATGACCAAAGCATGACCGAGGCGGGTGAGCTGGGCCTGTGCAGAGCCTTAGGCGTCTACTTCGCCAGATTTGCTATGGCCCAGTTTCTTTCTGATCAGATCAGGGCCCGGGCGACGGAGGCCGAGCTGGCGAAGAGAAGGTACCAGACGAAGGTCAACTCTCTTGCTGACCTTGAGGAGAAAATGAAGAAGCTGAAGGAGGACTATGATAGGCTCTCCGATGTCAAGGACGCTTTTAGCAAGAGCAATACCGCGCTCCTTGAGAGGCAGAGGGAGATTCAGGCCGAGAAAGATCTCCTCGTGGGTCAGCTCGAGGGTCAGCTGCGGGAAGAGAAGGAGAAGTGCTCGGCTGAGACCGCCCGGGTTGAGGAGTACCGAGCCTACAGCGCTCTCCAGTATAAGGAGGGGTTTGACAATGCTGTTGCCCAGCTGCAAGTCATCGCCCCCACCGTCGACCTCTCTGAGATTGACTTTACTAAGGTTGTGAGGGACGGGAAGATCGTGGAGGAAGACGAGGAGGAAGGTCATGATGACCCTGAGAAAGAGGCTGAGGGCGAGTTTGAGAGGGGAAGTGAAGTGGAGGCCGAGGTCGTTGTTGGGGCCGTAGGCGAGGCGTTTGTGGTTGAGGAGGTCGTTGAGACCCCTGTTGAGGACCAAGGGGATGCCCTTGCGTAACTTGTATTTATTTTTCTTTCTGTTTTGACTTTGTAGTTGCTCGCCCTGGAGCCTTTTTTGTATGACTGCTTCTGTATTGAAGAATGTTGATAATAAACTGTCTTTGCGCGAGTACTTACTTTTCGTTAGCTTTCGTTATTATTCTGTAGTCCTAGTAGTCGTACTCGGGTGTCACCGTTTTTGGAGGACTCCTACTCGGCTAGGGGGGTAGTCCTCGGGTAGCTTCCCCCGAAAAAAACTTGCTTCAAATTGTTTGAAGTATTGCCTCTGTTACGACCGTACCAGCCGAGTGCAAGCTTTCATGCGAGCTCGTAGAGGTGGAGCCAGACTTTTCGAGTTGGGGGTATTCTAGGTTGAGTAAGACCTTCCGAGCCGTGAGCGGGCTCACAAAGCCTTTATGCTGGCTTGAGTTCAAGACCACAGGGGTCGAGCTGCGAGCGAGCTCACCAAGCCTTTATGCTGACTTGGGTTTAGGACCACAGGGGTCGAGCTGCGAGCGAGCTCACCAAGTCTTTATGCTGACTTGGGTTTAGGACCACTGGGGTCGAGTTGCGAGCGAGCTCACCAAGCCTTTATGCTGACTTGGGTTTAGGACCACAGGGGTCGAGCTGCGAGCGAGCTCACCAAGCCTTTATGCTGACTTGGGTTTAGGACCACAGGGGTCTGTAGGTTGATTAAGACCTTTCAAGCTCGGGACTCGGTGATTTTTAGTTAAAACACTCTGAATGCAATGTGGGTTGACTTTTATTAAATGGGGAAGAAAGCGAAAGAAGGATGCGCCTCGTTAAAACCTTTCCAAACCAAAAACCCAGTGGGAAAAAGGGTTTGCAAAGGAAATAGTACGTCATCCGTTTACAAATGTTTAACTAAAGTAGGGCTTGAGGTGTGTGGCATTCCAGGTCCTCGGTATTGCCTTTCCGGATAGTTCTTCTAGTCCGTATGCGCCGTGTCGGTGCTCCGATCTGATACGGTATGGCCCTTCCCATGTCGGCCCTAGCTTGCCCTGATTTACGTCTTTTCGAGCCAGTTCAACTTTCCGGAGGACCAGGTCCCCTTCTTTGAACGTCCTCGGTCGGACTCTGGAGTTGTAGTGCTTGGCGACGTGCTGTTTAGTTGCAAAGTTTTGTACTCGGGCAAGTTCCCGAGTTTCTTCTAGGAGATCGAGCTCAACTCTTGCCTCCTCTGGCGCCAATGCCTGAACGTGCTTTCTTCTTGCTGAGGTGGAACTGAGCTCTACTGGCACCATGGCCTCCATTCCATACGTTAGCCGGAAAGGTGTTTCATTTGTTGCCGACTGGGGGGTGGTGTGGTATGCCCACAGCACCCCGCAGAGTTCTTCCGCCCAGTCGCCCTTAGCCCTCTCCAGCCGCTTGTGGAGGCCATTCGGGATAATTCTGTTCGCGGCCTCGACCTGACCATTGGTCTGTGGATGCTCGACGGAGGCGTAGACGAGTCGGATTCCTAGACCTTTGCAGAAGTCCTTGAGCACCGTGCTGGTGAACTGTGTGCTGTTATCTGTGATGATACTGTGGGGTAGGCCATGGCGGCAAACCAGGCTTTTCCAGACAAATATTTTGATCCTCTCGGAAGTGATGGTCGCCAGCGGACACGCCTCTATCCACTTGGAGAAGTAGTCTATGGCGACTGCGATGAACTTAAGTTGGCCCGGTGCAAGGGGAAAGGGGCCAAGTATGTCAAGCCCCCAGGTATTGAAAGGCCAAGGGGCGATGACTTCGTGCAGGACTTCCGGTGGAAGGTGGTCTCGTTTGGCGAACCTTTGGCACTTGTCGCACTTCCTTACGTATTCCAGGTAATCCGACCTGAGCATCGGCCAGTAGTAGCCTGCTCGTAGGATTTTAGCGGCCAGGGTCCGAGTTCCACAGTGGTTCCCGCAGATACCCTCATGCAGTTCCCTCATAACATACTCGGAATCCGATTTCTCTATGCAGGTGAGTAGTGGCTGTGAGAAACCTCTTCTGTAGAGTCTGTCTCCGATTAGAGTGTAATGTGCGGACTGCCGTTGGACCCTGCGTGACTCTGCCTGGTCCTCGGGCAGTCTTCCCTGCTTCAAGTATTCAATGATGTCCTTCATCCAAGAATCCGAGCTGATCACTGCGTAGTTTCTGGCTGTCGCGATGCTTGGTGATTTTAAAGTTGGGGCGACCAGTATGGAGAGTCCTCGGTCTTCATACTAGCTAACTTTGCCAGCAGATCTGCCTTGTTATTTTGTTCTCGAGGGATGTGCTCGAGTTGGACCTCTTGGAAGTTCTGAATCATGGCGTTGACTTTTTGAGCATACTGGGCGAGTATGTCGTCTCGACACTGGTATTCGCCCTTGACCTGGTTGATCATCAGCTGGGAGTCGTTCTTGACTCGGAGCGTTTGGGCGCCCAGCTCCCATGCGAGTTTGAGACCGAGTAGTAAAGCCTCGTACTCGGCTTGGTTGTTGCTAGCTTTGAATAGGAACCTGAGTGCCTGTTCGACGCTGATTCCTGCAGGGCTTTCAACGATGATTCCTGCTCCGCTGCCTTTGGAATTGGAGGAGCCGTCCACATAGAGCGTCCAGTACTCGACCTCAGGGGTCGGTGTTAGCTCTGCAATAAAGTCAGCCAAAACTTGTGATTTAATGGGTCCTCTGGGCTCATACCTGATCTGGAATTCGGAGAGTTCTACCGACCAGGCCACCATTCGCCCTGAGAGTTCGGGCTTCTGCAGGATCCTTTTGATCGGGTAGTCCGTTTTGACTACCACCGTGTGCGCTTGAAAGTAAGGTCTCAATCTCCTCGCGGAGGTTACTATCAGGCGCCGCTTTCTACCTTCTGGTACCTTAGCTCCGCCCCGTGGAGGACTTTGCTCACGAAGTAAACTGGGCGCTGCTCGGTCTCTTTCTCTTCTATCATGGCCGAGCTGATCGAGGTATCGGTGGCCGCCAGGTAGAGGAGGAGAGGGGCTCCTTTGGTGGGCCGTGTAAGGACCGGTGGTGACGCCAGAAACTCCTTGAGCCTCTGGAAAGCCGTTTCACACTCGTCGGTCCATTCGAACCGAGCCGGTTTCCGGAGTACCTGGTAGAAGGGAAGCGATTTGTCAGCGGAACGAATTACGAACCTGGAAAGGGCTGCGATGCGACCAGCGAGTCTTTGCACTTCCTTGATAGAGCTCGGGCTTCGCATCTCCATTACTGCTCGGCACTTGTCGGGGTTGGCCTCGATGCCTCTGTGGGTGATCATGAACCCCAAGAATTTGCCTCCGAGCACCCCGAACGAACACTTCTCGGGGTTAAGCCTGATGTTCTATTTTCTCATAATGTCAAATACCTCCTGGAGGTCTCGGTAGTGTGCCTCGAAGCTGGAGGTCTTGACCACCATGTCGTCCATATATACCTCGATCGTCTTCCCGATCTGCTTGACGAAGATCTCATCCATCATCCTCTGGTAAGTCGACCCCGCGTTCTTCAAACCAAAGGGCATAGTGACGTTGTAGAAGTTGGAGGTTTCCGTCATGAAAGCCGTCTTTGGCGCGTCGAGTGGGTGCATCTTGATCTGATTGTACCCGGAGTACGCATCCATGAAACTGAGCACCTGGTACCCCGACGTGCCGTCTACCAGAGCATCGATGCTTGGAAGGGGGTATGGGTCTTTAGGGCAGACTTTGTTTAGGTCGGTGAAGTCAGTGCACATCCTCCACTTACCGTTGCTCTTCTTGACCAACACCACGTTGGAAAGCCAAGTGGGGTACTTGATCTCTTTGATAAATCCGGCTTTCAAGAGCTTCGAGGTCTCTTCCCGGGCTGCATGCTTCTTTTCCCCTGCAAGTCTTCTTTTGCGCTGAGCAACGGGGCGAGCGCCGTGCTCTATGGCTAGCTTGTGACAGGCCACTTTGAGGTCTATTCCGGGCATATCCTCAGGGCCCCACGCGAACAGATCTGCGTTGTCGAGCAAGACCTTCGTCAGGGTATTCGCTCTTTGAAGCGATTGTGTCCCGGTCGTATGCTCTTCCCCGCTCCTCTTACTTCGACCTCCTTGATGTCATCGACCGGCACTGGCCGGAAATCCCTCTCGCCCCTCGGGTCGAGCTCAATCATGCAGTTCGACTTGGGGCAATCTCTTCTCCTGTCATCCCAGACTGTTGACATAACACCTTTGTCTCGCCTCCTTACGGTCGGCGTGTATCGTAGCAATCGCCCATCGGATAGGGAATTTCATCGCCAAGTGGGGTAGAAACTATGGCCCCGATCCCATTGATGGCGCTTCTGCGATTATCATGTTGTAGGCGGTGTCCGCGTCGACTCGGCTTCCACCACCAGGAGGTGGGCTTGATTGTCTTGACCCGACGTCGGCCTTGAAGGTGATCAAGGCGTCAAGTACCCACCACCCGAGCTTTAGCACTGAAAAACCGACTAACGTGCCTCGGTAGGTCCGATAATCGAGCTCGTGAACCGAGTCGATCGAAGGCTTCTTTGTAGATTACGTCCGCCGAGCTTCCTTGATCGACGAGCACTCTCCTCACGTTAAATCCAGCGAGGTGTACTGTGATCACCATGGGGTCGTCTTGGTGGCGATCTATTCCCCGATAATCCCTCTCCGAGAAGGATATGGTCGGTAAGGCCGCGGGCGGGGCCGATAGCGACATGGAGCTATTGACGGACTTCAGGTGTCTTTTCCGACCGTTGCTAGATTCGCCTCCCCCTGCAAAACCACCTGCAATAAAATTGAGTGAGGGGGTACCTTCGTCTCCGCCCTTCCTGCGTTGACGGGCGGGTGAACGCCTTTCTCGCCCTCTCCGAGCTGGCGATCGGTTGCGCCTGCGCTCGGGTGAACGGGATCTTCTACGACTCGTTTCATTTTCTCTAGGGGCCGCCCCATTCCCTTTGTCCACGTACTTTGCTAAATGTCCTGCCTGTATGAGTTTTTCAATCTTTACCTTTAACGCCTGACAGTCATTTGTGGTGTGCCCGTAGATTCGGTGGTATTCGTAGTATCTCTGGCGATCCGCATCTGGCGGGGAGTCCTTCCGAGGGGGCAAGGTAATGAGGTTGCCCGTGTAGGCTTCCTTCAAGACCCGGTCCCTTCCCACCGTCAAGGGAGTGAACCACCCTCCATAGTCTGGCCGCCCTCGGCGCTCGTTTCTCCTCTCTGCCCTCTCTCGGGGCAGATCTCTACTCCTGTCTTGCCGATTCTGGGTTTCCCTTTTGGCGGCGGCAACCTCCTCCATGTTGATATACCCCACTGCTCGGCGCCTCAGTTCGTCCAGAGATCCTGCAGGCCGGCGAGCGAGGGAGTCCGAGAAGGGGCCGGGCTTTAGTGCTGACACTATAGCGTGGAGCGCCACATCGGTGCTGAGATTTCTGATTTGAGCCGTTTCGTTGTTGAAACGCTCTATGAAGAGACTTCTGTCTCGTCAGACCTCTGTTTGAGCAGAGCCAGGCAAGTGGAGTTTCTGCTGAAAGCTTCGGCTCGTGGTAAACCTGGCCACGAATTGCTCGGCGAGTTGCACGAGCGAGTGGATCGAGCGCTGTGAGAGGTTAGAAAACCACATCATGGCCGGTCCTTTCAGGGTGCAGGGAAAGGTCCTACATTTTAGCCCCTCGGATGCGTCGATCAGTAGCATCCGTGCATTGAAGGAGGTAATGTGTTCCTCGGGGTCGGTCTTACCCTCGTAAGCGTCCATGTTGGGGATTTGGAACCGCTTCGGGACCGGATCGGCCATAACCCTCTCGTCGAAGGGGAGCAAGGTTAGTCCGATTTCGAAGGGTCGGCTCTCACGCTGCGGCGTGTGCCGGGTGTGGCCCTCTCGCCTTGGGCTCTCTGTGGCGCTGGATGCGTCCGATCTGGACGAGTCCCGATTGTCTCTTCTGGTTCGCGAGGGCGTCTCATGGCCCCGTCTTTCCTCATGATCGCGGGCTTCCGCGATCCTGCGCCTTAACTCTTCGTTTTCTGCCCTGAGAAGCTCCAAGACAGGGTCGTGTGGTGGGCGTTCACCCTGACTGGCCGAGTGATGACTCAGCGGTGGCGATCTGTGATTCGCCGTGCTCCTGGTGCGAACCATCTTGCTAGGGGTATTCTTGAGGCCTGGGTTAGTTTTACCGGGCCCCACAGTGGGCGCCAATGTTGATGCTGAGAATGGTAGAGCTCTCCTCCTCCTTGGGATTGAGTATTCCTTCTCCTTGGAGTCGAAAGGGGGGTGGTACCTGCAAAGACACTCCGATGCCTAAGTTGGATAGGGCTTTGGAGGAGAAGGAGAGCGCAGTAAATTAGGGTCTAGAGTTAGTTCGCCCTTTACTGGGGCTAAGCCCTTTATATGGTGAAACACAGCGGTGGTGGTTACTCCCCCTCTGAACTGCGCGCCCCACCTTCTTCATGCGGGGTAACGGCTCGCACCTGATAAGGGTAACGACCCATTATGATCTGATAACGTGCCCCGCCTTCTTCGCAACGGTACTGTCCTGCGGGCCCCTTCTACGGGGGTTCCATGCCGGGGCACGCGACTCGGTTCCCGAGTGTTATAATGGGCTCGGAGCGGCCCATCACGGGAAATGGTCCGAGGGTCCATAGTGGCTCGGCGGGCGTGCTCGTGCGTACTCGGCCCTGCCCGGTCGGTAGTGACCCGAGCTCGTAGGAACACGATCGGCACCAGGTCGAGCTCGATGTCATCTGATAGGCATAGGGGTCGGCTCGGTGGGTTCCAGCTCGGGGACCGGCCCGTAACAAATATTTTTTTATGATTAGAAACATTTTTTTGTAATTAAGATATTTTTTATTTTATGATCAATTAAAAAAAAATTATCTATTTCATCTATTTGTCACCCCTAATATAATCCAATAGATTTAGAAAAATAGTGGATGAATGACTAACCATCCATTAAGTTAAATGGATGGATTGAATCTAATCCATTTATTTTTTTTTTTTTTGTAATGAATGGATTTGATGAATTTCTTTATGGATGGATTGGATAGTTGATGGATAAATGGATGACTTTGACACCCCTAAAAATTATAAATAAATCAAATTGAATATTTGCTGATAGTTATTTTTCTTAGTAGCACAGATAGCAACCCAAATCATAATATGTATTCATTCTGTTCATTGATACAATACCACAGCATGCACGGCACGAATATATACACATGTGCTGAAGTCTTAGCAAAGACATCATAACCATTTCCATTAGTAAAATTCTTTTATTTTGTTAAAATTTCTGATACCTAATTTACTCATCACTACTACCTACCTTATCATATCGGTGAACTGAAAACTGCAAGTGTGTGGAAGAGAAAGGCGACATGGCTTACTAAGTTGGTCATTGAGATAGTTCGATCGACAACATTCTATGGTAATGAATATTAGGCATGAAGTGCCAACAAAAGCAAAAAAGGAAAAAATATAAAACAAATGTGAAAGAATAAGTGCTGCAGAGATGAGAATGTTTGCATGAAAATATAATAAGAGATTGCTAAGGTGGTTTGGTCACATGAGCATAAGACGAATAGAGACTTTAGAGAGAAGGTGGTATGATTACAAGGGTAGAAGAAAACCTTAAAAAACATCAGGAGAAACCATTAAAATGCCCTGGCTCAAAATGTCTTTACTAAAAAGGGATTTTTGATAGAGCACACATTAATTGATCAATGTAGCCAACTCCATTTAATAGAATATATAAGGATTCGATTTTGTTGCTATTATTATTGTTGTAAAACAATGAGACGGTAAAATGAATACATGATACGGAACAACTAGTCAAATTAATAATCACATGCTGAAACCTGAACAAAACAGCCGTTATCAACCACCAGTAAAATTGGATCAACATCATTAGCTATATAAATAGTATTGAAACAATCAACTTACTTCCAGGTCTTTTCCTTTTCCTTGTAACGCATGACAGCATTGCTGCGATTAGCAGCTTGTACGGAACTCTCAGGGCAAGGAGGATACCAGGGAGGCTCTCCCATGAGAAGCATTGAAGAAGCACCACAGTCTTGATAGTCACCAGAAAGAATTTCAAAGGAAAAATATCTTTTTTATTTATTTTCAATTATGTATATATATTTTTTTTGAAACATGTATGTTCTTTATTTGAGCAAAAAATTTGTACTAAACATTTGACACTCACTTATATATTTTTTTTCAATCTGAAAACTTAATTTGACAAAAAAATCTGAAAACTTAATTTGACAAAATAAATAAAATTAAAGTATGAAATGAAAATTAAAGGAAATCAAATTTGTAAAAAAATGAGAATAAATAAAATAAAATTAAAATTAAAATTGAGAAGTAAAAATAACTCAAAATCACATTAACATTATATTTATTTTAAATTTTTTATATAATAATTTGAAAAAAAAGAATGGACGTAAAATGAACTAATAAATACAAAAATAGAAATTAAAGCTTAAAATAAAAATAGAATTAAATTTAAATATTGAAACTAAAAATAAATCAAAAATAAAAAAATGAGATTAAAATTAAAATAAAAAATGAACTTAAAAACCAAATAAAGTTTTAAAATTAAAATAAAAAATCAACGTAAAAAGGAAATAAAGATTTAAAATTGAAATTGAAAAATAAAGATAAATTAAATTAAAATTACTTATTAACAATAATTAACACCCAAAACTTATATATATATAATTGTATTTTATAAATTCGTCAAAAAAAGATTTATATTTTATAAAACTATTATATTTAATAATATATATTGTAATCTATTTTTCTTCGACATTTTTTATATATGCAGTATCATTGAAAAATTAACATTGAAAATTATCATTTAAAAAATTTAATTAATAATTATGATTAATATAAAGTAATTTTTAATTAATATATTACCTTATCATTTTAATGTTACTGTTTTGATTGCAATATTAATTATTAATTATTTATATCCAAGATTGTTAGACTTGCGAGTCGACTCATCTGATTCTACGAGTTTACATACATGGACGAAACGAGTTGACTCGCCCTGCGACTCGTTTCTGCACAAACTCGGGTGGATTCGGTGGACTCGTGGTAGACTCGGACTGACTCACCGGACTGAGCCGAGTCAATGTTGACATTTAAAAAAAAATCCCAAAACGATACCATTTCATGCGTTCCATTCTGAGCCGAGTCTGCAAGTTTTGCTCCATACGCATACAAAAAAGAGGAAGACCAATCGTCCTTCACACACACAAGCGATACTGATACAAACATTTTATTGTATTTTATTTTAATGTTCACACAAAGTTAGGTAATAGATACCCCTTGTCTTAGGTAGCCTTATAGCCCTTTCATTCATTACTCTGCACTGCGGTCTTTTTCCCTTCTTCTCACATCATTTGTATTTCAGTTTATATAAATCACATTTTGTCAAAAAAATATTGTATAATTACATATCTCTCGTAGTATTTGTCTTTTATAATCTCTCTGTGTTTAGATTTTAGAGGTTGTACTGTATTTAAAAGAATGGAAAATACTTGTCCGATATCAGTACTCCTAGAGTACATTGTTGGACTTCATTCTTATTTTATTTATTATGTAATAACTAGTAATAATATTTATTTAAAATTAAAAATTATTTGCAAAATAAAATTGATAAATTATATATAAGGAGATAAAACTTTAATTTGTGAATTAGATTATAAAAGTAAATTATGTAAATTAAAACACACCACTAATGTAAATTTAAAAAAAAAAGAAAAATAATGAAATTGTTGAAATAAATAATTAGTCTGTGTAACGGTTTTTCAATTTTTCGACACATTAAGTTTGTGTGGGATATAAAAGTAAATAAATAAATAAATTATGCTTTTTTTTGGGATATAGAAACAAGTCAAGTGTCTAGGATCTCCTATAAATGTTGATTTTTTTGTCTTGATGATATTATAGTAAAAATGTATAGATTTGTTTAATATTATTTTAAATATTAGGTAAACTCGAACGAGTCTACGAGTCAAGTCTACCTATGCTCCACGAGTTTGTCTAGACTCTCGTATTTGACAACCTTGTTTATATTAAAAATCTAAACATTGTAATATCAATTAAAAACGTTTATGGGGCATGTATCAATTAACTCATTGATTAGTGATCCTAATTAAAAAGCATACAAATAGGATAACTATACACTCACTTATTTTCCCCTCAATTAAACAGGAAAAATACCAAATTTGCCTCTAGACAAGCTTCTTTTATATATATATATATATATATATATATATATATCATATTTTGAAATATAAATATAGTATTATTAAATTTCATGCCCCATGAATGTGTTTGAATTATTCAAAATTTTGTATATATGATAATGTATTTTATGTTGAATTTAATTTTGATATACTGTGGGTGTAAAATTTATAACAAATCATCTTATGTGTTATTTTTAAGTTAGTTATGATTAATGTCAAATATTTTAAATGATGTCACAATTCAAATTTATGATTGGTTGATGGCGTAAAAAATCAACGCATACCAATTAAATCTTTTTATGTTTTACTATTGGATTAATTAACTTTATATTTTACAAAAAAGTTATTGAATCCCTAAAAAAAGTTATTGAAAAATAATAATATTACTAAGTTTAACCGTTAGTGTCAAAGAATATTGAATCATTTAATAATAGTTGATCTTGTCGTAATGATATAGATATACTTTTGTGATTTTTTAATAGTAATTTTTTTAATAAATTTTATTCTTTTAGATATAGCGAATTTTTTGTCCGCACATCAAAGAAAGACCCCGGAAACAAAATCCATCCTTAAAAGGAGGGTGTCTCAATTTGTTGGCTTCCTCGTTAACAAAAAAGATCCCATTTACAGAAAGCAATAAAAAGTCATTAACATATCTTCAATTCAACCGTTACATTCTCCTATGAATCTAGACGTGTCAATGTCATTATGCATACTCGAATCGAATGGACGCGAGAAAATCTTCAGACACTCCAAAGGAAAATAATCGTAATAATCACCAAAAAATGTCAATCGAATCGAATTTATCAAATAATAATAATAACAATATAATTATGTATCCAATATATATACTCCCTCTAGAACCATTTATAAGGCAAAAAGTCATTTCTAGATTCATTAAAAAATATATGTATCTGGTCTAATTTTTGGACCAAATACATATATTTTTTAACGAATCTAGAAATGACTTTTTGCCTTATAAATAATTCCGAAATAGTAGTGCAATACTCCCTTCGGACACATTTATAAGCAAAAAAATACTTTTAAGATTCATTAAAAATTATATGTATTTGGTCAGACCAAATACATATAATTTTTAACGAATCTTAAAAGTATTTTTTTCTTATAAATGTGTCCGGAGGGAATAATGTATACTCCACTCCCAAATTAAAAGGACTCATTTGTCAAAAAAAAAAAAAAAAAAAAAGGACTCTGAGCAGTTCCGAGACGGTGAGAAAACACTGATACACATAGTGAGTGAGAGAGAGAGAGAGAGAATGAGAATGGATTTCAGTGAGTTAAGAAAAGCGGTGGAGGAGGTGGAACTAGTGGATGCTCACGCCCACAACTTAGTTTCCCTTGACTCCAACTTGGCTTTTATCCAGGCCTTTTCTGAAGCCTCTGGTGTCGCCCTTGCTTCCTTACCACACACTCTATCCTTCAAGGTAACTTCTTCCTCTGCTTTCTTTGTTTTTTTTTTCTCCCTATCTCGTTGGTCAAACACCGTTTGCTATGTATTCAACTCCAAAGTCAACGACCCTGAACTACTTTGGGGGATCATATATTGTTCTGATTCCAATGAGTTCCAGTCTTTCTAGTTTGACTCATTCGAAATTTGTTAGGTTGCACTGAAACTTCACTCGGTGTATTGCACAATGCCACATTTTTGTTTTAGCTTTGGGAATCCAATTCAACCTATATTTTATTTGCTAAAATGTTGTACTCTAGACTTTTATGTTTTTGGAGAACTTCAAGTATTTTCTACCTGGAATCTAATTATGACATCTTATTATGTAATGTCAGAGAAACCTAAGAGATCTAGCTGAGCTGTATGGATGCGAGTTATCTTTGCAAGGTGTTGAAGAATACAGAAGAGTCTCTGGATTGCAATCCATCAGCTCAACATGTTTCAAAGCTGCAAGAATCTCTGTCATACTCATGGATGATGGGTTAGAATTGGACAAAAAACATGATATAGAATGGCATAGAAGTTTTGCACCTTTTATTGGTAGAATCTTAAGAATTGAACGGGTGGCTGAGAAAATCCTTGATGAAGTGAGATACTCAATTTGCTTTCCCATGATTATTAGGAATCTTTTATTGTTTTGGGGGCATTTTCTGTTCTCTTTGTTCTTAATATTTTTTGTTGTTGGTTGAATTTGAAAATATATCTAGTCATATCAAATTCTGTTTTTTCTTTTCATTTATTTTTCAGAATAGTGAACATTTCATTATTTTTTAGAGGATTAATACATTGCTGTTGAGTCCAAAAGTTGAATTGGCAAGTCAAAAGAAATTAAAAAAATTTGGGAAATTATTCACAACCAAAATCTATGTATCAAGGCCAGTGTTGTTAATTAGCTAGAAGCAATGGTTCCGCTGCATATCTTCTGACTTCTACTTTATTGCATCCTACCATTTGCAATTTTATTCATATTCTTCTGCCTCTAAGCCACTCATGAACTTTCCTTTTAATGTTATCTTATATTTATATCTGATGCTCCCTGAAGGATTTGCCTGATGGATCTTCGTGGACATTGGATTCATTTACTAAAGCTTTTGTCTCAAAGTTGAAATCATATCCTTCATATGTTTCTTTTTACACCCAAATACACATAAGTTCTTAGCTTTACAAAAACAGTCAATAATTTATCTGGGTTCCTTAGCGTCGCTTTAACAGTCTCTGGTGAGATATTTGGATTGAAAAGCATAGCTGCATACCGCAGTGGCCTAGAAATCAATTTAGACGTGACTAAAAAGGATGCCGAGGAGGGTCTCAGACAGGTGTTACTTGGTGAGTAGAATATGCAAATTTGATTTTGATATGATCTGTTTCAAA
The DNA here is from genome assembly GCA_037113605.1 of Calophaca sinica. Classification (NCBI taxonomy): domain Eukaryota; kingdom Viridiplantae; phylum Streptophyta; class Magnoliopsida; order Fabales; family Fabaceae; genus Calophaca; species Calophaca sinica. The sequence continues at coordinate 49,686,579 of CM073730.1, forward strand.
GTATTCACACTTCTACATTTTCAGCTCAGAAGCCTGTCCGTATTGCAAACAAAAATCTTATCGACTACATCTTCTTGCAAAGTTTGGAAGTTGCTCAATCCTATGATTTGCCAATGCAGATACACACAGGGTAATGGATGGTTTCAAATTGTCTGATGCTTTTACCTATGTTGATATCCAAACATTGTTGGGGAAGTTTCAATAAAAACTTGGGATATGGGTACTCAGCTAAATCTAAATCAAATATTTTGAGTTTCTAAATGTTATACTGGGCTTAAATTAATAAGGTTACTTGAAAATATAAAGCTATTGAGCTAGGACAATCTTACACTTGGGTCTCTACATGACCAACATTAATATGGTGAAATTAGTCTGAAATAGATGTGAAAGCTGCATTTTCTTTTCCTACTTACAGATGTATGGAGATAGATGCCATGGTTTTCCTCTTGATTGCACCTCTACTTTTACGTAAATACTAAACTTTCCTTTCTGTAATTAGCTTTGGGGATAAAGATTTGGATATGCGACTGTCCAATCCTCTTCATCTCCGTTCAGTTCTCGAGGACGAGAGATATTCAAAATCTCGGATTGTTCTTTTACATGCATCCTATCCATTCTCAAGGGAAGCGTCATATCTGGCATCTGTGTACCCCCAGGCAAGCTTTTTATAACTCAGTGACTTGTATTAGTAGATTTGAATTTGGATTACATGTTCACTGGCAGGTAACACAATCCTCTCTTTCAGGTTTACCTTGATTTTGGGTTGGCAATTCCAAAGCTTAGTGTGCATGGGATGATTTCTTCATTGAAAGAGCTTCTAGAGCTTGCTCCAATGAATAAGGTGACAATATAAGCAATTCAAAGAATTATTTATCGAGAGTAGAAATTTTCAGATAAATGTACCGTGCATAATAACCAGAAGAAAAAAATGGTGTTATGTACAACTAATATTAGAAGTTCACAGTATTTAAACCTAAAATAAGGGTTATATATTTACCTATTATGTCATTCAATCCAAGTATGTTAGTCTTGTAGCAACATCTTTTTTTTTTCTTCTTCCGATATACCTTTCCCACGATTCTGCCTTTCTTCACCGACCTCTCTCTGATCAAAATATATGTATACTGATTTCTGAGATTGAAAATTTAATGTAAATTTAGTTGTGCATAAGAGTTGAGTTCTACAATCTCCATCCCATTGATATTATATTAGCAAGTCTCAAAATGCTTGTCTAACTTTTTTGGAAAGTCAAAAGGTAAATCTTTTGCTGTTTGTTAAAATCTCAGCACTTTTCTGAGTTCAAGAAGTTACAGATAGTGTATGCTTGATGTAATGTACTAAAATATAAAATACAGTTTTTTTATAGCGTTTCATTCTTCATAATAGAATTAGAATCATCTTGAACTTTATGAGTAATCAAATAAAAGTAAACATGTAAATTGGGAGAGGAGTGTTAACTTCTGGCCATGACATTTAATGTCTCACAAGAGTAAACTTTGCATTGCAGGTGATGTTCAGTACTGATGGCTATGCATTTCCAGAAACCTTTTACTTAGGTTGGTTAATGTCTACTATGACGCCTAAATTGAAGATTATACTTAAGTGCTTTGTTGTCGTTGTTTCAATTTCTCATTCTTTTCTCCTCTTGTGCATCACCACCTTGAAATGTCTTGTTCCTTTTGTCATGAAATATATGTTGTTTGCTTCTCTGCCTTGATGTTTACACCTCAGTACCTGATCTCAAAATTTCTCCGACTCCTGACTGAGCAATTCAAGGCCAATACTTAGTTGATTGTTCATCAGGTTTGAATAATAGAGTTTTGCTATTTCGTATGAAAGGATTTGCACAAAAATAGCACGAAAGGGAAAGTAGTTGTGACGGAAAACATGGTGGTGGTTATGAAATCCATTTAGGCTGTCAAGTTTAAATAAAAACATGTTATTTTTCGGTTGTGCAGAATTTGTATGAATTCTTTCATACAAAACATCATTTCCCTGAAAATAATAATAGAAACATGCAAGCTGTTTATTAACTACTTGTGAGTTCTCACATGAGTTATGCATGAGTTCATTATGCTGTGGCTTATCAACAGCAGTTATGTAACAATTTATTTCCTGGAGATAAAACCAAAGAAACATTATGTCTTGTTGTTTTTGTTGAAGTGAAACCAACAACTGTTATAATAATCTCTGTAAAGTTTGTTGGATCGAAGAATATTGTATCAATTGCACACTGAGAGATAGATATGTTTTGGAGCAGAGGCACTAGTGCAACTTGTAAAGATGATAAGTAAGAGTGTTCTTTAACCTCTATCAATTAGGTTTTTCCTATATAGTTTATCATCTCTCTTTTAACCTTTTCCATGGATATGCCAATGCTGGAATGTGCAAACTTCAAGGTGTATGCAAAGTATTAAGGCATTTTACTTATATATAAACATGCCATATATTATGATTTCAACTTATGTTTTAAACTTCCATGTGTTTGAATACTTTAAAGTCAATAACTTCTTGGAGTCCAAGGGTGAGGATGAGGTAAACAAATTGATGCCCTGAACCTATTGATTTATTGCATGAAGTTCTTGTGTGAAAGATTGGTGTAACAATTAGTTTTTTGTTGCTTTCGATCTGTCTTTAGAAATTCCCATCCCTGTAAGATTCACTGATTAACATAATGATTTCTGTTTTCACAGGTGCAAAGAAGTCCCGTGAAGTTGTTTTCTCTGTTCTACGTGATGCATGCATTGATGGTGATCTCTCAATTCCCGACGCTGTGGAAGCTGCAAAAGATATCTTTGCAAGAAATGCAATCCGTTTCTATAAGATTAGTTTTGCTAACAGTGTTGTTGGTTCACATAATAATTTGCCTCATGGTGGCTTAGAGACTGATGTTTCATTTGTTCGTATAATATGGGTTGATAATTCAGGACAGCACAGATGTCGTGTGAGTTCCCTCTAGCCTGTTTCTGTCACTTCATTATTCATGTATTTTATAACTTCAAACCTGTCATTTGTGAAATTGGAGGAGAATATAGAATTGTTTACTTCTTGATATAGAATTTTTTAGTGGTAGAAGATTTCTTTATTCTCTATGAAATTGGAATAAAATAAAATTGCAAGGTTTTCCAGCCAATCATGCAATATATTGTAGATTGCATTATTTTTTCTCAGATATTTGTACGAGAAAGAAAAATGATGTAGCCCACCAAAGAAAAAGTTTTTTTTTTTTTTCCGGTGGCACTTGAACATTCTGTGTTCCTGAAGAATTAAATTAAGAAATTTTGCTGCATTTTTCTGTCCTTATTTTCTGTTGGCTTTTTATCATTCATTTTGCAGAGTGAAATTTATGTCTGTTTGGCATTTTTACTTCTGGCTGTCCATGCCTGATAAAGGTGAATGCAGACACAGTTTAGGTACTTTTATCTTTATATTATGTTCTGAGATGCTGTCAAATTTTGTTCAGGCTGTTCCAAGAAAGCGTTTCAATGATGTTGTTACGAAGAATGGGGTTGGCTTAGCATTTGCAAGTATGGCAATGACTTCTTTTATGGATGGACCGGCAGATGGGTCTGGTCTAAGTGCAGTTGGTGAAACAAGATTAACGCCTGATTTGTCTACTAAAAGGAGAATTCCTTGGTACACAAAATCTTATGTTCTGAGCTTGCTTATTTGTTTTGCAATCGATTTTCAAGTTTACAGACACAATATTTTTTTAGATTTCTGATATTTTTCATGAAATTATTGAAGAATGAAAACCTGAATGCAAAATATCTCGTTTTCCGCCAATTAAATATATTGTGATTTACAATTGAACTGGTAGTAGAATTATTCTAACTGATGCAACTCTCTTCTATTCTAGGAACAAGCAAGATGAAATGGTTTTAGCTGATCTGAATATTAAACCTGGCCAAGCATGGGAATATTGCTCAAGAGAGGCCTTAAGAAGAGTTTCCAAAATTCTAAAAGATGAATTTGACTTGGTATGTTGCAAGCTTGTCTTATTTGGGATGTACTATGGTGCTTAACTTATGGTCTGCTTCCAGGTATTGAATGCAGGATTTGAGAATGAGTTTTTTCTCTTGAAGAGCATAACAAGGTATGGCATACAATATTATCTTGTGATTTATTTAGTGCAATTTACCATGCCAATTAGTTAAAATATGAAGGAAAAAAATCAACCATTCAGGGAAGGGAAAGAAGAATGGGTACCATTTGACTCAAGTCCTTACTGCTCCACATCAGCATTTGATGCTGCTTCCCCCATACTTCGTGAAGTTGCCACAGCTTTACATTCCTTGGGCATTTCAGTAGAACAGGTAAAAGGGAATTTTATCATGATCAATTGTAAATGAAAGATATGATAATGACTTTGTTTGATTTTCATCGGATATAATTTTTTTTTAAATTGCTTTCACATAAATAAGAACGGGTAAGGTTCAAATTACTTTAAACATAAACCTAATTACAGCCTTTAAATCAGAAGTAATGATCATTACCAGGACACTTCGGAAACAGAATATTCACAAAAACTGAAAGTAAGCATTGGAACGCCCACACAAACATAGAATCATTTAGGTTGTTGTGCATGAACAAGGTTCCTAAAAGATCATCCTTATTAGTATGCTTTGTGAGACATTGCTTAAATTGGCTTTTCTGGCCTTTTATAGGTTATTCAGAAGCTTCCTTTCTAGAAGCTGTGACCTATGTTTTCTGAATTTTTTTTATAATGTAGATACATGCAGAAGCTGGAAAAGGTCAATTTGAACTGGTTTTGGGACATACCATTTGTACTGAAGCTGCAGACAACTTAATTTACACCCGTGAAACGGTGAGGGCAATAGCCAGAAAACATGGCTTGCTGGCAACTTTTGTTCCAAAGTAAGTGGCAATGTTCCTTGTGAGTTTGAAATATATATGTGTAGTTAAGATTTTAAACAAAAGGGAATCAAATTTGCATTTTAAAGTTGCCTTGAAGACTGCACCAACATGTTTAACGCCCTCTGGCATCATGATTGTGCTGTGATGTTGTAAATGCTTTCTATTCTATTCTTCAACTACAGAAGCAACATACTTGTTTCCTTCATGGTGAAAAAACCTGGTTGTGTGTAGACAGCACCCTAATGACTTGGAGCTATGCTATTTTAACAATATTTGAACAAGACTCAATAGCCTTCCAAAAATGGTTAAAATTCAGTAGTGTTTTGTACTTACTACCACTTTAATCCCAAACGAATTTTAAATTTAAATAAATATTTTTCATTCGACTTGTTTTCAATCAGTTCTGTTAACATGAATCTATTAAAAATCAATGCTTCTACAATCTAACCCACACAGACACAAGTTTTGGGACAAAATGTACTTATGATGTTCCAGTATTGGAGGCATAAGTAACAGATCCAACACAGAAGGGCTTGTATAAAGTCTAGCTTATAAGACTTAATTACAGTTGATGAACTCTCTTTTTTCCCTTAAAGCTCAAAGGTAAAAACATTTTGAAGTACATAACAGTGCTTTCTTGTCATGTTGAAGGTACGCATTGGATGATTTGGGTTCTGGATCGCATGTGCATCTAAGCTTGTGGCAGAATGGCCAAAATGTATTTATGGCATCTGATGGATCATCAAAGCATGGAATGTCAACTGTTGGAAAGGAATTCATGGCTGGAGTTCTACATCACCTCCCTTCAATTTTGCCATTTATAGCACCACTTCCTATCAGGTTGCTCTTACCATTATCTTACTCGCACTATTTCGACCAAAAACTGATGTTTTTGTGTGGTATCATTCCACAAATTTTGGTAGTGTTTATCTGTTATCTATAAGGACTTGTTCTTCTAAAAGCTTAAGCTGTTAGATGAAGGACTAGGATTCTTATTTTTTATTTTATCTCTAACAAGCATTATAGTAAAACAATTATGCAATGCTTAAATATTTGTTATTCTAAAGATAAATGGGTAAAATATCAGCCAGAGTGGCCATCTTTTGAATTTTTCTCATTTATTACTTCTGAAATTATGCTTCTTTGTTTTCTTACATCACTACCCAACTTCATTGCAGTTACGATCGGTTACAGCCTCACACATGGAGTGGTGCATACCTGTTCTGGGGGAATGAAAATAAGGAGGCTCCATTGCGAGCTGCATCTCCACCTGGAACTCCTGGTGGTCTAGTGAGCAACTTTGAGGTTAAATCATTTGATGGTTCTGCAAACCCATACTTAGGCTTAGCTTCCATAATTGCTGCTGGCATTGATGGGCTTCGTAGGCATCTTTCTCTTCCTGAACCTGTTGGTAAGATCATATAACCTTGACTATACAGTGTGTAACATAACAATATGCATCATGAAATAGTGCTTGTTTGTGTGTGTGTGTGTATATATATATATATATATTGGTTCAAATTAACATATGGAAGTAGGTCAATGCATCTGTCATTCATATTATGATTCTTCCAGAAATCTTGTAAGCAACTTGATCATAATGCTTTATTCCATCGCATGACTTATTATTTACATAATATATCAAGTGTTATACAAAATATATTTACATAATATATCAAGTGTTATACATTGGATGTGGATAATCAAGTGAATTTTTATTTACTTCTATTAAGCTTTTATTCCGAATTTGCTACTATTTTGCTCCTCACTTCTCTTTCATGTTCCTTTTGTTGAGTTGCATAATGGCTGTATAATATTTTTTTGGTTCTTTTAATTTTCAGCACTTGTAAACAAATATTAATTAAATAATAAACTTCTTATTTCATGTATGAAATTAACAGATACAGATCCAAATCCAGAAAACCTTCAGAGATTGCCGAAATCACTTTCGGAATCTTTGGAAGCTCTCCAGAAGGACGACTTCCTTCAGGAATTTTTTGGTGATAAGTTGCTGACCGCCATAAAAGCAATTCGAAATGTATGTACTTGACTTGGATTCTTTTAACACCCCCCCCCCCCCGCTTTTTTTATTCCCGCGTCCCCTTTCCGTGATTCTCTCAGCCAAGCTGCTAAATTTTGATGCTTAATGTGACTTATCATGCCAGGCTGAAATTGACCATTACTCGGAGCACAAGGATGCATACAAGCAACTCATACACCGTTACTGAGCTACTTGTCTTTTGTTCCTGTGCAAGACTGGTGAAAGCATGATTTATATTCTGGAGAATTTTGCATCTTTAAGTATCTGTAGCTCAGCTTTATTTTCTCACTTTTGGTGTAGTAAGATATGAACTAATTTATCCAATGTCCCATTCTCAAATTCAACCTCTACCAACAATAAAGGAAATTGAAAGCTTTGCTTTGGCTGAGATCCTGATTATTTTACTGCGATGCTTCATTTTTCGGTTCGTTAATGGGAAATCGACTTCAAAATTGACAACAATTGTTATATTTAATTTCCATTTAATTGTACTTATTGTTCCTCTGCCGTAACTAACATGTGATTTTAGTCTAATTTTTTTTTGAATGAATTAGATCCCTCAATTATTTTATTTGTTATAATTAATTCTCTATCACTATTCTTCTATTTAGAACTTAAAAACTTGTTTTTTTGTTGAAAACTAGTGTATTTACTCGTGGTCGTACGGGTTAACTGTATGGGTCGTAAATGTATCCAATGTGTAATAATAAATTTGAAGTTTTTTTTTTCAAAAAAAAAATTTATTAGCAAATTTAAATTTTTCAAAAACTATTACAGATAATTTATTATGAAGTAGAGAATACATGTATTTATACATATACTCTAATTTTAAAATATGACAAATAAAACAAAAACTCATAGTTGAAAAATCATCTCTAAATATAAATAAAAATGAGTATATGTATAAATACATATATTCTCTATTTCATAATAAATTACCTATAATATTTTTTGAAAAATTTAAATATGCTACTAATTTTTTTTCAAAAAAAAACTTCAGATTTATTATTGCACGTTAGATATTTTTACAACCCATATAGATAATCTGTGCGAGCACAGATAAATACACTAGTTTTATATAATATAGTAGATGTTCACAAATTGAATTGATTGATACATTTAAAAATATTACTTAAAATTCATTAATATAAAAATATTTTAAATTGTAATAAATTTTCACAAATTTTCTCATTTCTAAACTTTTAAAATTATTTTATATTCTAAATCTATCATAGATAACTAAATATTTGGATACAAAAAATAATAATGCAAGTGTTCTAACCTCTAGATAAAAACAATTGATGGGAGGATCGGATTTGTTAAATTTTGCAGCATTTTAAACAAATTAAGCAAAGGATGTTGGATAATTTACGGGAACGCATAGGTTCAAATTTCATTATCGCCATTATACATTGGAAAAATAATTTTTTTGACGGCAATACGTTAAAAAAAAATAATTAAAATCGACTTTTTTTTGGTCAAAAAAAAGGGCTGAAGCCCAAACCAAACAAACTAAAACCCTTACGGAAAGAGAAAGACCACCGAAGAAGATGCATGAGCTAAAAGAGACCGGAAATATATTAGGATGAGCATCAGTGAGATTCAAAAGCCTCATTCTGTAACGGAGTGTAGGGCTGGAAATGAGTCGAGCTGAGTCGAACTTGGTTCAGCTCGGCTCGACTCGATAAGAATTTGGTTGGCTCGAAACTCGACTCGCCTCGATATGAGCCTATTTTTTTAGCTCGAACTCGACTCGACTTAAGCTCGCGAGCAGTTCGGTTCAGCTCGCTAGCTCGAATCACTCTGTTCATATTTTTTGTCTACCAGTCAAATTGAATACAAAATATAATGGAATACAAAATACAGCAATAACAAAATTTAATGGAAAAAATTCTTGCTCTTCTCCCCATCAATACCAAATAGAAATGCAGATACATCTTGTACCAAAAGAAAAAAAGAAATGCAGATACATCAATACAAAGAATAACAAAGAAGGAAATGACAAGAAGAAACCCCCATAGTTGTCGTTGCAACACCCATGCCACGATACCACCAACACACAACATCCAAATACCCATCATGACCGTCACCACACCTCCCTCATTCAGGCACCACAGGAAGCATCCCAAGACCCTTCAGTTCCCCCTAGCTAATTCCCCTCCTCGTGAAAAATTGAATCGAACCAGGATATGAGATTGCAGATTTGATCCGATCTTATTGCAGAGGATTGAAAAGTAGGGCTGAGAGACCTGTTCACCTTCTACGAGCAGAGAATCCTCCACGAAAAATCAAGAATTAGAGATCCACGAAGAACAGAGAAACCCGACCTCGTAGATCCACGAAAAGAGAGTCACGAGCCAGTAGACAACCTGGGTCGGGATGAGCTCGAAGATGCAAGCCAGGAGGCCCTGAAGTGCGCCGCCACTAACCCTAGCAGTGCTTCAGGGCAAAGCATTGTTCACCCTGCCGCACAAAAACTTTCTTAGGGCACTAGATCTGTTCGCTCGTGGAAGAACTTGTGGGAGATGTAGATATGGAGTGACGCTGCGAATGAGAGAAGGAGAAGAATGGAAACATCGCAGATCTGCTGTATGAGAAGGATAGGGTTTGATTTCGGAGGGTTTGGGGCCGAGAGAGGAGAGGCAATTTTAGGGTTAGGGTTGGAAGTAATGGAAGAAGATGAGGGAAGGAGAGAAAAGAGAAGGAGGGAGCAAGAACTGATAAGAGCAGAGAATGAGAAGAGGAAATGAGATCGGAGGAAGAGAGAATGAGATCCTCTCTGGAAGAGGCGCTGAGAGAAGAGGAAATGAGGGAGAAGAGAGGGTAGACGCAGAGGGAGGCGCATGATTTGGAGAAAATGAGGGGAATGGGAAGTTAGGTTTCTTTTAGGGTTTGAGGAGCTGGGCCGCTTGGAGTAAGAGCTGGGCTGCGTGGGCCGCTAGGAAGTTAGGTTTTCTTTTAGGGTTTTGTATCCTCTAGTAGATTGCTAAAGACACCCCTAATTTCACTATTTTCATCCCATTTTGAAACCAATATATATATATATATATATATATATATATATATCGAGTCAGCTCATGAACCAAACGAGTCGAGCTATGCATAGCTCAAGTTCAGCTCATTTATTTAACGAGCTCGATTTTCAGCTCAAGTTCAGCTCATTTGGTTCATGAACCAAGTGCAACGGGTTAATTATCGAGTCGAGTCCCGGACTTGGTTCGAGCAGCTCAACTCATTTCCAGCCCTAACGGAGTGTATCATAAAAAATTTCTCAATTACTGGAATGAAGAATGCTGTCGCCTAATGGGACCACGTAATCAAACGAGACTAATGTTTCTGTTGTTAATATCAAACAACACTATAGTCATGAAAGTTTTAGATATTTTTTTTAACCTTTTAACAAGATCAAGATTATCTCATTCAGATGAATATCCTGCTTCATTAAATAAAGAGATTTAATTGATTGAAAAATATACCAAAGCCAGTATAATTCATAGTAGAAAAAGTAAAATCACAATTAAATAACCACGAGGCTAGGCGTAAGTGGTCAATGCGCTTTATCTAAAGAGACGAGCTCGGCTGGTACTCGAGTTTGATACCTAGTGATGAAACAATTCATAACAACGCTTATGTTGATTTCTCTAAAAAAATCAACCTTCTCTCTCTCTCACTTTGATGAAGAATCAAGCCTTGAGAAAGATATTGGAACTTCAATAGATCATTCTCTCTGTTTCTTTTATTTAGTCATGCATCTATTTATTTAAGGTTAAGGAAGGATGAACCTTTGTTTGGATTCTTCGTGATCTAGATTTTATCTTTCAGTACATATTTTATTTATGATCTTTGAGTGGTTTCTTCTAAGCTTAATGCTTTTCATCTACTGACCATCTTTGAATTGATATTAGATTTAATGTCACAATGGGAAATTGGTTATTAAATTGAAATCCGGAGTTAATCACCATAATTGTAACTAGTATGTAACCCGTGCCATGTGCGGAAACATTTTTATATATGCTTTAAGCAAGAAAGAAATAAAAAGATACGATAAATGAAATGGTTCATAAGGCAAAAACAAAATATAGATATATTTTATTGTTTAAGATCAAATAGTAAAATATAAGTGTTTTTTTAGCTTAGTGTTAGATTATATTTTGTCACCTATGAAAGATATGATCTCATCCAATTCATTTCATAATTATATTATATATGTATGTATATAAAGTTATATACATCTATATATATATATATATATAAAATAATTTATATATTTAAATACATATGAATTTATAAATAGCAAATGTAATCTGAAGTTAATCACCATAATTGTAATGTTCCTAGGATATGGCTTTATAATTATGTGTTCCTATGAATTATCACGATAAATGCTTGATTTGAATTGGAAAGATATAATTAAGAAAGGCGATTGTTGAATGTTACGAAACACGTTTCAACAAAATGAGCGAATGATGTGTTTTAATTGTTGCAACTGTTTTTCAACCCTTCTCCCGTATACGGTCAATGGCCCCACATTGGTTATTTGCTTGTTTGTCCGTATTTCGTATAAAAACTTTTCGTAATAAATAGCAATGCTCTATAAGAAATTAGGGTTACCGGTTGTAACCAAATAAATTAGTTACATGTCAAGAGAACGAATGTAGTCTAACCTAGTGAATTCATATATCAGTTGCTTGAATATAACTTGGATTGGATTAGAATTCACTTACATAAAAAAGAACAAAGGGGATTGCAACCCTAATTTTCTTAACAGATTGAGTTCGTGAATCTGTTGAATTAATCTTTGTTTTTAATCTGTATTTTTTTTTGACAGAGTTTTAATCTGTATTTGATTGCTCATAACTATCTCTATTTGTAAAAACGAAATCATTATAATTTTTGTTCAAATAGTAATTGATTGGGAGTAATTGGTGCTTGATATCAATTAACGTGGAAATGATACTTTTCTTGTTACATTATTTTTTTATGAGAAGTGCTAACAATACACTCTCTAATGCACTTTTTTCAACATTCTCTTTAGGATTAGTTGAAATTCATGTGAAAAGAAATATTATTTCACTAAGAGAAGCTATACTAAATATATATACTCATCAAGTATCCCTGCAAAGTATGCTGTCAAAAAAAAAAGCGCCGTTATTTGAACACACGCAGCGACACCAAAATACGCGACACTAGTCCATACTGTACAGACCACGTGTCCGTACATGTACAGACCCCCTTTTTTTTCAAAAAAATATTTTTTTTTAAAAAAAGTTTTTTCCAAAAAAATATTACAGATTTTTTTATCTGATTAATCACGTTCACATATCTGGTTAATGCTATTCATTATCTGGTTAATGCCAAATCCTGAAACTTTTGGACATCTCATTTTCTTATCTGGTTAATGACGTTCACATATCTGGTTAATGCTATTCATTATCTGGTTAATGTCAAATCCTGAAACTTTTGGACATTTCATTTTCTTATCTAGTTAATCAAGTTCACATATTTGATTAATGCTATTCATTATCTGGTTAATGTCAAATCCTAAAACTTTTTCTTATCTGGTTAATCAAGTTCAAATATCTGGTTAATGCTATTCAATATCTGGTTAATGCCAAAATCTGTGTTAACCAGTTAAAAAAATCTAAAATAAAAAAATAAAAAAAAATATTTTTTTGAAAAAAAAAACTTTGTTCGTACTGTACGGACATACGATCCGTACAATATGGACATACGGTATCCCGTATTTGTGTCAATTTTGTGTGTCCAAATATCATTTTTCAAAAAAAAAAAATAAGTATCCCCGCAAAATAATCATACATATTGCGTGACTGCGTGTGAACTCACTCATCAAGTATTCAGCTTTAGTCTTATCAAACACTTTGTACCTAATTACGTACTCCCAGTGAACTTAATTTCTTTTAGGACCTTAATCTCTCATAGAACACCCATTCTTTTTTGCTATTGCAAATTTTGATTATTGTAATTTCATTATTAGTATTATTAATATATGATAATAATGATTTTTCAACTATGTCATTCACGGGGTAATTGACGTCGGTAGAATAGATATATTTTTGTTGTGAAAGATAAATTATTATATAAAACTGTTGTGGCAAAAAGAAACCATCTAATTGGATGATAGTGTAAAGAGTATATAAATTAAACTCTAAAAAGAAACATGTTTTCTCGATTATTTCCTATTTTCATTAGAAATAAAAATAGGAAATACCTCAAGTAAACTGACCTCAGGGCCGGCCCAAGGGGGAGGCACCTAAAGCCCTTGCTTTAGGCCTCCACCCAAATAGCTATTTGATGTGCTAATAATAGGCCCAATTTTGTTGAATTCTTGTACACTAAAACATGTAACCCATTGTTAAAAGACTCAGTTTTAAGCTCCTAAAATTCTATTATTTATTTTGACAAAAAAAAAGTGCTATTATTTATATTTATCTATAAGGACTTTTTATGGATCTAGGAAAATTAGGCCTCACTACAAATATTTGCTTTAGGCCTCATATTACCTTGGGCCGGCCCTGACTGACCTAATATTTCGAGTTGGATAGCACCACAATAGCGACAAAGCTAGAATTAGAAATATTATGTTTGTGTTTTTATTATTTTAAAATAAATAAATTTTATTCTTCATAAAATATATCTCACAAAGTTATTGAAAAAATCATTATAACTAATTGTACCAAATATATAATCATTCAAGTATCCTGTAATCAATAGTTGATCACAATAACCCCAAGGGGTTGGCCTAGTAAAGCATGACAGGACTTATATTCGATATGTCGCGGGTTCGAGTTCCCACTAGTCCTTTTGGGGTGAGGTAAATGTAATTACCTTTGTAAGTGCTTAAAGAGCCCGGAGGTCTTCCCTGCTTTGGACTAGAGCGCCATCCCCTCACCCTAAATTTTATTATATCAAAAAAAAAATAGTTGATCACAATGCAAATAAAATATTCTGACCCAAACAAACTAAACCCAAGGATTTGTGGAGATTTGCTAGCAAAGACAAATAAATAAAATAATTAAAACATTCCATCACTCCTCAAGTAATATCATATAATCTAATTTCTAATAATATACTAACAATTTGGTCAAAAATAATATAATTAATAGACATATCAAATGAAATAAAAAAAATAGAGGTGTCAATTACCATACAGGATAATTTTAAATATCAAACTTATTTAATGCCATTTACGCATTCCATTTTAACGTGTCATTAATTATTCGAATAACATATAGATTAAATAATAATTTATATTATTTTATATTATTTTTTTCAATTTTTAATATATGCTTTATTCTTTATTTAATTTTGTAATTTCTTGATAATTACTTATTTTATTAATTAATTAAGTTAAATTAAGGATACAATTGACAAAGTAACAATTAATTTATCTTAGCTTTTTAGAATAATAGTTAAATATTTTTTTAAAAGAGTAATATTTAAAAAGAAATGGAGAATTAATAAAAAGGACATTTAATGTTATAATTGCAGCTGTCGTGGTAGAGATAATATGCCTGATCGCCAACTAAATGGTATCATGTTTTTTGTTAAATATATTCAATGATTTCAAATAGCAATTTTTTAATGCAGGATTTGGAAAAGATTTGAATTTAGAATCAAATATTCTGTGTCAAAAAAAAATCTGAGTCATCCTCTATAAATCTTCTATCAACCCAAACCTTGTGCACTATCAAATAAGTTGAAGGAAGTTTTTCATGGCCAATATCGTCCTTCTCAAGGTTTTTCTTCCCTTCCTGCTGCTATGTGCAGGTGATGTGTGTGTATATATATATCGTCCTTCCCATATCTTTTTATTTTAAACATATATAAAAGGTTGCTTGCATATATGTGGCGTTTCAGTCGAATAAACATATATATTCATCAGCATGAAATTTTCACGGAGGATGTAAGAAGCCTTTTCTGTCTCTTAAGTCTTGCACCTTCACCTTTGGTTTTTCACCAAAGCTTTTTTGGCCGTTAAAAATGCTTTGAGCTTATGAGTAATTTTATTTTAAATCAATTTAAACCTTCTTTGTATAGTGTACCTTCACCTTTTGCTTTTCGTCAAACTCGCAAGTATGAATTATGAAGCAATGAAGCATCAAGGCTAGCTTTCACAAAATTATATTTTAAAAATTAAAGGACATGCCAAGAAAAATGAATCAACCATGTGGATCCTCATATATTCCATTCATTCTTGTAAATTATATTTTTTTTTGGTTACAAATTAATGTTTTCTTATTCTTATAAATTGAGATAATTTTAATTTTGGTCCGTGTAAAATTTTTTCTTTTGTATTTTTATTATTCTGAAATCTAAAATCGCTATTCTTCCAAAGTTTGTTTATTTTACCAACGAAAAACATTTAAATAATTCAAACTATTCATGTTTTTTTTTATCATTGATTGCAAATTTTATATTATTAAAATTTTGAAAATTCATTAAGGATGGCTACCAAAATTTCTTAAAATTACAAAAAAAAAAATGAAAATCAGAGTTCTCAGTCTAATGCAATGTTTCTTTTTACATGATATTCAGGAGTGTATTCCGATGTGACATTTCATTTTGAAAACTTGTGTGAATCCTCTATATGGCGTGCCTCAACCCCAAGCATAGGGGATTTAATGCCAGAGCTCCCACCAAACAACTATGAGATATTTTACATGGATGATCACTGGGCTGGAACCATTTGGGCTCGAACAAAATGCACAACAAATGCAACCGATTACTTTTCATGTGAAACCGGTGACTGCGGGTCGGGTAAGATAGAATGTGCAGGCCCACAACCCACTTACCCAATAACTGCCCTCAATTTTAATGTGAACCAATCAGTGGTTTCCTATGAAGTAAGCTTGTTGCATGGACAGAATGTTTTAGTTCGTATCAAACCCAATGGTGGAACATTGGTGGATGGGTCAGGTCCTTGCCCTATGGTGGAATGTAACAAAGATATTGGGACTGTGTGTCCCAAATCTTTGATAGCATATGGTTCTGACGGCTATTATGTGGGATGCAATAATGCGTGTGATGTGTTTAAGGATGCTAAACATTGTTGTAATGGGGTTGGCTGCCAACCTGATGAGTACTCGCTTCAGTTTAAGCAGCTTTGTCCTGCTGCTCATACCTACCCCGGTGACAATAAGCCTCCCCTTTATCAGTGTAAAGGGGCTGATAGTTATGATGTAACCTTCTGTCCTCCAGCTTCATAGCAAGTTTAAGTCTTGAAACTATAATTGCGTTAATAGCTATGCAGCAATTTTAATTTGCGTTGCTCGAAAGAAAACAAAATTACTTTAACGGTCTGTGATTGTGTTGTGTGAGCCTTGACATATTATTAGAGATGTATCCATATTATTGGATAGGAAAAACAAAAAAGTTCGGCGGAATACTTTTTATAAATTTACACAAGATTTAATATACGCATTAATTTCATTTTTCATCTTTTCACTATTCGTTTAAAATTACTCTGTTACTAGTTTTAAGTTTTAACCCTTTCTTATTCTTCACGCACACATTTGGCATCAATCCTTTATTCTTTCCTTCCCTTTTACGTTTTTACTCTAGTTAGCTTTTCGGCATCGTCTTGTTGCTTTTTCAATATGTTTTCGTAGTAGTCTTTAAGCCATACACACACTTTTGAATAAGTAGCATTTAATACTTTTTCCACTATTATGTATTTTTATAAATTAATGAAAATGACATTTAAAATTAGTTATATTCTATTTTAAAACCACCGCATTCTGGGATTTGACACCGGCTATTGTGGGATTTTCAATTTCAACACTCTCTCTACATGTGTATGTGAGAATAGGTGATACACGAGAAAATTGCCCTCTATAGAGCAATAAAGAGATGAGTTCCGACTCTTATAACAATTTAGATTTCATCTTAAAACTAATTGATATTAAGTGGAATTATAAGTATATAAACTATATCGCAAGATTTGAGGTAAATAAGGTGAGATTTCTCACAAAACTTACATACAAATTTTATATTAAAGTTACCATAAAAATAAAGTTTTGTAATAAAAAAGCCACAGAGGGGGCTTATAAAATGTCTCTCACTAATCACTTATACACAAGTGGAGGTGGATTCATTACAACACATCCACCTCCATTCCAACACTCAACACAAAAATGGGTTCCGAAACAACTCTCCTCAACTTTGTGTTATTTCCTTTGATGTCCCAAGGGCACATGATCCCCATGATGGACATTGCAAGAATATTGGCACATCAGAATGTTACCGTCACTATAATCACCACACCCCAAAACGCAGCACGTTTCAAACCAACTTTTGCTCGATCCATCGAATCAGGTTCTCGAATCAGGTTAGTTGAACTCCAATTCCCATACAAAGAAGCTGGATTGCCAGATGGGTGTGAAAATCTTGACATGCTACCTTCACTATCCTCTTCCTTGAGTTTCTTCAATGCAGCTAGTACCCTTCAGGAACCAGTGGAAAAACTCTTTCAAGAGTTAACACCTCCACCAAGCTGCATAATTTCTGACATGTGTTTGCCTTACACAGCAAACATTGCCACCAAATTTAACATCCCCAGAATTTCTTTCTTAGGTCAAAGTTGTTTCAGTCTCTTGTGTCTTTACAATTTGGGAGTCTCCAAAGTTCTAAATAACATAGCCACAGAAACTGAGTATTTTGTTTTGCCTGGTATTTCTGACAAGATTGAAATGAACAAATCCCAGATACCAGGACAAGGAGAAACGAAAGAAAACTGGGAAGAGTTTTATGCTAAAACTGCTGATGCTGAATCAGCTTCTTATGGTGTGGTAATGAATTCATTTGAAGAGTTAGAGCCAAATTATGCAAGGGGGTACAAGAAGGTGAGAAATGATAAGGTGTGGTGTATTGGTCCAGTTTCACTTAGCAACAAGGATCAATTGGATAAAGCTGAGAGAGGGAACAAGGCTTCAATTGATGAACACTATTGTATGAAGTGGCTTGATCTGCAGAAATCAAGGGGTGTAATTTATGTATGCCTTGGAAGCATATGTAATCTAACACCACTGCAATTGATAGAGCTTGGTTTGGCCTTAGAAGCTTCTAATAGACCTTTTATTTGGGTTATAAGGGAAGGGAATCAATTAGAAGAGTTGGATAAGTGGATTAAGGAAGATGGATTTGAGGAAAGGATTAAATCTAGAAGCCTTGTGATTAGGGGTTGGGCTCCTCAGGTGTTGATACTGTCACACCCAGCAATTGGAGGTTTTTTAACACATTGTGGTTGGAACTCAACTTTGGAAGCAATATGTGCTGGTGTGCCTATGATTACATGGCCACTATTTGGGGATCAATTTTTCAATGAGAAATTGATTGTGCAAATATTAAAAGTAGGAGTGAGCGTTGGGGTGGAGGCTCCTGTCAAATGGGGTGAGGAAGAGAAAACAGGTGTGCTGGTGAAGAAAGAAGATGTTGAGAGAGTAATTGAAGAGTTAATGGATGAGAGTAGTGAAAGTGAAGAAATGAGAACAAGAGTTCAAGAGCTTGCTGAGATGGCTAAGAGAGCTGTAGAAGAAGGGGGATCTTCTCACTCTAATGTGACTGTCCTTATTCAAGATATCATGATGCAACAAACCAAGATATCCAAGTGATTTTTCTCACTTGGCAAAAACATATTGGAATTCTTTATGTTCCTTTCCTTCCCTAGATTTCACACCTACCATTAAGTCCATTCCATTCCATTGGAGTTGGTATCATGCCGTCAGAATTTTTTTTAGTACACATGCCTCTTTAATTTATTAAAAAGTCACACAAATTAACCAGTGAGTATTTGTAATGTAGCATAGTATGTGTAATATTGTAGTGTTCCATTTTTGTCTAAGGCTTGATTCCAGTATTTTCCCAGATTGACTAAATCTCTTATAGAAATCAATGGGTGATCACACACAGCAGCAGGGTTTAATCTGATTAGGACCATGTAGATGTCATTTTCATTGTTTGAATTATGAAGACACGGTTTAAGTATCAAAACATTGCGTAGAGTTTTGGCTTGACGTTGGCGCGAAGTTGAAAGGAAACTTCCATTCCAACACAAAGCAAATATGACAGCCCAGCTACAGGTTAAAAAGAGAGAGACAGATGGGGTCACACATGCTTTCCGTTGGCCAGTAAGTTTATACTCTATCTGTATCAATAGATTCAGTAAGGATTTTTTTTGGTAAGTAGATTGTAAGGATCGGATCCGGCTCCTCTAACGTAACTAATCTACTTTAGAGTCTAAAGTAAGTAATATCGGTTATCGATGAATAAATTAATGGTTGATATTGTAGATACATCATAACAAATCATGAGTTTGTTAAAATAACAACCCTCGAGTTTCTTACTTTATCTCATACTCACTTTAGAGGAGTCTAATCCGTCTTCTAAAGTGAGTCATTTCATTTCACTTTAGGGAGTAAAGTGAATTAATCTCCACCCTTAAAGCATTTGAATAGTTATGATCCTTCCGCACATTCTATGCATCATTATTTTTAAATTAATAATTTCAAAATTTTAAAATGGTAGCATGATTCTCCCGCACGTTTTGCATCATTTTCCATTATTGTCGAAAAGTTGCATTTTCCTCTCTCTCACATTTCTTCCATCGAAAAAAAAAAAACAACTTTTGACACAGATCATATACATACATCCCGATCATGAGATTCACGGTTGTAAAAAAGAAGGAATATTGGAATGTTGTGTGTCCTATGATCACACATTAGTCTTGTTTATAATCCCAGGATACAATCATGTAATAATTACAAAGGATCAAATTATTGATTTGTGTAACTACACCCTTAATTACTAGCACTTATTAAAATCATAATAAGTATTGCTTTCTGACACTCCCCCTCAAGCTAAAGCTTGATAAGCTTTAAGCTTGTTACATGAAAACTGCATTTCCCTGCAAAACTTGAAACTAAATCTGATAACTGTTTCACAATGACTAGGCCAATGGGCTTGTGTGAGTCATAATCAATATAACGCACCACCGAAATGGTCGTCGGTGGGAAGAGAAGGCACCATCGAAATGGTCTTCGGTGGGAAGAGAATGTGTTCTCATTGGGCAGGATCACTGTCAGATAGAAGATCCACTACTAGATATTGTGTTCTCATTGGAGGAAATATGAACTCATGGAGGAGCTAGAAGCACAACACAATTACCGTATCCAATGCGGAAGCTGAATACCGTGCTATGGTAGCAGTTGCAAAGGAGCTTGCATGGCTTAGGAATCTGCTCCAACAGCTAAAATTAGGAGACCTCCAGGATTCAAAGTTTATCTGTGACAATCAAGCTGCACTTCACATTGCATCAATTCCAGTCTTCCATGAACGAACCAAGCACATAGAGATAGACTGTCACTTTGTAAGAGAAAAAGTGTTCTCAAGAGAATGCACCACTGGAATGGTCGTCGGTGGGAAGATAAGGCACCACCGGAATGGTCTTTGGTGGGAAGAGAAGACACCACCGGAATGGTTTTTCTAAAATGCATCTTATGGTTCCTGGTTTTTCTAAACTTTCATCTTTTGAATGTTAGTCATGTCAGTTAAGGAAGCATACTCGTTATACTTATAGTCAGCTAGTCAATAAAACTGTTGTATCACCTTTTGCTTTGGTTCATTCTGATATTTGGGGTTCTAGTCGTGTCTGTTCAGCTTTAGGATACTATTACTTTGTCACTTTCATTGATGATTTTTCTCGATGCACATGGTTATTTTTAATGAAAAATCGTTCTGATGTTTTTAATATTTTTCAAGGATTCTGTGCTGAAGTTCAAAATCAATTTGGTACTTCCATGAAAATTTTACGCAATGATAATGCCCATGAATATTTGTCTTCTTAGTTTCAATCATTTGTGACTTCACAAGGAATTATTCACTAAACATCATGTGCTCATACACCACAACAGAACGATGTGTTACCGAAAGAAAAAATTGACATTTAGTTGAAACAACACGCACCCTTCTCCTTCACCATAATGTCCCTCTTCGCTTCTTGGGTGATGCACTTCTTACAGCTTGCTATCTTATCAATCGTATGCCTTCCTCTGTTCTTCAAGATCAGGCTCTATACACCCTCTTGTATCCACAACAGGATATTTATCATGTTCCTCTTCGTGTCTTTGGTTGCACATGTTTTGTCCAAGACCTCACTCCAGGTAAAGATAAACTCTCTGCCAAATCTCTCAAATGTATTTTTCTGGGTTACTCACGTCTACAAAAAGGCTATCATTGTTTTTGACCTCAACTACAGCGATACATTGTCTCGGTTGACGTCACCTTTTTTGAGACTTGCCCATTCTTCTCCTCTTTGGCGGTACTTGATGTCAACTTCACTGACGATCTTCCAGATATCTCACATGTTGTTCCAGTACCCCATTATAGCCTCTACTCTACCTCCTTTACGTACCTACCAGCAGTGGACACAGCCTCCAGCGGTACCTCCTTCCATAGATCCTCCAGTCTCATCTCCTGATCCAACCGCCTCTCCGACGACGTTGCCTACACCTGAACTTCCTATAGCTTTAAGAAAAGGTATTTGGTCCTCTCGCAACTCTGATCCTCAATATGCTTGTACTTTAAATTATGATCGTTCATCTACATCCTATGTTTCCTTTTTTTCTACTTTGGATTCTGTGTCTATTCCTAAGTCTACAGGTGAAGCCATGACTGATCCCAATTGGCGTCAGACGATGTTAGAAGATATGGCAGCATTACATTCAAATGGCACTTGGGAAATTGTTCCCTTACCTCCTGACAAAGCTACAGTGGGTTGTCGATGGGTTTATACAATGAAGATTGGGATAGATGGTCGGATTAACCATTTCAAAGGCCGTTTGGTGGCTAAAGGTTATACACAGATTTTTGGTCTAGATTATGGTGACACCTTTTCCCCAGTGGCCAAAATCACTTCTGTTCGTCTGTTTCTTGCCATGGCTGCCATTCATCATTGGCCACTTCACTAGCTGGATATTAAAAATGCCTTCTTGCATGGTGAGTTGCAGGAAGAAGTTTATATGGACCAACTCCCAGATTTTACTGTTCCTGGTGACTCTCGTCTTGTTTGTCGGCTCTGCCATTCTCTCTATGGATTGAAACAGTCCCCTCGTGCCTGGTTCGGACAGTTTAGCTCTGCCTTTATACAATTTGGCATGACCAGATGTGAAGCTGACCATTCTGTTTTCTCCATCCATTCTCCTATTCGCCGACTCATCTTTCTTGTAGTGTATGTGGACGAGATCGTCATTACAGGCGATGACACAGAAGGTATCCAGCAGCTCAAAGCCCATCTTTTCAAACAGTTTCACACAAAAGACTTGGGTCCTCTCAAATACTTCTTAGGGATTGAAATTGCCCAGTCCACTTCAGGCATTGCCATTAACCAACGGAAGTATGCTTTGGATATTCTCACTGAGACTGGTATGCTTGATTGTCGCCCTACTGATAATCTTATGGATCCCAATGTCAAGCTTCTTCCGGGTCGGGGGAGCCATTGAAAGACTCGGGAAGATACCGACGTCTTGTGGGCCGACTCAATTATCTCATGGTCACCAGGCCTCATATCACCTTTGCAGTGAGTATTGTAAGCCAGTTTCTGAATGCTCCTTGTGATAGCCATTAGAATGTGGTCATCCGTATTCTTCGATACATAAAAAATGCACCAGGGAGAGGACTATTATATGAAGATAAAAACAATGCCAAAATCATTTGTTATTCAGATGTTGATTGGGCAGGATCACCGTCAGATAGAAGATCCACTACTGGATATTGTGTTTTCATTAGAGGAAATATGATCTCATGGAGGAGCAAGAAGAAAAACACAGTTGCCGTATCCAGTGCGGAAGCTGAATAATGTGCTATGGCAGCAACTGTAAAGGAGCTTGCATGACTTAGGAATCTACTCCAACAGCTAAAATTAGGAGACCTCCAGGATACAAAGCTTATCTGTGACAATCAAGTTGCATTTCATATTGCATCAAATCCGGTCTTCCATGAACGAACCAAGCACATAGGGATAGACGATCATTTTGTAAGAG
This sequence comes from Calophaca sinica, assembly GCA_037113605.1. Classification (NCBI taxonomy): domain Eukaryota; kingdom Viridiplantae; phylum Streptophyta; class Magnoliopsida; order Fabales; family Fabaceae; genus Calophaca; species Calophaca sinica. The sequence goes on from CM073730.1 coordinate 49,709,553, forward strand.
AAAAAGTGCTCTCAAGAGAATGCACCACCGGAATGGTCGTCAATGGGAAGATAAGGCACCACCGGAATGGTCTTCGGTGGGAAGAGAAGACACCACCAGAATGGTCGGCGTCGTCGGTGGGAAGAGAAAGCACCACCGGGATAGTCGTTGGTTGGAAGAGAAGGCACCACCAGAATAATCGTCAATGGGAAAAGAGTCATCACTAATATGATTTATATTGGTCATATTTATAATTCCAGGATACAATCATGTAATAACTACAAAGGATCAAATCAAATCATTGATTTGTGTAACAACACCCCTAATTATTAGCACTTATTAATTTCATAATAAGTACATGTTAAATATGGTTTCTAACAATGATGATATATATTTTTTTGACTGGACCTGCATAATTAAATCCATTGTTGGAAATACCCATTTTACAATCACTATTTTTCTCACAGTGTAAAGAAGCAGATTCAACGTGCTCTGGAAGATGGTCCATAAGCTCTTCGAAGATTAATGAGTTTGAAAACAAAAATTTCCCAATTCCGTTTTGTTATTGTGGGAGGAAAGTTATTGTCCGAATTTCTAGAATTAAGAGTAACCTGGGGAGGAAAGCTATTGTCCGAATGTCACAGTAGAAGTTAATGTCACTACTACACTTTAGAATTTTTAAATCGGTTAAAAAAAGACATTTTGCTTCAGTTATAATAGCATTATAGATTCAAGGTACATATAATGTGGAAAGTTTTTAAATCTGATAGTGAATCAATGTAAAAACACTTTTTAGATCGGTTACTAACAGAACCGATCTAATAAATTCTATTATCTAGATAGGTTATGGTAGCAACCGATCTAAAAAGTCAATTTGTTTATATCGATTGCTATTGTAACCATCTAGAAAGCGACTTTTTAGATCGGTTGTAGTCATAACCGATTTAAAAAATCATTTTTTTAAACTGGGTTTTTTTGTTTCATTCTTTCACTGTAATTTGGCAACAGTTGCCAATGTATAACAAAAACCTAGCCAGATCAGAGCAGAAACAAATATACATTCTAAGCAAATATCCTTTGAAAACAAAATTAAGCTCAAACATAAACTACAAATCTCAAATCCAAAACTATTACCAAATAATAAATATGAACTATACACACAACGTCACAAGTTAGTAATCTCAAGAAAAAAGTTTGCCCAACGTTCCTGGATATCGTTAATTTCCTCTTCAGAAAATGAATTTGGAATGTTGAATCTCTGCAAGTTGAAATAACATAAGATAAAACATTAGCTCACCAACTGAAAAAACATAAATAACCTAAATTATTAAAAATTCTATAACCTTCATCCATAAAACAACAATACTCGTGGAAACAACATTGTGATTGAGCTATGCTTCAAGACATGATATCCACACTCATAGCTCTGAGGTTCTATTTGAGATTACAAATGAATTAATACTGAATTTGAATATAATGAGTAAATATTATATTATAAACTGTAATTGAATCCCAGGTTCTAAAATACTTACATGGGGGAAAATCCATGTAGGTAGGCTTTTTTCTACTTGTCAAGTGCGTACCTTCCGACATATGACATGCCTCCATAGCTCTATGATAAAAAAATATTCATGTAAATTATGTTATATAGATTTCAAAGTAATAACATATCACAAAGCAAATGTATTACAAGTAAAAGCTTACAAATCATGGCTCTTTATTTCTTTATTCGGATTATTTCCAAACAAAGACAAGACGACGACATTCTACCTAGAACAAATAATCAACAATTGCTGATGGACCCTACATTGGGGAACAATTAGTGACAAGTCACACATTATTTTAAATCACTTATAAACTTGTACATACGAATGGTAGTAAGGTGCTAGGTAGAACTCTTTTCTGCCTTCAAATAGCCTACTATGCATGTAGGCCTGAATGTTTCTTGCCTTACTCCCTATACTCAGAATGAGGAGTAGGTCAATGAATCCCTACAAATGAATGTTTCCCTTTGAGATATGAAGGCAACGCATATACCTAAGATATTGAAATAAATATTAATTATAATAGTTTGATACTAAATTATTTAACTCATTTATAAATAAAATGTACTTATGTCAACCATAATTGAAGAACGGATATGCAAAGCATTTCGTTATCCATACATAGCTCTATATTATCCCCTCTGTATGATTTAATATGGGAGAATATTGGGTCTGCCTATGACATTGGGTTCCAAATTTAGCTGTACAGGCTACCTCCCAATGTTCATAGCCACTAAGCACAAACGTTTAAGTGGATCAAGTTTATGTTTCGGCCTTTTGGGTGGAACATCTTTGTTAGATCCGTCAATATCCTAAACAACAAAGATAAAGCACTAGTAAACACAGTTAAGTTATTTTAGTTGTAAATAGATAAATACACAAGCAAATAATTATGAATACCTTGGCTGAAATAGACTTCACGAGTCTTCTCGGCTATAGAATGAAATGACTGGGGGTCTGCCCCACTGTTTGAACCTCCTCAGTGGGCACAAGGACTCGATCATTTGCATCTAGAACCTGTTCAACGAACATCCGCAACTTATCCTCGATTCTCTTGTGGTGTATGGTTGGCCCCAAATTGTATATGTTGCCAATTGCCACTAAACAGAGAGTATCATCAACATACAACTCAAACTGATTGGGGATGTCAATATGATCCTCCTCTTTCGACATATCTTCAGGAGCACAACTCCCATTTGTGCTCACATGTACTAAAGAACAAGAAGGTTAGACATTTGTGTTTTGTTGGGAAAGACCTAGAGATGTCAACTACTGTCTCAAGTCCCATCTAATGTCTTCTCACATCTCATCTTTGAGGACCTCCAACACTTCCCCGGTGACAACTCCTGGGGTGAGGTCATAACATGAAGATGCTCTGAAGTATTGCTAAATTCCCACATCTCGTCTAGCAGCACCATCACTACCAGGGTGCTTAGGTCGCCCAATGACAATGTGCTTAGGTCGCCCAATGACAATAGTCAAGATATCTTAACGTCCATGTTAAAATGTTGTATGGAATACCAATTAGCCGCAGATCGGCTAAATTCCAAAACGGTGATTCCCTTTTCTTCAAGCGATTACGCCAAGGAAGGAACTCTGTTCCTTAGCTATGGGTTCCTTAACTCACTCCAGAAAGGTTTAAGTCGATGAACTAAGATAAAAACTGGGACATAAAGGTAAACATAAATGCGACTGAATAAAAGCTTGAGCGAAAAATAAGTTGTTTGATTGATTCCTTTTTTTTTATTTACAACTTGGGTATTTATAGTAACAACTGAGAACTACCCCTATTTGCCACGTTCAGTTGGCTAACAATGATAAATTCTTAGTTGGCAGTTATTCGGCTGAGCCGTGCCATGTTCTACTAACCATGATCCTAAAATCTAGGCGCACTACCACGTCATGGCCACGTCTCCCCTTTCAACGGTCTTCTCGTCGTAGACCTTATCTCAGGTTCCTTCGCTTCGCTCCTAAAATCGTGGAGAAAAATCTTGACTGCGTTTTACCTTGGATTTAAATTAAATCAAAATCATTTCCACGTCTCTCGGCTCATGGAGCAAGAATTTGATCCAATGCGTGACTTCATGCTAACCCACTGGACCCAAATATCTTCCTTGAAGTCCAGTAAACCCAAGGCCCATTTTTTACTTCTGATTTCCTTCATGACTCATCACCGCAAGATCGACTATCATGCAGTTCGGTTGACGCCCAATCGGCTATTTGATCCATTCGGCTGTGGCTGGCTTTGGCTGATTCTAAGGAATATTTTTAGGTGTAAACACATGCCCCCTACGCTGTCCTTAGCCGGTAACTTTAAATTTAGGCTGAAGCGGCGTAATGATTCAAGTCAAATCACCCCTTTTCATCATAAATGCAAGGTAATCCATTTGCAACAAACTTTTAAACAGTGCAACGGTTCGCCTCATCCATCCGATTTAAGCGCCTTCAAATCCCACTATCAGTGATTCTTTCCTCTCTTTAAATACTCACTAGCCGAATTACCTTTCACGTTTACTACCAGCCCTAAATCCTGTAGCTTTCACCATCCTCCAACTTTCGTCTTTCACCTACAAACCAGGCCCACCATGTCTTCTCGCTTCGATTCTCAAAACCAATCCTACGCACATGATAGAGAATGCCTTCTTCCTCCTCTGTGAACCTTGACCGCTCCCTTAGCCCCCCTGAGGCTCCTAGTTCTGGCCTTCAATCTCCCCTGTTCGAGATTCAAGACTCTCTTTCCTTGGCTCCTTCCACTTTAGATATGGGTGAAGGGGCGATCTTTCTGAAGGAGTACATGGCCCTCTCTCTACGCATTACCAATCTCCCGTGATTAGCTCACCACGGTCCAAACCCATCGACCTTCGCTCATGGCCTCGTTCGTCTCAACCCCGCCTTGATTGGGTGGATCGGTGAAGGTCGCCAACTGATAAATGGAGACAGTGGGGTCTCTACGACATGATTATGTTGTCGACTCAAGATATTCCCCTTAACCTGGAGTTGCTTTATGGCTTCTTCGGCTATTGGAGTATTGCTACCAACACCTTTACCTTTCCATGGGGCATGGTTTCCCCTACTCTCCTGGATGTGGCGGCTATTTTGGGGCTTCTGATCACAGGCGATGATGTCCTCTCTCACTATTCCTTCCAAATTCCAGAACTGGGATTCCACTTTTCAAAAAACACTTCCGGGTATTCCAATTTCTTTGCCAATAATGCCAAGTCCAGAGGATCTGTGTCAGATGCTGAACACAACGTACTTCTTCTGTACTGGTTCAACAAGTACTTTCTCTGCTCCAGCTCTATTGCTGTGGTTCAAGAGTTACAGCTTTATGTGGCCCTTGTCAACTCTGATGGCAACTTCTCCTGGGGAACCCTTTTTCTTTCATACCTCTACCGCTGCCTGTTTACCATTATAGATCGGCTGCAAAGAGGCGAAAACATTAAGAACGTTCAGGGACCACTCTGGTTCTTGCAGCTCTGGATAGTGCTCTACTTTCCAGAGTTCATCGACTCACGTTTCAACCCTAGCGTTCTTCCTCGGGGTGCAAGCGTTTTGGGTACCCACTTGGTACTCACTCCCTGTGAGCCCTCTTATGCTTTTACCGTAGCCACCAAACTCTTGATCGACCGAATAGCCACCGATCGGCGCCTGCCTTGGAGAAAGGTATTGGGCCTTTCTCGATTTTCTCTACAAATGAACCTCTCCCGGTCGAACAACAGAACCAATTAGAGCTCAACCGAGCTCGACCCGACTTCTCGTGACTTACTCTGTGGCCTCAAACCCACCTCACGAAATAACAAATCTTCGGCTGAATTCTACTTCCCCAACTGCGTAGCGAGGCAGTTTGGGTTATTACAGCATATACCTCTGCCGTACAACTCTATGGTAGGGAGCCTGGGTCGGTTGCCCTTTGGTGCCAATGATGTAATGGAGGTGGTCTCTACCAACTTCAAAAGAACTCAGGCTTTCCGTTTCATCCCTTTTACTCCAGTATCTAGTGAAACTTCTACTTTCGCCAATTGGTGGCCATCAGTGAAGGACAGACTGTTCCCCGATCGGCTGGACAGATATGCAACCCGATTAGTACTCACTGATGTAGCCGAAGCAATGAGGCCACCGACCCAACCAAAACACACTCCCGTTAAAACCAAGCCTCAGGTACAAGCTCAAATCCAGAAACGGATTTCCACCCAGATGAGAACCTCGGTACTCCAACCAAGTAAGTGCCTTTACATTCGGGTCTTTGCGGTTCTTGCTTTTTAATTCAACGTAGTCTCTTACTTTGCTTGTCTTATGGCAGCCACCACTACTACTCCGTAATTTATTGTCGTTGAAGACGACCCTGTTAGTCCCCCTTCCAAGAAAAGAACAAGGGCCCCTGGCATTGTAATAGAAGAACCTGCCCAGGTTCAGGCCAAGCCCAAAGAAAAAGCACATTCGGCTAGTAAAGGAAAATAGCCGAAGGTGAAGGTAAATATCTTATACTTATCCCCCTTTTCTTAATATTCTTCGTTAGCCTGAACCTAACCTCCTTGTTTTCAGAAACCACGTGTGGAAATTCCCTTTCCGTACGTCCAAGACTTTGCTGAGGGCGCTAGCTCTCAATTTCCCCAAATGGTACAGCCGATTTCTTATTCCTTTCAACATATATTGTTTGCTTACTCTATCGGCTAACCATCATCTGTCACAGGATCCCCACTCACAACCTGAAAAGGTCATCTATGAGGCTCCCCGGGTGCCTTCACCTCCCACAGCTCCTGCAGTGGCTATCTCAGAAGAGGAGTTGACAAAGTATTTTACCTCTGCTGACCCCTATTTAATGGCTTCCTCTCCCATCTCCAACCACTTGGAGAGAGTCAATGCCGCATTGATGGGGGAAATACCAACCAACAGGGAACAGATCGCTACTTTGAGAACTTCTTTGTTCAAACTAGCCAATCTACCGATATCCCTGCAGCTAGCCAAGAGGTGTACAACACTTTGGCCCTCCAACTGAGCAGTTTATCTCAGCAGTACGGGCGCTCCCGGGAAGTTCATGACATGACGTCTCATGACCTCCAAAGATTGAGGGACCTCCAGGCGCAAAAAACTCATTTCCAAAACTCCTTCATGACCTTGGAGAAAGATCGCCAGGAAACTCTAACCCAACTTAAGGACACGGATGAAAGGTTATCCGTTTTGTCGGCTGAATTAGAGAGGGTTAAGAAGGAAATAGCAGAGTTGACCCCTCAATCGACTGCCTTGACTGAGAAACTCCGTTCTAACTCTCAGCAACGTTATGGTCTTTTCAAGCAATCTTCCTCTCTAGACCGTGACTTGGCAGTATTAGGTGCTCAGAGGACTTGTCTAGAAAAAGATCTTGAAACTAGCAGCGCTGGGTTAGCTGAGGCCACTCAAGCCTGGAACTCCTTTAAGCATCAGCTGGATGAGGTTAGGAGACAGGAAGCTGTTGTGGCAGCCGACCCTCCAGCCATCCAACAAGGCGATTCTGAAGGTGCTATTGTCCCACCAGTGGAGGCATTAGTTGACGCACCAGCATCTGAGCCCACCCTAGATGTAGCTGCAGCTTCGGCTACGACTGATGCTCCTGCATCGTCAGCCGATCCAGGTCCTGCCCCAATTGAAGAAAAATCGAGTGATGATCCTGAGGCTGCAGCTCCCTAGCTTTTATATCTTGTGCTAAACTTTTGTAATTTTGGCTAGGTGGCCAGCCTGTGGTCACCAAAGACAATTGCACTTTTATGTCAATGCAACTACTTTTAATTCTCCAATATGCCTTCCCACATAGTGGGATAGTATCTCTTAAGATGTTTTCCATTGATGCTTCTATTTAGTTCTTCGCCTTGCATGTTAACTAGCCGATAAGCACCACCATGATAAGCTTTGCTAACAACAAATGGTCCTTCCCAATTTGGTGACCATTTCCCAAATTTGGGATCCTTGATCCCAATAGGTAGTATGGTTTTCCAAACGAGGTCTCCTTCAACGAACCTTTTTTGCTTCACATGTTTGTTATAAGCCCTAGCCATTTTTTGCTTGCTATGCTCAATTTGGTCTAAAGCCATGAGTCGATCTTCGTTAACCGAATCCAACTCCATTAACATGGCCTGTTGATATTCATCCAGACTTAGCAGGTTTTGCTTTGCTATTCTTAATGAAGTCACATTTATCTCTAAGGGTAACACTGCATCTTGACCATATGTCAGCAGATACGGGGTAAAACCAGCTTACCGCACTTGGACTTCCTCACGGCCCACAATGCCTCATTCAGTGTTTCATGCCACTTCCTTGGCTTATCCTCAATGTTCTTCCTGATTATATCAATAAGAACTTTGTTGGTTGCCTCTGCTTGTCCATTGGCTTGAGCATAATAAGGGGATGAGTGAATTAACTTAATCCCAAATTGTTGCGCGAAGGCCACCACTTTCTCCCAAAGGAACATAGTACATTGATCTGTGGTGATGGTTTCAGGTATCCCACATCTATAGATGATTTGGCATTGTATGAACCTAATCACCTCATCCTGAGTCACATTCACCATTGGCTGGGCCTCTACCCGTTTGGTAAAGTAGTCGATGCAACTATGATAAACGCATGCCTCTTGGGCGAAGGTGGATAGATTTTGCCTATTAAATCCATGGCCCATCCCCGAATGGCCAAGGCTTTATCACCGGGTGGAGGTTTTCTGGAACCCTTTGAATTGGACCATGCACCGACACGCCTCATATCCCTTAGCATATTGATAACAATCACCAGTAATGGTAGGCCAATAATATCCATGTGCAGATATTAGCCATTTCATTGTGGGTCCAGCCCTGTGAGATCCACAGATTCCTTCATGTACTTCTCCCATGACCTTCATGGACTCTTCTTTGTCAATACACTTAAGTAATACCCCGTTGATGGTTCTCCTATAGACTTCATTGTCTACCAATACATATTTAAGTGCCTTCTGCTTAAGCTTGAAATCAGTACTGCTTGAAGGATCTTTAAGATAGTTGATTAACTCTAGTTTCCAGGAGTCGATCGTTCCTATGGGTGCACACTCCTAGGTTGGGTATTCTTCCTGTTTTACTTCCCTATCATGTCTTTGTACCCTGAGGCTTGTTGAGCCAAATCATTAGCCTCTTCATTCTATTCCCTAGGAATGTGATGTACTACTGCATCAGCAAACAAGCGCAATAGCCTGCTAGCCGTTTCATAGCACTCTTTCAAGTTAGGGTTATTACATCTATATTTCATAGTTAGCTGTTTTATCACCAACTGTGAATCTCCCATGACTTGAACATAATTTGCTTTCATGGCTGCCAGGATCTTAAGCCCCAAAATCAGGGCTTTGTATTCTGCCTGATTATTTGAATTCCCAAGATCCAGCTGACACATGAATTTCCAACTTTTCCCTGCCGGGTCCGTAATGGTGATGCCAGCACCTACCCCTCTTTGCGTTATTGACCCATCAAATGTCAAGGTTTCAAGTTAATACATGCAATGTGTTCAGCTAACGGGTCATTGACTTTAACACAAGGGTGTTGAGCCAAGAAATCGGCTACTGCCTGACCTTTCATTGCTCTCAATGGAACGTATTTCAACGCAAAAGCATTTAACTTAATGGCTCACTTCATTAATCGACCCTGTAAGACAGGCATATTAAGTAAATACCTAATAATATCAATTTTGCACAAAACCAATACTTCCTTAGGCAAAAAATAATATTCAAGTTTTGTACAAGCATAGAACAACGATAAACATAATTTCTCAATAGAGGTATATTTGGTTTCGGCATCATTCAAGATGCGGCTTAGATAGTATACAGCTCTTTCAGTCCCATCATCAGCATCCTGCGCGAGCAGGCAGCCGATTGACTCCTCTTCTGCAGCTATATACAATTTGAGTGGCCTTCCTGACACCGGAGGTGTTAGCACAGGAGGTCTGGCCAACCCTTGCTTAATTCAATCAAAGGCCTGTTGTTGCTCTCTCCCCCATACCATATCCTCCGTATCCTTTAATTTCAGTAAAGGGGAAAAAGCCTTCATCTTCCCAGCCGAATTAGCTATGAACCTCCTTAGGAAATTGATCTTGCCAATCAAACTTTGCAGTTCCTTCTTGTTCCTAGGAGGTCTGGCCTCCAGGATAGCTTTCACCTTGTTCTTGTCTACTTCTAATCCTTGATGGTGGACCAAAAATCCTAGGAAATTGCCAACTGCCACTCCAAAAGCACATTTGGCAGGGTTCATTTTCAGCCCATGGGCTCGCATCCTCTTTAGGGCCTGCTCTAGATCTACTAGGTGGCTTTCAAAACCCTCAGACTTGACAACCACGTCATCTATGTACACTTCCATGGTCTTGCCGATCAAGTCATGAAAAATGGAGTTCATGGCCCTTTGATAAGTGGCTCCTGCGTTCTTGAGCCCGAAAGGCATGACCACCCACTCATAGATCCCCAATGCTCCTGGGCACCTAAAGGCTGTCTTGTGAGTATCTTCTTTCACTAGAAAGATCTGGTTATACCCTGAGTATCCATCCATAAGGGTGAGAATATCATGTGTGGCTGCCGCATCGACTAACATGTCAGCCACAGGCATAGCGTACTCATCCTTTGGAGTGGCCAAGTTCAAGTTTCTGTAGTCAATACATACTCTTATCTGGCCATTCTTCTTGATGACAGGGACTATATTAGATAGCCATTCAACATACCTGGCTGTTCTTATAAAGCCTGCCTTCAGTAGTCTTTCAATTTCAGCTTTAATTTGAGGCATCAGCTGGGGATTGAACCTGCGAGGCGCCTGCTTGAAAGGTTTGTATCCTGCTTTGATAGGCAACCTGTGTTCCACCAATTTCCTCGCCAGACCAGGAATTTCGAAGTAATTCCAGGCAAAGCAATCTTTGTACCGCTGGATTAACTCAACTATCTTACCCCGTTTGTCTTCATTGAGCAGCCCACTCACCTTCACGATTCTGGGTTGTTCTGGAGTACCCAAATCGATCTCAATTAAAGGATCCTCTGCCTCAAAAGCAGGAGCCGTCTTGTGAAGAGGGGAGTCCAATTCCATAGGCTCAGCTGCACACGCCTTATCAGGCTCAGTTGCCGCACCTTCCTCCTTGGAGAATAGGACCTCCTCTTCCTCTTCAGTATCATAGTCTTCCATCATGGCATCCATCACTTTGGACTCGGCTTTAAAGATTTCTAGCCGACCCAAAAGGTCTTCGAGTACCTGTGGTGCCCTATTCATTAGTCACCTGCGCATTAGGCCGTGGCTCGGCCTGAGATCTTAGCTTGAATCCCTCATTAGTAAGGTTGCATGCTCTCCAGGCGCCTTCTTCATAATCCTCTAGGATGGCAATAGGACCTAGGTGTGGGGAATAGAATAAGGCTTCTAGCATCTTTACTTCAGCCGAAAAAGGATTCTTGTCTACTTCGACTGTCTCAACATTGTCTCCAACCCAAAATATAAGCTTCTGATGAAGTGTGGAAGGGACACACTGACTTGTATGAATCCAATCCCTTCCCAGGATTACGCTATAGGAAGGTTTGCCATCAACCACAAAGAAAGCTGCTTTGATGGTTTTGGGGCCTAGCGTAACTTCGGCTATCAAGACTCCAAGTGCTCTGGAAGGTTCCCCCAGGAAATTGGACATTTTCATGTTGGTAGGGACTAGGTCCTCAAGACTTTTTCCAAGTTTCCTCATGGTCGTCACAGGCATGACATTTAGCACAGCCCCTCCGTCCACGAAGACTCTCCCGAAGATCTTCCCGTTGATATAGGCCTTGATATAAAGGGGCTTCAGATGTTTTACCATTTCTTCTGTAGGTTTCTCAAACACTACCTTGGTAACCTCATCAGCCGGTGTATCGGCTAACGTGGCCCATTCTGTCTCCTCGACAAACACGTCTCCCTCCAAACCTCCTGGTTGTGAGTTGTTTGCCCAAAACTTTTCTGGGAATAAGCTAATAGCCTCTATCTCAGCCAGTAGGCCATCAGCTTCTTCATTGAACAGGAGATCCAACAAGAAATCTTCCATGATATCATCCTGCTCCTAATACCTCTCTGGGATCACTTAACCTTCTATAATGATTGCCTCTTTGCCTGTGTCGACTGAGGCGATAAGACCCTCTGCTTCAGGAACAGGTTCCTGTTCAGTAATCGACTCTATACTTTCGGGCACTTCCTCTTTCCCAGCTTTCTCAGCCTCCAGCTTTGGGAAAGCCTTATCCAGTGCTTCATTCACAGTTTCTAAGGGAATCTCGCTCTTTTCACTGTTCTTTACATCGGCTATCATCTGCAGAGTTTGTTTCATCTTCTGAACAGACCTCATTCTCTGCATCCTTCTCTTTTGGGTTCTTGATATCACGGCGGGTACTGCCTTTTTGTCTTTGGCATACTTATTCAAGAACCAGTGCCCTTCTTTGACGTTAGCCGAGGGTTTTAACATTCTCTGAGTCCTCAACTTCTCATCATTCCTTACTGTTATCTTCAAGGAAGACATGCCCCCTTCTACAGTGAACTCGGCTACCCTTCTTTTATCCTTGGGGACAGGTTCCTCATTCACCTTGGGCAAAGATAGCCTACCACTTTCTCTGAGGGTTAGCCGATCTTGCCCCCCAGTTTTAGCAATGGGTGCCTTACTCTTCTCCTTGTCAGGTTTCCCTGTTAGGGCCTGGCCATGTGTAATGTACTGTTTTACTAATTCCTGGGTGAGCCTACCTAGTTTAGGTGGCTTGCCCCCTGCCTATGTCTTACCTCTGGTTGGGGTTTTCCCAATCTGTCAAAGACAGAAACCCTGGCGGCCTGAGGTTTCAGTCGATCAATATGGGTTGAATCGGCTGATCCCTTTTTTGGCCTCCAGACTTGTTGCACAGATATCCTGTGCTTGTGGCTGGGTCCTTCGTCATCGAATCCTGAGAATGAGACCATGCTTATCCTAAGGGCAGGGAATGGATCAGTATCCACTGTCATTTCAGCGATTCCTTTGTCCGCAAGCTTGAACCTCCCATCTTTTATCCCCTTCTGAATGGCCTTCCTGAAAACCATGCAATTTAGAGTCGCATGATTATAAGAGTTGTGCCACTTGCAGTATTTCTTATCTTTTAACTCCTCAGCAGGTGGGATCTTGTGCCCATCCAGCAGCCGAATCTGCCTATCCTTAAGCAAGTAGTCAAATATCCGTCCGCTTGGAGATATCAAAGGAGTATTCTGTCTTGCCGTCTCTGAACTTGGTTCCTTTCCTTTGGCGACTCTTAGGCGTAAGGTGTATAACCTTTACCCTTCACTATTTCAGCTGCCATGATGTCTGCCGTGGAATCGGCTGAATCATCATCGGAGTCTTCAGCTTCTACAATGGACACCAACTGAGGACCTCTTCCTCTACTGGCTCGCTTCTTTTCCTTCTCCTGGATAAACTGCTCAATGCGTATAGCCCTTGAGACCAACTGGTTTAGGTCAGTGCAAGCTTGGCCTACTAGTTTTTCCTTGAGTTGAGGATGCATACTGCTAATGGCCATGGCTGCATATTCTGTCTCAGGGAATTGCACTGAACATTTCCCAGCCATTTTCCTGAACCTTTCCACAAAATCAGCAGCCGATTCATCTACCTGTTGTCTCAGGTTCATGAGGTCAGCCGCAGTGACTTCGGGTTGGGGCCAGTAGAATCTGTCATGAAAGCACCTCTCCATATCCGACCATGTTTGTATGGAATTAGGTGGTAAAGAGGAATACCATGTAAATGTTGTCCCAGCAAGTGACAAGGGGAACAGCTGCAACTTGTGATATTCATTCTGGTTCCCTTCACCACATTGGGCAAGAAACTCGCCTACATGCTCCATAGTCGATTTGCCATCCTCTCCTGAGAAAGTAGCGAACTGAGTCTTATACCCTTCGGCGCAGGTATCAATCTATCTACCCACTCAGGGTATGGTTTCCTATAGATTGGATGATCCAAAGGCTTCAGCTGCACACCAAAGTATTTCTTGATGGTGTCTGCAATGATGGCTGGGTCTAGCAGCTGTGAACCCCCTGGCCTCACTTCTCCCAAGTTAGGAGCAGTCATTTGTGGTTGCTGTCTCCAAGTTGGGGGATGTGCTGGATACTTGCTCGGAGGATCAGTAGCCTGGTTGATTAAACGATGGAGGTGGGTAAACCCCATGGTCGCTCCATGTTCCTTCACCAGGTGCCTGTATTGAGTTCCGTGAATGCTTGTGTTAAATGGTAGAGGTGGGATCTGTCCGCATGATCGCCCGCCATCAAACCAGGTGCCCTTGGAGGAGTTAACCCCATTTGAGCGCCGCACTCTTCAAGATAGGATGGAAAGACCGAAGGTTAGCCGTCACAGTGGAACATTGTTCCATGATCGCCGACCGCATATCCCCAAGTGGTCTTGTACCACCCATTCCTGAGCCAAGAGTTTGCCCCCAGTTCGTGGGTTAGTCGCCTGCAAATGAAACCATAAGGCCGAGCACATGGCATAGCTTGCGGCATACCAATCGGTCCCATCGCATCCGGTGGCCTCAGCCATCTGCACTGGCCCAAAATGAAGATTAGCCTGGTTAGTCATGTCATTCGCCACCGTTGACCTCCGGTGTTCAACTTGGCAAAAGCACCATCTTGGGAATTACTTGGATTAAAAGGTACCAGATCGTATTAATTTGAACCTCGAGTAGGTCCCGCCTGAATGTAGGTAAATGAACTTGCCGTGTGCACCTTCGAGTCATGTTCACCGAACCTGAATTGGTCTGCTCGAGCCGCACTCTACCGGTGACGAGTCCTGCTGGGTAGGGTACCCCACTTTGCGTTGGGATAGCGTAATTGATAGAGCTTTCACTTGCGTGAGCCCTCTTAGCCTCTATCTCCCTGGCTTGCTGCACTTCGTTATGTACCATGGGTTTCACAATATCGGCCAATTGTTGTGACACTTGGTACATGATATCATTGATTCCCAAATCGAGTTGTTGGCATATAAACGAAGTGGTCATCACCACCGGGGTCTCATTGGGCTCGTTGGGTTGAGTTTCAGCTCCTATCTCCACTTGTATTTGCTCTGCTGGTGGAACATTGCTTCCACGGGATGGGCTTCCTTCAATCGGTTTCCTGGGATTGCTTTTTGCAGTCATATTGCTCAAACTTTTGCCCGAACGCAAGTGCATACGCCAATGGTAATCCTGACCTGGGGATTCGAACGTGTTGATTCGTTCACCTTTGGTCCCACCGGGCGTGCCAATTTTGTTGTATGGAATACCAATTAGCCGCAGATCGGCTAAATTCCAAAACGGTGATTCCCTTTTCTTCAAGTGATTACGCCAAGGAAGGAACTATGTTCCTTAGCTATGGGTTCCTTAACTCACTCCAGAAAGGTTTAAGTCGATGAACTAAGATAAAAACTGGGACATAAAGGTAAACATAAATGCGACTGAATAAAAGCTTGAGCGAAAAATAAGTTGTTTGATTGATTCCTTTTTTTTTTATTTACAACTTGGGTATTTATAGTAACAACTGAGAACTACCCCTATTTGCCACGTTCAGTTGGCTAACAATGATAAATTCTTAGTTGGCGCTATTCTACCGAGCCGTGCAATGTTCTACTAACCATGATCCTAAAATCTAGGCGCACTACCACGCCATGGCCACATCTCCTTTCAACGGTCTTCTCGTCAGAGACCTTATCTCGTGTTCCTTCGCTTCGCTCCTAAAATCGTGGAGAAAAATCTTGACTGTGTTTTACCTTGGATTTAAATTAAATCAAAATCATTTCCACGTCTCTCGGCTCATGGAGCAAGAATCTGATCCAATGCGTGACTTCATGCTAACCCACTGGACCCAAATATCTTCCTTGAAGTCCAGTAAACCCAAGGCCCATTTTTTACTTCTGATTTCCTGCCTGCGGCTCTGTCAGCTGCAAGATCGACTATCATGCAGTTCGGCTGACGCCCAATCGGCTATTTGATCCATTCGGCTGTGGCTGGCTTTGGCTGATTCTAAGGAATATTTTTAGGTGTAAACATAAACAAAGGATCCTTGCGCTTCTATTCAATTAGGGAATCCTACAACATATAATTCACAAGCATGGGTAAGAGGGTGTGTAAGCTTGTTACGACTACAATTAGAATTAAATATTTACGTACAATATTCTCATCAACAAGGCATGTGTCTTCAGATGTATACTCTTCCGATTTTTTTGTCGGGCTCTCTTCCATTTCTCATAGCGTGGGGGTGGAGATGGAGGATCAACAACTAATGCAGGATCAGATTGGGATGCGTCCTGACGTTGTTTCAATGTGTCTTGCATAATTCTCTCCTCAAGCAACTCATAGCCCTCACGAGACAATCTATAGGGGTGGAGATTCTTTGCCTGGATCATTTGGACGTTTTTTATTTTCTCTAGTTTTATATAACACACCACTAAATTCAGTAAAATAAATAAATTTGGTTGGCCAAAGTAAAAAATTATAAGTCTAACTAACTGGAAAGGTAGGGTCCTGACGGCTCTCAACAAATCCCTGCCACATCTCCTCATCAAAGAACGTATACTCCTCACAAGGAGATATGTTCCTTAATGACCCATATATGTATCTACTAGTGAGTTGTGTCTTAAACAACACTCACCTACAAACATAAGCCATTTACTTTTCAGGAAGTCTGCATTCGGAACATCATAGTGGTTATAGTTGCCGAAATCTCAATAATTGATTTCTTAATAAATACGTGGTTATAAGTTCACACTTTATCCTCTAAAAATACACTTCTTATTTTAGAGGAACCAAATCCAAGAAAATGAGTGTTACATCAAGTCCTCCTAGCACCCTAAAATATTAGGTATTCAATGAAACACATGAAAATATTTAATATTTTGGGAATTTGAAAACCACTAATATTTTCTTCTTCAAGTATTAAAAATAAATTTATTAAACACATAAAGAATTCAATATTTTTTTGCCAAGTTTTATATTTTTTAATTATAGGATATTAAAGCATTTAATATCCTTTTCTTTGTAAAAAAAGAAAGATATTAAATGCTTTTATTTTTTATTGAACATTATCTATTTTAATTTTATTTTCTTATAATATATGCCATAGGTACACGTTAAGAAAATGTATGCTACATCTCTTAACATTTCCTCGTAATTACTTAAAATATTAGGTATTATCAAATGGAAAATATAAAAACATTTAATGAGAATCCGAATTCACTAATAATTTTCATCTTTAAGGAATAAAAATTGTTAAAAAGTGTCTAAATGATTCTAATTAAAGAATAATAAATATAAAAGAAAGCACTTTTTTGGGATAATAAAATAAAGCACTGATCCTTTAAAAAACTCAAATTTTTTACTTTTCATTGAAATTTTCTATTTTTTTTCAGAACTAAAAAAAATTTATTCATTAATAAAACTAACAAAGATAAAAAGTTATTATATCAAAATATTTTACTTTTGTCAGGAGGTCCATCTTTATTAGAAAAGGACAGAGACAAAAATAATATTAAGGGGGTGTTTGGGCAACTTAATTATGCATTTATTCAATAAGTACTCATCATAAATAAGAAGTACTCTTTTTCCTTAAATAAGAAGTACTAATCATAAATAAAAATTAAACAGGGAGGAGTAGTTTTTTTCCTTCTAGGTGTTTTTTTCCCCCTAAGGAGGATTTTGCATCATAAGTTTTTAACGAGATTCATTACCTTTCTTTGCTTAAAAAAAAAAAGAACTTATGTATAAGTAGTTTTCACCATAAAAAAAATGAGCTTAAACTCTGCATGAGTTTATTCCCTACACATCAAGCTCAAGCAATTTTGGACACCCCCCTTTTCGATTCTGTGATGCATGATGAATTGATCTGGGACCATTCTTTCATAGGCATTTTCACTGTTAAAAGTGGCTATCATCTTGCTTTAAAAGGTCCTATTGAATCTTCTTCCTTAAGATGTGAGGGAGATTGGAATCAACTTAGGAGGTTAAAAATTTCAACAAAAATGAAATTCTTTGCTTGGTGAGCTTGTAGAGATGTAGTGCCTACTCGGATGAACTTTTTGAAAAAGGGAGTTCAATGGCGATAATTGTGTTTGTTGTGATAATAGTATTGAGTCGGTTTGACACTCTTTTGTGTCATGCCCGATTAGTACTAGTTGCGGGCAAAAATTGACATTGAAAACGTCGTCATCAACTCGACTCATGTTGTGGAGCATTTCAGCCAATGGTTCTTTAATGTGTTGTCCAGGTTGGATGATGCCACTATAGCAACTTTTGTGTCAACTATGTGGAGCATTTGGAAGGCTCGCAATGAAAAATTATGGGATGATTCAGCCATTGATATTACGGGTATTTGTTCTAGAGCAAGCTCTACTTTTTTTGATTGGCAACAAGCGCATCGTTTGATTGGTCATGATCCCAACCAACTTCCTCAAAGTAGTAAGCCAAAATGGACAAGACCTGCTTCTGGTTTTTATAAGTGCAATGTTGATGCCTCCTTTAATTCTGCTAATAAATTTATTTGGTTTGGTATGCGTCTTCGAAATGATATTGGTGAGTTTGTTGTAGCGAAGACAATTTCATCTTATTCGTGTCTTGTAAGTGATGGAAGGTGAAGCACTTGGTTTATTACATGCTTTTCATTGGCTTTCTAATTTGGGTCTTAGTAAGGTTATTAATGAGCTTGATTATAAGATTGTGGTTGATTATGTAAACTCTATCAGAGTAGATGTTTCTGAGGTAGGTTCCATTGTCCAGGAGTGTTCTAGGTTACTAAAGTTGTTTCCTTCTTCAGCATAATGTCACTAAATAATGTGAGTCTTAGTTTGTGTTTGGTTTTACAATAACAAAAACTGATTTTGAATGAATTGATTTTATAAAATTGATTTTAATTAGAAGTAAATTGAATGCAAAATAATTTATGTTTGGATACATTCACGTAAAATTGAGTTGAACAAGAAATTTGATTGTAAAAATCACGTTTGAATGCAAAAGTTCAAAATCCTAACTTCAAGTTAGAATTCTTTCTAGAGGCAAAAACACTTTTACTTGAACCTCAAACATGTCAAAATCAATTTTATGCCTCTAAGATCACTTTTGGCCAAATATAGACTTAGAGCAGCTTTAGCGGTAGTAGTTTCAATTTAAGTTGTCGTATCTTGTCTACGTGTGTGGCAGGTGTAATGCACCGTTCTTTTAATTTTAGCCGTGGGAGCTCTATTAGTGTACGCATCTGAAACTGGTAAAGGTCAAAAGTTGGGCCCACTATGAGAGAGAGAGAGAGAGAGAAGGAAATTGAGTGGGCCCATTATGTTAGAGAAGAAATGCATATATAGAAGACACCAGCGCTGTGGATGCTCTTAGTCTCCATTTAATGGATCGCATTCCTAAAGTCAGACACTAATTAAATGTATATAATTAAATGTACATAAATAAATGCTATTTAAAAGATGCTACAATAATGCATTGATTTTAAATTTATAATGCATGAATTAATGATACTGTAAAACGGAAATCATTATGTTGATTGTAAGG
The DNA here is from genome assembly GCA_037113605.1 of Calophaca sinica. Taxonomy (NCBI): domain Eukaryota; kingdom Viridiplantae; phylum Streptophyta; class Magnoliopsida; order Fabales; family Fabaceae; genus Calophaca; species Calophaca sinica. The sequence continues at coordinate 49,728,567 of CM073730.1, forward strand.
AAAATAATAATGTAATAAGTGCATTGCATATTACAGTTACGAACTGATGCTAAAGATAAAAAAAGGAAACAGTTTTTGTTAAAAAAGTATTTATTACATACAAATATAAAGCTGAAATAAATATTTTTATTAAAAAAATATTATTTTTGTATCCTTAATATTTAAGAATGGTTCACTCAAAAAATATTTAAGACTGGTTTGGTCAACAAAAATATTTAAGACTGGCGTTAAGAAATTGAGATACTCCATATTATTATGAAAAAAAGAATATGGTTGAAAAAAAATACCAAATCCTACCATAAATACAGATTGAACAATCAGAAAATCAAATCAGTGACAGAAAAGAAACTATAAGAATCTACCATTTTCCATGATGAATTGATTATTACAGTCTTTTCTCAGCAATCAGGGAGTTGTTCATGCCAGTGAATTTGACAGTAAGTATTTTTCTAGCCTTAAAAATTCATGTTATGAAATCTTCTACATTAAATAAGTTTCTTTTCTAGATTCAGCATTTCCTTTAATAGTTAAACTTTAAGGAAATATAACATCAAGGTTGGCCTCATCAGATGCAAAATTGAAGATATACACAAAGCAAAGCAGCCTAAAAAATATCTGAACTGCTTTCAAGTTTCAATCTTTTCCAATGACACAAGAACTTGCAATGGATTCAACACCACCTTGCAGCCTTCACATTGTATTGATCCCTTTTATGGCACCAGGTCACATTCTTCCAATGGTTGACATGGCAAAGTTATTTGCTAGTCATAATGTGAAGGTAACCATAATCACCACACCCCTCAATGCAATCCAATTCAAAGCCAGCATTGATAGAGAGATCCAATCAGGGTCACCAATCCAACTTCTACAAGTAAAATTTCCAAATGCTGAGGCTGGAATACCAGAGGGATGTGAAAGCATAGAAACACTCCCTTCAATGGATCTCAAGGAGAATTTCTTCCTAGCTTTAACCCTCTTGCAGCAACCAATAGAAGAGCTTCTTCAAAAGCTAGAACCTTTTCCAAGCGGCATAATATCTGATAAGCATATACCATGTGTAGCTGATATTTCCACCAAGTTCAAAATACCAAGAATAATATTTGATGGGACTAATTGCTTCAATCTCTTATGCAATCACAATGTGCAAGCTTCTAAGGTACATGAGACTTTATCTGATTCAGATCAATTTATTGTCCCTGGATTGCCACATAGAATTGAAATGAGAAAATCACAGCTGCCAGTGATTTTCAATCCTGGTCCAAATCAAAAGTTGAATGTTTGGCGTGAGAGTGTTAGGGATTCTGAAAAAGAAGCATATGGGATAGTAGTGAATAGTTTTGAAGAGTTGGAAGGTGAATATGTTGAAGAGTACAAGAGAAATACAGGACATAAAGTTTGGTGTGTTGGTCCTGTTTCACTATCAAACAAGGATGAATTGGACAAAGCTCAAAGAGGTAGCAAAAATTCAATTGATGCAAATCAATATGTGAAGTGGCTTGATTCGTGGCCTTCAAATTCTGTAATTTATGTTTGTCTTGGTAGTCTCAATCGTGTAACACCTAAGCAATTGATAGAGTTAGGTTTGGGATTGGAAGCAACAAAAAGACCATTCATTTGGGTGGTAAGAGGAGCATATAGGCGGGATGAAATGGAAAAGTGGCTATTAGAAGAGGGATTTGAAGAGAGGGTGAAAGATAGAGGAATTCTGATTAGGGGTTGGGCCCCACAAGTGTTGATATTGTCACATAATGCAATAGGGGCATTTTTGACACATTGTGGGTGGAATTCTACATTGGAAGCAATTTGTGCTGGTTTGCCATTGGTGACATTTCCTATGTTTGCTGATCAGTTTTACAATGAGAAGTTGGTTGTTCAAGTGATTGAGACTGGTGTGAGGTTGGGAGCTGAAACTGCTGTGCATTTTGGAGATGAAGATAAGTTTGGTGATGGTGTTCAGGTGAATAGGGACAATGTTAAAGAGGCTATAGAGAAGGTAATGGGTGAAGGTGATGGGAAAGAAGAGAGAAGAGAAAGAGCTAGGAAGTATGCTGAGATGGCTAAGAAAACAATTGAAGAAGGTGGATCTTCTTACTGCAACATGTCAAAGCTAATTGAAGACATAATGCATGTCAAAGGGCTAAATCAAAGATAAGCCATTTGGTATTTTGCCTTAAAGGATATGGTATTGGAAGCATTGCTTCTTTGTTTTTCTGGGAATTGTTATAGTGGTTTCTTGTTTGTGGTTTTTTATTTATAATAAATAGATGATGAATAATACTTGTGTGTGTTTTGAAGTTTGGAGTTCTATAATTATTAAGCATTTGGTACTCTATTTTTTGCATCACGTTCGTATGCTGTTGTTTATCCTTTGTCGGCCATCAAAAGTTTCATTTTATGTGTAAAGAAAAATAAAGATATATGATAATGTTCCGAACTCCGGATTTGAACTGCACACCGTGCAGTTGAAAATCGAATACTAACTGCCAAGTGGCAAACACTTATAAAATATAAAAAATTAAATTAAAAAACACTTTATAAATAAATTAGTTATATAATAATTTATGAATATTTTATTGAATTTAATTTATATACATTATCGGTGTATAAATATTTTCAACTCATTAATTGATGTGGTAACACATTATTAGATGCACGTGTAAATATTTTTACACCGACGGTGCATAGAAATTAAACTCATATTTTATTATTAATATTGATTGAAATTTTTTAATTAGTTTAATATAAAAAATATTTTAAGTATTGATTAAAGAAATTTAATGGCACCCAAAGGCGCTTTGATGAGATGGCTTTGGCAGAGGCCTCTCCCAACTTAATTAGGATCTCGTGTAAAATACGTGGCTCGAGAGATAGTTCAGGGCCGGCCTAAGAGTGAGGCAACTAAAGCTTTTGTTTTAGGCCTTACCTAAAAAGGGGCTCATATAATTGAGAGGAATTACAATCGAATGAGTATAAAAGAAAAATCTTGTTTTCATAAATATTCATAAGTTGTTTGGAGTTTGAGTACAAAAAATGAATTTTTCTTCGTAAATGTTAACAAATTGTTTAGAATTGGTTTTGCGGCTCTACATAAGTTGGACCAGTCCTGAAATAGTCACTGCAGTTGCGCACGAGATATCCGGTTTTGGAAAAAAAAGAAAAAAGTTAATGGCGGGTGTGATACGATATGTCAGTTGGACGATGACGAGGCCCGATCTTTATGCGGTGGAGTCGGTACAGTTCGATCGGCCCTTTCATCCTCATGCTCAGGCTGTTGAAGTTGAAAGGCACGTTGCTGGCTCGTTAGCTAATTTGGAACTGACGTTGCATGGTGCATGTTGAGTGACCCGCCACCTGTTTTTTCTACCCATTTTGTTCAAGGATGTCTAATTGGGTCTAGGAGTTTCTAGTTAGAGTTTCGTTTTGCTGTTTTTTGTCCTTTCTTTTTCACTTCGCCAAAAAATTGCTTAATTAAAAAAATTAATATATTAGTTTAATTTAATTAATTTAATTTAATTTGTAAACTAATAATATGACTTTAATGGAATATAATATAATGGATACGCATGATTTAAATTTAAATAGGAGAGTATGATGTGATTTTGTGAGAGTGAAAATATTTATCAAAATTATCTCATGCCAAAAAATGAGAACTCGGATTCAATATAATAGGGGATAAAAAAAGAGAATGACAAAAAATAACTTAATCAAAATTAATTTATTACAAAGTCCAGTCATTATCATTTATATTTCTAATTATTAGATTATACAATCAATGTATAGTTATTCAAATAGTATTAATCAGGATTCAACACGATTTCTGAATATCGAAGATCTAGAAAAAAACAATTGATAAAATTGATAATCATTATAATTTTTATCAAATTCATAGTGCAAACAATTTTACACATATATCATATTTCATTATCTTGTCATATTATAATATTTTTAAAATTTGCATACATTTTTGTAAAAAAAAAAAACTTATTTACGTTATAGCAAGACGAAATATATGATTGAACGTCTATGTAGTTAGTGTATAGTTATTAAGCTTATCTATTTGATATAATTTTATCAACTAATACAAACACAATATAGTGAAATTCTCATATTACATTTTGTATGGGTAAATTAACTTAATTCAAATTTAAAAGTTTTTGATCAAATTTGTATGAAGAAGTAATTTTGTTTCACCTTTTTTTCCTCTTTTATCTCTACATCACACAAGAGTAGAAATTTTATAGTTAAGCATAATCATCAATAATATATAAAGTATAAAATGCTATCAAGTTAGCAACAATCTCTCAAGAGGGAGTGAATAGAGTTTGAAATTTGTTTCAAAAACTTTTGATTTAGGCGAAGGATAAACTTACTAAAACTTGAAAGCAATTGATAAAAAGAAACTCTTAAAATCGAAGAAGATTAAAGAAAAACTACAAGAAGGGTATGGTACCAAGAAGATGATGAGATACAAGATAATGCAAGAATGAATATAAGCTTTTTGAAATTAAAAGAGATTAGGGATAGAGGGAACTGCAAACTGAGATTTATGCTAATTTAGTTACCAACGATCGTGATCTACATCTAGTCCAGCAATGCTTGAGATTTTTTTACTATATCAATGTAACTTGTGTTCTTCAAGGGGTACCTCACCCTGACAATAAAGCTATGTGATTACTTACCCAAGATACAAGTAACGAAAATAGAGAAATATAGCACTCTTAATACTGCAATTGAAGCAATTGGAAAAGCTCTAATGAATCTAACAAAATAGGAAATAGAAAGCTCAAAATGTGTAAAAGAATGATTGTTTCATGTGTGTTGTGTTAAGAGGTTAGGAGAATCACTCTATTTATAGGAAATGGGCAAAACATGCATTAAATGCAAATATGACTGTTATGATCGTTTTTCACAAGGTAGTTGGTTACTCCTAAGGTAATTATATATATTACTTTAGTTCAAAAATGCTCAAGATGTGCAAGAAACTTTAGTTCGAAAATGCCCAAGATTTGCAAGAAAAAACTTTACTTCAGAAGGTAATCACATTCACAAAAAGAAGGCACAAAGCATCTATATATATATATATATATATATGAAGGTTGTCTAGGGGTAACATTGAAAATTTTCTTTGTGCAGTTATGGGTTAATTGGTAATCTTACAATTTAATTAATAGTTTTAGAATAAAATAAATGGGCTTATTTTTAATATCCATTTGAGGAGTAAATTCGTTAATGGTTTATTAATACATTTATTAAGTTAGTCCAAGAGTTAGAACAAATTGTATAAAATTGTGAAACTTAAAATATAAAAAATAAACATTCAATATGTCCACTAAATCATTATATATTTTCAAAATAAAAATAGAATGAAAGTCATATTTTATATTATTTTTTTAATTGTTTTTACAATTCATTTAATATTTTACAAGTTTTAAATTATATTGATTAATTTATGTAAAAAACTGATTTTATAAAATATGCTTGAGGTAAAATATTTCAAAAGATTGTTCCCTTAGTTTTTTTACCACATTTTAATTATTGGTTGTTTATTTATTTTTATATAATTATTTAACTTTCAAATAAATATGTCCACGTATTTAATTTATGGTTTTATTTTTTAGTTGTTTTAGTTATTTAAATATTTAAAATATTATATTTAGTTTATAATTTTCCCCCATGTTTTCATTTACAGTTTTTTTATTTGTTATTTTTAAATTATTTAATTTGCACAAACTTTCTTTCGTTGTGAACATCATATTTTATCTAATTTTTTTATCATGTCATATAAAAAGAGAAAAAATAAAGTTTATATTGACACCTAATTTTTGTTTCCTTTTCACTTTTCACTTTTTATTTCATTTTAATAAAGAGCAAATCCTTCTACTGTCCCTTATATTTTTATTATTTTTCACCTTTCATAAAAAATATACATGTTCATTATTGATGAAGTTAAGGTTTTGTGTATATCTTTTACTTTTGTGTTACAGCTTAATATATTGGGTTTTTATTTCTCTTTTTGTCAATGTGATCTACCATTGTTAGTTTATAATGATTCAACAATACAAGTTTGAGATTAATGGGCTTTGGATAAGGTTAAACATGTATTCTGATTACTGACTGAAATAATAAAATAGTTGAAGTAAATTTTGATGCTTTACATATGGGTAAAAATATAAAATATTATCCTAATTTTTTAAACTTTACAATATTTTCAGCAGATTTTATTGTAAATAAAAAGAATTTTTAAGCATTCCGCTTTATTAACTAATTTTGAATTTTGTACACATAAATGAAAAAAAATATTAAAATAAAACATATTATTTGATGACATATGTTTATTTAAAAATACAAATATTTTATTTACAATAGTGTATCAAATTAATTAAAACAAATATCTATTCTATTAGAATTACAAAAATAAATAAACTTTTATATAACATTAAATAAATTTAGTAAATAATTATCTAATTCAAAGTTCAATACTTTTAAAATTATAAAAAAATAGGTTATAAGTGATAACCACTTTGGAATGAATTGCAAAATGTTTATTCTTTTTGTTCATTTACAATTGATGTTTTAAAATTATTTATTATTTTCAAAACTTCAAATGAATGTTTATTATTATTTTAAGAATATATTTTGTTAATTAACTAAAAGTAATTATAGAAATATAATATATTATACATATAAAAATATTTCAAAAATTAATTTACATAAAAATATTTATTATATTTCCTTATTTATGTGATATTTTGAAACAACAAATGAATTGTAAAAAATATTTCTAATTTTGAAAAAAAATATAATGAATATTCTTTTAATATGAAAAATTTCAAAGCTGAATAAAATTGTAAATAGAAATAAATATGATAAGATACATTTCTAATAAAAGAAATGAAAAGGTATAAATTCCCTCACTAATTGTTGACAAATTTATAAATAAGTGAATAATATCAAAACATTTATTATTGAATTGTTTATATAATATATTGACCTTGACCTTGACATTGTTGATTGGTTACTAATATATTGAAAGTCTAATTTTTAATCTTACAATAAATAGTTCATATAATTTTTACTTTTAAAAACATTCTTTAAGTTTTTGTCAAAAAAAAAATTCTTTATGTTAGTTTTGTACTTCTATTACAAAATGGGACAAAGAAAATCATTGTACATGCAAGCATTAATGTGTCATGTTTTTAAAAATTTTGTCCTTTATCACTCTAGCTAAAAACACGTGGTTTCTATCTGACTCTTCAAGTTCAGATATTGAACAAGTAAAATAATTCTCAAAATAAATACTAAAAATTAGTGGTGGAATATTGTTATGAAAGTGTGTCGCAATGTGTTGCAATGTTACGAATAACTTCCTGTAATGATTTGTAAATCCTTATTTGTGACAATGATAGTCACATCTACGACACATTTTCAAATGTGGTTTATCAAGAAGTGTCTAAAAAATGTAGATAAGTAACCCTAATTTTTTTTTTATTTGCTTCATTTCGCCACATATGCAATACTTATTGATTTCTTATAATCTTTCTATAACTTTAAGAAGCATTTGTTAACAATTATCTCTCAATTTCTCTAACCTTTGTAGTAGAACTCAAAGAAAGATTCTGATTGATCAACATGAAAATGTTGTTCCAATCTATTTCTATGTCATATGCATTATAATAAACTCTATTCCAATCAACTACTTTTAAATTTCTCTTTTACAAAGGTTTTCACTTCTAGGCAATGATCTTACAAACTACGTACCATGTTTATCCTCAAGTAGAATGATTTTTATGCACAAGTTTTGCCAAATTAATTATGACACGCGTCTAAAATCCAATCTCTTATATAGAAAACGTCACATTTTGTAAAAACTAAATTAACCAATAATTGTCGAAATATAATATTAAAAATCTTTAAATTAGGTCAATAATATCAACTATAACAAGGGTATTTTAAAAAAAAAAAAACACATAACGGGTTACGTTCTAGTTTGGAGTAAAAGGAGCATGGGAAGAGGAAAAATAAGAATTGAACCAAGTCTAAAAGAGCAAGCCAGGTAACATGGTCACATGCATGTCCTTTACCACGCAACCACTTTCTTGGTGCTGAATACGTTTGATTTGTAAAATAGAAAGGACAAAAGATATAAGAATTAGATTTTTCATAAAACATATAGCAGAGAAACATAATGGTCGTTGGTTTTTTGACATGCCAAATTTAATCTAGCACAAAAAGCAATAAAATTTAAGAGATTGCTTGATTGAGTGTAGTACCAATCTTAGAACTAGTGAAAATTTAAAAAACAAGAATCTCTTTTGGCAGCTGCAAAATGCTGCATAATTTAGGTTCATACACTATATAAGACACCTTTTTGAGCTAATTAATTAGAATGAGATTGAGGGCCTTAAGGTGACTGTACATGAATAGAAATCCATTGGTGCATGTTGACATTCCAATGATAGATCGACAGTACTGTATGAGTTTAGGTTTTTAAATTGGATCAAGTTCTATATTAAAATTGGTACTTACTGCATAATTGACAGGGAAACTGTGTTAGTATTGGAGATAAGATGGTTGTGGTGGTATAAAAGTGCATATTGTATTTTGTACGGTTGGGAATTCTGTTTTCTGTCTGGTGACTTGCTTTCTAACTGCCTGGTGTTTGCTGAGCTGAATTCTGTCTTTTGTTTTCTTTTGACTTGCTTTCTAACTGTCTTGTTCTGTTTTGTAGTTTGATGAAAATCTTATCTAATTTGAAGGAGAGGTGGCAAAGCTGCAAAGAATGAGGGATTGATAGAGATGATGCAAGCCACAGAATGATAGAGTTTCTTTAAAGTTGATTATGCAAGCCAAAGAATGATATCCAAGTTTTGCAGTATTGACTTGAAGTTGATTTTGATAGGAATGTCCATTGATGATGTGTAAAAACTTATGTTATCAAATATTTGTAGTTATTGCTGATGTGTAAGAACTTATGTTATAGCAATGCCATGCGTGAACCTTACTTAGAGACTTGAAGTTGATTATTGAACTTCAATGAGGTTCCTTCTTAATTGGAATTTTTGTAATCAAATTGGCAGTGGTTTTTGTTTTGTTTTGGTCTATTGTTCTATTGTTTCTGTTTTGCTCTATTGATGACTCTGTTGTTTGATGAGGTAGCAGATTAAACAAACAAAAATTTAGAAAAAGAAAAAGAAAAACAATACCGACATTCAGACCATTGGTAAGATCCCATGTATGGGCGTTTGGTTGCGACGGCTTGCACCAGTCAGTCAGTATCGACGGCCTCTTCCCTCAGAACACTGAGACATTATGTTCTCCTATTTCGACAAATTAGGTCATCGGTAATTACCGACGGATATTGTCGGTCGGTACTTACCGACGACCTAGACACTAGGTATCTTACCGACAACCTTTTAGATTTACTTGTCGGTAAGCCGTACCACTGACCCTAGTTCAGATGGATTTGGCGTCGTCGGTATTCCGTTGGAAAATGGATGTTACCGACAACTTTTTTGCAATACTGATGACTTTTGGTGGTTGGTAATAGATGTTTTGTTTGTATTGAGAGGTGTGGGAGGGAGTAGAAAAGAGCATGTTGCACTCGATGTCTGCTGCCAGAGAATCATTGCGTGGCTGAGAGAATGTTAGGAAGAAGGAAGCGAGGGATACAAGCTAGGAACCGTCATCCAGTGACCAATTGTGGCAGAGACCAAGTATTGGAGAGTAAAAATGCAATGTTGATGCTACTATATTTCAAGAACTATGGTGCTTTGGCTTGGGTATGTGTGTGTAAAAGCCCAAACAATTTGGCATTCTAGTATTCCACCGGTTCAGAAGGCAGAGGCTATGAGTTTATTGGAAGCTATTAAATGGCTGGGAGGGATGGGAATCCACAAAGTGACTTTAGAGTTGGATCACAAACAAGTTGTGGATGGCATTATTGGGAAGAAAATCTTTCACACCGATCTTGGAACCATCTTATCAAGCTATAAAGTGAATCTGAATATTTACCAAAACTATGGGTTAGTTTCATTAGCATACAAGCAAATTATGCCGCTCATATATTAGCTAGGGCATCACGGTTTTAGGCTACTCGCCATTTTTTTTATCACATTCAACATGTATTGCTGAACTCATTTCGATTGAAATGAAATAAGTTTGTCCCATTAAAAAATAAATAAATCGTTAAACATATGCAAAGTCAACTCAGCGTGTATAAAACGTCTGTGTATTTTGTTTTTTATTTTTAATAGTAAAATTTATTTTTAATAAAATTTCTTCATTATTTTAATTATATATACAACTTCACTCTTCAATACCCAACCAATCTCGTAGTTGCCTTGAAGGATGGAACGAATAGTTTTGAAAGGTTAACAAAATCTTAGTAGTTAATCTTATGCTGGGTCTCTCTTGCCACATTTTTTTTGTCAGCTAGTAGAAATGGTAAACAACAAACACACATACGTCTAAACGGCAATACCCGGGTTCGAACCCTGGTTCCGGCGTCCCCATATCGCTGAAATTGCCAAAGCAACTAGCAGTGGGGACTCTCTCTTGCCACTTTGCTACTTAATCTATGAGTTTCACTATTAAATATAAGAATTTAATTAATAAGTATATGTTAACAGTATAAATAAACTTGATATGAATAATTATATTTTGTCATCTTATCACAATGTAAATAAATTTTAATAGAGTTGTGTTAAGATGAAATAAACTATTAAACATGATTAGACGTCTATATAAAATACGAGTGGAGAGATCTTCTCCATTTTCTCAAAGAAATACGTTACTATAGTTTTGGTGTATAAATGTACATATTTTTAAAACAATTTTTCTAACGTGTGCAAGGTTGCACGCGTTAAGGAGTATTAAATACTTAATTTTTCAATTAATATTGTATAGTTAATTAATTGTGATTATCAAAAAAATATATAATTGTATCTCTCATATTAATTTTGTAGATTTTCCTTCCCTATAATTTTTTTTTCTACCCAAAAAATAATAATAACTATTTGATTCTTACCGGTGTTTGTACAACAGTGGGTAATGGGTCTTATTCTTTTTTTTTTTTTTACTTTTGTTATAAGTCTTTTTTTGAATGGATTACTATATTCACTTTTGCTGCTTTTATTCACTTTTTTTTTTTATTTCTTCGACATATGCATTTAAAGTTATAAGAAAGTAATATATGCATTCATAAAAAAATAATGTCACATGCACAATTTTTTTGTTTTGACGAGGACATATGCACAATGTTAAAATAGTAAACTTATATTTTTTTTATTTCTAACATCATCCATAAAATTATACAGGAGAAAAAAATAATATAGTATTATTTTCATAAAAATAAAAAAATATAAGAGAAGAAGAAAAACATATTTATGAAGAAATCTCAGCGTCAGAAGGAGAAAAAATCATGGAAAAGAAGGTGGAGGTCTTGAAAGAGAGAAATTGTAGACATTAAAAGACAAGATCAAATAGTTATTATTTTTGGTAGAAAGAGAGATATTAAAAGGGAGAAAAATCCACAAAATTAATATGAGAGATACAATTTGATTTTTTAGAGAATCACAATTAATTAACTGTATAACAGCGTTATTGTATATTTATAAACTCTTGTTATAATTTTTTTTTTTACATTTTTAGAATATTTACGACAGTAAGAGAAGTAGGGAGAAAATGATAATTAAGTGATATGATAAAAAAGAAGAGAAATAAAAATAGATAAAATGATAAAAATTAATGTGTGAAAAAATTAGTAGTTTAGAATTGTTGTCTTCTAAGATTCGGTGAACGGGCCCAAAAAATTCGGTGAAGCCGACATCTAATTTGAACGGGCCCAAAAGTTTCTTTTCTTTTGTTTTTTTTTTCCTTAGGCATTTGTTGGTATATGTATGTCTTTTTACCTGGCGATGGTAAAATGGGTCAACCCGGCCCAGCCCAACCCGTCATGAGGCCGCTTAAAAATAGGTTGGCCCAACTCGGCCTACTAATGGTGATGGGTTGAGATGTTGAACTCAACCCGACACGTCACGGGCTGGCGGGTTGGCGAGTCTACCCGTTAAAAAATTCAAAACAAAAAATAAATATAAAAAGTGCAATTCGGGCTAAAACAAAGCCAAAATGGCGGGCCAACCCGCCTAAAAAGAACCAAAATGGTGGGATGGCTTGAACGAAATATTAAAAAAAAAGGGAAATTTGTTACTCTCTGTCTCATTTACTTGTCATATTAGTTTTTGCACACGTCTTAAGAAAATGATTGAGTTTACAAATTTTTATGATAAAATGACACTCTTTGACTAAAATACCCCTTATTAATTGGAGTTGTGGAGTAGTTAAGTAGAAAAAATTTATTAATATAGTTGGTTGAAATACAAGGGGTATTGTTGAAAAAAGAAGTAATTAATAATTTTTGATTTTCTAGAGAGACAAGTAATTTGAGATAATGAAATAATCCAAAGAAGACAATTAAAATGAGACGGAGAGAATAAAAAATAAGAAAATAAATAAATAAATAATATATGTTAACCCTACGGGTTGGGCTAAATGGGTTGGTGGACTGATATATCGTAGCCCAATCTAACTTATTTTAGACGGGTTGACGGGCCGGCCCAACCCGTTTTGTCATTCCTATTTGTACCACAAAAGTCTCACTTAAGAAAAATGAGAAAAACTGCATGCATACGTACTCACCAAACATTACAACCGAGAAAACGAATGCTCTAAACAAATAAAAAAAAATAACTTCATATATTAGTCGCTATTTTACGAGAAATAAAATTATCTTTTTTCTTTATCTTAATTATAAAAAAAAATAATATTAATTTTTAAAAGTATTAAATATTTAATTTCTATTTATATCATTGCTTATAATGAAATATACTACCTCTGATTCTATATATAAGAAATATAGGACAAAATTACAAGAACCAAAGAGGTGTATTGGAATGGGTAAATCTCAATTAATGATGCTAAAATTTTAATTTTTTTTCCAAAATTATCTCTTGTAATAAATGAGAGAGAGAGATAATTGATGACAAGTTATCAAATATTGTAAATTGGTCTCATGGTACATAAGGGCAAATATAGAAAAGTACAATTAATGTGATTGAAATTTGAAAATGAGTGTTTGTTTCTTATATTTATGACCAAGAAAAAGACCTCATTTGTTTTTTATAAATAAGACTTATTTCTTATGCAAGTGGATTGGTTCATAAAATGGGTAATTTTGGGGGAAAAACACAATTTTTAGGAGTATTAATTAGAAAAAAACATATTTCAATACAATTTATTGGTTTGTGTGAATTAAAGTTTTGTTCTTTATATTTAGGACCAAAAAGAGTATCTACTATATATATATAATCAATCAAACTACTACAAAAATTACAATTTTAGACATATTATATTAATGACACATGTACTTTTTAGGGACAAAAATGATAATCTAAATCAAAATAAAAATTAAATTCACATAAAGAATTATTTTTTCTTCACACTTTAACTTTTTTCTCATTCACATTTCACTTTTTTTTCTCCCTCTTCTCTCTATTCTCTCTCGCACATCACGCCTCTTTTCTAATCTCTCTCACGCCTCTACTTCTCTTTCTCTTTCTTCTCTCACTCTCTTTCTCTTTCCCTTTCTCTCTCTTCTCTCTTTCTCTTTTTTTTATTAACATTTTTTAATTTCATTTTTTTATATTTTCATACTTTATCATTATAATTTTTTTATTTATAAATAATTATTTTACTTTTAAGTCTCGACAGGAAAATATTACATGTTGCCGGTATAATTTAATCGTCTTTGACAAGATCAAATTTATAAATGATTAAGTTATTTATAAATGATTATTTTGCTTTTGAGTCGTAATGGGAGACATTACATGTCGGTATAATTACTTTTTATTTTTTTATAAACGTATTTAATTTTTATAAATGATTATTTTGCTTTTGAGTTCTGATGGGAACACACTACTTAAGTACATATTAATTTTCATAAATATTTTTATTATTTATAAATAGTATCTTACTTTCAAGTATTGGCAAGAAAATATTACATATTGTCAGTATAATTTCATCGTCTTTGGAGATAAATAAATTTTATAAATATCTTAATAATTTATAAATAATAATTTTGTTATTGATTGGTGACCGAAAAACATTACATATTGTCGGTAAACAAACTACTAACACAAATACAATTTTAGACCTCTTATTCTAATGACACATGTACTTTTAAGGGGCAAATATGTCAATCAAAATAAAAATAAAAATAAAATTCACATAAAAATATATTTTTTCTTCATACTTTTAACTTTTTCTCTCTCATCTTTCAACGTTTTTCTCCCTCTTCTCTTTCTTCTCTCTCTCTCTCTCTCACATCACTCTCTCTTTCTTTCTTCTCTCACACCCTCTGTCACTTTCTCTTTCTTTCTTTCTATTTTTTTTATATTTTTATATTTTATCATTATATTTTTATATTTTTAAATAATTATTTTCGTTTAAAGTCTCAAATATAATTTTATCGTCTCACCTATCAAAATTTATAAATATCTTTATTATATATTATTTATATATGATTATTTTACTTTTGATTCTTAACGGGAGGAAATATTACATACTATTGGTATAGATAGTTTTTTTTTTCAGACAAAGAAACATAAAATGTTATCGGTATAATTTCATCGTCTTTTAGAATATATCAAAATTTATAAATATCTTTATCATATATTATTTATAGATGATTATTTTACTTTTGACTATTAACGGGAAAAACATTACATACTAATTTTAAACCTCTTATTCTAATGATACATTATATGTTGTCAGTATAATTACTTTTTATATTCTGTTTTTATGAATGCTATTATTTTTTATAAATGATTATTTTGCTTTTGAGTCCCGACGGGAGAAAATAACATGTTGTCGCTATAATTTCGTTATCCTTGAGCACATATCATTTTTTATAAATGTTTTCATTATTTATAAATGATTATTTTACTTTTAAGTCTCGACGGGTGAAACATTACATGTTGTCGGTATAATTTTATCGTCTTTAACACAGATCAATTTTATAAACGTTTAAGTTATTTAAAAATGATTATTTTGCTTTTGAGTCGTAACGGGGGACATTACATGTCGGTATAATTACTTTTTGTTCTTTTTTTTATACATGAATTTTTAATTTTTATAAATGATTTTTTTTGAGTTCTGGCATGAAAACACTACTTAAGTACATATCAATTGTCATAAATATTTTTATTATTTATAAATATTATCTTACTTTCAAGTATCGGCAAGAAAACATACATGTTGTCGGTATAATTTCATCGTCTTTGAGGATAAATCAATTTTATAAATATCTTAATTATTTATAAATAATTATTTTGTTGTTGATTCGTGATCGAAAAACATTACATATTGTCGGTAAAATTTCTTTGTCTTTGAGCATATATCAATTTTATGCATATGTCTCTATTATCTATTTTATCTATCTATCTATCTAATCAAGAAAACCCTAACCATGTTTGTTTCATCTTAGCTATATATGGTACACAAGTCACACAATTACATAAATAATAATATTTGATACATATTTAATATTTCTTTCACATTCACTATAAAATTAGTTAATTTTTAATACATTGAATCAAAAATTCCATTTACTATAAATAACCACAGTCTTAAAACATTAAGCGTAACAAACAAAGCGCACCCCGTGCGAATGTAATTTGGATCCCCTACAGTCAGCAGAACCACGCATTCACGTTGTCAGCGCAATCTCAGCCGTCCGATCGAGATCGGACGGCCCTGAAAAATACATGATTTTGTCATTTTCTTAAAATCTAAAAATACCGAGTTTAAATTTAGATCGGACGACCGAAATCGCACTGACTGCGTGAATGCGTGGTTAAATCGACTGTAGCAAATCCGGATTCGTGCAAATGCAAGAGTATCGTAATAGTTAATATTAATACAACTAATTAATACATGACAGCTACAACATCGTGGACAATACATATCAATATAGCAGAAATACTCCCTCTAAATTTTTTTTGCTTATAATTCATTGCTGGGAGGACTATAGTAGTATTAGTTTTGCTCGTTTCGCACGCAATGCAACCCCTGACCCAATCAACGCGGAATACACCGTAAGTCAAGCAATTTATATATAGATAAATATATGCGTTCATACTGAGAAGATTCCCAAGTAAACAAATTATGCAAGTGGTGGTTTCATGGTAAGCAATTATGGCTCACTGCATGTCCACATTTGAACTATTCAAAGTCAAGGTCATCGTGTGAGACTAAACCATAATGTAAAGTTATTATATATAACCAGAAACTAATCCCAATTACCAAACCAACATAGCCACACTTAATTAATTAGTTACACAATGACTTTTGATCAATTCAAGCATATTCCTCACTTTGTGTTGGTTCCATTATTTGCTCAAGGCCACATGATCCCCATGATAGACATGGCAAGGATCTTGGCAGAGCAAAATGTGATGGTGACTTTAGTCACCACTCCTAAAAATGCATCAAGGTTTGAAAACACAATTCATAGAGCAACAAAATCTGGCCTTCCAATTCACCTCCTTCAAATCCCATTTCCATGCCAACAAGTTGGACTTCCATTAAACTGTGAGAATCTTGACACTTTACCATCAAGAAACCTACTCAGAAAATTCTACAATGCACTTGACATGCTTCAACAACCCTTAGAACACTACCTCCAAAACCATCCTTCTCCACCAAGTTGCATTATATCAGACAAATGCCTCTCTTGGACATCCACAACAGCACAAAAATTCGATATTCCAAGGCTTGTTTTCCATGGCATGTCTTGCTTCTCATTACTCAGTTCCTACAATATTAAACTCCACAATGCTCACTATTCTGTGAAATCTGACACTGAACCTTTTCTCATACCTGGATTGCCTCAAAGAATTGAGGAGATAAAGATAACAAGAGCACAGCTTCCAGGAACATTTGTTGCTCTTCCTGATCTTGATGACTATAGGGACAAAATGAGCGAGGCTGAAATGTCTGCTCATGGTATTGTGGTAAATAGCTTTGAGGAATTGGAGCAAGGGTGTGCTGAGGAGTATGGAAAGGTCATGAACAAGAGGGTTTGGTGCATAGGTCCAGTTTCTTTGTGCAACAAAGAGAGTTTGGATATGTTTGAGAGAGGTAACAAACCTTCTATTGAAGAGAAACAATGCTTGGATTGGCTCAACTTAATGGAACCAAGGTCAGTTATTTATGTGTGTCTTGGTAGTTTATGTAGGCTTGTTCCATCACAACTAATGGAAATTGGTTTGGGATTAGAAGCTTCAAATAGACCATTTATTTGGGTGGTTAAAACTACAGGAGAAGATTTTTCATTGCTAGAAAAGTGGTTACAAGATGAAAATTTTGAGGAAAGGATTAAAGGGAGAGGACTTTTGATTAAGGGATGGGCACCACAAATTTTAATACTTTCTCATACTTCAATTGGAGGATTTTTGACTCACTGTGGTTGGAATTCAACTATAGAAGGTGTATGCTTTGGCTTGCCAATGATAACATGGCCTTTATTTGCTGAACAGTTTTTAAATGAGAAATTAATTGTGGAGGTTTTGAAGATTGGTGTTAGGATAGGTGTTGAGGTACCGGTGAGGTTTGGTGACGAAAATAAAGCTGGAGTGTTGGTGAAGAAAAGTAAAGTCGTAGAAGCCATAGAGATGTGTATGGAGGGTGGTGAAGAGGGAGAGAAGAGGAGGATTAGAGCAACAGAACTTGGGAACATGGCTATGAGGGCTTTAGAGGAGGAAGGTTCGTCTCGCTTCAACATTTCATGCTTAATTCAAGATATTATGGAACATTAATATTATCTACTAAAAAATAGAGTTATATACGATCAACTTTTCTTTTTAGTTGGTGACACGATTTAGGTCTTTGTCTTTTTAGAGTTATATACGATTTAGGCTTGTTTCTTTTATAGGTCGTGATTCTCTCTTTTCCTGAAATCTTTGCTTTTGTTTTTTGGCTTTTCTTTACATTTTAGTTATCGAAAGTTTAAGTATGTAAAGTTGTAAACAATATATTTATGTGTGTGTAAATATTATATCTAATAAATTATTTTTAAACATTATATATATAATTTAATAGCTCTATGTGGGTATCTTTGCAAATATCAGATATCAACGATCGTCAATACAACCCAATATTTTGAAAATCGTATCAATCATTGAACCGATGAAAAGACTGTTTTAAGGTTCAATAGTTCAACTATAATTGAACCATGGTTAAACCGTAATAGTTAATTAATAATTTTTAAAGAACTTTATATAATATATTATGTAATATAAATATAAATATAATATATTATTTTGATAATATATAACACATCACGTGATTTTTTTATAACATGAAATGACATTTTAAATTACATATAAAATCAAAACAAAATATGTAAATAAAAATGTGACTTAATAATAAAATATTATTTTATAACTATTTTAAAAATATAAACTATTGTAGCTTTGGCCTTTATCACGTGAAATGGCAGAAGTGCTGCACCTTGAAGGAAGCAGTTTTTTGTTTCCTTTGTAGCGCAGCATTTTTTTTTATTTATCCAAATTGTACACTTTTTAGATTAAATATCGGAATAACATATTTTTTAACACATTGAAAAATTATTTTTAAGAAACACGACTTTTCAACGTGATTTTTTTTTTTAACTCCCTTTGAAAAATCGCCTCTTTGAAGGGAACTTTTCATAGTTAATTTTTTTTTTAAATATAGAAAAAAAATCGCCTCTTTCATAGGGGACTTCTCTCTTTTTTTAATAAATTAAAAAAGGTCAGAATCAAATTTTAAAAAAAACAGGCAAAATTGGGAAGTCTCCATGAAAAGAACGACTTCTCTTCTATATTTAAAAAAAAAATTAACTATAAGAAGTCTCCCTTAAAAGAAGTAACTTCTCAACCAGAATTAAAAAAAAAATTAAATTGAGAAGTCGTATTTTTTAAAACCAACTTCTCAACGTGTTAAAAAATACTGTTATTCCTGCACTTAATCTAAAATATGTGCTAGTTTTATAAATAAAAAAAAAGTATGCTACAGGAAAAAAGCCGAAGGAAGCAAATGGGCACGTGAATCGATGAAGAGAAGCGCTGCAGCTTTAATCAAATCAATCAGGCTTGTAACTCTTGAAGAAAGCAAAATTTTCTTCCCAAAACGTGGCATAAAAAAAAAAAATAGAGATCAACAATATTTTTATACCGACTCTACGACAACTCAAAGACCTGGTGAAAGTGTTTTGAGATCGACATTTCTTCTTCTATTGTTTGCTCTCATCTTCAACAATGTCTAGTGAAAGTGTTTGAGATCGATACCTTGTCTTCTATGGTTTGCTCTCATCTTCAATATCTCTAATATTTTCCTAAGTCACTTGCTCTTCTTCATCTCTTTCAAGTTCCATCTTTTCGAACCACGCCTCCCTCTGCATCTTTGCTCAGATCACTCAGGAAGCAAAAATTTTGCTGTTTGTAAAAGGAAAAAGAACCGTTTTTCACGTAACCGATCTATACCGCAGATTGGCCGGTTTTTCCGGTTGTTGACCGGTTTCACCAGTTTTCAGCCAGTTTCTTCTAACTCCGGTTTTGTGGGTGGGTCTCTCGGACCGGATGACAGGCCGATTCCCGATTGGACTGGTTCAACCGGCCGGTCCGGCTCGGTTTTCAGAATTATGATATAATCAAATTAAAAATTTTTATTTAATAGATTAAGTTTCCAAATATTCATATAATTTAAAAACTAGTATATGATACTTTATCAAATAATTTTAATTTAACATATCCCTAATAATACATTTGAGAATAAACAAATAGAACTCATGCCACATGACACGCTAGCACCATGCCAGCATTAAACACATAACACGTGTCACTAATAAATGACAATAAATTATTGATTCAGCCGTTAACAAAATTTTATAATATATAATTACCAAAATTGTGGATGAAAATTTATAATATATAATTACCAAAATAGAAAGTAACAATAATTTATAATCTCTATTATATAAATACGAATAGATTAAAAAAGGAAATTTAACAAATAGTTTAATTGATATGCACTAACAGTGTAAAACAGTTTTATACCGTCATCCAATTATATCTCATTATTGTGCCACTTTGTTATATTATTTTTTAAATATCTCAACAAAAATATACATGGTGAAATATGATTAAATGATGGTGTAAAATTTTTTTACACTGTCGGGGCATATAAATTAATCTCATTTAACAAATGTCATTCTCTCCTGGAACTTAATTTGCCACCTAATCATAGAATTTCATTGTCAACAAAATTTTCAATTTCAATGTTATTTAATTCAATTTATGTCAACATTAAATTGGTATTTAAATCATATTTTTTTAAAGTTCGTTTTTTAATACTAATTATAGTAATAATTTATAAAAATGTTAATTCATATTGAATTCATGATACAATATAATAGGCAATTAAAACATGTTTGAAACGATTTAAATTCAAACGACAAATCAGCAACAACAATTTTAATTACAGTTTTAATATATCATATTTTAATACCACAAATCAATTTTGGTAAAAAAAAATATATGGCAAATCAATGACCTTTTAAAAAATCACAAAAAAAGTTGGCCTTTAAAATGTAATAATTATCATGTATTAAACACTCAATATGTTAATGGTTCAAATTCAAATTCTTAAACAAGATTTTTATGGTTATCAGAATTTCAAATCCAATTCTGGAAACAATTTTACCTAATTTACTTTTTCAGAAACTTTTGAACCCTCGATGAGATTTGTTTCCAAGCCCATTTTGGGATTTGTTTCCAAGCCCATTTTTCAATTCATTCTTATGATAATTAAGTATATATAGGGATTTGTATCCTTTTTTTATTTTCTTAATTAGTTTATTGAAGATTTTCTTTATCCAAATAAATTTGTAATTTTGCTTTTTTTTTCAATGAATAATATGATATTTAAAATCTAAATATATTTAGGTGAATCATTATTCTTATTTACTATTGTCTCGCCTAACTAACTTTATTTAATCTCATTAAATTTAAATTTTCTATTATACATAAATATAACCCAATGGAAATGAATATTTTACATGAAAGCGTATAAATAAAATTATACTTAGCTTATGGAGACAAACATTTTACATAAAACCATATTGACATTTTAATTACCATGGAAAAATTAAGTTTTGTTATAATTTTGATACCTTTTTTTTTACTGGATTTTGATACTTTTTTCAACTCACTATTACAATATAAGAACATTTCTTTTTTATTTGCTGTCTCTTTACCAAACTAATTTTATTAATATTTTATATTATTTGGACATATTTTATTTTGTATAAATATCTTATAATCTAACTGATTCATTGAATATTTTCTTTTCATTTGTTTTTTTATCTTATCGATTTAAAATTTAAATACTTAACAATTTTTAGACAATTTATTGTTTTTTTATTTGTCATCTTCTCACCCAAATAATATATGGAAGAATTTCTTTTATATCAGTAAATTAGAGTTTTCTTTTAACCATTAATATCTACATGTAAAGCAATTAATTTATAGATAAAAATATAATAAACAGGATCAATATTTTACAAGAATCAATATTTTACAAGAAAGTGTCTTAATATATAGATTACTAAAAGGAAATTACTTATTATTATTATAATATCAGTTTTTTGTAAATCATCTTTATAATGATTCAGCATACATATATTTGTATACTATTTATAACTTTCTTACCTAACTAATTCATTGAAATTTTCACATCCACACGCATTTGAATTTTTTTATATCCAATTAGTTTAGATTTAACTACATGACAGAAATCATAAAAAAAAACCTACATGACAGAAAATAAAATTCAATTCATTTATATTTTTAATCTTCTCCATACAAATTTAAATCTTAACAATTATTAGGAAAATCATTATTCATTTTTTCCATGAATGATTATATTCTTAATTTACTAATCTATTGAAGATTTTTTTATCTAAGTAAATATGAATTTTATTATGAAAATTGATTGATCTAGAAATTATATTTTGCAAAGTTTGAGAAATAATTACTATAAATGGATCATCCAATTGATGACCCATTAGGACAAAAAAAAATGCAATGTATGATGAATGAAGACCTACAAAGGCCTATCTTATGATGAATGGAATCATTTTTTTGTTGTCAATCGATTAAATTGAAGAAGTAGGATTGTGCTTTCTGTGGATGGAAGTTACCCAACAAAGTTTTATGAAAGGATCCTTTTTTTTATAAATAATTGGCATTAGTTTTTCCGGAAGACTTTGTTTTTCTTACTTTAATGAGAATAGATATATTTAAGTCTTTTTTTGAAATGTTTTATTTTAAAGATGATAATTAACCATGTATACCAACTATTTCCGGGGGGTTTAATCCCGATGTTGACTACAAAAAGAAAAATAATAAGTAGGAACTTAATAATCATTATGCTTTATGATTCATGTTCACTATAATTGGTTAATCAAATTACAATATATGAATATTTTAATAGAAATCATACATCAATATAATTTTTAATGTTTATTTTTAATTGTTAATATTTTTAATATACACCGAGCGTAGCAAGGACCATTGTCCTTTCATACTAATAACACTTTTATATAAGTTATATTTTGACATTATTTCTTATTTTAAATTCCTAGAAAAGTTTGATTTTTTGAATTAATTGAGTAAGTTTTAACTATTTGTTAATAGTTATATTGGTGGACATTAAAGATACAAATTATATAAAAAATCTTATTATTGATCTTTATTAGTTATAATAAAAAATTTCTTTCAGCTTCTTTCGAAACATTCTATAATATCTATATTGTTATTCTTATCAAAATTTTCTCTTACTTTGTATCAAAGTAAGAGAAAATTTTGTTGTTTGAATATATTTCTAGCAATTTAATGAATTCTTGTTTAAATTAATTATATTTTTCTTTACAAAATTGAAATCTTTTTTATAATTTTTGAAAATAAATTCCTTTTGAGCTTTTTATATGAACACTTTAGACACATTTCTTATGAAATTTCTCTTATTATTTTTTTACTTATATTTTTAATTATACACCATATATAACACGAACCATTTATAGATATTTAATGAAATATAAAATATTGAATTAGTATATATAGACACACACACACACACACACATATATATATATATATATATATATAAATTTTTATTTTTATTTCCTAATTTTTTCAAAACACATCCATGACCATAACACACGAGTAAAATTACACCAAACATAAATGAATATTTTGCAGGAAAACATATTATTATCTAAATAAAAATCTATTAGTATTTAAACTTAGAGTAAAAATATATTATAAGCATATTAAATATTTCACAAGAACTAACACTAATACATAAATTAAAACTAAATGAATATTTTAATAAATAATATACATTAATATAATCTATAAACGTAAAATATATATTTTTAAATACACATTGTGCATTGTCTTGGACCAAATATAATCTCTGTATGGCATGACTCCATTGTGGTATATTTATTAATGTCATCATCATTCAGCGGTAGAGAATGTGATGGAG
The DNA here is from genome assembly GCA_037113605.1 of Calophaca sinica. Classification (NCBI taxonomy): domain Eukaryota; kingdom Viridiplantae; phylum Streptophyta; class Magnoliopsida; order Fabales; family Fabaceae; genus Calophaca; species Calophaca sinica. The sequence goes on from CM073730.1 coordinate 49,752,213, forward strand.
AATTCTAACCACCAAACGATGATGCAATTTATACAGAAAAATAATAAATTAGTATAAATTTAATTTCAATAGTTTAACTTTTATTATTCAAATTATACAAAATACTACATATTATTTACTTATTATTCAATATAAGTAGTACACTACATGCACTGTGCTACTATTAACTCACAAAATATAAATTATTCTATAACCATTTTTAATATCATACTTATACCCGTGCAGGGCACGGGTCAATTATTCTAGTAACATACATTTAAAAATATAAGTAGATATTAATTATAACTGTTTAGTTTACTTTTTTTTGAGGGAATGTTTAATTTACCTAAAATTTAGTGCGCATGATTATCGAGATATTATCACAATATTCAATAGTTGAATTGATAAAATTTAATGTATACAAATAGTTATTAAATAGAATAACTATATGAAGGATTTGGATCTCCACTCTACATGCAAATAAAAACCGATAATGAGTTACAATTTGTTTTAAAAGATTATGCTATGAGCGACTCTCTTTGCTTGTTTCCTAATAAACACTATTTTAAAGATGAGCGAGGATATATATGATGGTCGTACACACACAACACAAACACTCGCACATACACGATAAGTACTTCAACCCATTACAAGCACCCGACCCGAGAAGGAGAGTTGACACCCCTTATAGAGGTAGAACTGGTAAGCAGGAAGGAACAAACTAGTGTGAAACAAGTTGCTTAAAAATAAATACTTTTTTAATGTTAAATTTTTATTTGATGAAAAATAATTTTTGAAACACAATAAAGTCATACGTCAAATTCATGTGTGAATTACAATAAATTTGGCTAAATTTCACTTTCAATTTTTCTAGTCTAGTGCTTAAGGGTTTTTGTTTCCCACACTTCTAACTACAAGATTTTGATCTCCATATATTTTCTAAATTGTGCAATTTTAGCTCAACTAAACATTCAATAATTAATATAGATATTTTTTTTTGATGATCAACAGGGGGCTTAACCCCATGAGGAAACAAACACACTAAGCAAATGAAGGGACCAGAACCCCAGCAAGGTCTACCCTAAAAACATCTGATACAAACGTAGGAATACAATTGAAAGACCTACTACACATAACTAGTGACAAACCAAAATTAGCAAAACCATCTGCCACTCCATTTGTCTCACGAGGAATATGGCGAACTTCCCTCTCACTAAACTGCTGAAGACTTGTAATGATATCCAACACCAAACTGTAAGAAGGATGTTGCGAAAAGCACCCTGACAGAATAAGATTTATAGCAGACAAGGAATCTGATTCAATAGTAACCTTATCAAATCCCTTGCTCACTGATAAATAAATACCAGTGAGAATGGCCCTCAGCTCAGCACCAAGAATAGAAGAGATGCCCAAACCTGAAGCAAATCCTCCAAGAAACTCACCACGGTGGTCACGAATAACACCGCCAATAGCTGCCGAAGTACCATGATTCTTGACCGCCCCATCACAGTTCACCGTCACCCAACCAGGTCTCAGAGGTAACCAGACATCTCACACGACACCATGACGACTGCCCCTATTAACACAACCAATCTCTTTCCTGCTTTGCTTAATAGAATTGCAGATAGAAAAAATTCGATTCACCAAGCTAGTAACATCCAATCTCTTATTCTCAAATATTACCTCATTTCTATTCTTCCAGAAAACAAACACAGCTACCCCAAAAATTAGATCCCAACTAGTGTTAAGGATCACACGCCTGGAAGACAAATTGGAGAACATCCAAGTCTGAACGTCACTAACCCAGAAATCGGTGACAAAAGTACCACCCGCCAACATCGTCCACACCTGAGCCACCAAATTACAATCCCTAAGCAGATGCAACAATGATTCATCAGCACCATCACAGATAGGGCACAAACTAGAATTTGCGAAATGTCTCTTCAATCTTTCCACATTTGTAAGCAAAGCTCCCTGATAAATTTTCCAAAGAAAAATTCTATACCTTTTCGGACTAGTCCATCTCTAAATTCGAGTTGCGAGACCACTATCAGAGGAAGCCCTGAATTGGATTAATGCTTCATACGCCAATTTACTAGAGAATTCACCATCCATAGTTCAACTCCAGAGCAACCTGTCCGAACTGTTGAGAATCGAAGGCGCCGGCAACCCCTTGATGCGTTGAATAATGTTTGGATGCAGGAGATGAGAAATTTTTGAACAATCCCACCTACCCTGATCATCCACGATGTCCGATACCCGCAGAGCCTCCTCCGCCAAGGATAAAGGCGAGAGGACCGAGTTAATTAAGGAGCCCACTTCAAAAATCCAGGTGTCATGACAACAATTAACCTCTTTCCCATCACCAATCCTCTAAGAAATGTTATTCTCTACATTCTTCCAAGAATTACAAATGCCACGCCAAAAGTTGGAACCCACTTTAGAACTATTGACCCTGGGAACAACATTGTCACCACATTTATACTTTGAGCGAATTACCTTTACCCAAAAGTCCTCTCTATTAGACATTAGATTCCAACCAACTTCAATAAGGGAAGCTTGATTGATGGTTCTAGCTTCTCGAAGCCTAAGACCACCCCAAGCTTTTGGCTTACAAACATTAGCTCAACTAACCATATGCACATGACTATGGTCATCCGTGTCACCCCAAAGGAAACTCAACATCTCTTATCTATCTCATCACAAATAAATCGAGGTATATAAGCTGATTGCATCACATAGGACGGAATAGCTTGAATAACTGACTTAGTGAGAGTCAACCTTCCAGCAAAAGAAAGAGTTTTAGCCTTCCAAGTACTCAGATGTTGATCCACCTTATCCAATATAAATTGGAAAGTTCTTCTGTTAACCTTCTCATGGAGAATTGGAACACCCAGATATTTTCCAAGATCATTTGTAACTTGGAATCCCGAGAGATGGCAAATACTATTCCGCAAATGGCCATCCACATTATTGGAGAAGAAAATACGAGTTTTGCTCGCACTAATCTTCTGCGCCGAACACCTGCAAAATAAATCCAAAATATTATTGATTAAAAGAATTTGTCCTTCACTAGCCTCTGCAAAGAGAAAAATATCATCTGCAAAGGCTATATGGGACAAAGGAGGACCCTATCTAGCAAGCTTGATAGGGATCCGGTGACCATGCTCAGTAGCCATCGATATCATCTGGAAGAGCTTTTCAATGCAAAGGACGAAAATATAGGGAGAGATAGGATCTCCTTGTCTAATCCCCCTACCAGGAATGAACTTCTTAAGGGCTTCACCATTCCAGAGGACCCTCATAGTAGGAGAAGAAATACAATGCCAAACCAAATTAACAAACCGGTTTGGCAGGCCAATATTCTCAAGAGTCTCTCGAATAAATTGCCAACTGAGCCTATCATAGGCTTTCTCCAAATCTATCTTTATCGCCATCCAACCTTTTTTGCCTTTCTTTCTCCGCATGGAATGAAAAACTTCCTGGACCACAATGATGTTATCTCTACTTTGACTGTTAGGGATAAAACTGCTCTGACAAGGATTCACCAAGGACCCCATTACACGTCTGAGCCTATGAGCTAGAATTTTAGTAATGACCTTATAAGACGCATTACATAGACTTATAGGACGAAAATCCCTAATATTGCAAGCATTTTCAATCTTCGGAATCAACGTAATCAAGGTATCATTTATGGATCTCACCTTCTCTGGTTCATTAAACACTTCAAAAACAAGGTCACAAAAGGAATCCCCAATAATTTTCCATTGGCTCTGAAAGAAAACGGCTTGAAACCCGTCACTACCAGGGGCTTTGAAAGCACCCATGTGGTTAACAACATTAAAAATATCACTTTTAGTCACTGGATGCCCTAAAAGCGCAAGATCCTGAGTTGTTAAACTAGGGAAGCCACAAAAAATACAACCATCACTAAACACCGCTTCTTCAACAAAAAGATTTTGGAAGCAGTTATTAACCAAAGTTTCAAGCTCAATTTGACTCCGAACCTCACGACCATCACAATCCTGAAGAGTATCAAAAGAATTCTTTCTCCTTCTCACAGCAGTAACACCATGAAAGAATCTAGTGTTCCTATCACCCAAACTAAGCCAATTGGATCTTGATTTTTGGAACCACATTATCTCCTCTTGAAATAACACCTGCTCATACTCTTGCCAGAGCCTTTTATGGGCGCTATCAAAAGCACTAGATGGGTTAGCTACCATTCTCTCCGTTAAAACTTCCAATCTACGCACAAGATTATTCTTTCTAGTCAAAATATTACCAAACACCTCTTTATTCCAAGCAACAAGAGATTTTTGGAGTTTTGGTACCTGATTGCACCAAGACACTCCTCTAGGCCAGTTACTAGCCATGAAATGAGGAAAGTCATCATGTATCATCCAGGAATGTGATGTTGACATAGTTACACCAATGTGATGTTGACACAGTTACCGATGTCGCTTGTTGATGAGACTACTAATATGGTTGTAAAAAAAATATAAGGCTTAGTTACACATTTAATCTCCTAGTTTAGTGCTTAAGTGGTTAATTGCCCCCATATTTTTTAAGTTGGGCAATTTTGGTCCATAAGTTAAATGAAAAAGAAGCTCAACATTTATTTGAACCCTCAACCAGCCTGTCGATCAAATCACTATGACAGGTGGTTTTATGCATATAGATGAAGAATTTATTATATATAACATTCTTAAATCACTAACTAAGATTTAATAAAATACAAAATGTGTATGCCAAGGCTCAACTCAGAACAATGAATTGATTATTATTATTATTATTATTATTATTATTATTATTATTATTATTATTAATTGAATCGATATAAACTTATTATTTTATATAATGAATTTTATTGACAAATTTATTATATATAAAACATATTTCCAATAATATTTTAAATAAATAATCTTATATATTATTTCAGATATATTTTATAGATAATAAATATATTAATAAAATTACTGTTTATATAAAATAAATTTTGTATACATAAATCAATGGTGCCTTGCAGCATATTGGTTCTATGTCCATAGAAGTGTTGTCAACCATTAAGGTAGAAAGTGTTTTTAACATATATGGCAGAATTTGTTATATACAACATTTTTAAACCAAAATTAGGATTCAATAAAATACAAAAATATACGTATGTATGCGTGTGTGTGTTTAAATAATATTTATATATAATCTATTTTTTAATTAATATTTAAAATAATCTATTCAGCCATATTGGTTCTGTGTCCATAAAAGTGTGGTCAACCACTAAGGTAGAAAGTGGTTTTAACATATATGGCAGAGTTTATTATATACAACATTTTTAAACCAAAATTAGGATTCAATAAAATACAAAAATAAATGTATGTATGTGTGTGTTTAAATAATATTTATATATAACATATTTATATATAACTACATCAACTCATCTCAACGAGCCACATCGGCAATCTCAATATCGAGCAAAAATTCTCTCCATTTTTTCTATTATTATGATTTTCAGTGTTAAATATACATATTTTTAAAATTGGTGACATAAATTAGGTATTTATTAGCATTTATATACCCAAAATCATAGTAATGGTACTTCTATTTCCTTTGAGAAATTGAGAGGTTTCTGCTACTCAATACCATATCCCCGTCAGCATGCCATATGAACATCACATCCCACAATACCATATCCCCGTCAACATGCCATATGAACATCACATCCCATAATGCAAGTTACTTTTTTTTTGGGTCTGAAACGATATGGATCTTTCAGTATATGAAAATTGGCCCAACGGGCTTACAACCGCGAACAAGTCGCAACACAAATCTGGCTATCACTCCTATAGAATACATAGGCCATCAAGTTCCTAAGAGCACCAAATAAAAACTATAGATTATCAAATCTAACAAACTGTAAAGTACTCACACAACCTGACAATATCACAAAAGTTATTCAGTCTAACACCAACTAAGCCTTTCGCTCTCCACCACTCAAAATTCAGATCTGAACACGCCGACGAGAGGCAGAAACACTATCGGAGAGACGAAGTCTCCCCCCTTTTGTAAAGCACTTGACAATGAGTAGGAAGACTACACAGACCGTTGATGCCTTGTTGCACACCCACCATCACAATGGAACTGCTCGCATCACCCTCATCTTCCATCTCGCTAACCCACCTTGAATCAAGAAGTTGGACTCCAATTAAATCTCTTTTAAGCACATCACTCAAGATCTTAGGCGGATCAAGCAACCAGATACAGGGAAGGGAGCGATTTGCCATCAAAAGGGCCACAGTATGTGCCGCCTCATTCCTAGGTCTAGGAGACCAAGTGAATCCACAGTGATCAAAGTCGCCCATAAAAGCAATAATATCCTGGATAATCTGAATAAGATCTCCTCTTTCCAGCTCCTGTCTACAAGATTTAACCACCTCCAGGGAATCTGATTCCACCATAATCTTTTTGAAGCCAAGATTCCGCGCGAGATTGACACCATCACGAACTGCAATGGCTTCAACCACAAGGGGGGAGATGGTAGGGAAACGACGAGAAGAACCAGCTATAAGCTTGCCAGCGTGGTCTCTCACAACAACCCCAGAGGTTCCTAACTGTTTACTATTATTAAAGCTTGCATCAGTATTGATCTTTAACACACCTCTGATTGGGGGTTTCCAATTTTTTGCACTGTTGTAGCATTAGCTCTGATTCTTTGTGTTTCTCCACCTCCTATCCTGGATTGATCATGCTCCTGAAGATTGATGGAGCTCTGTTTCAGAGTGGCCATAGGGTTTGGGGGTTTATTCTCAAAAACCATATCATTTCTATCTTTTCATATTGTCCAAAGATTGAAACAAACAGCAGCAAAAGCGAAGTGCTGGTAGTCCTTTAGCAGTTCTAGGTCTTTGATTATCCTCCCTATCCAATCCCTAACACTGGTTACTGTATTAGGAGAGGGGACACTTTGAATCTGGGACCCAAACCAGACTGGTGTTGTCCAAGGGCATAATAAAAGGGCATGTTCCACAGTCTCAGTATGAGTCTCACAAATAGGGCAAGTATTGTTCCTGAGAGCCCTCTTCCTACACAGGTTATCTTTGACCGCAATACTGTTATGCCAAATGCGCCAGATAAAGATTTTAATTCTCTGAGGGATATGAGCCTGCCAAATATACATCCAGGGAAATTCTTTATCACAACTTGAGATGGAGGGAGCCCTAGGCAGGGACTGTTTGCTGTTACAGACCGTAATGAACCCCGATTTGACACTATAAATCCCTGAAGCAGTCTGAGGCGACCAAAAGCTATCCTTAGCGTGTGTCCAACTAATAGGAGTCTGATATGCAGCTCTGGCCAAGGCTGGTGTTAAAGACTACTGCAGCTTGCTGATATCCTAGGAACGATTTGTTGTGTTGATGAGCTCCTCCACTTTGGCGTTAGGCAAAGTGTTGATAGATTCAGCTTTTAAGCCAGAAGCAATCCAGTAATCTTCAATTATATTGATGTCTCTTCCATTACCCACAGCCCAACGACCATCTCTCTTTAACACTTCTCTTCCCTTGAGCAAGCTAGACCAGAACCAACAAACTTTGTCTCCTGCTCGTAACCTGCAAAAAACATGAGTTAGGGAAATAAAGTCCCTTAAGGGTTTTCACCCATAAGGCATCCGGATTTTGAATCACTCTCCAAGCCTTTTTTCCTAATAGTGCTAGATTTATTTCCTCAAAACCTTTGAACCCCATGCCCCCCTCTTTCTTCTTGCTAGTCAGAATATTCCACCTTTTCCAGTGTATACCCCTCTCTTTACCATGAGCTTTCCACCAAAATCTAGCTACATAAGAGCAAAGTTGTTTACACACAGTCTTGGGGAATTTTAGGGTAGCCATTACATAAGAAGGAATAGCTTGAATGACCGATTTAATAAGAACTTCTTTCCCTGCCTGATTGAGAAGCTTCTCTTTCCACCCTTCCATTTTTGCACAAATTCTATCTTTTATCCATGCCAGGTTATGGATTTTTGATCTACCCCATTCACAAGGGAGACCCAAGTATTTCCCAAGATTGTCCCACTTCTGAATACCCAAGATGTTAACCACTCTCGCAGTGCACTGGGAACAAATTTACCAAAGATTAAGCCAGATTTAGTCAAATTCAGCCTCTGTCCTGAAGCTTGAGAATACCGGTTCAGAACATTCAGACACTGATACATTTCACTTTCAGTGGCCTTGGCAAAAAGGATAGAGTCATCAGCAAAAAGAAGATGAGTAATAGGTGGACAAGAGGCGGCCAGTTGCAAACCTTCTATACTATTGTTTGCCAGACAATCATTAAGCATGTGAGATAAGACATCAGAAGCCAGAATAAACAGATAAGGCGAAATAGGGCCACCTTGCCTTAGTCCTCTAGAAGGGACTATTTTCTGGGTAACTTGACCATTGATTTTAAAACAATACGACACCGTAGATACCAGCTTCATAACTAGGCCAACCCATCTTTCATCAAAGCCATACCTTAACAGGACTTTTCTAAAAATTTCCATTCCAATTGATCATAGGCTTTACTCATATCCAACTTGATGGCCACATTAGATCTACCCACCTCCCCTTTAAGACTTAGAGAGTGGAAAACCTCATGGGCTATGATAAGATTGTCTTAGATTTGTCTGCCACTCACAAAGGCACTTTGATTCTGGGAAATCAACTTGTCCATATGATTTTTCAATCTAGCCACCATGATTTTAGAAATAACCTTGTATATAAAATTGCAGCAGCTAATTGGCCTCAGGTGATGAATACTTTCTGGCATAGACACCTTAGGAGCTAGGGTAACAAGAGTCTCATTGATGTCAGAGTTCAGGGATCCCTGGGTAAAGAAAGCATGGACAGCAACACAGACATCCTCTTTAATGGTTTCCCAATTCTTCTGATAGAACAGCCCGTTTAGCCCATCTGGCCCAGGAGCTTTTAGAGCACCCAGGTTATCCACCGCACCAATAATCTCCAAATCGGTAACACTTGCTAGCAAAGATTTATTGATCTCATCTGACACCAATTTAGGAACACAATCTAGGCAATCTTGAACATAAAACATAGGTTCAGAGGTGTAGACCTGCTGAAAATGGTTCACAATGGTCTCCATAATTGCCAGTTGTCCTTGGACCCAATCACCATTGGCATCCTTAATCCTTTGAAGGTTATTCCTATCACGCTGCTGAATAGTGGAAGCATGAAAAAACTTGGTATTTTTATCCCCCAGTTTAACTATTTGACCCGAGAACGCTGCCCCCAATAAGCTTCTTCTTGTTTCCATAACTGCTTGATCTTCTACTTAATGGAGGCAACCTCCTCCCAATCAACCTGCTTATCATTGATAGTATACTGGAGTTGTCTTTGAAGCTTATTAATCTCAATGTCAGCCCTCTTGAATGTTCTTTGGTGCCAGCCCGAAAGTCTTTTCTTACACACCTCACCTCTATGAATGAGGTTTATCCAAGGATCCGAGTTCTCACTTGATGGCTACTGATGCCATCCTCTCTCCACTTCTTGACTGAAATCCTCATGTTCAGTCCAAAAGGCCTCTAATTTGAACTACTTGTTGATAGGGAGGCGAGGGGAAAGTTGAATAACTAAAGGAGAGTGGTCAGAAGATACCATAGGTAAAGCAATCACTCTAGCATTGGGAAATAAATCTCGCCAACCCCAGTTTGGTAGGACTCTATCAATTTTTTCTCTAGTTACGAATCCATCTCTGAGGTTGCTAGTCCAAGTGAACTTACACCCTTTAATGTCCATATCCATCAGGCCCGTGGTTGAGAGAAAGTCCTAAAATAAGTCAATTATGTTCTGGTGGGTAGGCCTCAGACCCTCTTTTTCAAAAGGATGGAGCATTTCATTGAAGTCCCCCATGCAACACCAAGGGGAGTTGAGGTTTGACTGTAAGCTGCTAATCCGATTCCAAAGACTTCTTCTGTGCTGAAACAAGGGGTTACCATAAATAAAGGAACAATCAAACTAAGCATTAGAACCCTTCTCAGTGATGGCAGTATGAATGATGTTTCTAGTCCCATGAACAATTTGGACCTTAACCCGGCTATTCCAAAAAAGGGCAAGACCTCCAGACCGACCTGAAGGCTCAATACAAAAACTGAACTAGAACTGAAGTTTTTTTTCCGTAACTTCTCTATTCTTTCCTTTGGTGCTTTGGTCTCCATTAGAAAGAGTAAAGTAGGCTGGTGATGTTTGCAAAGAGATTGCAGTTCATGAATTGTCGAGGTCACTGCCACGCCCCGACAATTCCAACTTATGAAAGTCACGGGGCCTTTGGGGGCATGGGTAGGCCCGCCTCCTCAGCCAAAGTCATCATGTCATCAGGAATCAATTCCCAAGTTGTAGTGAGGTATTTGCCCTCTTCATCATACCAATTCTCAGCCCTGAATCTTTGCTTTTTCTTCATTGGCATTGTCACACTATGACACTCATATTCATCATCCTCAGTATCAAGCCCCCTGGCTCTTTTAAGTCTCAATCCTTCTTGGAGGTTAAGACTTAGAGCCTTCTCTTCTTCTATATTCATCGGGGTAGCCTCTTCTCCTTCATAGTCATCTTCTTCAGGTGAAAATTCTACCGTGTACCCCTTTTCCTCCTGTTTCTTACCTGTCAAACAAATTGATCTACCTGCTTGAGTTTCAACATTAGAGAGGCTGGAACCCACATATTTATCAAACATGTCAGGGATTGGATAGTCCTCTAAGAGCACAGGTTTCTTTAGCCCTATATCCTCTTTGGTTATCTGTAATAAATCCCGTTGTTCAGGGCCTAAATCTGCCCTTAGAATGCCACACTTTAGGTCTATCCTAGTACTTAGGAAAGTATTAGGAGAAGGAGAGATTTGAGGTTAGTTTGGACTTTGAGGCATTATAAAAACTGGTTTGGTGGGTCAAACGGGGGTGGGTAGTCTCTTTGTGTGGGTTCTGTTTAGGGGATGATTCAAAGGACTCACTTTCTCACAAGATTTAGAAGGAGGAATGGTTTTGGGAATAAGTTTGTTCGGTTCATACTATGTGGGGTTTACAGTGTTCTCTGTTTCTTGGTTAGAGATTGTTAGGGGTTGTTGTTTGGTAGCTGAAGGATAGTGGGCATCTTGGACAGGTTTGGGTATGGAAATGTCAGGTTGTTTAGTGGTTTTGTTTGTAATGCACTCTATGATTAAGGGGTTGGCTTGGGTAAGGGCTAGGGGTTGATGTTTACAGCCAAAGGTATAGGAGGAAGAGACTTGTGGCAGGGACCTAACAGCTAGCTGCACATAACTACCTTTCTTGAGTTGTGCATGAGGGCTTTTATCCCCCCCCATCTTCATGTTGATTTAGCATGCCAACCTCATTGTTATGACTCCAAGAGGCTTGATTGTCTTCATGAATTTGTTTCTTGAGATATTGGATCATTGAAGGGTCCAGTTTTGGAACATCTTGATGTAACAGTTGTCTTTTATACTGCTCATAGGGGAAAGCTAAACTCAATCTTGGCTGAATAGCTTCCTCCCGCATGTTTGAGGGGCTGCAGTCTTTTGTTCTTGAACTTTTTGTACTCTTTCCTTTGTTTAGCTCCTGCCCAGTTTGGCCTTGATGATTGTTGCCCTCCTTGTGTTCCCTTTTTTCTAGCTAAGTCTTCCTCCATCTTCGTTTGTATTAGAGATTTAGGTGTAGTGACATTCATCCAAGGGCCATACTTATGCATGTTCTTGTTAAGAGCATCCATTATTTTTTCTTTTTTGCAAGTTTTTTGTTCATGTCCCAAGATTCCACAGTTGTAGCACATCCCTTGTAGTCTCTCAACTTTAAAGCCAACCCAAATTCTTTCCTTCTCATCACTATTGATCCAAATCCCAGACCAAAAGGGTTTACAAATGTTCACCATAACCCTGCATCTGATAAAAAGGCGCATAATCTTCCCATCCACTATCGGGTTCTCCACTTCCAACACCTCTCCCATTCTAGATAAAATGGCTTTGGCATTAACAGGATTTAGGTTATCTAGTGGCAGTCCATGAATTTGAATCCAATAAGGAGAGCAACTAAACTCTATATCAAAGCATGATTTTCCAGGAGACTAAAAGTTGAAACAAATAAGTTGGTTCATAATATACCAAGGAGCCTTTCGCAAGATTTCTTCAACATGAGATGCAGATTCAAAACTGAACAAGTAGAGGTTGGGGCCTAGGTCTGTGATGTACCACCCCTGATACTCATCCTATAACTGTCTACATATATTCTTGACACCTGTTTTGTTAAGAACTTTAGCAGAAATAATTTTCCCTATCAGAGCACATTTGGTTAACTCAATATTTGTTGGGCTGGTTTTTTGCAGGTTCACAACTTCAGTGATTTGTTCATCCTCTGCATATTCACCTATTTGAGAAGACATCTGTGAACCATCCATCTTGAGGCAGTCCAAAACAGAAAAGCACGAGCTATGGACCTCCACTGGCTACGCAAGATCAAAGTAAGTAGGGAGATGATGCCGAGACCAGAAGAATATGATGCAAGGTAGCACCGACATTCCAAAGGAGTGAAGACTAGAGCCACACTAGAGTTCCACCACTAGCTAATGCCCTCCACAGCTGCACTAGAGCAGTGCAGAGAGGCAGATGGTGCCCAAAACCAGAGAAATAAGAGGTCAAAATCAGCACCAGAGTTCCAAATGAGAGAAACCAAGAGTCACACCAGTGAACCAGTAGAAAACGGAGCACCTGACTGAACAGAGAAAGAAAAGGCTTGTACGCACAAAGACTTGAGGAAAGAAACTAGCACTAACTAATAGAATCCCTCACCCTCACACTCACCTATGCCCCCCAAGGAAGCACTAAACCCTAGGAAGGGCAAAACCCTCACCCAGGGACACTCAGTCTCACTAAAAGACACAAACCCTAACAGAGCCTAGGGAAACCTCGTCGCTCTCAGCAAGGGTTTCAAGTTTTGAAAGAGCTCCCGTTGCATTATAATGCAAGTTACCAAATAGACCAAAATTGCACAATTTAAAAAATATGATGATCAAAATCAATTAATTAGAAATATGAAAACTAGAGTTGCCAAGTATTGAACTACGGGGACTAAAAATGAAATTAAACTTTTTAAACTTTATCAATTTATTTATCATTATTGTATGTTAATATATTATTTTAAATTATAAATTAAAATTAATATAATTAAGGCTTAAATACCATTTTGGTCTCTTAATTTATTTTTTGAGGTTCAATTTAGTCCTTTAACTATTTTTTGGACCGAATAAGTCCTTTAAGTTTTTAAAGTGGGCTAAATAGGTCTTTTTCGACCAAAAAGTTTTTAAGTTGGCCAAACAGATCCTTTAAGTTTTTAAGTTGGGCCAAATATGTCCTTTAATTTTTTAAGTTGAGTCAAATAGGTTCTACATGACAACGACTCATTTGGTCCAACTTAAAAACTTCAAAACCTATTTGGCCCAACTTAAAAACTTAAAGGACTTATTTGACTCAAAAAATAGTTAAAGAACTTATTTGACCTAACTTAAAACTTAAAAGACTTATTTAGCCTACAAAATAGTTAAAGAACTAAATTAAACCTCAAAAATAAGTTAAAGGACTAAAAGCCTATAATTTATTACTATCAATAAGCCCATGGTCAAATCAATAATCAACATAGTTCAACCGTATTTCAATTAAGAGTGATACATCTATATTTTGGGGGAGGTATTTTCCGTGCTTGTATATAGAGAAAATAAACCAAAACTCTTGATAGGAAGGTTGGGGTTAAATTGTAGATGACTATTAGAAAAAAAATAAAAAAATAAAAAGGAATGTGCATCCCAAACCACCAAATCAGGGGGAGGGGGTGGCTGGCTTCCTCATTAATCATTTCACTCCATTCATTGAAGAAGAAAGTTCCATTCATTGAAGAAGAAAGTTCCAAAAAATGGTTCAAGGTCTTTTTACCATTTTACTCCTTCCATCCGAACACAACCGAAATGATTGAAAAATAACAGTAGAAATTTATTAATAAATCTTGATAGTCCAAATGTTGCAGAAATGTTGTAGTTCGGAATGTGTGAGTGAGAAGAAACAGCAAATCGAAACCCTTCTTCATGAAAATAAGGTTCGCAGCTACGAAGTATTCTATACTGTTTATTTAGTCGTTTGAGATGCCTCAGAGGTATTGGCTTCTGGGGGACATTGAGATACATATGGTTTGAGCTGCATAAAAGACGAAATAATATGAATGAATCAGTACTAATAGGGAACCATATAAACTATAGTCATGATAGTTTTAATCTTCTTATATTCATAGAAATTCTTAACCCCTAATCATTCATAAAAAGAAATAATCTTGTTCATAGCTCATAGCAATTTCTACTGAGATGAACCCGCTTTATCTGCCCCCTAAATAACATAAGTATTGTGCGAGATGGTGAAGCTAAGAGTTCTTGCCATTGCCATGGCAAAACAAGGAAGCTGAAGAGAATTTAGTAAAAAAAAAAAAAAAAAAAAAGGTTCAAGAGAGGAATTAAAGGAACAATGCCAGATTTATCATGTAAATATCAACTCGGTGAACAAGTAGAAAGAAGACATGTGAACAAAAGACAAGATAGTGAAGAGATAAAATGAGTGGAAGATGCAAACCTTAAAATTGGTCAAATCAGGAACTACATAGTTTGGTAACTTTTCCTGCATCACCACATACCCACCTGCAACAATATACAGGTTTACATTCAAATTGATAGTTTAAGAATGCATTTATGTAATAAGCATGGAGCTTAGCAAATTATTTCATTACAGCACCTAAAATGTGACTCACGGAGAGAGAAAAAAAAAAAGCATAGGCAAGCAATGCGGAATTTTCTAAATACAACTTCAATAATGATTCTAGTGGTGTATAAAGTCACACTTACTAACTGTGGACATCCAGAACATGAGAAGCAACACAAGTTATTACCAAGTCAAAACACGGGTAATTTCTTCTGACAGTCTCAACAATGTATATAACCGAAGTTTTCAAACTGAAGTCAGTAATTTGGCTAATGTAATCAGTAAACTTTGTCAATGCAGGCAAATCCCCTTCCTCAAGGTATCCAACATTTTGACTGTCTACATGTAATAGTAATAGTAATAGCAACCAGCAAGCACAATTAACAAATGTACAAATCTGCCCCATTTGTTCCAAAAAAAAAAAAAAATGTCATGCAATCAAGTAATCCATGAGAACCAGAGATGGTGATAAAATGTCAGACTAGTACAAAATTGTATTCTATAGTTCAAGTTCAAATGCTCCTTAAACAAACACAGATGAAACCACAACTTCAATTGAAGAAACAAACCTTTGCGAGTGTGGAAACCAGTCGGCTTGCAGTTCTTTCCCTTGTAATAACCTCGAGGAGCACGTTTTGATGATAGAATATCAAGCGATGATGTCCGCTTCCTTCGAAATGCCCTTCCTATTCCTAAAATTAGCCCAAGAGGCATCTTCTTCTATGGGAGACAGAAGAAACCAATAATTATCAAAACTCAATGTGCGTAGTAATGTAGTTATTGCACACAAACTTGTTGACTCAAAATATCACAGTTGAACTGTCATCGCAGAACAAATTTTAACTTTATACAACTCTCACGTATCTTAAATTCAACAAGAAAAATCACATGAAACAATTATTACTCATGCCAAATACATGGGATTAGATAATAGACAAATCAAATAAAATGTAGCAGCACTCGATTAAAAAAAAAATTCATAACGTGTTGCTATACAGCATCAGATTTTTTTTGTTCGCTTAATTCCTCTTACCGTCTTCTACAAAGCTTTTGGACCCTTGGGCTCTATTGTTTGGCTCAGGTTCTCTTTTTATTTTTTAATTTATTACAACTTTAGATAAATGAAAAAAAGAGGAAGAGACTATTCATGGAAGACACGGATGGGAACAACACAAGTGGCCCATTGAGAGCCTATGGCCTGCTCCACATTAGAAGAAAATTTTTGGTACTCCTCTAGTATCTACTCCCTTTCATGATAGCAGCTACCTATTTGACAAATTTCTTTCTTTTTGTGCTCCGGAAAATTTATAAAATGAGAAAAAATATCCCGACAAGTTAGGTGATTGCATTATTTAACTAAAACTGTCAGGTTGTTTTAACAATCTAAAAAGCTTTTTAAGTCTGATAGACAGGCCTATTTAACTGATTAAATGATATAATAATATGCCTTTATTATTAAAATTTAAAATCATTCGATTTGAGAATACCCTCACGGTGTTCAGTTGAAGTGGAATACATCATATCTTTTAAATTACATGTTCAAAATTTCAAAATTACACTCTGGCCAATTTGACTCACCCAAAGCACATTCATTCTTGACCATGAAGATCCCCCTACCCTCATGACACCAGTATGACAAACCTGGTTTCAATTTATCTACCTTTTTCTTACTTTCTTCCTCCCTATATTATTTTTATATTTATTTCTTGTGCTACTATTTGGAATATATACCATTGTCAATGTCTAGAACTGGTTTTTATAGCAGGAATTGGAAAAGTACCAACTTCAGCTTTTGCAGAATATAAATCCAATTTCAACTTAGATAGTCTATGCCTATAAAAAATTGGCCGGGCAGTTAGTAGTCCAACATTCAAACAAAACCCAGTCGGTTCTTTCTATTCCGAAGATCCGAGCCTCAAATAATAAAGAAATATTTGACTGTCACGACGTAATTGAAGAATGGAGACAACTCAATCACATAACTAGAGCTGCTAATATTGATAAAAATAAACAAAATTAAAAACTAGAATTTAGAAGCTACGCAAAACATGGAAACCCAAATCTACTTCTAATAATACAACAAATTTATCTCGCAGAACAATGATCGAAATTCGAAACATCAGATAAACACCAAAAAATATGCATGACAGACAACCTCATACAATCAAGGAAATCAAACTATGCATATAAGAGAATAATTCCCATAAAAATAACATCTAAATCATGAGGAAGGAGTTTGAAACCAGGCGATTCACTCACAAATTGTTGTATTTGTTAAAGTTCGCAAACAAGAAATCTGAGTCTAAAGTCAATGTACTGATATAAAAGGGGGAAAAGCATCAC
The DNA here is from genome assembly GCA_037113605.1 of Calophaca sinica. Taxonomy (NCBI): domain Eukaryota; kingdom Viridiplantae; phylum Streptophyta; class Magnoliopsida; order Fabales; family Fabaceae; genus Calophaca; species Calophaca sinica. Next base: position 49,769,304 of record CM073730.1, read on the forward strand.
ATACAAACATTTGGCAAAACAAGAATGGCTACTTGTATCCGTACGGGTAGCAGATAGCAGCTTGTTAAAGTAAGCCGCATAAGAAAAGAAATCCAAGAGAACAGAGAGCAAAAACGAAAAGCACATCAAATCCAAAAAACAGAAGCACTGCTTTAAAATATATAAAGAAATAAGGGCAAAAAACCAAAACAGGTGCTCTTCAAGAGACTAAAGTGCAAGCAAACAACAAATAACAGCATCAGTATATGAAACTAGACCATGATGAATCACCTGTGGGATAAGCAAATCAATTCTCCAACTGAAGGAAGCCAGTGAGATGAGAAAATATAGTACTAAGTAATAAGCCAAAAAAATTTGGCACCAACAAAGCAAACCCACACCGATTAAAAAGCCAAAATTGCCAATCTATTCTCGGCACATAAGAGATAGCCCAGCAAGAGGCATGATTCACCAAATAATCAAAATCAGGGTGTCAATGAGAAGGAGGAAAAATTGATAAGTACTGGAAATAATCACGGAAATTTCTGGTACTGCAAAAACATAAAACCTTGGTTTCTCTGTTAACCCATTGAAATTTGCAAGATTATTCTCTGCGAGTCATCAACTCATCACTGTTCCAGCAAACACAACAAATGGCATGAAAGAGCAAACAGGAGGTGATGTTACCTGTGAGGTGAGGACGAACTGCTGTGAGGTGAGGACGAACTGCCAAGACGGTGAGATGAGGACGAAGGCGCGATGGCAGATCGGCGGTGAGACGCTCAGACACGACGACAGCGACGCAACGGCGGAAGAGTGCGGCGGCCGGCGGGGTCTGGTTGTGACTGGGTGGGTGGGGCGGCGGGAGCTCACTCTAGGGTGACAAACGAAATAGTGTTCTCAATAATCAATATCACTTGCAAACGAAAAAAACCACGGTCTCAAACCCACTTTTTTTTTTTTTATTCACTCACAGGGGCAAACCCTCCAAAATATTACACCAAACGATGCAAGCATCAAACCACTATTGAGACAAATTATAGGATTCGATGCAGAGCTCTAAGATAATTCCTTAAACCAATGAGCTGCTCCTGATTAGACGGTTAATCACTAAGATAACATACTCGGGATAACTTAAGCATTATAACAACTAAACCATCAGCATAGTGTCTCAAGGGCAACAATACAAACATGATATGATCTGGTGCGGGTTACGTAAATCGGGTTGCGATAACTCAGGTTTTTGTGGGCCAAAATTTTTGTAAACCGTTCAGTTCGTGAACTAAATTGGGTTGAGTTGACTCACGAGTTCCAACCCATTTAATTGTTTTGGTTTTAACGGGTATATGGGACCCATGCCGGGAGAAAGGAATGGTTTCAATATAAAAGATAGAGATACTAGTACGTGGCGCAATGTGAATAACCAAATCAAATGTAACAAATTTTCTTAAATGGTTAAGAGCAACATAAACGCAAGTAATTTTAGAGCGTTGCTTAAGTCAAAAAAGTTGCTATAAGTGAGTCCTAGATGGCCACCTCCACACAGACACATGGGATTTGTCAGAAAAAATTATTGCAACTATTGCTTCATTTGTTGTTGTCGTTCCTTCTTCGGTTTGCATTGCTCAAAATAAAGAGAATGACGCGTCCACTTGTCTGCCAACAGTACAGGCGGAAAAATAAGAGAACGCAACCGCGTTAAAGCTACCCAAATAGATTAATAGATAGATAACCATAAAAACAAACCAACCAACAACTAAGTTGAATTAGTTTGGATTATAATTTTTACGACAAAAATTAAACCATATTAATGGATTTGGATTAGAATCTAGGAATTGTCAAGTCAATCTGAAGTAATAAACATCCTGTTCTTTTTTTAAATGTCGTTTAAAGGTATTTTACATAAACTAAGGAAACAAATAAATTTTGTTGTTCTTGATGAAATTATTAGTCTTTTTCCTGTGATACCCTTGACACTTTATTACCTCATTACACTTATTTCTCTCCACAAGAAATAGCTAAAAGTATAATTGACAAAAAAGTAATTAATATAACCTTAAACTTTGAAAACGACATATAGATAAATAGTAATATAACTTTTCTGAAAAATAAACAAATAGAAAGGAAGAGATATAATTATCTCCAAGTTGAGGTTGTACGATGTAGAGTAAATTTAAATAGCATCTTCATTTTCAAAATCATTTTAAAAACCTTATGAGTGAAAAGAGCGACCATAATTCATTTCAACTGAACCTACATTCAACAAGAAATTATAAACGGTTTGTCAAAAAAAAAAAAAATTATAAACGCAACATATGTTTACAATATTGTTTTTGAGAGGTACATATTTATGTTATGCCAGATAGCAAAATTACTTTTGCCTCTCCTGCCAAACGATTAGTGTTTGTGCAAACTCACACTTAACCCCAATAAAAATTGCTGGAATTCGGAAATTAGAATTAGAATCATTCTTTTACGAAGATGGCAGTTTTTTAAAACAAGTCGAGTTGGCAAATGTTTAGAGCAGATAATGATGTGACAACATTTGAAATTATACCAGTAAAAACTCCAGCCAATCGTGGTGAAGCGGTCAGGGTTATTTCATGTGTTGGAGGTAAGTTTTCATACGGTGGCTTGTAAGGTGGGGCAAATTTCAGTTGTCCATTCAAATACTAACAAGTAACAACATATTACTAAAGCATTTGGTAAATAGCTTAATTAAATATTTATTCAATGAGCGTTTATCATAGCTAAATTCTACATAAACTATGTATAAGATGTTTTAATAAGTTATTTTAAAAAAGTTAAAAATAAGTTAAAAACAGCTTATATACATATCCAATAGGACTATTTTTCTAAGCTTTTTTCAAATACCTACACACGTGTTTATTTAGAAGGAGACCAAAGTTAGCTCTTCCAACATCTTATTCATATAAAATAGCATTGTATTAGACCTCAAACAAAGCACATGTCCAAGGTCAAGAACTCGAATATGCTTGACAGGGTCAGGAAAACATAAAATAGGAAAATGACATTATAAATCATAAATGATAAACAAATGATGGTTTCAGGAATGGCTTCAAATAACAAAACTAGCTGAACGAGAAGAAGAAGGAAAGAATAAAATGAGTAAGCTAGGGGTTTTTCCCCTTTTATTCTTTTTATAGAGATCTCTCATGATTGAGTATTAACAACCCGACATTGAGGCACCGTTTTATGAAGCATAACTGTCCCTTTGAATGCCATCATCTGTTGGGAGTTCTTTCCATAGTTGGTAAGCTGCAGCAAAAGGGTAAACTCGATAATTTTGGAGTTAGGATGCATGGCTCTAGTAATAAATAGCTAGCTAAATTTCAAGCCACAGAAACGTAAAACTAAAAATGCTAGAATAAAGTGGCAAAATGTTAACCTAGCTTCTAACTTGTAAGTAGTCAAGCAAATATATACCTGTTCAGGTTTCATCTTGCTAAACCCAAATTTATCTGTCCATATGGATTCTACTTCTTCAGCAGCTGGTAGCACAAGGCTCTTCACATTCAAGAAGGCCAGCAGTCTCTCAATGCACGAGAACAGTGTTTGGAAGTAGCCCTGTTAGGGTAAATCGTTATAAAGATAAATAGTTCACTGCCAAGACACAGGAATATATCAAAACTTCCAAGAACCGAAAAAATCAACAAGAGAAAAAAATTTATGATAACCAGAAATTAAGTTACAAAAAATACAGTGGTAGAGACCACAGAACTAAAACTATAATTGCAAAACACATCCTGAGGGAACTCGTCAGAACAACCCACTTTGTGAAACTTTAAATGCTAATCTAGCTAATTAAACATGTGCAGACCTTGTAGCTTACTAGATATGTCGTACAGATCACTTACACCTTCCCCCGCCTTACCATGGCCACTTAAAATCCCCATAAAACAAAAACAACAAAACTTTTAAGAAGGAAATGACGTTAGGGGCAGGTGAGACATAAGGGTACCCAAAGAAAGGTCAATCAAGTTAGTAGTACGGTCCTGCACCTTTCCACGGCTCTTGTATCTTGTTGCAATTAAAGGGAGTTCTGCAATATCTCTCCCAAAAATCCGAAGCATGCCCGCAGATACCACGGATGAACTTCAATGTCAAGAAAATAAAATGTGAACAATACTGTAAGAGAAATATGAAATAATAAAAGTTAAATAGAGAAAATCACTTCTTACTTGACCATTAATAATGCACAATACATTCCTCCAAAATCCTGAGTCTGCAAATTCCTTCTGTATTTGAATGATATGTTAGCCAGAGATTGGGAAAAAAATAAACTGAAGAGAAATATGTAAAGCATACAAATGCTCTAATAGGAATTTCTCACCCATAAACCATGGCGGGAATAAGGTCACGTCCAGTAGCTGCGTCAACTATAGGATCAAAGCATTCCTGAAACACATACCAAAGACCAATAATTGTATTAAAGTGATCTTGTGGAAAACTCAAAAAGGGTCTCGCAAAGAAAAACAGAAATACAAGTGAAAAAGCCATTACAACTGAAAGTTTATCCGGACTATCAGAAACTTCGGCAGAAAGATATTAATCATAAAATTACAACTGCGTGAACATCCATTTATGTTGGGCAAAACTTTTCAACAACAACAACAACTAACAAGCCTTATCCCACTGGGTGGAGTGAGCTACATGGATCACTCGACGCGTCTATCATGATTCATGTCTATAGTGAAACCATATACCTCTAAGTTCTTAATAGTTTCACCTATAGTTTTTCTTAGTCTTTCTCTGTCTCTAGTTATTGGGCTGCTCTTCATTTGATCTAATCTCCTTACTACGGAATCTACCGGTCTCCTCCATACATGCCCAAACCACATAAGCCGAAATTCAACCATCCTTTCTACAATAAGTACCACCTCCAACTCCCTCTCTGATGCTATCATTCCTAATCTTATCTCGACTAGTCTTGTCACTCATGCATTCCAATATTCTCATCTCTGCTATATTGAGTTTATTCTCGTGTTGACTTTTTACCACCAAACACTCTATCCCATACAATATCGCCGATCTTATAGCTGTATGATAAAATTTTCCCTTTAACTTGAGCAGTACCTTTTTATCACATAAAACACCAAAAGCTCTCCTCCATTTCAACCACCCTGCTTGAATCCGATGATTTACATCTTCCTCTATTTCTCCATTGTTTTGTATAATGGACCCAAGATATTTAAACCAAGTGACTTGTGGTATGGTATGGTCTCCAACTTGCTTCGCCTTGCTTAGGGAAAAACTTTTCGACATTCTCCTAAAATTAAATTTATTTACAATTTTTTCAATGACTGTTAAATCAAAATATACAATCATACAAAGGCATAAATGAATAAGAATCAATTTAGAAAAAGAACACCATTAATAACAAAAATGCAAAGCAGCTCTACCATTTGTTGGGGAACAAACAAGGATTATCACTTTCAACCACCCCACAAAAAGAAGTTACAATGATGAACATGATGAAGTAATATAAGGAAAGGCAAAACTTACATGAAATATTGATACAGCCTCCAAAAGCAATGGCCTGGTTTCAGGAGAAGCAACTTTGCCATTAACAAGTCTCCATCTTACATCAATCTCATCAAGGGGTTCTAAACATCTTTCCTCTTGCTTTTTCTTTATAACATCCAAAAGAGATTCAGGGAGTCTCTCAGCCACCCTAACCAGGAGGTTCTCCAAAGTACAATGTATTTTTGTGCAATCATTGCAACAAAGCCAGTCCCCTTCCGGCAACTCCTGTCATACAGTTATGCCCAATGGACAAAGGTGAGGTCCGAGACCAAACTTATGTGTCCACATATTAAGACGTAGCCACGTAATGAGTACCTTCAAATATGCCATTTTATGATCCCTCAAACAGCCCACGTGATATTCCTTTTCACACTACAACAAACAAGGAGGGGGTAAGGAAACAGTGAGAACTTAGTTCACATAACTGAATCAATTCCTAGAGATAGATACTTGCACCAATAAAGAATTAAAGAATAAATCATTGTCGATCAGATCATACCCATCTTCAAACAAGTGAACTTAGTTCTAAATTTTACTAGGGACTTCTATTCATTGTCAAAATAATAACTGGACTAGAATGCTTACCTGATCACATATTATTATTGTGCGTGGACCAAATCCCGATCTGCTGAAGTCAGAACCCCTGCATGAACAAAATTTTCTGTTTATAATATATAAAGGTGAAAAATCATGAAACACGGGGTGGGGCCACAGAAGATTTCCCGTCACTATAGTACTGCACCAAGGGTAAGCTTTAAGCCCCTATCTTTTTACCTTGGTCTTGGATGTACTCATGGAGCACATTCTAGAGCCAACACGACAGTGCATACTGTTTGCAAATGATATTGTCCCGGTTGGCGAGTCGAGAGAGGAGATAAATGGGAAGGTAGAGGCTTGGAGACATTTAGAAGCACATGGCTTCCGTTTGAGTAGAGGTAAGAAAAGTAAATGGAATACAAGTTTAGTAAAAGGCGAAGCACCCCTAGCTTAGAGGTGAGAGTTGGGGACCATACCATACCACAAGTTACTTGGTTTAAATACCTTGGGTCCATTATACAAAACGACGGAGAAATAGAGGGAGATGTGAACCATCGGATTCGAGTGCTTGAAATGGAGGAAAGCATCGAGTGTTTTATGTGATAAAAAGGTACCACTCAAATTGAAAGGAAAATTTTATCCGGCGATGTTGTACGGGACAGAGTGTTGTTGCGATGGATGAGTGGCAAGATTAGACAAGACAAGATCAAGAATGATAGCATCAGAGAGGGAGTTGGGGTGGCACCTATTGAATAAAAGATGATTGAATCTCAGCTTAGGTGGTTTGGGCATGTATGGAGGAGACCGATAGATTCCGTAGTGAGGAGAATAGATTAGATGGAGAGCAACCCAATAGGTAGAGGCAGGGTAAGACTAAGAAAAACTATAGGCAAAACTATTAAGAAAGACTTAGAGGCCAATGGTTTCATTATAAACATGATTCATGACAAACCACTATAGTATCAAGTGATCCATGTAGCCGACCCCACCTAGTGGAATAAGGATTGGTTGTTGTTGTTGAAAAATCATGAAACCCTTTAATATTAAACTTGAATACTAAAGTGTGATAAAACTTGCTGATTTCAAGAAGTACATGTTAGAGGAAAGCCAAGTCCATGCACCGGCTTCTAAGTTCTAATATATACAATGTAATTATCACCTGCATAAAGCACATCCACTAAACTCAGCTTCAATGTCTTTCACCATGCGAATGCATCTCTTGGCAATCTGTTCTATAGGATCAACTCCTTCAACCCTTCCAGCTGCCACAGCATCAGCATTGAGTGCCACAGATCCTTCTCCAAGTAACATGTGCTGACAAATTTGACAGTACCACTCACCACATGGAATACTTGATACGGATGCACATTCTGCACATTTCCAAACATAGGACATTTATGCTCACTTAAAAGATAACTAGTTGTAATTTATCATACAAAGCAAATATTTATCCCTAACTGTTGCTTCCATACCAAGAATATAAAAATTTCATCTATTTCTATATGAAATTGAAGCTTAATACCTTTAGACAGCAAAAGTATTACTATTATAGAAGTTCATATTCAAACTGCAAGAAAGCATGGCCAGATTACAAATTCCACTGGATAAATAATCCAATCAATCAATTAATTAGACAAATAAGATTATGCTAACTTGTAAGCATTTAGTCATTTAGATAAGAAACCTAGTAGACCACATAACTACTAATAAAGATTTCAGCAAAGGAGGTAAAAAGATGTTAAAGAAGGCAAAGAATAAATAAACAAGCATTTTTGTCATGTTCCTTCTTCAGTTTCCTTAATTTGAAGTACATTGTGATTTTATCCCACTAAAATTCAAGATTTGTACACTCTCACTCACTTGTGCATTTTATAGATAAGCTCACTTTAAAGGAGCTTTTTCCTATTTTAACATCCCATGGGATACAGTCATAAGAAACTGGTGCATCTCATATATCTTTGACTTCAAAATACAGGGGACAGAACATCTTACCTCAATAGCAGAGAATAAATAATTAGGGAAAAGGAGGATTCCACACACAATAGAAACTAGATACTTTGTCCATCTAATCTTTTGTCATTTAAATCTGACCTTTATGAAATGCCCTTGGGCATCCATTACAGAGCAACAGATTTCCACCATCCCAACAAACAATGCATGCATCATCATTATACTTTGAAGTGCATTTACGATCTTTCGAGAGGAATAACGCCAACTCATGTAGAGACACCCCATTCGATGTATAGATGTATGCATAACTGCTCAAAATCATTTCATTTCATGAAAATTCATAGGTACAAGTACAAGCAATAAACAATTCAAAAAGCTTCTCAATATTCCTCCCACATATCCATGACACACACACCCCCCCCACCCCGGCCCCCAAAACCCCAGGGCATAGGGAACAAAAAGAAAACTCACGGTTTCCTGCGAGAAGCCCACCCTGCATGAACCTCAAACTGTGAGGGGCTGATCTGCACAACATTTAAAAATTGAAAGCATTATCTCTACTACTTACAAATTCCTGAGGTGTGCCCACAAACATACAAGGGAAAAGTAAGTATAAATACCTCAGTGTTGCAGCATCGACAAATAATTCCGGATCGCTTTTTGATACCCTCGAGCAATTTCTGTCAATCAGAATATAACAGTTAACAGGGAAATACACATACAATAACTTCTACATGAAATACACACAAAAATAAACCTGTCCACGTGCATAATAAGCTACTTCAGCTCCATCAGGCAATCCATTTTCTTCAAAAATTAATTTATGCAATCGCTGATGCCTTAAGAAGAACATATTGGGTGAAAAAATAATTACATTCACTAAAGAAAAGTGATGATAAAAATAGAGCCAGATATATATATACACACACAAAATGAATAGGGAGAAAGGGAACTAACTTTTTAGCGATCCTCCACTGACTCTTATTTTGTGGAGATGAACATTTTGAATTTGAAGTAGTTGGAGCAATCTTCAATTTTACTGTCAGTTTTGATGACCTAGCAATAGCAAGTAACAATGATTACAATAAAGAGGGGAAAAGAGACATGGTTGTAAACAATTTAACATACAAGTATGTTATCCTAACTATATAAGGGTGCTAAAAAATAAAAGATGGTACAAACTTTGTTTCCATGCTGCACAAACTATTCTTCCGGATAAGAATAGGCACAGAAGCACTCTTCTTGGAAGAATTTGACCTGCTAACCCGTTTTGATGACCTTAACAACATAGTTGAGAACATGTAAGTTAAAATATATATAAAAACAGCAAGAAGAAAGCAGATAACCAAATAAAAGAAAAATCCATTTATGAAATACATGAAGTTTGAGACCACGTAACTACAGATTATTGGTTTGTGCAAATCTGTTATGCAAAAACTGTACGATTTGAATCATATACAGTATAAATGGAACAGATATAAATACCCACTTTGTTCTTTTCTTCAGTTGTCTCTTAGCTTGGGAAGAGATACCCATTTCAGAAACACTAGATGGACTAGAGAACAATAATGGTCGAGGAGTCCTGAAAAGTTGTAATACAGTGATGACAGAAAAGAAAGTCAAAAAGAGGGAAAGGGATCAAAAATTTTTCACTGCACCTTAGACATGGTTTCAAGAAAATGAATGACTTTTTTTATTATAGGAAAAAATTATTTTACGAGAATCATTCTAGTAAAACAAAGTAAATAAATAGATTAGTAACTAGTAAAATAAACAAGCCAGCAGTTTTGTAAAACCAAATCAATTCAAGAAAAGCAAGAATTAAAAAACTGCCATTTTACAATTAGAATGGGAATTCATTTTCCATTATTATTTCCCTGTAATAGTTACTTTTTGCATTTTCTATTATAGTGCCTGTAATGACTAATTCAGATAGCAGCTGCATCTGTAAGCAAATGTAAAATAAACAGCTGTACAAATACTAAGTTGAATAAACCACTAGCTTCTATCCTTCAAAAGCCATTTGTGATAATAATTCACAGATTATTACCAAAACATTTAAACTCTGCATCATAAGTAAATAAATAGCCACAGAGCATGGCTTTTCAAAATCCCAAGAAAGAAAGCTAGTCAGAATTGGGGGTGCGGGGGAGCCCCAAAGCAAGGGGGAACCTGCATCAATACAAGAAACAGACCACAAAAAGTGAACATGACACCACATTGTTACCCAAAACCTTAAAGTATTGAGTATACGAGTCTTCTCTCTTGTATTATCTTTATTAAGTTCATTCTTAACCAATTTGGGACTCCAGACCCACACCTGAATTCTCGGTATTCTCCCCCTCAAGTGTGAGTCACCACATCAGTATTCTCCCCCTCGGGAAAAAGCCTCTTTGAGTACAAACAGGTCAATGGAGTTCTCAACAAAGAGCCAAAGTGTCCCATCACATGGCTCCACAAACACGGTCAAAACTAAAAACCTGTACAAACTGCTGCTTCCAAGTGCTTGGTAGTGGAACCTTCCGTTCTGATACCGCTTATTGTGGGGTCTGGGGGAGCCTAACAGCAAGGGGATCCACAACAATGGCCCAAAACAACATATCACAAAGAGTGAATATGACACCGCACAGTTACCCAAAACCTAAAGACATTGAGTATATTGATTTGTACTCTTGCATTATCTTTATTAAGCTCATTCTTAAAGATTCTGAACTCATACTCAAATTCCCAACATTTAGCTATTGAACCCAACGGGCAGAAGAAATAAATACCTGACTCTTTTGCCAACTGCATGAATAGAACTATCTTCAGATTTCCATGATTCCACGCAAGAATGGCATAAAAGACCCACTCTTTCAACAGTTGAAGCAGGGAAACAACCTATGGGAATAATAATAATAATATAATAATAAGCATCGAAGACAACCAGCAAAGAATAAATAAAATAAAAGTTCTGTAATCTTTAGTTTAATTCTTAGTTTTACCACAAAAACTATGATCATCGTGATAAACTTGACAGCAAAAAGCATAGCGACTCCAAATAACAAAAGCAAAGCTCTTACCTCTGCAACTTTTGCAAGTAAAATATTTTTCTTCAGGCGGCGAAGAAACAAAATTTTGAATGGTGGCCTCCAAAGTATGTAAGGGAGCTGCCCTGCATGCTCTCAATAGTTCAAGCAGGCTCTTCCCATTTTCAAGGCAAATATACTGCGTTGCCCTCTTATATGTTTTGCAGGCATGAATCTCGAATTGGGAAGGGGGAATAACCTACATAGGCAGAAGGAACAAGGAACAACAATGAAATAACAGTCTCGAACCGTCGAAACCAGTGGGTAGTGGGTACTGGGTAACCATGACCCATAGACAAAAATGATATTGACAACTCACTCTGCGTCCATTGCACAGACAGCACGAGCACAATATCCCTCCACCTGCAATTACACCCCACAATCCCGGATCATCTGAAGCCTACAATCACAACGCATCAGTATTACACTCACACTCAGTGCGCTCTGGGCAATATATTTATCCATGTAGGCTAAACTTCAAAATAGACCACTAGTCACCACAAGCGGTATAAAGGATAATAATTTGAAATAATGCTACATGGAGTCATGCCTGTTTATAAGATTTTAATTTTTAAGCGGTGTAGGTCTCAAAACTTAATAATCATTCAATTACGTGGGATCGTCATATCATTCAATTATGTGACAGAATTGACCTTATCATTAATAAATAATGACCTAATTATAATAAGCGGAAAATCTGATCTGATATCAGATAATAATATAAAGAACTTCTAGCAATGGATTAAAATCAAATCGAATTAATAATATTAACTTTAATTGAAGCATCTCACAATGGGTAACTATCTAAATTTCTCTGTCAATAAGTACAAAATTAACATGACATATGGTTCAGGCACGTAGCATAATCCATGAGATAAAAAAAATAGAAAGAAAAATGCGATGTTATTAATTAAGGAAATAAAAGAAGAACTAAGTCTCTAACCTTCTTGCAACCCACGTAAACAACCGGAACACCATCGAGCAAACCAGTATCGAAGAGCTCCTTGACGGTCATCGGCTTCTTGTCGACCACGATGCCCTTTGCATTCGCAACGGGAGTAGTAGCAGGAGCACTAGCAGCAGCAGCATCTTCTGACTCAACCTTGAGCTTAAACGACGGTCGCCGTTGCCGTTTGGACGTCCTCGAAACGACATCGTTGCGCACAGCCTCGTCGGAACCACCTCCCTCAAATAACACTCGGTTTTCCACCTTAATTTCTGCATTCTCGGTTTTGAGCCTTTTGGCTTTCTCGTTCTCGGAATGCGGAATCCTCTTTCGTCGAGTGTAAACGAAATAGCCGTTCACCAACTTTCCTTGCTGCTGCTGCCGCTTCTGCTGCATCTTGCAGGTTTCGTTTTCGGAATCCTGCAACGCAGTTTCCGTTTCCAGTTGTTGCTTGGTGGCGTTCATGGATCCAATCAGCAGATGAATCTGCAGGAGAGGGAGCGAAAGTGAGTAATTACGTGGCGCGACTGATTGGGAGGTGAATTGAGGAAGGGGACATAGGAATTGGAGAGTGGTGAGGGTGAGGGTGTAGGGTTTTGGAGAGAGTTTCAGAGATTTGGATTGAGGAGAGGGATTACGAGGTAGAACCGTAGAAGACGAGGGGACCACGAGTTTGACTCACTGAGTCACTGGTAACTGACCAGCTCAGAAAATGAGAAGGAGGGGCGGATCGAGTGTGGCGATGACGTCGGGCTTCAAATTTGGATACACATCACCTGCACGTGAATGAATACAATAAAACTGAAAATTTGATATTTAAAAAAAATAATTATTAGAGTAAAGTCTCGTTTTTAATCCCTGAGAATTTACGCACAAAATAGTTCCTCAGAAAAATTAAGTCCTCAAATAATCTCTGAGAATTGCAAACAGTGGACGCGTTAGTCCCTCCGTCTAAATCCGCCCAAAAAAGTGGTCTAACATAGATGACATGTACAATTAAGTGTTTATTAGGACTTTAAAACATGTCAGCATGGGTTTTTTTAAAAATTGTGGCACTATTTTGGCCCAATTTAGTCCCTATGCTATAATCGTTTGAAAATATTCAAAAAAAGGACACATTGGTCCTGACACAAATAGTTCATTTTAGTCCCTAAAAAAATCATTTTAGTCCCTCTTTCAACCTTTATTTACAGAGAAGTTAGGTTTGACCTCCGTTGTTGTTTCTTCCAAACTTATTCTTCTCCGATTTATTTGGATGCTACTTGATTTTGATCATGGATTGAGGCCTCGAGAAGTGCTAAAATGGAGTCAGGGTTTTCAAAACAAGTAGAATATATATGTATCAGAACACGAGAGGAAGGAATGTTCCAAAGGGCATGCAAGAACCAGTGTGAGGACTCAATACAGAAGCTGGAGCAGTATTGTTCGTGATGAACTTCCTTGGAAGGGGGTCTTTGTAACTTGTAAGAGACAACATGTAGAAAGCAAGAATTCCATGTAGAATTACGAGATATGGCTTCTTGCAAATTCTGGTCACCAATAAGGGGAGAACCAAAGGTGATGCACATAGGTCTTTTCTTTTTTAAATCAATGTTATCCAATAGTGATAAAGTGAATAGAGAAGCAATTGATCCTCCAAGAGGAAGTCCAATAATAATCAATAGATGGGAGCTATTAATCTGCATTAGAATTGTTATAAGGTTTCAAAGAGGAAGAACAATATTATAGATATACAATCCTACGCTTCTTGAAGTTTCAAGACGTTTGCAAGAAACAACAATGGAGGCCAATCCTAACTTCTCGAAGAAATAAAGGTTAAAGGAAGGACTAAAATGAGCTATTTGTGTCAGGGACCAGTGTGTTTTTTTTTCAATATTTTCAAACGATTCTGGTATAAGGACTAAATTGGGCCAAAATTGTGCCATGTTTTTTTAAAAAAAAAATCACACCGGCATGTTTTAAAATCCTAGTAAACACTTAACTGCACATGTCATCTCTGATAGACCACCATTTTGGACGGATCTGGACGGAGGGACTAATGTGTCCAATATTTGCAATTCTCTGGGACTATTTGAGGACTTAATTTTTATCAGGGACCATTTTGTCCCGCGTGTAAATCCTCAGGGACTAAAATGAGTCTTTACTCTAATTATTAAGTATTGTTGTAAATATAATAAAATTCGTTTACTAATCGATCTCTATTAAAAGTAGTGTGGATAAGAAAGACTAATTCACATATGGTAGGTTGAGATACCAATAAATAAAAGTATTATTAAAGAAATAATTAATACTTTCTTGATATTCTAAACTTATCTCAATAAAAAATATAGTTCAATCGAATCAAGTCGAACTGGTAGCATCCAACATGGATTGAACCGTGTCATTTTATGATTTGGCTAACCGATTCTAATCTTACGAACTAGTTTTTGGCTTGGTAAAAACGGATTTTGAAAAGGAAGGCAATAAAGCATAAAAACGTGACCATTTACCACTAAATCTTGATAACAAAAACACCTCAAGCCACATATGCACTAATAGAACTAGCCACAACAACGCACAAATGGAGAACACCTGAATCAAATTCAAGTAACTAACATCCATTTTCTTAGAAGAACTCACCTTGGCAAACTTTTCGATGGCAACTTCGCGTCTCGAATGTACATGGAGAATCTAAAGACACAAAAGAATATTAGGGTTTGGGTCCAATCTCGATAGCACGAAGATGGAGATTGGGGCTAAGATTTGGCACAAAGAGAGAAACGGAGTTGGGTTGTGCGGCTAGGGTTCAAGCAAAGAGAGAAAGAGTATCTTTTTAGTTAGGATAATAAATAGGGGGCATGTCTAGCATACACAAGCAGGTTAGGTTGTGTATGGCAAACAAGGTTTTTCTATGGTTAGATTTTATAGTCCCACTAAATCTAAGCCTACACCCTACATACTAGATATTTTCCTCCACACTGTTCATTGTCTTCACTGTAGAGCTACTGTAAACATCTATGTGACTTCGCCAAACAGCGCACGGTGACGAAGAAGCTCCAACCGAAGACCCGGCGTCTTAGGGGTTTTGTTACGAACGACGTGCAGAGTCCATCCATCGTTTCTTATTTTCGAAAGACTGTCCATGGTGGCCGAAATCACGTTGGACAATAGTGTCCACGGTGGCTAGTAGTTTATTTATAAGTTGACACAAAACAAAACCATTTTCCCCTCAGAAACGAAACACCCTCACTCACTCTTCTCCAATCATTCTATTCAATTCACATCTTCATCCATCCTCAATCTCAATGCAAATCAATTCTTTCGCACCCCTTCTTCTCATTTCCCCATCATTATTGTTCTGGACTGGGCCGAGGCCCAATCCGGAGATCCAACATTCACAGGCCCAACGGCTTCCCTCAATACCACGTCGTCCGCATGCCTCTCCGCCTTCCCTCAACGTGGCCGACCCAACGGCTTTGTGCATTAATGGGATTTAATGCCGCCAGGGTTTCACGGGACGGTTACACATCGGCGATGAATCACCCTCGACTCATATTTAAAGAAGACCGCGTCGAACGGTCGAGGTAATCATCTTTCTACCACCTCTTACTCACCTCGACACACACTGACTTGAGCGTCGGAGTGTTTGCAGGTACACCACCCAACACGCCGTCGTCCTCCGTCGCGAGCACAACCGCACCGCTTCCCTCCGGTCATCCTCTGAAGTTCTGTTCAGAACAATTATATTATACCATTCTCGCTCTGGATCTTCATCTCCACAACAACGCTTTGATAATAAGGTTTTCATTTTTTCTTCATTCCTCACACACAATATTACAACTTCTACTTCTTTGAGTATTGGGTTTGTTGATATTTCTATAGAAATAGAACCACCACCATTTATGCCAACTGAACAATCTTCCCCTTTATTTTTATTTTCTAGGTAATTTCTAGGATTGTGCTTTGAACAAGTAATCTGGCGGCCGAATGGAAAGGGATTATTCCTTGGAGCTAATGCTATTGATAAACCTGATTTGGTTTTTCATGATATTGATTATCTGCATAATAAACACTTCTGGAGAGAGAAGTTGTTGCGCGTAAATCGCAAGTGTACGATCACGTCAAGTTATAGTACAAAAGATTACCGTCTCCATAGGAAATAGTGAATGATTACTGCTCTACTTAGATTAATTTGTTATTTAGACAAATGGTTCGAGTGAAATTGGATTTAACACTATAAAAGAGAAGTTGGCATAAGATGCAAACAAATTTAAAATAAGAACAAGAACTTATGATTATGGAGATACTAAGGTTTTGGGTTCACTATATACTAATACTTATTCACTTAACCAATTCATAAATAGAGCAGAGAAAATATCCTTAGTGATTACCAATCATCTATTTAAAAGCTATTAACACAGTTTGGTCATGCAATGTTAACAATCTTTCTCCTAATTTATCACTTTGTTTGGTCATTCAAAGCAAGTAAATAGAAAGAGCATAAAACATCAATAGATTTATCAATTCAATGACTGACTGAAAATGAACGCGCAATCCTTGGTCCGGCAGAGCATGCAGATTCAATTATTCCTAGATTTCCGTTAACTAATTGAAGGTTCGGTTGCCACACAATTAATTACTAAGTAAAGAATGATCGGTTCTTATTGGAAATAAATTTACCAGGAATAATTTAATCATAAGAATTAAAAACTCATATTTATAAATTAGATTAAGATTATAAGCATAGTAAAAGATTCCCCATCACCTTAGTAATAGAATTAGTTGCACATTATAATTGAAGATAATAACACAACACTAATTCTAGAATCCATAATAATATTTAAAGAGTAAATAAATACAATAACGGAAATTAAAATGACAAAATAACCAGGAGAAAATAAACTAAGAGTGAAAGGAATGAGTCTGGAGTCCAATAAAAAAAAAGAACAACCAAAAATTGAAAGCTATGTTGCTCTATTTATAAGTATTTGGAAAATGGCCAAGCACGGCCTGGCGTGGTCGTCCATGCATACCAAATTGCGACCAGATTCATTGAACCGCGTCCAATACACGTCTATCGACCTGAAGCACGGCCTCAAGCTTGGTCGTGTGTAACACCCCGATTCCGAAGCGCTACTGTGCAACCCAATCTAATGCTGAAAACATTTAATGCTTGTATACTTTCAGTTAAAGAGTACTCTTATGTATTTCGCAATGGAAAAATAGGAGTAAATTTTTTTTTTCATTTTCTTTCCTTTGAAACCCTTTTCAAAATGAGACATAGAGTACTACAGTTTTCTAAATGATGACAATTCAGACTTTTGCAATTATCAGAGTATAATGCATCACAAAATAATACTTCACATAACATAATCATTTCGCACTAAGGCGAGGTTTTCTGAAAAGAGTAATTACAAAACAACAAATACAAAACCCTAAGCTAAGTTGGCCAACACGATAACTCTTACTGAGAAACAGCTCAGCAAGACCAAACACGAAGTACTGAAAGGAATCTTCCTCCACTGGCTCAATTTTCAATGCTCCTGGAAGACGAAACTGATGCAGCTACCGAACTCCATCTGGAAGTGACATCCATAAGGATATCCAATCCAACAACAGTGCAAGGGTAAATCCTTTGTCCACGAGTTTATCATAGGCTATATCGCATGCAAACAACATATACATATATAATACAACAACATGCTTTTATATACATATACATACTTAATAGACCGCACGCATCATCATGGTATATCAAGCATTGCATGTGAGCAACCAAAACAACCAACAGATCAACAACCAAGTCACTACAATATCAAACTATTGCATGTGAGCAGGCAAATCTATCAACAGATAAGTGATCAAGTCATCACAATATCCAATTCATCAAACAATTCATCACATATCATAAATGTGGTTAGCTATGCATGTCAATGCAGTATGGCAAGTTGTGTATACACCTGCAGCCTTAATAGGTCAGCAGTATGACGGGGACTACTTTCCCAACGTCCGAACAAGATAGCCTCTGCTTAGGGTTGCCACTACTTTGGCTGGCCACTACTTTGGCGTGCCTCTACTTAAGCAATGCAGTGTCAACTCGCCTTTTGAAGTCTGTACGACCAATCAAATGCTACGAGTGACATGACAACTCGTCTTTTGAAGTCTTTAAGACCAATCAAACGCTCCGAGTGTCGATGCTCAATGGTTAGTACGCATCCAAACAAATTCAACAATATGGTATGCTCACCGTAGTGAACGCCCGAATGATATCCAACAAATTCAACAATATGGCATGTTCACTGTAGTGAACGCCCGAGTGATATCCAACAAATTCAACAATATGGCATGTTCACCGTAGTAAACGCCCGAACGATATCCAAGCAAATTCTACAATGTGGCGTGCTCACCGTAGTGAGTGCCCGAGTAATGCTTTAATTAATCAATGCAGATCGACGAACCCTCACTCACTCAATGTAGTGGGTTTACAAATCTCAATTAACTAAGAGTTCAACACAGGACACAAAGTCCAGGTGTTCAATTGCGGAACGCTAGTCCCAATCTTAGATCAGAACTCTAGGCACGTAATGCGGAACACTAGGCTCAACTTTTAGGTTAAGATACTAGGCACGCCATACGGAACACTAGGTTCAATCCTTAATCAAGAAAATGCGCACGCAAGCAGGACATTAAGTCCCAGCACATGACACATGGCCCATATGCTCAATAGGAACGCTACGTTCCCTATGTTTTATTCTTTCGAAATCCCGAATCATAAAATCTCTTTCGCAGTTCTTGCATCACTCCTATGTATCTGAAAATACTTTTTAGTTCTAGGTCGTTAAAACCCTAGTTGTGCTAAATAACACACTGGAAGAATTCCCAGGCGCATCATTTAACTCAACCGTTTTCGCAAATTATACTATTTATTTCAAGTTCTTTTCTCCACTATTATTCCATTGAAATTTCCTTGCAAGCTTTGGCTAGTTGTACTAAAACCCTCATGCTTACTTTTAAATCAAAACACCCTTAACAATTTGTTTACGAAATCAGAATTCGGCTTGTGGAATCGCATCAGATTTACCGATGTAAATCGTCAATCAATAGCAGTCGATCAACGCAATGTTAATTAATCCATTATCAACAATAATATTTTTCATATTCCAATTCAATGCCAAGTTCCAATGAAATCCAAGGTGATTCAGGGAAAACAATACAACTCATAATGCCACGCAGGGCCAAGAACATGCTACATATTATCATCAATTTCAAGTCCAATTAAATCAATCAAATATGATTTAAGTCACACAATACAATTCAAGATTACACACAGGCCAAATCAATACACAGCAGTTCATCCTACAACATCTCAACAGCACATAGTACTACTACAAGTACTACCACACAATCAATCAACAATCAAACAAACAACACACAAGGCGAAAAGCCCAAACTCATTACGTAAGAATTTCCCTTACCTTGGGCGCTTTAACAATCCAAGCAAGGTAAATTCGAACTATCATCAAGTCGTTCCCCGCACGAGCCTTAGGCACGAACCTTAACAACGCAAGTTTCAATCAATTAGAACTAAAAACCCAAGTCCTGAGACTCTAGGGCAGCCACGGTTTTAGTCCTAAAAATGGCCTAAAATCTTTCTAACTTAAGCTATTTGGATCACACCTAATCATGTGCCATGAAACAAATTCAAACCATGCAAGTTTTCAACTTTTTCAAAAGCTACACACTTAGAAAATACCAAAACCCAAAACTTACCAATTGGAATAGTGTTTTACCAAATGAATAGTATTTTGCCAACTTTGAACCTTTTCTCAAAGCACTAAAACATGTCACAAAATTTTAGAAACAATTCTATTACAAGTTCAAAACAATTCTTAAGACATCACCCAAAACTTTTTCCAAAATCATGCTTCTTTGAATTGTTTTGCTAAATCAAATCATCAACCACTTTTACAACTATTTTTAAGCATAAATGCAAGTCAAGAACAAGTTACAAAACATCCTTGAAGGCCACGGTTTCAAAGCTTCCATAACAACTCCAAATTTTTAAACCTTTTAACATCAAAATCTTACAAACTTTGCTTAATCAAAACTTCTTATAAAAACCAAACTTCTTTACCACTTTAATACAATTAAAAACAAGTTATAACCCACCCAAAATTTGATCATAAGCCACTGTTTTGGAAGCCCCAAAACAGCCCCAAATTATTTTGTTTTCAAACAATTTTTCAAAGCTTTACACATACAAGTTCACTACATTCAATTCCTTTAACAATAAACCAACTTCTTCAACACTTACAACACTTGAAAACACTTTGAAATCAATTTAAAACATCATCAAAAACTATATTAATGGCCACGGTTTTGGTCACCCAAAAACAACCCAAAATTTTCAATTTTTCATTTCCAAAACAAAGCATTTCACCATCCTTAATTTCTTGAACCTTAAACTCACTCCCTCAACACTTAAAACACTTTAAAATTAAATCAAAGCATCCTTAAAATGATACAAAATGGCCACGGTTCCAGCCCCCAAAATTAACCAAATCAATTTCTCAAAACTTAGTAAAATATACATATATGACTAGTTTCCAACATACTACTTAAAACCCACCAAAGAACTAACTCCAAAACAACAAAATCAAGCCAAGAACAAGCCTTAGACAGCCCCTAAGATTCGGCCATGTCTCAAGGTTAGGGTTCCCAAATTTTAAAAATCAAGAACAATGCTAATCATGGAAGGAAATAAAGGGATTTATGGCTAATCATACAAATCTAGCCAAAACAAACACTAAAGCTAAAAAATAACTCCAAAAACCTTCAAAACCCATGTCATGGAACCCAAAAGAGATGAGGAAAGGTTTATGGAGCTTACCAAGAGTATAGATGATGATTGAACAAGGGTGGAGATGAAAGGAAACAAGGGTGCACACTTTGATCTCCAAAACTTCCAAAAACCCAAGCTTTCCTCTTCAAGTTTTTTCTTAAGTTCTTCAACAATGGAGGAGTGAATGAGGCTAATCTTGGCTGTGTGGGAGAGCCACGAAATCAGGTAGGGACATGGAAGGAAGAATTTTTGTTCATTTAGTTGTAAACCAACCAACTTGTTACAAACTAACTAAACTAACTAACTACAATTACCACTTAACCAATCATCTTGCAACACTTGTCAAGGAAGGTTCTAAAGGATGAGGTTCAGCTCCCCAAGTGGCTGGATGCATCTCCCCTTGGCCCAAAATATCTAGATATTTCGTTTAAATCGTATTTCTCATTTCGATCGGGTCTTGTGGCGTTTTCATATATTAGGGTTTTTATATCAAAAACTCCAAAAATAAATCTAATAAATTATTCTATAATCAAAAATTATTAATCAACCAAAATATTAGAAGTATTTTTATGAATATCGCTTTCTCGATTTGCGTGCTAAAACGCTACCGTAATGCAGTTATGGGCGTAGAAAACACCATATATTATTCTGATGCCTAAAAATTCCAGAAAAATTTTCAATAAATCATAAAAATTGGAAAATTCTAAGATCTCAAATTTTATAAAATTTGGATCACGTTTGGGCATGTTTCAGTTAGAAACACACACAATAGCCTAGTTACGGCAGAATTCGATAGAATTCTCGCAGCGAAATAAAAATTGTAAATTAGTCAGGATCACTAATTTCAATTTCTCTTATCATATAGATATTAATCAAACAATAAGATTATCAAGACAAAATCTTTAAAATAATAGTCATATTAAATATGACATAAAACAGACAATTAATACAATAACTAAACCATGAAAATTCAAACTATGACTTGAAAATATTTATTAAATCCTGAAAATTATTTCTCTTTCAATAAAATAATTTTCTTTAATCAAACAACAATCTTTCACATTTTTCGGGATTAATTCATATTAAAAACAGTATACGTCTACACTGTCTGTTAATCTGAATTAATTACTAAAACAATAGATTGTTTACAATAAATCTTTGTTGTTCTTCGTACTTTTAACAAACCATTGAAGTGATCAATCTCTATGATTTATTTTCAAGTAGTCGGAAACTATAAAATAATTTTCATAAAAATTGGGATGTTACACCGTGCTTGTTGGCCGTGCTTCCTCAATCCAATCATGCGCTGTCGACATCAACCGCCTCTAAGCACGGCACGTCACGTGGCCGTCTTTGCAGACGTCTTCCATCTTGTTGGTGACTTCCAGGCCGTGCTGCAAGGTTCTGGGCCTATTTTTTGCCCAATTTTAAGCCCAAAACTTGTTTTTGGCCACCAAATTGCCTAATTTTTTGTTTCTGCACAATTTATAATAAAAGAGAGTGAATTTCATGTGATAATATTCCATTTTTATTTAATTCACCGTCAATTATTTATATAAATATGATGAAATAATGGTGTTATCAACTCCCCCACACTAGAGCTTTGCTTGCGCTCAAGCAAAGAATTTGATTTATGAATCTCAAAAATTTTGATCAATAAGAGCTAACCAATTTAAAGGGTAGAGCAAGTTATTTTGAAAAGACAACTTTTGAAGCCTTTGAGAGAGTAATATTCACTTATTGCATCATTTAGAATGGTAAACATCTTGATATCAAATTAACCAAGAACGAATTACTCTCTTTCATGCTCTCAAGTGTTTCAATGGGTAAGGAAAATTTCACACCAATTTTTCATAGATAAAGCATTACCATAGGCTTGACAATAGACTAAGACTCGACTAACAATTTATAGAAAAACTTGAAATCAAGGGGTCTTTCATAAGGTTGTAATGAGGTTAGGGGTGAAAATTTAAGATATGAAAATTCAAAGAAATGATATTTCAAGGGCTAAAATAAATAATCCAATTTGAGCAACTATCCTTTTGAAAAATAGAGCTTTAGATGTATAATCACTTTTAAACAGAGCACCAAGCTTTTTTTTTTTTTTACATTCTCCTTGTTATCAGAGTTCCTTATTACAAATATCTTTTTTTTTTGAGGAATAAGTCTCTGTCTTATCACATTTACATTTGAATATATTTGTCATAAAAAACCAAGCTGCTCCATTTTAATTAAAACGGTACCCAAATCTATCATTTTTTTCAATTAAATTAGAGGGTATAGAATAAAACTTCTTTTTAAATCTCAAAATGGTCAACTAAGTGGTGAAATTTAATCGCAAAGTGTAGTACGCTAGAAACAAATCCTAAGTGCCTCAATCATTTTCCAAAAATTCTAAAAATTAGTTTCGCTTTGAATGGTCACATGTCAAGTTCTAGAACATAAAGCCAATGAAAAACAACTCCCATAAAGAATAGGGTTATAATAATTTTGCAACAATGCGCAAACCCAAATTAGGCTCAAATCTTCACGTTTAGAAGCTATTTCATGGAAAAAATTTCAATCAATGGCTCATCTCTAATTTTTAGCTTTCTGAAATTTATATAATCTCAATAAACATCAAAAGCTGTCCAAAAAAGTTCAAGTTTTTCGCCTCAAAATTAGTAGCTCCAAGTTATTCAAAACAATGATATCAACGAATCAAGTGATTAACTCCCCCCACACTTATTTCTAACATTGTCCGCAATGCTAGTAATCACAACATAAGCTTATAAAATATAACAACAAAATTAAGTGCTAAAAGTAAACAATGAAAAGGGACTCCTCTGTAGAAAATTTCACGAGCATATTCTGGAGGGGGTGTAGTAGGCAAATTTCTTCCCAAAACGACAGTTTGTCACAAATGAAGTAAGTGAAGAGAGAACTGTCTACAAAAAAAATAAAGTAAACTGAAATAATATAAACATAGGTTGCATCCTGCGAAGCGCGTGTTTAACGTCACGAGTCTGATGGAACTAAGACAGATCAATTCTTGAGGAGAGTGACATGGCTCACTTGGAGCATCCCTTCCTCATAGTGTTTTGCTAGCTGTCCATTAATTTTAAAAGTGGTACCATCCCCATTAGAAATCTCAAGTGCTCCATAAGGAAAAACTTGAGTTACGGTGTAGGGCCCATACCACCTTGAGCGCAACTTTCCTGGAAAAAGACACAAACGTGAGTTATAAATTAAGACTTTCTCACCCACATGGAACTCACGATGCTGAATGCGCTTACCATGCGACTTTTTAGTCCGCTCTTTGTATAACTTGGCATTTTCATAAGCTTCAAGACGGAGCTCGCCCAATTCATTCAATTGCAGCAATTTATTTTCACCTGTAAGCTGAGCATCAAAGTTTAAAAATTTTAAAGTCCAAAGTGCTTTATGCTCAAGTTCCACAGGCAAATGACATGTTTTTCCAAAAATAAGACGGAAAGGGGACATCCCAATGGAGGTTTTAAAAGCAGTTCTATATGCCCATAATGCATCATCTAATTTTAAAGACCAATCTTTTCTAGATGCATTAACCATCTTCTCTAAAATTCTTTTCAATTCCCTATTTGAAATTTCAACTTGTCCACTAGTTTGTGGGTGATAGGGCGTTGCTACCTTATGGGTGACACCATATTTGCTCAAAAGATTTTCAAATTGTTTATTGCAAAAGTGGGTGCCACCATCACTAATAATGGCCCGGGAGTGCCAAATCTAGTAAAAATATTTTTCTTTAAAAATTTCACTACAACCCGTGTATCATTAGTGGGTAAGGCTACAACTTCCACCCATTTAGACACATAGTCCACAGTAACAAGAATATATTGATTTGAAAATAATTTAGGGAAGGGGCCCATAAAATCAATACCCCAAACATCAAATATCTCACAAACTAAAATATTATTCAAAGGCATCTGTTGACGCCCAGAAATATTGCCACTTCTTTGGCAATTATCACATGCTTTTACAAAGTCATGAGCATCTTTAAAAATAGTAGGCCAATAAAAACCACATTGCAATACTTTATATGTTGTACTAGTTGGCCCAAAGTGACCACCCGCCTCTCTAGAATGACAATGCTCAAGGATAGAAGTTACCTCATTCATAGGCACACAATGCCTAATTACCTTGTCTCCACATACTTTATACAGGTAAGGGTCATCCCACAAGTAATGTCTAGCATCAAAAGTTAATTTCTTCTTCTGCTGATAAGAAAAATGAGGGGGGGGGACAACCTTACTTGCCAAGTAGTTAACAATGTCTGTAAACCAATGAGTAGTGGAAATAGATAAGAGTTTCTCATCAAGGAACACTTCCTTAATTTCCTCATCATTTGAGGGTTACATCACACTATGGTCAAGCCTTGAGAGGTGGTCAGCTACAAAGTTCTCTGAGCCTTTCTTGTTTCTAATCTCCAAGTCAAACTCTTACAGCAGCAAAATCCACCTAATCAACCTGGGCTTTGCATCCTGTTTTCTAAGCAAATATCTTATAGCAGCATGGTCAGTGAAAACAATTACTTTAGAAAGAATAAGGTAATGACGAAACTTGTCAAACGCAAATACTACAGCGAGCAACTCTTTCTCTATGGTAGAGTAATTTCTTTGAGCATCATCAAGAGTGCGACTAGCGTAGTAAATGGTATAGAATACCTTATTCTTCCTTTGTCCCAAAACTGCCCCCCACAGCAGTATCACTAGCATCACACATAATTACAAAAGGAAGTGACCAATCGGGGGCAACAACAACAGGGGCATTAATTAATTTTTCCTTTAAACAATTAAAAGCTTTTAAACAAGCGTCGAAAAAATCAAAGGTGGCCTCCTTAATCAAGAGGTTAGTCATAGGTTTTGTAACTTTTGAGAAATCTTTAACATACCTCCTGTAGAAGCCAGCATGGCCTAAGAAGCTACGTACCCCCTTCACAGAATTTGGAGGGGGTAATTTTGCAATCACCTCTACCTTGGCAGGATCCATCTCAATGCCTATAGTGGACACCTTGTGTCCCAAAATAATGCAATCATGTACCATAAATTGACACTTTTCCCAATTAAGCACCAAATTAGTGTACTTGCATCTCTGCAACACTAAATTCAAATTTAGTATACAATCCTCATAAGAGGATCCAAATACAGTGAAATCATCCGTGAATACTTCGATGCATTTTTCAATTAAATCAGAGAAAATAGCAGTCATGCATCTTTGGAAAGTGACAGGAGCATTACATAATCCAAAGGGCATCATTTTATATGCAAAAGTACCATAAGGGCAAGTAAAAGTGGTTTTATCTTGATCTTGTAAAGCTGCTGGTATTTGCAAATAACCGGAATACCCATCCAAACAACAATAGTAGTCATGTCCTGCCACTCTTTCAAGCATTTATCAATAAAAGGAAGTGAAAAATGATCTTTTCGGGTGGCATCATTTAATTTTCTATAATTAATGCACATACGCCACTCAGCAGTCTTTCTAACTGTAATTAATTCATTTTTTTTCATTTTCTATCACAGTTGTTCCTCCCTTTTTAAGGACACATTGTACAAGACTTACCCATTTACTATCAGAAATAGGATAGATAATACCTGCATCAAGAAGCTTGATTACTTCCTTTTTTTACCACCTCTTTCATGTTTGGATTGAGCCAGCGTTGAGGCAGTGCTCGAGGCTGGTAATCATCCTCCATGTAGATCCTATGGGTGAAAATTGTGGGACTTATGCCTTTTATATTGTGGATAGACCAACCAAAGGCCTCTTTGTTGTCCCTCAATACTCTCAAATGTTGAACCTCCATGGTTGCTGTTAAATCTGCAGAATCAATTACAGGCAAGGAAGAAGGAGGGCACAAGAAAGCATATTTCATATTTGCAGGAAGAGGCTTTAATTCAACCTCAGGAGCCTCTTCAATGGACGGTTTAGGCTTTGGGATATTATCTCGTTCTAATTCCTCAAATCTATGGTTACTCCAACTCCTTTCGGGGTGTTGATCCTATAAAAACATTAAAAGCTCTTCTTCTTCACCTCCCTCCAACGTACCAAGTCCCTGTAAGGTTAGTATTTTTTCAAGAGGGTCTTGCGTCCTGAAATCATCAAAACTGTCAGAGGTAACCACGTCATTAATATCCATAGATTGAATAAAATTACAGGAAGCAAATGAGGAAGGAGTTTTCAATGAATTAAAAACCTGGAACACAACTTTCTCATCCCCAAATCTCAAAGTTAATTTCCCTTGTTGAACATCAATTAAGCCCTTGCCCGTGGCCAAGAAAGGTCGTCCCAAAAGAATTGGGACCTCATTATCTTCTTCCATGTCTAAAACAATAAAATCAGCAGGGAAAATAAACTTATCAACCTTTACTAAAACATCTTCCACTATCCCACGAGGGTAAGCAACGGATCTGTCAGCTAGCTGCAAAGTGATGTTAGTAGGTTGTGGTTCCTGTAAGCCAAGTTCTCTAAAAACAGAAAGAGGCGTCAAATTTATACTTTCTCCTAAATCGCACAATGCCCTTTCAAAATGAGAGTTACCAATAGTGCAAGGGATAGTAAAACTACCTGGATCCTTAAGCTTTGGTGGTAACTTTTTCAAAACAATAGCAGAACATTCTTCATTAAGTTTAATTGTAGCAAAGTCTTCCAATTATCTTTTAAGAACTTTGCATACTTTGGCATATTAGTAATGACCTCCACAAAAGGAATGTTGACAGTCAACAGTTTAAGCATACTCAAAAATTTAGAGAACTAAGGATCTTGATTAGCTTTAAGCCTCTGTGGGAATGGGATGTGTGGGTCAGGAAAGGTTGTAAGAGGTGTGTCAGACAACTTTTCTTCGGTCTTCTCAGCCTCTTTTGGGGTTTTTTTAGAAGGTGGCTCTACTTTATCAAATACTGGATTTTCAAGGATTTTACCACTTTTAGTAGTGATAGCATTAGCCTGCTCTCTAGGATTTTGCTCAGATTGACTAGGTAATGCTCCTGCTTCCCTTTTGGTCATAAGCTGCACTAAAATAGAAATTTGGCTTTCTAAACTCTTATGGTTACTTTCTGAACTCTTATGGTTAGAATTAACAGTACTTACCAGGGTGTCAATTTGCTCTTGAAGAGATGGTCTCCTTGGTACTTGGGTTTGGCCTTGCAGGTGAGGTGGTCTATAGGGTGCATGTTGTTGTCCCTGATTCTGCTGTTGATCTCTCCATAAGAAGTTTTTGTCCCCGGCAACGGCGCCAAAAACTTGTTGCGCGTAAATCACAAGTGTACGATCACGTCAAGTTATAGTATAAAAGATTATCGTCTCCACAGGGAATAGTGAATGATTACTGCTCTACTTAGATTAATTTGTTATTTAGACAAATGGTTCAAGTGAAATTGGATTTAAAACTGTAAAAGAGAAGTTGGCATAAGATGCAAACAAATTTAAAATAAGAACAATAACTTATGATTATAGAGATACTAAGGTTCTGTGTTCACTTTATACTAATACTTATTCACTTAACCAATTCATAAATAGAGCAGAGAAAATATCCTTACTGATTACTAATCATCTATTTAAAAGCTATTAATACAGTTTGGTCATGCAATGTTAACAATCTTCCACCTAATTTATCACTTTTTTGGTCATTCAAAGCAAGTAAATAGAAAGAGCATAAAGCATCAATAGATTTATCAATTCAATAACTGACTGAAAATGAACGCGTAATCTTGGTCCGACAGAGCATGCAGATTCAATTATTCCTAGAGTTCCGTTAACTAATTGAAGGTTCGATCGCCACACAATTAATTACTAAATAAAGAATGATCAGTTCTTATTAGAAATAAATTTACCAGGAATAATTTAATCATAAGAATTAAAAACTCATATTTATAAATTAGATTAAGATTATAAGCATAGTAAAATATTCTGCATCACCTTAGTAATAGAATTAGTTGCACATTATAATTGAAGATAATAACACAACACTAATTCTAGAATCCATAATAATATTTAAAGAGTAAAAAAATACAATAACGAAAATTAAAATGACAAAATACCAGGAGAAAATAAACTAAGAGTGAAAGGAATGAGTCTGGAGTCCAATAAAAAAAAAGAACAACCAAAACAATTGAAACTGCGCTGCTCTATTTATAGGCGCTGGAAAATGGCCAAGCACGGCCTGGCGTGGTCGTCCATGCATACCAAATTGCGACCAGATTCATTGAACCGCGTCCAATACACGTCTGTCGACCTGAAGCACGGCCTCAAGCTTGGTCGTGCTTGTTGGCTGTGCTTCCTCCATCCAATCACGCGGTGCCGACATCAACCGCCTCTAAGCACGACCTGTCGTGTGGTCGTGCTGCAGGCCGTGCTTCCATGCGCTGGTGACTTCCAGGCCGTGCTGCAAGGTTCTGGGCCTATTTTTGGCCCAATTTGAAGCCCAAAACTTGTTTTTGGACACCAAATTGCCTAATTTTCCATTTCTGCACAATTTATAATAAAAGAGAGTGAATTTCATGTGTTAATATTCAATTTTTATTTAATTCACAGTCAATTATCTATATAAATATGATGAAATAATGGTTTTATCAGAAGCCGAAAATTAATGAGGTATGAGAAGGCCATGTGGGGGAGGAGGAGTGAGTGAAAGGGATAGGAGAAAATATATTATGTGAAATGACTATCATTAGATCTGGTGGAACATCTCAATCTAATGTTTTTTTAACGTCTTGAAACTTGGGCCACTTTTTTTCAACTTTGTGTAGGTTATGCCCAATGTTTTAAAAACCGGACCGTAGATCGAACCGGCGAGACCTTCGGGTCTTGGGTCAATCGGTTGAACCGTCGGTTGAACCGGGTGACTAATAAATAAATAAAAAAGTACTAATTTTGAGGAAAAAGTAAGTAAAAATACCAAAAAAAAAGTTAAAACGGTTCAACCCGGTTCTTTTGTCCGGTTCAATCTGGTTCAACCCGGTTCTGAGCGATTCAAGCAGACTGCGGTTCAATTGAGGTTGAACCAATCACTAACACTACTGGGTGACAGTCGGACCGTCCGGTTTTTAAATCATTGGTTATGTCACTTAACATGCTTGTGTAGGCTAGACAGTGCTATAAATAGGAGTTGAAGTGAAAAAGTTAACTTTCTCTTCTCTCTAAGTTTATAGCACATTTGAAATGGTAAGTTTTTATTTATATTGGTTTGGTTAATTTAGTTTATCCAGAGTGAAATAATGGAAAATTAGTTGAATCGCAAACAAAAAGAAAAATATCGGTCCGAAGATACTTTCGAAGATTAGACACTTTTTGCCCTTTTTTGTGCCGACTAGTGACGATGTATTTTGTGAATGGTTGTCACATATTTATACAAGTTGGAAGATTACGAAGACAATTTTTGCATGATGGTATGGTGTGCTCATTAACATCACGGTCCATTATTTTGTGTCCAACTCTTTACTAATGAATATTTGCTGGTGATGCAGGTTGGTCTGGTTGAAATCACTTTTGTCACTTTTTGAATGACATGTTTGCGGCACAAAACAAGCATTATCTTGTGAAGGCCTTGCTGATATTTTGTTGTGTTCATGATTATTTATGGTGTATATATAGATATAGATATATAATCATATGTAAATGATACTATTATTTTGGTGTATATAAATATAGATAAAGAACTTTGCTTATGACCTATCAAGATACATCAGCCATTGGAAATGTGGTTATTAAAGTTCACAGGGTGTTTAATGATTTATCCAGATCCATTAAAACGTGGTTAATGCTTTGTAAAAGTTTGGTTGATATAGTCCATTCGTTGGTTAATGACATGTCCAGATACTTTTTCACAACTCATAAAAACTCTGGTTAATGCTTTATAAAAGTTTAGTTAATATAGTTCATTCGTTGATTAATGTCATGTCCAGAGAATTTTTTCACAACTCATAAAAACTCTAGTAACTCTGGTTAATGCTTTGTAAAAGTTTAGTTAATATAGTTCATTCGTTGGTTAATGACATGTCTAGATAAATTTTTCACAACTCATAAAAACTCTAGTTAATGCTTTGCAAAAGTTTGGTTAATATAGTTCATTCGTTGGTTAATGGCATGTCCAGAGAAATTTTTCACAACTCATAAAAACTCTGGTTAATGCTTTGCAAAAGTTTGGTTAATATAGTTCATTCGTTGGTTAATGGTATGTCCAGATAAATTTTTCATAACTCATAAAAACACTGGTTAATGTCTTGTAAAAGTTTGGTTAATGTAGTTCATTTGTTGGTTAATGACTTATCCTGATACTTGATAAATTTTTCCCAACCCATAAAAAAGGTGGTTAATGTCTTGTAAAAGTTTAGTTAATATAGTTCATTTGTTGTTTAATGGCTTATCCTGATACTTGGTAAATTTTGACAACCCATAAAAAATGTGGTTAATGCCTTGTAAAAGTTTAGTTAATATAGTTCATTTCTTGGTTAATGGCTTATCCTGAAACTTGGTAAATTTTTCCCAAAACTTTATCACCACAAATAGGATACTTTCATATTACAAGTGTGGACATTAATCATCTACAACACATTTTTTACCACAAATTTCAACATGTTAACCAAAGTTGGATGGAATGAACTTACACAAATATGATGATGATATTTTCATTCATTCATACCATTAACTATTCAAAACAACCCAAAAAGATATAAACAAGAGTCATATGACCTTTGTGGTTCATATTTATCATATACAATCAACCCAAAAAGATTTAAACAAGAGTTACATGACCTTTGTGATTCATATCTATCATATACAATATTACATAATTGTTCTAAACAACCCCCAAAAAATGGCCATTAACCAGCCTTCCCATATTCATATCCCATCCACAGACTTCTGCTTATTGGCCTTTTCTTTTTCTCACATACGTAGCCTTAAATGGAGTACGCATTGAGGCACTTTGGACACACTTTCTTGGATTTTTCTTAATTCTTGTTATGATGTTTGATGTAGACCTAGCACCACCATCCACATTATGTTCACCTGTTAACAGTGATCCAAATGTTAGATATTACATAAACGGGATTTTAAGATGCAATATGCATAAAGCATAATAACATTGACAATTCCAATTTCAACAGTGTTCCTAGTAAAAATTAAGCAAGCATTTTAAGCCTCTAAAACTGCAGGATCAGTAAGAAATAAAAAGGGGTATAGAAATGAACACAATTTACATTAAAATTGTCATTCAGATATTTACGAAGACCCAGCAGCCATAGCAAATGAGAGGTTCAAACAGAATCCAATGTAAACATATGAAAAAGATCGTTTTGAGAGATGATGGGTAACAAAAAAAACCGAGCCAAAAATGTACCATTTATCTTTACTTGTAGACACATGAAAGGATCAAATTAAGAGGTTTTCCAAGTTTACGTCCTCTAATACACCAACCATAACATTATGTTCCTCTAACATACAGTACTTACCAACACCATCTTCATTGTTTACTTCCTCTAATACACCAACTATAACTGTCGTAGGATCATTAACACCGTGACCAGCATACTCCTGAGGAGTGCTTAGCAGTAATTCACCTGCATAGAGAAGTTTATCAATGTGCTTTCATCAAGGCAACGACCATAAACACTTGAAAAACAAAAATGGAAAATTAATGCTCGTTTATTAACCACGTGCCTCTTTCAACATCCGAACATCCTTCCACGCTAGCAAAAATATTAGTGTGAGGAGATGGACACACGGGAGATGCATGAAAGGAACCTCACTTATCTTTATTGTGCAGCTCGGCCGTTGATTGGCGTTGAAGCTCTGCATCTTTCAGCACCCTAACTTCTTCCTCGAGACTCGAAATCCTCTCTAGGCACTGCCTCAACTCCACCACCAATTGCTAATACTCAGTAATACCCACAAACTAGCGTTCAGCTTGATGCAAGGCATCCCCGAATATTTCAAACTGAAGCTCCTCATATATTGTTGTTACCTCTAGAGTTACCTGCTAACACGAGAAGCACATTAAATACACATTGTATTTAAATTTCAACATGTTTTACAAACAACAGACATCGATACTTACCAAGTTTTTTTGAAATGCTTCCTTTATTCTTTTTTTGGTCAAACACAGAATTTGCCAATTCAAAAGGCGTGGGAAAGGAAACCTAAGAGGATTGTTTGGTGTTTCCCCCACCGACAGGTGGTTCAAGGCCCAGATCTGCAACAAATATTAACATACATAATACCTGTAAATTTATGTAAAGAGAATGAACGATGTTGATATAACACATGACCAAATAAATACTTGCAAGATAGCTGCACATCCACATATATGTATTTGACTTAGATTTTTTCCCGCTTTTGACAGCACGAGCAGTTTTGCTGAAACTGTCAACCAAGAAATTATAAACTGCTAGACCCCAATTGAAGCTATTTAAGGACTCTAGGTCATCTAGCAATTTAATACAACCAGTAAATGACAAGCTCCCTGATCTTAGAAAGTAAAACTCTCCATATGCAAGGAGAATGTACATTCTACAAAAATCACCCACATCCTCCTCAAACAAAGCAAGCCTCTTAACAATTTCATCAACGGTTACCTTAGTCTCTTCAAACAAAGATGATGTATAACAGTTAACATCATCATCAACGGGCACTCGCTCACCAACCACTGGGAGTCCTATTGTAAGACAAACGTCAATTAGCGTAAAAGGAATCACCATACCCCTAACTCTAAAACCCCCCGCTATGCTCATCCTATCTAGTCACCAGTTCATGTAATAGCACACCAGAAATTTCCAATTTTGCTGGCATGTTTAGAACCCACTTGAATGGGGTGATGTCAATTTGATTTTTTTGTTCATGTGTCAGGTTCTCATTAACTTCAAGCAACCATTTCGGTGCACATGCATGCCTCAAACGTATCTGCGAAGTATCAATAAAGTTCATGTCATTAATAAATCGATCGTATTCATGCAAATGCAAATAGTTAATATCTTCCTTACATTTTTTTCATTTGAGCTACTTGTTCCTTCCATTCTTGAACCAGATCACCTGCAAATTTACGAAATACATGTTGTCAACAACTATACCAACAAATTGTATAAAAGCTGTAATTCAGTAATGAAAAATAAGAGATTAAAAAGAGTGGCAAATTATCGGAACCAACATCTATCCTATTCAATACAATTGTAATAATTAATAGCACTTTTATGTTCCAGGTCCAATTACAAATTTATATATATGGAATCTGAATTCTGAACTTAATCATGTGGTTGGCAAAAATTTATAATTTATAAGCTCATTATAATTGAAACATCGCTGTAAAGGAATGAACATAATAGCCTTTGTAGGCAAATAGCTTTCCAACTAATCTGATTACTAATGGCTTTCCAACTAATAGCCTTTGTGGCCGCTTTCAAACAGCTGCTATTGCTTTCCAACTAATCTGATTACTAATGGAAATTTTCTCGATCTTACTTGCACACCTAGCCTATCTCCCTTTCTCAGCAATATATAGATAAGAATTAGCATTTAGCACTAAAATGTGGCAACTCATACAATTATAACAAATTATTAGAACCAACACCTATCCTATTCAATACAATTGTAACAGATTAGCATACATGATATGCTACTATGAAACTGTAACCAACATTTCACCAATGAACCAGCAAAAATGGGGAACCTACCATGGCAAATAAAGAGCCAAAAACACATAGACAAAGCCAAAAATACATAGACATTTCAAAATGCCTTCACCCCCCTTATTCACACATACATCACCTAGAGCCAAAAACAGAGATAAAACCCCAAAAATGCATGTCAAATATACTCCAAAACAGACCCAAAACCCCAAAACAGAAGCGACCATAACCAGCAAAAATGACAAATAAACCCTAAACACACTAAAAATGGAAAATAACTACAATCAGAAAGAGACCAATAAGTTGATACCAAAAAAAGCCTTGCTTAAAGGAGGCTCGTCACCACCATCTTCAAGCCTTGCAGGAAGCTCGTCACCCCACCGTCTTCAACAATGCCGGGAAGCTCGTCTTCACCACAGTTTTCACGAGCTCGTGTTCAGAGAGTAGGAGTTAGAGCGATGCTTCTCCAACCAGAATGAGAACTGAAAAGAGACAGAGCGATGCTTCTCGAACCGGAATGAGAATCGCATGCGAGAAGAGGGGAAAACAGGGACTGAATGAACCCCGCATAGTGAGGAACGGGGAAAGAGACAGGGTGGTGCTTCTCCAACTGGTCTAAGAACCGCGTGTGCTGAACGAAGTTGAACGAAGGAGCGAAAGAGACAGGGCACGCACGTGTGTCTCAAATTTTCTTTCAGAGCAAATGAAATGAAGCTGAACGAAGGAGGGAAACATTTTAGCACATTTCTCCGCATCAAATTACCAATTCGCCCCTGTACATATACAATGTCCACCGTATGTTGTCTAAATAAGTTGTCAACATAACATTTCTGTATTTAGTTGGTGTACCTTATATAGAGCCTTCTTTATCAAAATATAGCTTATTTGGTTTATAGAAATGTCATTCAATTTTAGTCTTCTAAAATGAAAAGTGTACCTTTGAAGATAAAATGTATAATTATAATCATTGATTGAACAAAATAACAATTAAAATTTAATAATTTAATGATTTGTTATACGTGTGTTGTTAGAAATAATGAACAATGGTGTTAAAAGATCAAGAAGAATGGACACACATATTTAACGTCGAAAAACCCTTTTTAGAAAAAAACCACAGGCATTTTAGATGAGAAGCCCTTAAAGAGTATTATGTATTAGAGTACATGTAAAACCCAAACCCAAAAGCCCAAAAACATAATAGAACCATGCAACATTTTACTGGATGTTTTGATCTTAGGCGTGGGCACGCCTAAGCCAAACTGCACTCTTAGAAATTGGACATAAGAGCTCTCGTTCTTAGACGTGGGCACACCTTTGGTCACACCTTATCCAACGAGTATTTTCGAAATGCTTATAGAAGAGGTCTTCTTCTTAGGTGTGTGTATGCCGTATCAGAATAGGATAAGGCCTCCAAACATAAATAGGTATTACCAAATGATTTTTGGGTCGAACCAAGAACTCGGGTCACCAACTCTAACAATCACCACCTTGCCGCGTATTCCAATGCAAAGAATGAATCGCAGTTACCAATCTTCAACAAAAACTAACATCCCATGCCAAAATGCCCTTAAGGGCTAAACTCAACAAGAAACACCAACCAAGTTTAAGCAATGCTCAAACTTGACTACTGGAAGTGCATTGGTCATCATATCAGCAGGATTATCATGATTGCTAACTTTGCTCACAACAATACCACCGCGAGCAAACTGATACCGAACATCAATGTGCTTTGTCCTCTCGTGAAACATTTAATCTTTAGTGAGAAATACAGCAGTTTGATTATCACAAAAGATTGTGGTAAAATGCAAATCGTCACTGTGCTCACCAAATAGGCCTTTCAACCAAATAACTTCATTACAAGCTTCTATAATAGCCATGTACTCTGCCTCTAAGTAGTAGACAATGCAACTATAGTATGCATAGTAGCTTTCCAACTGATACACGACCACCGATAGTAAACACATATTTTGTAAGAGACCTTATTATCAAGGTCTCTAGAGAAACCAAAATCAATGTAGCCAATAACTCCCAAAATGCAAACAAATATCAGAAGAACCAACCAAGTATCTAGATGTCCACTAAATTGCCTTTCAACATTCTTTACTAGGAGTTTCCAAGTATCAACTAACAACACTAACAATATGTGCTAAATTTGGATGAAAACAAATCATATAGCATACATGAGAGATCCCACTACACTAGAGTATGGAACTCGGGACATATAATCAATATCCTTATCTGGTTGCAGAGATAAAACGAATGAAAGCCTAGAATGAGCTACCAATGGAGTACCAGTAAGAGGCCAAAAAAGAACTTGCAAACTTGGGAAATGAAGAAAATAGACAAAGGAATTTTTTAAATTCGTCTTGTCAAAAGAAGAAATTGGGAATAAAAGTTATGGCAGAGGGAACTTAGAAAACAACATGGGTTGGTGATAGGTCTTGGTACTTATGGCTAGGGGTGACCAGGAACACGTGACCTGCCTAACTTGTTCAAATTGATTGTAACTCTAGTGAAGCAGTGGGTCTAACTAGGCCATCGGATAAATAGGTTAAAATGATATGGTAACAATGGGCGTGTCTAGTTAGGTTTGGGTCTGCATATTGTAACCCATTGGTACTCGACCCGACTAAAAATATTATATAAGAGGGACACAAATTTTGATCCCCACTTCCCTTTGTGCCGCTTGCCCAGCCATAATTGAAAGTTATATGCTATTGGCCAATGTTGTCTCCTAGTTTGCTTGCTCTCTCTCAATCTTTCTCTCGACCTTCAAAAATTGAAAACTAAGCAACCACAAGCGGTAGGCCACAGTTGGGGCAAATAGATGCAACAATGGAGAGGGAGTGCACTAGTATGCAGTGGCTAGCGGGATCACACGACTAGCTTGTCATGAAAGGGGCCATGGTGTCGAAATAGGAGCAAGGGATGCCAGTTCGAGGGGGACCGCGATGACAAAAGGTTATGGGTTAATCTATCCCACTAACATAACAAACTAATTAGTAATTACTAATATTTGTTGTTAAAAAAATAATACCTTTAATAAATTATTTTAATTAATTTAAAAAGCCCTCATCTTAAAGGATTTTTTTTTTTTAAAAACAAAATCTTAAAATTCATTTTAAATCTTGATATGTGCTCGGTTGCTGGTGCGGGTTATATAAATTTTTGATACAAAAGTATGTATACCAGATAGGCATTCATAATATAGTCATAATATAGTCATTTGCGGTAAAGCATCTCCAAACGCAGTCATAATATAGTCATTTGAAAATTGAACTGTCAAACTAGACAGACCAAATATTAGACATTTAATATTGCTTGGCAAGCGCCTTGTTAATCTCGAATTTTAGGCTAGATTCAAATTTTGGACGCAACTGCAAAGACACTGAAATTACTTGGGACCACTTTCCCTTCTGATTGACTAATGACTAATGAAATCTAGTTTTGTGCTTTGTATCATTATCAGCCAATAGCTAGTGCAGAAAATTTTAATTGCCACCAATTAACCTTGATGATATCATTGACTTATGAATTGAATATCACAACAAGCTAGCATGTCACCTACTAGCAAACACTAAACTCACTTGAGATTAATTTTTGAATATATATATTGAAGAGGAAAGAGGGGAAAAAAAAAGAGTAAAAGGAGGAGAAAAAGAAAAGTACAAATGGTCCCAACCTCCAATATAAAAAGCAAATCTTCAAGTTATCTTCTGCTGGGCATGGAGAATAAAGTTAGAAACATGAAGCACTAACGGATCACTCAGGAAGAAGGGATGATGCTAGCTGTTTCCTAAGAGGTTGCACAACACGTTTATCACACTAGATAGTGGACAGCTTCTTTAATTTATATATATGTTCCATGTAATGTCCAATTAATAAAATGGGCTAAATTACAAAATTGGTCATCTAAGTTTATTTTAGGTTTCAATTTGGTCCTCTACGTTTTATTTGTTTCGTTTTGGTCCTCTACGTTTTATTTTAGTTTTCAATTTGGTCATTTTCGTCACTAAAAGCCAATTGTCATGCTAGAAGTCAATTTTCCAAAATGTTAATTGGCTTTTAGCTACAGACAATTGATTTTTATTGATGGAAAATACCAACCTATTGTAACGTTTGAAATGTAAGGGACCAAAACGAAACAAATAAAACATAGAGGACCAAATTGAAACCTAAAATAAACATAGAGGACCAATTTTGTAATTTAGCCAATAAAATGTGATGCTATAGAGTATCGCCCGATAGACAAAAGAATTGAAATAGTTTATTCCGTTTTGTTGATAGAAAACTTTCTATTTTTTTTTCCAACGGGAGCAAGTGTGGGAAAAGGACTCTTGAGACTTGTTTGATTCAAAATTCTAAGCATCGGGAGATTTGTTCTCTAAAATTCTGTAAATCTTTTCGTCTCGGATTCAATGAAAAATTCATTCTAGTAGTGAAAAGGAATTGATAAATCTTGAAATGATAGTCCTATCACTCTACTACTACTGCAGTGTTCGTCTACTGATTAGGTCTTGAATAAGATTGGATAAGGATAGGTCGGACGAGAAAAATATAATTCCATTTTTAGGTTAGTTGGGGAAGGGGTTGAAAGATGCCATTATGACATGATCATAGTCAGAGATTTAGATACCCAAACATATCAATAATAACAACAATACACTTTGGCCAGAGGCCTAAAGAAACGTACACTTATTGGATACAGACATAAGTTGCAGTTGAAACCACATTACAACACAAACAAGGACTAAAAGAAAAGAAGAAAGTGCAGTACATACTACATGATAAGGATGTTGCCATTATGAAAGCTCCATCAATCACAGAGTGAAGTGAGATGATGGAATTGAAAAATGCCAAAGGATTGAAGTTGCCCTTTCCAAAGAGAAATCCCCCTCAAGAAGAAAGGTTCATTCCCAGCAAATCTTTAACTTAGTCTTTGCTTAGCCTTGAAAGAAAAGGAGCATGGAAACACAGAGATGTAAATGGAGGATCCCATTAAACGCACACAAAAACACACACCCCATCCACTTCTTCACCACCCCCACTACCAAATTTCTCAAGGAAGTGGTGCCATGGGGAAGAGAAAGGTTACAAGTTACATGTTTGGGATGGAGTGAAGTTGAGAGAGGGTTAAAAATTGTAGCTTGGATTGGGTGTTATAGGAGTTGCTTGTTGGTCATGATGGCAATGGAAGAGAAAGATGACTTAAGTATGTTGTGTGGTGGCTTTTTGGTTAAAAGGAACATAAATTAAAGTGAAATGGGGAGGTTCCTAATTTAGCATCTTCCATAGGATATGCTCTTGCTCACCTCTATCGTCCCACATATGACAAACACTTTTTGCAATTCTCCTCTCACGTGTATTCCTCCTTTTTGTTACACTTGGGGCTTTTATTATACTTGTGATCAAACTCGCCATCCAACCGTTGTTTGAAAATAGATAGACGATTGGTTCCTCACTGCTCCCTCAATTTCAGAAGGGGTACCAAATATATGGCATTTGATTTGTCATTACAAGGCTTTTGAAGCAGGGAAATTTTGGGCTAAACATAATCGACCCACTATGATATCATGGTTCTGATTGGGATCAGCACTAGCTGGATTCGGTTTTTGGAACTCAGATTTCTCTCTACAAAATACAATTCCAAGAAATAAACTCCATTTCTAGGGAAAGATCTGAGGATGAGCGATTGACCGATTCAACTGGAAGTATACAAGGTAAAATAACTTGGTTCATTTTAGTACTTCATTTTTTTTTTTGGCTTTGAGTGTTAATTTTAATTTATTACATGGAAGTGAAAATCTAAAAGAATAATTACCGGTATTGCAAGAGTACCATTTCCGGTAATATTTTTTTTTAGGGAATCATTTCCGTTAAATTTTTTTATCATAAAAAAATTACCGGAAATAGTACTCTTGCGATAGCAAAGGCAAATTAGCTTTGCTTTACATCAAAGCTATATAATTTACTATGTTATTTTAAAATTTTCAGTTTGAAGTAGAGAAATCATGCTCACTAGACAATATAAAAGTACTCGTTTCATATCTAATTTTAGAAAAATCATATGATGGAACAAAGTAAATGTTAGATCTGAAATTCGAAAATATTTGAAAATCGAAAATTACCAATTGAAATTATTGAGATGAGTCGCGGACTAGGTCGCTCTCTTTAAGACGTTTCGCGGCACTGCTCTAAGGTGCAAGCAGGCTATCAACCACGACGTCCCTGGATAAAAGCAAATTTCAGGCGAAAATTCGAATTTCGTTGCACTGCGGAAATTCGTTCATAGATAATACGCCTTCAGTATGGTATTAAACCACTCGCAAATACGGTTTAGGAAAACCGGTCGTTGTTTGCACACATTGAATGAAGAAAAAAAACGGGAGAGAAAAGAGAAGACTCGGTAAGTGCGTCGAGTTTGGGGCAATTTGAAACTGATGCGGCGTTTCAAATTTATAGACGAAACAGGCTTGTTGAACACGAAATTAAATCCGATCGTGATCGTTGATCGTGGTGAGAGATTTAAGGATCGTGATTTGACTCAATTCGCTCGTTGAGGGATTTTCGGATCCGATGGAGTAGTGACTAAGTCGCACAGTTTAAATATAAATTTAAAATTTAAAAATTGAAATTTTAAATTTTTTCGTGTACTAAAAAATAAATACACCACAAGGTACAAGCCCGGCCGGTCGGACGGCGGCGGCGGCGGCGCGCGGCGTGTGTGTGGTGGTCACTTTGTGTGCGTCCTTTCCCGTTTATAAAACTGAGTACCCCTTGGGGCACATCCCAAGGTGGTGAGCTCCACATATATAAACACTCATAAAGTGTCTATTCTCTCCTATGTGGGACTTCCCAATTTTTTCAATTCATTACTCCAAGTTCCAACAGTAAAAGATGAAGAATAATTAAAATAGAACTCTAAAAAATTTATTACTTAATAAATTATAAATAAATCTTTTGTCTTACACATAAAAATATTTAAAAATAAATAATTATCTTTTTTTTAAGTTTAATAATTATATTTTGACAATTTAAATTAGTTTTACATTGATATCCAATCATATTTCACCATATTACAATATAATTTCTTAATGTTGTTTAAATTGTAACAAAATAACAAAATATATTTTTATAAAAAATTATAATTTGACTAAAATACTTTCTTTTTTTAACAAAATTGGACTAAAATACTTTAATACGGTTAATGTACAATTATAAAATTCTTTTTCTTTTATCCTCAATCAAAATTCATCATTTGTCCATGGGGTACCAGCTCAGTGGTAGGAGCTTGGCCTTGTAATCTCAATGGACAGAGTTCAAATTCCCTCGGGGACAGTTGTAATATGGCCATTAGTGCCACTCAAATAATAATATATTCTCTTTCCCTATCCTCTTTTTTAAAAAATAAAATAAAATAATTCTCTTCCCCGAGACTCATTCTCTCCCTTAAAAAAATGTTTATTTTGTTTGTGTGCTCGCCAGACGCCACTGAATATTTTACCGTGCACAGTCCTCTGTTCTCCTTTAAAGGAAAAATTATGTTTCAAAAGCTTGTGTTATAGATAATTGCGTATTTCACTTTCTTTATTTTTTTTATACAAAAAAAATTAGAATAGTGGAGGCACACTCATGCAAAATTAAGAAGAACCATCAACCCCAGCGAGATTTTTATAAAAGAATTTACGTATAGCCTATTAATGAGAGAATCCAAGATTCGAATCCAAGTCATAGTTAGTACGAGCAAAAGATCTGGCCATCTATACCAACCCCATTGGTAGTTATGCATTTCACTTTCAGCCGTTCGATGTCACACTTTTGCATAGCTTTTCTTATTATATATATGAGTAAGATTTCATATTCTTAGTGACAAGAGCATCTTCATCATTATTTGCCTTGCCCCCTTTTAGATCAAAGTGTTATAGTCTATTTGCTTGCGTAAAGCTTGCCTTCTCAAGAGGGTTTAGTTTTTGAAGAGCATTTTGAGACCCGTTGTTATATAATTAATTTTGGGCCATAGGTTGTTTCATAGTATAAAAAAGTTTTACACGTATATCTAATTATATTTTATCGTGCAAATATTTTAAAAAGTAATAAGAAAGTAACATTATGATGAAATATGATTACATACATGAGCAAAACATTTTTATTATGTGAGTGCAGAGCCTTAATTTAAACTTTTTTAAAAAACATTAACTAGACTGTCTTTACCTTTAATTTTTAAAGTAAATTCTTCCATACCCAAAAAAAAGGTGGGTATCGATACCCATCTGTTAAACAAACAAAAATAATCTCAATAAAAATAAAAAAACTATAATTCAAACATAAATTATAAATAACAAAAACAAATAAAACCTACAAAACAAACTCGAAATAAAAAAATAAATTGAAATATCAAAAGAAATTGAAATCGTGTATGAAATAAGTAAAACAATAGAAGAAATTAACAAAAATAAAATTTTATTATTAGGAATGAAATAAGAAAAGAAAAATAAGCTAGGAATGAAATTAAATAGCTTACACAAATATTAGAATATTATTTAAATAGTGATCCAAATAACGAAAATAGAGAAAGAATTTTTATAAAAAATGAAATAAAAAAAGAATAAAAAGACTCCTTAGAGAAAGTCAAATTTATTAATACATATAGAAAATTTTTCAGGAAATTTCTCCTATACTCTTACACTAACAATAGGTATGAAAACTAAGCATCTAATTTCACTTTAAAAATGTTAAAAAATGGTGTGGCATCACATAATTGGTGATTGGGTATTCATACCCAATAAAACTCTTGGGTATGGGAGTTCTCACCGATTTTTAATAAGATAAGATTCTTAAAACTTTTTTCCTTAACCATGACCAATAACTAATCCAAAACAAACAAATAACCACCGGTTTCATTGTCTTTATTCATTATCTTTTCCCTTCATTTTTTATTTTGTAAATTTAATTAAAATTGAATTTGAAATATAGTGATCAGTTACTTATATTTAGAAATTTTTATTCTGAAAATAAGTTTGATATAAAAAAGCCTTGAATGTTGGTATTTTCTAATATTTAATATTCTAAACATTACCCGTCAAAAAAACATATTCTAAACACTAGAATATATCAAAGCCACCAAAATAAGGGGTTGCTTCCAGCACCCCACCTATTTGCTGCCAGCACCCCTCAGTCCTAAAAAAAAATAGAAAATTTCAAAATATCCCCACTCACTTTTTTTTCTTCATTTTTTCTGCTATTTGTTTTCGAAGCATATTTATGTTCCGGTAATTGAATTACTAGAAGCTGTTGAAAATGTATTCCGGTAATTCAATTACCGAAAGCATATTTTTTTTAAAATTATGATATGTTTCAGTAATTCAATTGCCGGAATACATTTTCAACAGCGTCCAGTAATTCAATTACCGGAACATATCATAATTTTAAAAAAATATGCGTCAAATTACCGGAATACATTTTTATTACTTGATCGAAAACGTATTCCGACAACTCAATTACCGTAAGCATATTTATGTTCTGGTAATTGAATTACCGGAATACATTTTTAACAGCTTCCAGTAATTCAATTACCAGAACATGTACAGTCTGTGGAAAAAAAATAACATAAAAAAGGAAGAAAAAAAAGTGAGTGGGGATATTTCGGAAATTTCAAATTTTTTTAAGGACTAGGGGGTGCTGGCAGCAAACAGGTGGGGTGCTGAAAGCAAAAGCCCCAAAATAATGGCTACTATGCAAGTTAAGTATCTATTAAATATTGACTAATATTGACTAAGTTACGTTTTTTTTTCTATTCAAATTTCAATATTAAGCAATTTTTTTATTCAACAATTATATAGATTGCAATTGTATTTTCTATTCAAGTTCTTTTAAAATTATTATCATTAGGATTTTCAGTTATTATCGATTTTATCTCGTTAACTTTATTATCAACTGAAACATAAATATGGAATAAAATTAACTATAATAATTTAAAAAGTAATTTTCTATCTAAAAAATGTCAAAAATAAAATTTAAATAAAATTACAATAATTTTTTTAGTAAATTATTGTAATTAATTTGAAAATGTCTTGTCTTAATGTCCGCTTGATGATCAATAGGAATTGCCAAAAATAAAAAATAAACTTA
Organism: Calophaca sinica; assembly: GCA_037113605.1. Taxonomy (NCBI): domain Eukaryota; kingdom Viridiplantae; phylum Streptophyta; class Magnoliopsida; order Fabales; family Fabaceae; genus Calophaca; species Calophaca sinica. The sequence continues at coordinate 49,813,914 of CM073730.1, forward strand.
AAGTAGAAATTGGGCAAAGTACATGCGGTAAGTATATGAGTAGATGCCAAAATAATCAGAATATTAATGGATATTCTGTTTGCTAACAGCCAAAAGTATTAATGGATGCCAAAATGAACATCATGATACTTTTACCTAGTTTGCTATTCAATTTTCTTTTCTCTTCCTTTTCTTCTTCTTTTCTTCTTAGAAAGGGGGGTTTTGGTTGATAATGTAGTTTGAATTTGAAAGCATAGAATATATTGGAAATGGAGGTCTGGAGAGCCACCAATGTTGTCAACTGTGGATGGAGTGTCAGTATTCTCCAACGATATTAGAGAACACGCTTCGTGGGTTTCGATGCTTGTAAATGTCTCAGTTACCATTGCCTAATTCATCCGAGATTTCAGACGATCGCTTGGCTTGCTCTTCCAAAAATGCTAATGAAATTAAATCTTTTTTTGGGCGACACTTGTGTATTTTTTATTTCATACGAATACTTTCTAATCGTATTGGGTGCTTTTAAAGTGGATCAGGACAATGCATTCCTATATTACGACTTACAAGGTAGTTCTATTGCTTGTTCTCCTTTGTTAGTCTTCATGGTCACCTGACACTATGGAAGAAACATTTATATCTTGTATCTTTCTGTTAATAGCAGCAGCACTTACAAAAGTACAAACAATGAAGGCTGCATGTTTGAAAATTGAAACCATGTAATAGGTCCACTTTATGGACACAAAAAAAAAAAAAGCAGTGTACATGAAAGAGCAAGTATCGACCGCCTAAGACAATCATAATATCACTTTCTGAGTTTAATTCTACCTTCAAAATTTCTGATATTTACAATGACCGTTATAGTATTCTTATTACTCTCTGAATGAATGATTCCTTTCTAAAGTATACATCCTATTACAGATTGAAAACTCCGTGGCACTTCAAATTTGTGATACAGGGTGCCTGAGATTGTCAGCATCGAAAAAGGATCATTAGATTGGTCTTAGTTCTATGAAAGCCATCCTTTTTTGCTCTTGGCCACCCTGAGCTTCATCACAAGTTCTTCACGCTCAGCTTCTACCTCTGCATATTTAAGGCTCATGTCGAAGTAGCGCTCCCGAATATCTATCAGCTCTGCCTCTAGCATTGATTTTGTACGTTCAAACTTTTCTTTTGTCACTAGTTCTCCTTCAGTCATTGATTTTACTGGGCCATTTGTCTGGTTGTTTCGGCCTTGAGATGACCTGCAGGATAAAAATACAAGGAATTTTATTAACAAAAATGACTTAATAGAGCAATGAGGCATGGCCTAAAACATCAATGGTATGAAGCAGGCTATTTCCTTCTCATGTTTCAAATTCCTGCAATCCTGCTTTATAGTTCGATCTAAACCAAAGGTATAATACGGATATACCTTGCTGCCTTAAAATTGGATTCCAAATTAGCAGCAAAGTAACCACGACTTCTTTCAATAACGGTACCTGTCTTCTGGCATCCTAAGTGAACTACCGCATGTGTAACTGTTCAGAACTTGGTTCTAAATCTAACCAATTGCCGAAGAGATTAAAACATAAGCCTCGAAAAGCAACAAAGTGAATACCGGATCCTTTGTCCTGTTCTGTACAACTATCAGCGTATGAGTATATTCCAGTTTCAAACATCTTGTCTTTTAAAACATCGGAATTATTCTGTTTGAGTGGTTCAAAATTACAACCTAGTGGATAATGGTTTTTGTTATTGTTGTTGTTGCTGCATATTTCAAAATAAAAGAAAAAGCTTCAAACTAATAACAGAAACAGAATAAGTAGTCATACAAACACGACTAAAAGCTTTTTCTTTTATGCTTTGAAGGCACAATTGTTCCTCTGACCTGGTAAGTTGAACTTCATAAATGTTATTGGCTTCTTTTGCTTTTGCTTGCTCAGTTTCAAGCAATTGAGTCTTCGATACTGGCTCTACTTCAACAGCGTGAGCACTTTCATCAAGAAGTCCATGTTCAGTTTCCACCTATGAAGAAAAAGGAGAAATGAAACAGAAGCATTGAGTTTCCGGTGAGATTGCAATTATTCGATATTATCACTTCTAGCCACACAATTGAAGTCATGAAATTTACTTTGAAACTTATGACATGGAGGTAAAATACAATGAAGACAAATTCACCTCACTCTGATGTTTGCTGCTGTAATAAGGATCCTGTTGATCTTTCAGGATTTCTCTGTCATTCTTTAAAGATGGCCTTTTCCTATTACTGCGATGTTGATTGGTATTCTTCACCGCAGGATTCTGCTAAATCAAGGAAAGAAAATTAGTAGTCGTGTCATCACAATGCTATCATGTAATTAATGAAAAGAGGCACTAACTTTTGAGGCCTTCTGGTCATCGTGAATAGGTTTCCTGTTTAACCTCGAAACTTGATTTCGCTTTTGTTCCTTAATCAGTTTCAGTTCTTCTTCAAGGGCTTGAGCTTTTCCCTGAAACTCAGCTTTTTCCAGCTCAAGCTGTTGTATGATCTGTAGATGCTGGCTGTTTATTCTTTTGATGTGGCTGAACTCAGTATCCTGGACACATCTTGTTTCTCTTGCCTTCAAGTCATTCTCCAACTGCATAAGCCTTTCCTCAAGGGATGCTCTAGTTCTCTCGCAGTGCTCCAATTCTGACGCTGCTTTCTCCAAGCATGATATCTGTCGTTTAAATGATGTCTTCTCTGCCTTCAGATCTTCACATAGTTCAGACGTCAAGCGCAATGAGGCTTCTAGTCTATCTTTCTCAGTATTGGAAGCGTCGAGCTCACTCTTGAGAGCCATAATCTCATTTTCAAATTGACGTGTCTGCTGCAACTGAACCTTTAAATTTCCAGACTCATCCATGTATTGCTGTCTTTCATATTCAGTGACTGTAAGTTTTAATTCAAGGGCATTGATAGTGCTTTTGAATTTCAGTTCTTTTGATTTGTAGTCCTCCACCAGCTTCAACAACTTTTCATGTTCAGCCGTCAGCATTTCCATTTTAATTTTGAAATCGGCAAGCTCAGTTGCTAGATCTTTCAGCTTTTGTTCATATTGAGTCTGCATCACATTAACATCGGTCTTAGACAAAATCACTTTAGATTGAATTTCTTCAAAAGCAGATTCCAGATTGGCTTTATCAGCATGCAATGCGGATACTTCAAGCAAAGCAGTGGAAGCTATTCTTTCTTTTTCATCATAGGCTGCTGAAAGTTTCAGGCTGAGGTTCTCAATTTCTAGTTCAAGGTTCTGAATTTCAACCATCTTCTCCATTTGCATCTGATTCAATAAGCTTTGACCCTGCTCCATATGTTTCCTATTTTCATCCAAAATACCAACCATATCTGAAGATAGATTCTTCTCTTTTGATGCAATATCTTCCAGCATTAAAGCAATTTTCTTTTCTAAGAGTTCCACTCTTCTAAAGCAAGCAGCAAATCTTTCATCTGATTCCCTCAACCTGGCTTCCATAAGGGAGCAATACTCTTGTGACTCCAACTTTTGCTGCCTCAAATTTCCATTTAGCTTCTCAAATGAATTGCATTCTTCTGTTAGATTTTCAATGGTAATTTGTAACTGCTGATTCTCTCCTCTGAGATATTCACATTCTTCTTGTGCTTCTGACCAATGAAATTGTGTAGCCTTTAGTTTTTGTTTCAAATCTTTTGTCGAAGAATCCATCTCAGACTGGATCTTCATAATCTTTTCTAGGAGCCTTGTAGCATGAGTTCTAGCATTCTCTAGTTCTGATAAATGGGACACTTGTTCGTCTGTCAAATCTCTCACTTGAGCCTCTAAAACAGAAACGCGCATTGACAATTGTTCATTTTCTTGTTCTATATCTGATCTGTGTAGCTCCATTTCATGCGTTCTTTCTTTTATCACGTCCTCCATGTGTTCCTCTAGTTGAAGTTTCTCTTGTTCAAGATGATAAACCTTGGATTCCAACTCACTTAGAAGCTTCTGCAGAACCCCAATCTCCTTTTCTTTACATGATAAGTTCACCTCAAGATTTTCCATCTCAGATGTTTTATTAGTTAGTTCGTTATTCAGATCTGTGATTCTGACTTCTCGTGCTGATTTGGAAGTCTCAAGCTCTTGAATTGAAATATGACCATCATTACTAATCTTCTTGGTGTTTTCACCCTGGAGCAGGCCTTCTGAATGGAATATTCGAAATAATTTGTTGTTTACTTCAGACTCAAAGATAGCAAAAGATTGATTTTTGAGTTTGTTTGACAAAAAATCTTCAGGTGCACCTCCATCTTTTGAATTGTTCTTTGCTTCTTTTAGCTTGAATAAAAGCTCAAGGTTTTCATCTGTCAGCTCATTGCAGTCCATCTCAAGTTCCTGAACTTTCTCTTTCAGTAGTTCGATTTCTTTCAAAAGATCTGCATCACCTACATTTCTGGACAGAGTCTCTGCATTACAGGTTTCTGGGAGAGATTCAAACAGCCTTGCTTTCAAACTTGAAATGTCTTCCTCTTTAGCAGATAATTTGCTTTCATATTCCATTTCAATATCTGAAAGTGTTTTGTTGTTTGGAATCTTTGCATGTTCATTGTCTCGCATTTTATCCTCCAACGCCTCTTCCAGCTCTTGCACCTTAACCAGCAGCTTTTTCTTTGATTCCTCCAACTGTTCTATCTGTTGCATAAAGCTCCTGTTTCCTTCTTCACTTAGTTGGAAAGATTTCTCCAGAGTACTGAATTTTGAGGGTAATGATGAAAGGTTTTCTATCTCAAGTTTCTGTTGTTCCATGGTCTCTTCCAGCTCCTGGAGAACAGAAACAAGCTCAACATTTGCTTCTTGGCTCTTCCCAAGTTGCAAAGACAAGTTGGCATTGGATTCTTTCTGAAACTTTAATTCATCTTTTATAGCATTTTCAATTTCTGGAATGCATTCACCTTGAGATATTGAATCTTCCAATGCTTTCTGTCTCACAAATGGATCCCCTGATGACAACTGCTCAACTTCTTTTTTCAAACTATCACGTTCTACATATGCTGCTGAAAGGTCCATTTCCAGACCTGCCAGCTTTTTGGATTGATTTGAGAATTCTGTCCTCAACATGTCCAAGTCACCCATTAGCTTTCTGGCGTTCATCTCCCACATCTTTGCTTCTGCCCGTAGCTCTTCACTTGTGTCTTCTGCAGCATCCAGACTGTTACTAGAAGCATTGGTCATCTTAGAAGATGATGTATCAATGTCTTGCATATTTTGGGAATTATATGATGAATGATTCGACTGAGGAGAGTTATTAACACGGCAATCTTGATGCAATACACTTTTCTGGGAACTTGAATCTTGCAAATCACTGATACATGGGGAGAAATTTCCCCTTCCTATGGAACCCTCAGCTGAGTTATAGCTGTAATTTGATACAGATCCAGAGAAACTTGCTGCCTGCAGCCAAGGTGCAACGTGTCGGTATCATGATAAAGACTGGTCAACAGGAAATTATGTCACAACTAAAACATTGAGATAAGCAAGCTGATAGCTATGCATAAAGAAATCCTTTTGTTTCACTTTCCCAGACCCTGATTGAAGACAGCTATGTCCAATGAATGACTTTTAAGTATACATTAGGATGAAATGCAGTTACCATATCCATGCCAAAATCTCTCAAAAATAGTAATGTTTGCAAACTCAAGGGTAGGGGTCTTAATAAATGGATGCTATCCAATATAAATAGCAAAAACCGAGCTCAAAAATAGATATTCGAAACAAATCGAAAACCGAATAACAGAAAAATCAGAATTGTTTTAAATAAATTGAATATGTTTTCTGAATAATATTTAAAGCCAATCTAAATGACTAAATCAATCCAAATTGAATTTATTTGTGTATATACAACTTTTTCATAAAATAACCATATAAATTATACTTGTCTGCAAATATATTTATGAAATTACCCATACAGTTTTTTTAGTGATTTTACTATTTAACTTATATCTTACTATCATTTTAATATACTTATAAATGCATTAATTTTGAAGTCAAAAAAAATGCATTGATTTTGAATTATTTTTAAATTTATTTCCATGTCTCATACTCTCTTTTTATTATATAGTTTTTAAATTTTGTATCAACAATAAGTTTCAATAAAAATCTATAAAAAATAAAATAAAATATCACTAAAATATTTCAAAATTAAACACAAGTAAACAAATATTATTATAATATATTGCTTAAAAGTGCTGGTGTGACATTATGTAAGTCTTCTTTTATGGAATGAGATATTTGATATTTTAAATTAATTTTTTAAATATTTATTGTGCATTTTTTATGGACTATTTATTGTGCATTTAAAGATTCATCAAATGTATCATGAAACATAAACAAAAACAAAAACCAAAAATCACTTTAGTTCAAATCGTTTTAAATTGGATTGAATCGAATAGAACAAGTCAATTATTAAGTGAAAAACCGATCAAGTCCCTCCCCCCCCCCCTCCTCTTCTCTCTCCTTTCAAAACCGATCAATTTCAACCTGCAAACAACTTCGCTTATGGGTGAGAAAATGCCATTTAAAATTGAAATTTGTGGAGATGATGTGATGTCTTTTGTGCAAAATTTTACATGCATAAGCCTGATGAATGCTTCCTGCCAGTAGACCCTAAATCTAAACAAACTATCGAACTACAGAATTATTTGAATCTTCAAAGCTAATCCTGATTATCATATAATTATAGGCACAGAGGAGTACCATTATTTACCGATATGCATGCAAGGGCGGGAATTTATAACCATATGTGCAACAGAACAATGATTATAGAGAAAATGTTGCAATTTTACCCGAGTCTCAACTTCTCCGGGTGATAAGATAGAGTCCACACCATCAACAGAAGAAGATTCAACACTCTGTACATACGAACAATCAGATCCATTTGACTTGACAGCCACGTCATGATTATTATCATTCAAAGCCTTCAATTGGGAATTGGTCTCGCTTGATTCTTGATCCCTGAAAAATTGTAAGATCAATATTTAATTGAATGATAGACACTATAATATAAAAGACCACCCTTTTATACAAACCTGAGTTTCGTTCTTGGTGTAAGGCACTGCACTGTTACCTGCAAAATGCATAACCACTGAATTCCCAACTCTAAGTTCAATGACATTTTGCTGCAATAGCAATATTGGTAATAAGAGACCATGGGTTGCCTCAATATTGGGAGAAGAAAATCACACAGCGAATACTGCTTGAATAGCAGATATGAACCATAGAAAACGGGTTCCCAACAAAGCTGGGTAAATCTGTAACAAATGTAATTATTCATACAGATAGTTCCCATGAAAGAGGGAAACAAGTGCCTTCAAAGTAAAGTGAATAACCTGGCGGCTGTCTTATAAGAGGAAGAAGTGAAAAGCCATACATATGATATGTGGTCGTAGTATATTTACGGGGTCATGATCTCCGCAAATAAGGCTAAGTCTGATTGACCACCCCCGGCCCGCCGTTTAAGAAAAATTGAATGAAAATTAAGTTCAAAAAAGAATCAAAGAACTATGCCGTCATCATGTTGTCTAATGTTACTATATCAAAGATTTGTCAGAAAGTTTGGGCTCCTGTAAGGTGAGTTCAGAACTCACACTTTAGAGGATAATATAAGAAGGAAACGTATACACACACACACACACACATATATATATATACCTACAAGGCTACAACATACATATATATGTGTACATGTATGTATGTATCTACACACACTCATACACACAACACATACTACTATTTCTGGGTAATACTATTTGTCCAAGAGCTTGGCCTTGTAACACCAAGGAACATGGTTCAAATCTCCTCGGGGACAGTTGTAACATAGTCATTAGTGTCACTGAAATAATAATATATCCCCTATCTCATCCCCTTTAAAAATAAAAATAAAATATTTGTCCAAGAGCACTTTATTAATTGAAATGGCAACGTCACAATGACATAATTCATAAGTAAAGGAAATTTGTGAAGAAGACCATTCTTTGTTTTTTTAAGCACCAAATCTTTTATTTTTTAATTCAATTTTAGCCAGCAATATATTTCAGATTTCCAGTGTTATATTTCCCCTCAATTGGCAGAAATCAACTTGGAATCAAATTCAAAATGACACATAACTATACAGGAAATCACAAGGGAAATCTGCAGTCAGTCACAAATAAGATTCAGTTGTCTGACTCACATGCAAAACTGTCCCATGGTTGCACTTATTCAGTGGGATCGAAAGTGGAATAGCAGCATCTGAACTCAAATAGCTGGTCATATTAACAGTGGCCTCTCCCAGGATGCCGGATCTGGATGATCCCTGTTAAGTGATATTATTAATTTGATAATCCAAACAGAGAAATTTCAAACTGATAAAGCTGGTTATGATCAAGGAACAGCAAAAGGCGTGCATAATAGTAAAAGTGGCAGCAATAGTGATACTGTGGTAATACCATTGCAACAATAAGCTTGAGGAGACAATCATCAATCTCCTTGGAAGAATTATCTCTTGAAACCCATATAGATTCTGAAAAAGTATCAGACCACTGACAACTTCCATTACGCACTGGCACTTTGCTTGACTTTGCAATTGATTTCCCATTTTCTACAGAGACAACAGAAACAAACAGCTTGTCCCACCCCTTGGGTACCTGCTAACATCAGAATCGGCACTTGTTATTGACACAACCAGTGCTTTCTTTTTATGGCCTCAAACTAAATATCATTTGAAACATGAAAGCATTTGGTTATGCAATTCTAAAACAAAACTTTTGCCTCGGAACGTTATATTATAAGTACCTTCTCATCTTTCTCATCTTTAACCATTTAACACTCACACTGAAGTCATTTTATGATTTAGTTCTATTATTTCTTAATCCTTGTGATAGAACATGAATGAATAATTGTTCTGCATTCCCTGAGAACAGAGAAACCACAAGGCTAATGCGGCTATTCATAACAAAACACCACGATCCGAACCTTCGATTTCATAAACATTCAAACACGTTCTTTCCATTGAAATCTACCACTCCTTGTAAATTGTAATCCGCTCGACGTTTTTTGTTCCTAATTTCCAAATCATCAAATTAAGCACTTCATATAATAAATTTCTTTCATATCAGTGTTTGATATTTCCAAATTAGGATCTAAGGTATTCGGTTACAAGAACGAAGTATCATCGTGAATCAATTAACAATTCCGAATAAGGCAGATTAAGCAATGCGGAAACACAGACAAGTAAAGCAAAACGACGAAGAACAAGGCGAAATCGAAGAGACGAAAAATAGTGAAGGAAGGAACCTGGAGTGCCTTGAGATGAGAGATTCTGAACTCGATTCTGTCCCCTGATTTCGGAGACCTGTGCTTGTTCAGCCTAAACATTCTCTTTCTTTTTACACTTCCTCTTCACACACTGTTAATTGCTTAATTCTCTGTATATGAATGAATGTGTGATGTGGCTTGTTCTTTCTCAATCACTCTCGGCAATTGTTATTGAAAAAAATCAACACATTCGTGATTTTCATCATCTTCTCCGCAACCACCATCACCAACTGGTGGAGAAAGACACCATGTGAGAGAGTGAGAGGGGGGGGGGAGAGAGAGAGAGAGAGAGCGTTAGCTAAGTGGTCATTGTTGCGAAGGGTGTTATTTTATTGTTCGTTCAAACCATCGCGCGTCGTATTTGCGGGAGAAAGAAACAGAAAGAGGCACGAGAAAGATAACAACCAAAAATAAAGGAAGCACAATTGTATTGTTTTGTTATTTATTTGTTTGCGTGTATCCATCCATAACATGCAGTGTGGTGTGGTGCGGTCTTGAGTGGAGTGAAACTGAAAGAAACAGCTACGACCCAATCCTCCTTTATTTCTCTACTGTTTTTTCTTCTTCTTTTTATTATCTGTTTAATGGAAAAGTCAGCGAACGATTCTATTTGCTGACGCGTCGCTCGGTGGTTGGCCAAGAACCTAAAAGTTGTTACTCTCCCCATAGGAGAGGTTGCAGCTTATTACTAACCGCAACCACCAACTCAAAAGCAATAGCAAACAAAAATGAACAGCCTGGTTCCCAAAAGGATGATGGTAGAATTATTTGAGATTCAAGAATCGGCACTCAATTAAAAGAAGAATATGTGTATATAACTATTTATGGGTACCAATTACCTAAAATAGGATAAATAGACTACAAGAATGGAATAAGAAAAGAGACTTTGCCTCGACCGCATCGCGATTTCTTGCGTGATATGATATCCATGGGCATTGGGAATATTTTGACACAATGTATGATGTTGTGTGTTCCGTACGGACAGCCTTGCGCCCTCCTTCCTAAGAATAATGCTGGTGGGGACGTATTCAATTTGCGTCTGTTTCGTAAGTTGCTAAATGTTGAATAGAATTAAAAATTTGTGTTGATATCAATTTAAATATAAGTAATTAAGGTGTCATATATGTACCTCTTCATTTATGTAAGTTTTGTCTTTTCGGGTTTGCTTTGGGGTCGCATCGGTTAGATCCAAGGTTAATCACCAACCGGCTCCAAAGCATGTGCGAAAGCAGCTGCTGTTAGTAAGAAAAGAATGTTCACGTTCTCTTTCCATCAAAACACGCTATAGAAGACCTTAATCTCTCTAAAGCTTGTGTGGTAGGTTTGGATTTGGATTACATGACTTTTCTGAGTGGTTACTTTAGTGTCTTTAGGCATTTTTTTGGAGAGAGAAAAATAAAATAAGATGAGAGAGAAAGTATCAAATGAGAGAGAAAGTACCAAATCTCAAAGTCACTAAATCTTTCCATGCAATTGCATTGATCAATAATAGAGGACTTTTGTTTCTCGATATAAATAAAAAGCTTTAAATTTTAAATTCGTTTGTTGATTTCAGTTTCTTCATAATTACAAATTTACAGTTGCTCTGTAGTGTAGTGATCTCGATGAAGTGAAAAGGAAGAGGAGGGGAGGGGCGGATCCTCTTGTATTATTGAGTTAGTCATGGCTATCCCAAAAATAAAAATAAATTAAAGACTAGGATTTTTTTTTTTGGTGAGCAAAAGGGGGACAAACCCCCCAGCCAAACAACAAAGAAAACTAAAAGCCCCTAGGAAACAAAGTACACGCAAGGTCCGCCTTAAAGGCAACCGAGGCAAAAGAAGGAACGCTACTAAAAATTCTAGAGCAAAAGTGAAGGTTGGGACCTAACTTTGCAAACCCATCAACGACTTGGTTGGCCTCTCTCAAAATGTGGGACACAGAATTTTCAGAACTCCCAGAGAGAGCTCCTAATATCCTGCACAATATTAAAATACGGATGAAGAGAAGAGCATCCTCCTGTAATTAACCTGACAGCCGCCAGAGAATCAGTCTCCACAAGGATTTTATCAAACCCTCTCTTCCGCGCCAAAGTTAGACCGACCGCTATAGCCCGAAGCTCTGCCTCAGTAATGGAGCATTCCCCCAAATCTGAAGCAAAACCACAAACAAAAGCACCATTGGCAATCCTCAGAACCCCACTACAAGAAGCTTTTGCACCAAAATCACACACAGCTCCATCACAATTTAGTTTACAAAATTCAAAAGGAGGGGCCGACCAAGCAACCATGCGGTTACCCTACAACATGGGGTCAGCAGGCCGCCTCAACAAATGGTCCCTCAGGCTCAACTTTACCGACACCACCTGGGAGATAATGTTATTCACCATTTTCCTAACACTCACAATCTTATCATTGAAGACTTTGTCATTTCTAAACCTCCACACACTATGAACAGCAACTCCAAAGACCATAGACCAGCAACTATCACCCACAAGACTAAAGTTTCTCAGATTCATAGTCAACCAGTCACGAAAATCTAAGGAGAAGAAATTATCTTCATTTGAGACACCCAGCAGGCAGCGCCAAAGCTGTTTCACCCCAGTGCAGTCCCTAAATATGTGTAAGATGGACTCTTCCTCAAGAGAGCACATGGGACAGAGGTCAGAGACACTGATACCTCTCTTCTTATGCCAAACATTTGACACAAAAACTTCATGAAACATCTTCCAAAGATGATACCTCATACACTCAGGGCCACTCCAACCCCAAATGAGCTTGCACAGACGCTCATTTCCCACAACAGATTGATCTAATAAAGACTCATAAGCAGAAGCAAAAGAGAACGAGCCATCTCTAAAAGGCAGCCAAGCTACCCGATCAGTCCCACAACTCAAAGAAGGGGCTGGAAGGTAGCTTATGGCCGCAATAGCCTCCGCTGGAAGCAAGGCACAAAAGGAATGAAGATCCCACTGACCATGGGACACTAAATCACAGACCCTCAGCTTTTGTTCCTCCGAAGTCAGTGGACGCATAACCGCATCCCCAAGTTTCCCAAAAGAAGGAGTCCACAGTTGGGACCAACAATTTATAGACCCCCCATTGCCAATACGCCAAACCAAATTCTGGTCCACCTTATCCCACGCATGACATAGGCCTCTCCAGAAGTTAGACCCCGCCCGCTCCCGATTCAAAACAGGTGAGATGTCTCTCCCACATTTATACTTTGACCTCACCGTCTTCACCCAAAGATCATCCTTGTTGGCAGTGAGGTTCCACCCTGCTTTCATGAGAGCCGTTTGATTTATATCCCTAGCCAATCTCAAACCCAACCCCCCACACTAGGTATATTATATACATCTAATGTTGATATATATATACACACACACACACAACACACATAAATTGTCACATATCTTTTAATTGTTAGCATTGGTGCAGTGTTAATACTAGTTTTTGCAAGTGCTAAAACCCGAGATCAAATCTTGTATTAGCAATTTTTAGTGTTTTACATATCTATTTTAGATCTGTATGAAAAAATTATCACAAAATAAGTCCAGTATAAGATGAGACGGGGACTTGAGACAAAAACCATCCTACTTAGAAATGGTAATGAGTGCACAAAAAATGATGATATCATATTACATATAGTAGTATGATAGCAACAGATGAAGATGATAATTCATATCTAATAAATTGTCAAGCCATTCAATGATCGAGCCAATTGATAATTTTAATGTCTTGGAAAGTAATCTGCCTAGACATGAAAATCTTTTAATGAAAAATCAATATGTAAATTGATGGTTAAAAATTTATAATAAATATATATTATAAGAAATAGGATTTCACTAAAAACATGAAAATTCATTTGTTTCTCAAATGTCCAAGCTGTGTGTGTCGACGCTTGTGTCAATTTTTTTATACTTACGTCACTTAATAACTTTTTACAAAATTTACTGGTTTAATCATTGAATCATATCATATTATCTCCAATGTATATTAAATTTTAGACAATTTAAATATACATAGGTATATTATTTAGTAATAAATATTTACTTATATTTTAAATATTATATTATCCGTTAAAATAAAGTAACGTGACGAAGGTAAAAAAAAAAAAAAAAGTAATGTGATGAAGTATGCACCCAAGGGCGCTTAAATAAAATGACATGGGTCTCTTCTATCTTAACCAGGGTCTCGAGTTCAAATTACACATCAAATTTCAAATAAATAATAGGTATGTAATAACAATATCCATATTTGCTCATAGAAAGTATATTCTACGTTAATAAAATATCAATCGATTTTCAGATTTCATGAAATTTTCTATACGTGATGATATATTTAATAAAGAATTTTAATTTAATGATTATACTTATAAAATTCATATTTATAAAAAGTTAATGAATGAAATAAAATTGAGAATGGTTACTCTTGGTGAGTTAGTATATTCCCAGCCTTCACACTCAAGGGAAAATACCAGTTAATTTTTATACCAAAGGAAAATCTTAACGAGAAAAATCTTAATTGTTAAGGAAAAACAAAGGATAAAAGTACCTGTTATATATGCATTCAACCATACGATTCTCCCAAAATAAGAAAAAGAAAACCCTGTACCCAATTACTGAATAGTATAAATTTAGTAGCCCACAATCATGCTCCTGCTTCCCAGCTTAATTCTCATACCAGGGATTTTTGAAGTTCAACTAAAATTTAAAAATAAATGTAAAAAGTATTTGAAAACTAAAATTTAAAACTGAAAAAGCGGGTATGCATAAATAAATTTAAAAATAATTTAAATTTGAAAGTACAAAAAAGTAAAAACGATACGTCTTAAAAAAAACGCGGGTGAAAATGAAATGTACTTTATTTTAAAATTTTAACAAATAGGTGGATAATTCATCTCACAATTTAAGAAGAGAACGGTTCCGTAACTGGAACTTGTCTGCACTAGTGCTTCACTTTGTAATTCAGTTAAACTCATTTACAACATGTAGAAAATATGAATAAAATGATTATACTGTCGAAAATAATTTCTGTAAAATACATATTTACTGGATAACTTGTGGTATATCAAATAGCAAAAACGAGAAAATCATCATAAGAATTTGATACGCTGAAAGTTATTATAGACTATAAATTTTACTGCTGATGTGAAGATGAAGTGAATGTCAACAACTATTTCAACCGTTGGCTCAGTTTCATGTACAAGCCCTGCAAAAACAAAATCCTATTAGTTCACAGTAAAATGTACTAGTTAAATGTCCGTGAAGTGTCTCTTTTCCTTTGTTTGACTAATTAAAAATCAGAATAATTAAGTGTGGCAATTAGAAGATTTTCTTCCAATTTTGACAAAATTAAAGGGAAAAAAAAATAAAGCTTGAGAATACTAAAAGAATGTAGCATTTCCTTTTGCCATCATTTCCCACTTGAAAACATTAAGTGAGACTTGCAAAGCTAAGAAAATTGGTGCAAGTGGAAACCTGAGCTGAGACTAAACAAGGCAGTTGTAGAATACACATCTCAAACTCAAAGAAGACACAAGTAGAAAACCTTACATTTGTTGTATGTATTGTTGCTCCTGTAGTCATGCTAATATTCTGATCAGGGACCAGCTCAAAGTTCATGTGCTGTAGAAACACTGCAAGAGCAACAGTAGCTTCCAATAAAGCAAACTGATCACCAACACACTTGCGGGGCCCTCCACTGAATGGAATGAATCTGTAACATGTTTTGATTCATCTAAATCTGAGTAAACTATGATATACAAACAAAAATACTCCATACGAGAGATAACAAAAATGAACACCCCTTCTCCTTCCATGAAAGATGACAAAAGCAAAAAAAGAATAGATAGAGTGCATGTGCATGGATGCAATTGAGTGGGAACATATGCCACTCATTCACTCTATAAAGAGGGGGAGAAGGGAAAGGAAGAGCCACGAGCAGCAAGCAAGGTGCAAGTAACTAGCTACCAGAGCGGAAGTGTAACATATACCACTTTTTTGGAGTGCAAGAATCACTGCTGTAACAATAATAACGCGCACCTGAAATCTGTATTTGTTTCATTTGGCACTGGACCATCGAAATCAAATCTTTCTGGCAAAAACTCCTCAGCCCTATCCCAAACCTTGCAAAATCATAAAATTTATACAATAGGTCAAAATAGTGAGTTTAAAAGGAGAAATATCATGTGCAACACCTCACATATCCGATTTAAGCTAGCAAAATGACAAGGAAGAAAAAACCATACGCATCAACACCAAGATAGAATCAACATGTATACCATTATTTCTCAATCACCTCGGCAAATGCCTAAAGATGGCACCCATAATGTTTGTGTAGTGTCAAGAATTTAGAGAAAACAACTGCTGATTGGCAAAACTACTTATCTGAACAGTAATAACAAAAGCAAATTGTTTTTAATGATATATATAGTATTTGTATATTGAAAACCAAAAAAGAAACAGAGGATAACTTTTGAATGCTCTCTAAAATCAAACTTGTTTTGTCATCCAGACTATTCTTTTTCTTTCTTCTTTTGTTTTCTCCTGTCTTTAAAACAAAAAGGGAAGCTGCATTTGACCCATAAAAGAAAGCTTTTTTCCACATAAGAACACCAAGTACTACCTCAGAAGAATGATGTATGTTGTACACAGAAATCATGATATCTTGACCAGCATTGATTTTGTAAGCACCCGGAAGCTCATCAGGAACTTGAGCTCTTCTTATCAATACCTTAAGGATGCATGAAGTTATATAAAACCGTCAGAAACTATAACATTAGTTAAAGATATTCCACAAGCCATCTCCAATAAAATATTCAGCTGTGAGTGTCTAGAGAGGTTTTGTGGAAGACATTGTTGGAAATTCAAGTGTGAGTGATGAATTCCGACATTGGTTAATAATGGATTAAGTAAGGACAATATAAGTGTAAAGGCCCATATACTCGTTAAGGTTTCGGGTCAAAATGTGGTGTCAAGTCTTTGTGGTCAGTCACTTAGGCCCATTGATAGAGATCTCCCTCTCTTGGGCTCCCCTTACCTCGCCAGTGGAAAAAGACTTCTTGATGTTGATGACGATGACATGTTTCTTCTAAACAGTAATTTCTATGAACAGATTAACATGTCATCAAAGAACACCAAAAAGCAAAAACTAATATAGTTTCATCTATAATATTTCCAAAATTTTGCTTTATCTAGAACTGAGACTTTTATTTAGCCTCCTTCAATATGACCTCAAGGGCTCTTCATTCTGTGTGTATATATCTTTCTTCTTCCATTTCACTAAACCTTTACCAGAAAGGTGTAGCGAGGAAGGGGGGCATGAAAATTATCAAGTTTACACAGACAATTTCAGCAAAGGGAAGAAGGCCTTAAGCTTGAGCACTGTTCACACACAGTAGTAGGAACAAACTAATTTTTGTTGTGATTTTCCTTGCAGTTTCTTAATTTCTACCAGTATCCTAAGGTCCCGCTGCCAAAGTCATAAATCTCAGAAATTACTGCCTTTCCGAAATTTCAACAATCAAATTCATCATATTTTACTCTCAAAACCTGTTTGCCATATCATTAGTTTTATCTATCAATTTTCTATGTTACCATGCTAACTTATAACAAGTATAATCTACACTTAAGACCTTTCATGCACAAAATATAATACAAAAGATGTTGCATCTCAAAGAGATGTTCATACTGAAAATTATTGTATAGAAACCTACAGGGGGGTGTGGATAGAGCCGGAGTGATTCAATAATACAGCGTGTCAAGAACTTAAGATCTTTAATATCTTCGTAGGCAGGACGCCTTCCCTGTAAAACTTTGTCTACCTCTTCATGTGCTTTTGCCAATGCGATTGAATCCTGCATAAATAGAGCTTATAATTCACAGAGGGAAGACCATAATGGAGTTTTTGTTTTGTTTTTGCTCAATGCTAACGATCATATGTTATAACACGTAAATAGAGACATTTAAATCAAAAATAAGAATGGATAAACGTTTACAAAGTCTTTGAATCATTCTCAAAGCTGAAAGAAATTAGAAGGTTATGAGGTCACTGAACAATACTTTTGAACCAGGTTAAACTGATTTTACAGTTGCCAACTTTCTATATTAACAGCTATCTTAGCTTTGAAGACTAAAGGGAAAAAAGCTGTAAATGGATGATTAATTAAAGTTTCAAAAGGGAAATCCAAAACAATATATCAGGATCATAGGAACCATGCGCATAATCAATTTCCATGTTACCCCATAAAAAATATGCAACAGAAACTCATTAACACTAATGAGAATTGGAAAGAGGTTTTGCAGTAAAATCATAAGGGGCGGTGCGTTGAAACTATGAAAGCATTATCTTTTAGAAGAAAAGAAAAACAAATACAATGACAAAATGAAAAATAGTACCTTACTTAGAAGATAAAGTGTCCAAGTCAGCACTGAACCAGTGGTCTCATGACCAGCAACTAATAGTGACAAAAGATCATCCCTTAATTGTACACTGGAAACCTGACATGTAGAACCATCAAGTAAAAATATACAGCATGAAGAACTGAGATCAAAAGAAACTGAAAGTAAACTGTAAAACCCAGAAAACGAACAAAAAAAATTGTCATCATATACCGATATGGCATATTCCAGGAAGGAAGTGATGCTGGTGCAGACCTTCATATTTGAAATTAATGAAGCAGTGTAATTAAATGAAGCAGAGCTCAATGATTGAGCAACAAGCACAACACTAAAAGAACACGAAAAGCCACACATCTCCTTATGGAATACTTCCACACTAGAAGTCCAGAAATCAGAAAATACTAAATGATTGACAACTTTTCAAAAAATTAACATAATGACCAAGACAAAAATATGGAGAAAAATGAGCATTCTTAAGTAAACAATAATGAATTGCAGTATGAAATTTACTTGGCTGTGCTACGATCGACATATAGCCTGAGTAACTTGAACAGAATGTTATGTAATGATAAACAACCATTCATGTTCACATAAAATCAATGCACTGTTCATCTATGCCACTGCCTCTTAACATTCAGAAAGATTCAATAGATCTGTAATCTAATGGGAAAGGGAAACTTTATATATCTTCTAATTCATATGAAACCTCTATTCATTATAAGTTCTGAGTATACAGCCAGCCGCTAAAGAACACAATGAGAAAAGCACAGTATATGGCAATAGAAATACAGCATACCTCTTCTCTGCTGGCAAGCAAGAATCGGAGGATACTGGGATCCGTGTCATTCACATATTCATCACCATCAATTCTTTCCCCCTCAGATTCTACCATCTCTTTACATTTTTCAATAAGATCTTCCACAGTTTTCCTGATAACACTAACAGCCTTTTCAGCCTTTATTTGTCTTGGGATTATCTTACAAAGAAAATTAACCTGCAGCAACAAAGAACAAGGGAAAAAAAAAAAAAGGCATAATGAACACACAAATTAAATCCACATTCCAATTTCCACATCACAAACCAAAAGATGAGAAAGAACTTGCCTTCCAATATGGCAAAAGATCAGTTGACCGAGCCTCCGCCTCTTTCAATGCAGTGTAAACAGCTTCAATTACAGGACTGTCCGTATTCAGGGCATCGAAGTTATAGTTGAATACAGATAAACCGATAACATCAAGAGTCAACTGAGAAAACTTGTCTTCCATGTTAACAGCAGTTCCATTAAGTGCATCAGGTTGTAGTTTCTCCACTAATCTCTCAGCACATCTACAAAATACCCTATCCACTATAATAGACAAGTACCGTTTGTGAAGAGACGGAACCACAGCTCTGCGCCTTGCCTAATACATATCAGAAAATAGTTGTAACAAAGAGCCAGTTCCCCAAAATAACCTATACAATCATGAAAAGAAGCACAACTAGTGCCAATTTAGCTATAAATGGAAAATTGATTTTTATACTCCAAATGAATAAGTGATAAAGCCAGAACATTGAAGTATTGCCCTACATTGCTATAACAAGTCGATTTTTGTCCATTCTCAAAGCAAGCTCATAAACATAAACATATAAATATAAACCAGAATTGGAATAATGTTGAAGAATTGAACATTACCGTCCAAAGTGGACCTTCAGCAATTGCAAAACCGGACCCAAAGAGGAACTCTGAGACCTCAGCAACGAGACCCTTAGCATATTTCCCATAATTTTTTAGCACGTGTTTGGCAATGATGGGGTCACTAACAACCACAAAGTTTCTGGGGCCAGCGGCTAAGCGGTAAATGGGGCCGTACTCTTTCATCCATTTGAACAAAGGGAGAAAGAGAGCACCGCCCAAAAGATCAGAAACATCATCAAGCTTGGCACTTGCTAGAGGAATGCCAGAATCGTCTTTCCCTGTGCTCAAGGACCTGGATAGGGAAGTAAGCCAATCTGGGCTGACCCAGTAACTGGGTTTGGTGCTAGTTTCCGGGTTTTTGTTGATTGAGGATTTCACGGAGAGACGGCGAAGTGGATAAGATTTTCGAGGGAGAGTGAAAGGAGTGGTCCTGTGGAGAGGGAAGAGAGGGAAAGATGAGAGGGAGAGTGAACATGGCATAGTTTGTGGATTTACGTTAGACACAGTCGGGGAGTTTGGCAGTTAAACGAAACTACTATGTAAACTGTGCTAACAGATCACTCCAGCATCAACCAAACAAACTTTTGGTATATTATAGACCATTAACATTTGCTAACGTGCACTTTTTAGAAGGAACATGGGGGAGTGTTAAGGTAGGGAAGCTTGTGACTTTTGGCCCAATGCACAACCGGCCTAAAATGGAGGTTAGAGCAGTGCGGCTGTTACAGCATTAAGTAGCATTGCGGTAACCATTGCTTTATCCTTCAATGTATTATTATTATTATTATTATTATAGTTATTTTTGACAAAATTTTATTCTCCAAATTTAACCATTTTTCGTTACGAAATCTCATTTAACCACATAGATCACACGATTAACCGCGGTTTTTTCACACAATTAACCACAAGTGTGTGATACCAATTGAATTCAACTATGCACAGGCAGTGGCAGATCTACCTATAGGAGTTTGGGGGCAATTGGTCCCATAAATTTTTTTTTAACTTGAAAATTCTTCTTAATTTTATATTTTGCCCCCATAAAAAAATAGATGTTACCCTCATAATACAAATTTTTTTTAGAGTAAAGGTTTAAAGTGGTCATTGACAAAAAATGTGGAGATCTATTTGGTCCCTCAGAAATGAAAATTGTCAATTTACTTTAATCTTTTAAAATCTCAAATGTCAGTCAAATTAGTCCTTAGGGACTAAAATATCCCTAAAAATTATCCTAAAATGGACTAATATGTCCGACATTTGAAATTTTTGAAAATCAAATTAGTATTTTTTATTTCCCAGATAGTAAATAGATCTCCACATTTTTTGTCCTAATTTAGGTTTTTACTTTTTTTTTTTAAAAAAACATGAACATTGAAAGTTATGAAAGACAAAATTTTTCCCACACCAGAGAAACTTTATGGATCCGACACTGTGCACAGGTGTGGTTAGTTGTATGCAAATAAGTGGTTAATCGTGTTATCTGCGTGGTTAAATAAGATTTTCATTTTTTTGACAAAACTAACAATTTTAAAAATAAAAAAATTGATGTCCGTACATATAATAACGGGGTGTCTAATGAGTGTCTCAAGTAATGGGGTGTCCAAATATCGGGACCCATTTCTAATATGTTTTATTTGGATTTTTTTTATTTCTTTTAGTATAAATTGTTGATGTGGCAATTGGTAGTGGGGATTTATTACAACTCATGCTTCCCGTAGGGGTTTTGTAACCAACCCAATTATATAGCCTCAACTGTGTAATGAATGACACAGAATTTTATCCAAACTATCTTCTCTCAACTTATCTCTATTATCTATGTTTTACTGCATGTATCCCTTGAACACCAGGAGTCATTCTAAAATCTGATTCCGCTGTCCATTGGATTGTTCAATTCTCGAGTTCCTTACTCCCAGAGTCGAAATCCCGTCTCTATTGGTATCAAAACATCGATCTAGTGCTTATGCATGGAGGATGCAATGTATGATCAAATAGAAGTTCAAGACAATGGAATCACTTAACAATGGAGGTGGTAAGATGACCTTTTGTTAGCCATTGCATCACTTAACAATGGAATTCTGACGGCTGGGACTAAATTCAAGCCCAAAAAAATTAGAGGGACACAAATAGATAAAAAAAAATGTGGACGACCAAAACAAAAAATACATATTTTATAGATGTTAAAAACATATTTAAATCTATGTATTATTATTATTATTATTATTATTATTATTATTATTATTATTATTATTATTATTATTATAGTGATTTTCGGTTTTAGTCCCTGTAAATTTTTTTACTATCCTCTCTAAAAAGTCATATTTGTTTATTTTTAATCCATGATGTCAACTCTTCATTCAAAAAAACTTATGTAGCTGACGAAAGTACACATCATCACTATCATGTAGGCTATTATGTCACATATCAATGACACATGGGGATGATGGTGACACGTGGCACTGACTTGCCTCGACGACACTGCCACATGGTATTATGTTGCCATGTCAGCATCCAACTAGTGAATGCGTCATGGCCAGAATGAAAAGCAATAAAAATTATTTACAAGAACGAAAAACAAAAAATAATATACTTACAGTGGCAAAAAAAAAATACTATATTTACAAGGGGTAAAATAAAAAAGAAGAAAAAACTTTATTTTCAATTCACAACTTCAACCCTTGCATAGACAAGTATAACATCACTCTAAAATAATAGATTTTGTGTCTATTTTCTTCTATTTTTTTCTTATAAAGTTTGTCCTTAATTTTTTTTCTTTCATTGTATGTCCTTCTCACAAAACATCACCTCACCACATCTACACTTACCTCTCATAAAAAGCAAATTTTAATATATATATATATATATATATATATATGTTACTTTAATTTTTTTTTTTAACATGATGAAGAATATTTTTTTTCTCTAGGTGTGATTCTTAACATCATCAATATACAAGTTTTAAACCCTCGCGGTCAGCTATGAAACAATAAAAATTAAAATAAATATTTTAGACAATATTTCAAAACTTATATAAATTTGGTATCTAAAATTTTTATTATATCTTTTAAAATCCTAAAAATTAATATTAAATTCAAAGCTACTAGTTAATAATGACATTAAAAGTTGTAGAAGAAAGAAAAAGATTCATTGAAAAGCTTATTTATAGCCGTTCACTAGTCACTACCATGGCACGATCAAAATATTAGTTTACATTAAAATTAAGAGTTTAATTTATATACACCGGCAGTCTAAAAAAGTTTTAAACCATCATTCAATCACATCTCACCATTATGCCACATTGTTATATAATTTCTTAAAATATCTTAACAAATATCTAGATTGTGAGATACGATTGAATGATAGTTTAAAACTTTTTTAAACCGTCGGTGTATATAAATTAAACTCATAATATTAAAATATAAAATGTAAAACATATTCATAGAGGAGT
Source organism: Calophaca sinica (assembly GCA_037113605.1). Classification (NCBI taxonomy): domain Eukaryota; kingdom Viridiplantae; phylum Streptophyta; class Magnoliopsida; order Fabales; family Fabaceae; genus Calophaca; species Calophaca sinica. The sequence goes on from CM073730.1 coordinate 49,836,701, forward strand.
GTATAGATTTTAAGATAAGATAGGAGAAAAATGTTATCTAAACTTCTCTAACAAGAAGAGGATATAATTTTCTCATAATTTCCCCTAATAATTAATTAATTACTTTACTGCGCATAGTTTTTTTTTCCCCCTAGTCATGTGGATGTAGAAGTCAATTTCCTAGAGGCCAGGAAATCCTTTCTCTTGGGCTCCCTGGTGGAAACGTAGGCAAGAAAAGTTTCAAAGTCAGTGTCCGCGTAATGTTTGGGATTCGCTTCGTCAATGAGTTTGGGTGACGGTCTCACTTTGCTGTTGAAAGAAACACTGTGCAATGAAGCCACCGATGTCCTACTCTTGGACGAATTCACCATAGCCCTGTGGAGCACGCTCTTGTATTTCCCGTTGCTATATATCTGTCCACCCACAAAGAAAGAAATCAGCAACTTAAATTCGATAAAAAAAAAAAAAAATCAGCAACTTGAATAGGATCCACATGGTATATGACTTTTTGATATACTCTTTTTTTGTTGTACCGAAATCCAAATTTGTTTTAAATGAATTAATTTTATAAAATTAATTTCAATAAAAAATGATTTGAACATAAAATAATTTATGTTTGGATACATGTATACAAAAATTAGTAATTTTTATCGATTTATATTATTTAGATATTTTGGATCAAAATTGATTTTCAGTTTTTTTTTTAACAATGATTGATTTTGAGTGTATAATTATTAAAAAAAAGTTTTAACATGTATAAAAAAGTTGTAAAATATTAGAATTGATTCGAAAGCTTGTTTTAGCTTAGAATTGATTTTAGAACCAAAATTGCTTCTCATAATTGTAACCAAACATCACGAAAATCTGGTCAAACCACGTTTGACCATTGCAAAATGAAATTTGGAGATTCCAACCGTGGAACTAAACAAGCACATATACTTGAATAACTTTTGTGTGTTCACATTCAATTAAAAATTTGAAATAATATTTAACAAATTTTAGCTCGGAATTTATTTTTTATTATATTTTAATATATTTTTGAGTTTTTATTTAATTTTTCATTCAAGAGTTGCTCTTTAAATAAACAATAATGAACATTTTTTTAGGTTTATAAACTAAAGTGCAAAATAAATTAAATGTCTAATAACTATTATAATTTTTTGACGCAATTACTAATAACTATATATTGTTAAATTTTACGCAGACGTATAATCGTATTTATCTATTTGGTTACAATGAAAACATATTTTAAAAATAATAATATTATAACGTGTTGAGATGGTAAAATACTATATAATTTGATTAATTTATATATAAAACTTATTTACACCATGATTAAACCCATAATTAATGGATGAATGAATATGGTTACCTCAAGGTGATCACCAACATTAACAACGAAAGCATTATTGATAGGTTGAACAGTGAACCATTTCCCTTGGAATTGGATTTGCAGACCCTCTACCTCGTCTTGGAGGAGAAGTGTGAGGAATCCATAATCAGAGTGAGGGGGCATCCCCAGGGTTAGGTCTGGTTCAGGGCATGGTGGGTAGAAATTGGCCACCATAAGCTGGCTTCCATCTTCCAAGTCTTTGAGAATATTGTCCTTTCCTTCTTGGTTGTCTTCCACGATACCTAAACTCTCTAAGATGGCTTCCATTAACCTTAGAAATAAGTGTTTGGTTTCTTCCGCGTAGGTAGCCGCCACTTTCCTTCATTTAATTTAAATAGAGAATAAAAATACACACACCGCATACATAAACTGTAATTGTTGAAAAAAATAAGATAAATTTGTTCTTATGCTATGTCATACTGACGCCATTGCAACTTTGCTGTGAAGCAGATAGAAATAGAAAAGACAAAAGGTAGATTAAAAATATAAAATATAAACTAAAATTTGTTCTTATGTCAATTTCTTTCTGTCTATTACTTACAAAGAAGAAAGTGCTAAAAGAGTAATACCAAAAAATAAATAAATAGGAAAGTGCTATAAAAGAAGGGAAATTATTTCATTTTGAGATAGGCTCATGTCACAGACCTATTTTTGAACCACAAGCCTTTTAATCATGTTGTCTAATCCTACCAGTTGCATTAATTAACTCATATGTCAAAACTTTGAGTGTTTTAGCATTTGACTTTTGTCTTAAAACCTTGGTTGTTTTAGAAAACAAATGTATAAGCTCTAATGGATTGGTCTAGTGGATCATAATTGTCTCATATCTGATAAGAGCATCGGAAGTGTTCCCTACCTTAGATTGGGGCATCGTCCTCTCCCCCTAAATTTTTAACATAAAAAAATAAATGTATAATTGAGCTTTTTTTTCCACTATACCCTTAGATTAATTAAGAGTATATATTAATTATATTTTATATTTACTAAGTAACAACGGTGGAATTTGCATTGAAAAATTGCAAAAAGAATGAATAATTAATAAATATTATGGGAATTTGTAAAATATTAGTGACAAAAATAAGTAATAATTAAGGGTAATTTAATATAAATTTTTTCTCGATTCATTATTTCTTAACCTATGTGTCAAAACCTTAAACACAAAAAGTTTTGGGACAGAGGGAGTAGTAAACTGTGAGAAACATCCCACTAAACAAAACAAATTAACACCCAATAGCGCTTGATGAGATGCCAAGTGGGTTTCTTCCAGTTTAACTAGTGATCGAGTTCGAATCCAAGCCACGAGAGTACTACAACATTAAAACTCTTAAGATAGAGTTTTGTAATGTGGTATTCCTCGGCTCAAGAGAATATCTTAAGAATACCCGGTTTATGACAATAAATTGGTACAAGGACTTAATTATAAGTTGTCCTGATTTGATGTTGTCTACGCAGACAGAGGGACAAAGTAGGAGAGTGAATCAATTAATGATTAATTAAATATAGTCACACCTACTTAATTAAGCTGAGAATAATACACACCTAAAGTCCACGGGGAAATCAGGCCAATGGGGAAGAAAATCAGGCAAGGGAAGGCAGAGGAGTTTCAAGAAGTCCCTCCAACAGAACACGCTGTCTTTGGTTTGGCTGAAGCTAGTTCCATACCGAACCGCTGCTCTCATATCATCTGTCATGTACTTAGCTCTTTCCTCAAAAGAAAGATCGAAAAATCTTGCACTCACATCCATCATGCTGCTCATAACATCACCGGAGATGCCATGGTTCACCAGCTGCATAAATCAAACACAAAGAAACTTTCAATCAACTCATAATTCTACATCATAACTAACATTCTCAAAGCTATTTCTAAGTAACTTGCCTCTATCACTCTATACAAGTTTAAATGTTAAAGGGCTTAACTCTGCTATCTCATGCAATTTTTTAGGTTCTAGCTAAACATATGTATGTATTATTATAAAGTTTGATTTCACTAAATTATATAAAAATTTTGTGCTTAATTGCTCACCTGAAAAAATCCATACTCTTCACAAGCATTGGCTAATGCTTGAAGGACTTGGGGCCTATTTGAACCGCGCAAATCAGAAAAATCAATGATGGGTAGCTGAAGGTTATGCTCGGAAACATTTGGATCTTCTGTGTTCATGGCAGGACGTTCGGAAGGAGGAAGTATGTACTTTTCAGGTACTGTGTGAAGGCCATTATCAACGAGATGCTTTACTCCTTTCTGGTATTGATTTCCCGATGTATCATCATCACCCTTTTGTTCACTAGCTGCCATTCCAGGAGACATGTGTGCTGTCCGTGATATATCCTGCATATATGTAAGTAAATTAAGAACATGTGCATAACAAACAAAAGTGTAGATGCTTAAATTTATATTTATATAAAATATATACTATCAAAGTGCACATATATATAGGTGTATCCTGTAAAATTATTTTCCTTTGTATGATTTATCGATATATATATATATATATATATATATATATATATATATATATATATATATATATATATATATATATATATATATATGTTGTGTCTGTGTTTGTGGAGAGATGTAAAAATGTGCTCTTTCATTGAGGCATTCGAAGAGGAGCTTAATTAGAGTCCTCATACCTAGGAATTGATAAATACGTATACAAATAATGAATGATGGGGTCTAGAATAGGAAGAGGGTTTGAAATGAAAAAACAAAGCTGGGATGGATGTTAAATTTGTGTTCATTTTGATGTATATATAGAGTGAAGGGAAGAGGGGAAGTGTGGGGTAGGGGGTAACAGTAGCAAGTTTTGAAAAAACCGGCTTCAGGGTGTGAGGGGGACTTGTTCTACTTCTACAGTTTTCCAATATTAACAATTCCGTTGACAAACGTTCAGTCAGAGAGTGGGAGAGTCAGACCACGGTGGGAGGAAGGAGAAGGGTCGCGACAGATACATAAGACCAGACCCCATTTCTTTTTAATTAGGAGTAATTAGGGCTTTGACTCTACAGTGGGTCCATCGAGTATCTCCACGGGCATAGAATATTTAAAGGTCCTCCCAACAAGCTCAACTTGCACAACCAACTAAGGCACACTCATTAGTTATTCCGAGACTGGATGAATATGAAAGACGGAATTTTTTGTATGTTGCACGAGTTCCATTGTAATGTAAGGCCATCAAAGTGTCTTCTATCTTATTTTTTTTTTACTTTTGTACCTAAAATAGATTGTCCTCAGAAATTGGGGCACTACCGTCATATCTCTTTTTTGGGTTACTTGTATAACATTTTGGCCTAGATATTATCAACCCGAGGGAAGATAATGAACTCTATTATCTCAGCCACCAATATACATTTATTCAAAAAAGGAATATAGTGGATGGTGTTGTGGTAATTAACAAAATTGTGGACTTGACGAAGAAAACGGTTAAAGATTGTCTTATTTTTAAAGTTGATTTTGAGAAATCCTATGATTTTGTAAATTGGATGTTTTTAGGCTATATGTTGGGAAGGTTTGAGATTGGAGAAAAGTGCAGATCATGGATTCGAGCACAAGTTTTCTTTGGTAATATGTCGGTCTTGGTAAACATTAGTCCAAGAAGATAAATTCTTGGAGTGATAAGGCTCTTTCTAAGGCGGGAAAAGAAGTGATGATTAAGTCTGTTCTCCAAGCTATCTCATTTTACATGATGAGTGTCTATCCTATACCACCGTCAATTAGTGATGAGCTAGAGAAGATGACGAACTCTTACTGGTGGGGAAGGGGGGAGAAGTATCAAAGGGCATTAGATGGCTCTCTTGGGATCACCTTGCATGTGCTAAATCTCATGGAGGCACGAGTTTCAAAAATTTGTAGGCTTTTAATTTAGCAATATTAGTGGAAAAAAGGTTAAAATTTGTTGTCAAATCTTGATGCTAAGGTGTCCTGATTACTTAAAGCTAAATACTACCCAGAGGAAACTTTTTGGAGGCTAAGTTAGGTTGCAATCCCAACTACTCTTGGCATAGCATATAGCTTTCGAGATCGTTGCTAAAGGAAGGATGTGTATGGAGGCTAGGCGATGGTACTTCAATGAAGATATGTGGAGAATCGTGGCTTAGGGGTGTAGACTAAGTGGTGATCCCTGTCTTAGTTGAAGGTTGATGTGAGTGCTATAAATGTTAGTCATTTGATGCTACCACATTTGCATGTATGGAACATAACGTTACTGCATGAACTATTTTTTCCTAAGACAATTGAATGTATAAAGATGATGCCTCTTTATACTACTGTGAGTGAGGATAAACTTATATGGGGGTGTGATATAAAAGGTATGTAGTTAGTAAAAGTTGGGTATGAACTTTGCATGGAGCGGATTATGGGAGTAGATCATCATTGGGTGGATGGTGAGTGGGCACTACTTGATCCATGAAGGTACCTCTAAAGGTGAAGAACTTGCTATGGAAAGTGTGTAGGAATTTCCTACCTACAAGGCAGAGATTGCAGGAGAAAGGTGTTCAATGCCCACTATCTATACTCTGTGCGAAGAGGGCACAGAAAATGCTTGGCATATTATATTCATATGCAAGAGGAGTAGAGATTGTTGGGTAGAATAAGGGTTTTGGGAGGTTATCAAATAGTGCCTTCAGTTAGTGAATAATGTCAAGGATTTCTTCTTTGAAATTTGTGGTAAGCTGGACTCGCCAAATATCATTAGAATGACGATGTGTTATGCAATAAATTTGGCATAAAAAATCTTGGCAACTGAAAATATTTCTTGGGAATTGAGGTTGTCCATTCTTCACGAGGTATCTCGCTTTGCAAAAGACAATATTGTCATTAGCAGTAAAGCAACAACTACTCCTATGGAACACATCTTCACCAAGATGATGGTCCCTTATTTCATTATTTTGCATGCTATAGAAGACTTGTTGTCAAGATTCTCTATTTGACTACAACTCGGCTTGACATCTCTTTTGTAGTGAAATAGCTTAGTCATTTTTTTCTTTACGCCTATTGTATGTCATTTTAAAGTTGCTCAATACGTGTTGCAATATCTAAAAGGATCTTTGGGCCAATACATTTTCTTTAGTAGAACTTCTTCCATACATCTCCAAGGCTTTAGTGATTCCGATTGGGCAGGTTTCCCTGATTCCGGTAGATCCATCAGTGGATATTACTTCTTTTTGAGTGATTCTTTGATTATTTGGAGATCTAAGAAGTCGTTCGCGATCTCAAGGTCAAGTTATGAATATTGGGCATTAGCCTCAGCAACTTGTAAATTATAATGGTTGAGATACTTTATTGTTGATTTTCACATCATACGTTAGAAGCACCAGTTCTCTATTGTGACAACAAAAGTGTCCTACATATAGCTGGCAATTCTGTCTTCCATGAACGACCAGACATCTAGAAATCGATTGCCATATGTCAAAGAGAAGGTTTCAAGTGGTCTCATATGAAGTTGTTGCCATTATCTTATGTGCATCAATTAGCTGATCTCTTCACCAAAGTGTTACTGCTTCAACCATTTTTCCACCTCATCCTTTCCAAGATTCGGATGGTTAACATATACCAATCCTCAAATTGCGGGGGTATTACGGTAGTTAAAAGTTAGTTACTTACGATTATAATTACTTGGTTTGTTACATGACAGTTAGTGTACATATATCTTCTTCTTCATGCATATAAACTGCTCTCTCCAAATTTTCTCATTCATCGAACACAATTCAATTAGAGTATTCAACTTTTCCTCGTTTTCAATCATGTTTACATGACTTGCTCTAAGAACATTCTAGATAAAAAAATAGTTGAGGACAGTGGCAGATCTAGAAATTTTCTTGCATGGGGCAAGAAATAGTTTATAATGTTTTCATATATGAAAAACATTATAAGTTTTTACAAAATACATAATCTTTATGACAAAAAACCTAAAATATCTAAACTTCTACATATTACAACTATCCTCTATGCATTTTTATGCTTTGAAAATGTTATATAATTTTTTTATTGTCAATACCGTAAAAAAATATATCTCTATGTATATAATAACACAACCATTTAAGCATTTGTTTTTCAAAAAAAAAATATTTAGCCATTCATCATTTATATGCTCTTCCCTGATATCACTGTTATATCTTAGTCTAATGGCATTTATAGAAAATCATCAAGTAATTGTCTCTGTTCTTCGAGTTTCTTAATCTCTTTCTCTGTCCTGAACGGTGTTTCTTTTTTGAAATTTAATGTGTTTTATCACTGTATAAGTTTAATGTTAGATGGATTGTAAAAATTAGAAGGATAAAGAGATTAAATTAGTACCAATTTATTCTCTCTCTTATCTCTTATACTAATTTTCTTCACTTATTTAAAAAAACATGTCTTATGGGGGCAACATCTAATTTTTTTTATGGGGGCAAAACAAAAATTATTAAGTATATTCAACTAAAAAATAATTTCCATAAAAAAAACTAAAAAATAATTATTTCGTGGGGGCAATTGCCCACAACCACATCAAAGTGGATCCGCCTCTGGTTGAGGATGAAGGAAGCATACATATTCCTAATATGACTCAACTAATTAATTATTTATAAGTATCATGAACCAGTGTGACCCTTTTTTTTAAAGGGGAAAGGGGAAATATTATTATTTCAGTGCTACTAATAGCCATGTTACAACTGTCCTCGAGAAAATTTGAATTATTTCTTTTGGGGTTACAAGGCTAGTGTGACTTTTTTAGAGAACATAACAATTCAAAAGAATTATGTTTGTAATTCAGTGTATTAAATGGGAAAGAAAATAAATAATTTTATACATTTTTGTTAATATTAACATTTTTATAAGGTTATTAGTAATATCTTTTAGATATGTTTCAAATCCCATATATATATATATATAAAATATTTTTAACCATGTCATAAGTGTGAAGTATCTACTTGTTTTGCCGATGACTAATCTTCACCAGAGAACTTAATTGGCCACTTTCAGTGGGGTCTCTTTTCCCAACCACGTTTTTTTTTTCAATTCACAATGCTTGAACTGAGACCTTGCTTAAGGGATATGAGCTCTGTGAACACCCAATTTTGATCGGGTATTTTATTTTTTTTTAAAAATCACAAAAATATTTTCTTTACACATTAAATTTTCAGCCTTTATTTTATCTCACTTTTTGTCTTATTTGACCCATTGTCTAAACTCATTGTTGGGCCTATTTTTGTGTTAGTTCTTTTGGGTCAATTCCAACCCAACTGTCCATTTTGTCTTATTTGACCCATTGTCCATTTTGTCTTATTTCTTCAAAATCCTTACTCTCCAATTATGCTTTTGTTTCCCTTTTTCTTTCTATTATTCTCTTTTCGATTTCCATAAATTGTTCTCCAGGGATTCACATTTCAATAAAACTTTGCCTCATTATGGGAATGTTGAGAACCTATTGTTTGATTCATTTGCGACTTATGACGAGGATTGTTCTGAGTTAGATGAAGATGACCAAGTCGTCAAAGAGTTCGTTGAATTTCTAGACTCAACCGAAAAAGATTTTGGGTTGAACAATGTGACAGAGGAAGTCATCAATCTGGGGACTGAGGAGGATAAGAAAGAGCTAAAATTGGTAGACAATACAGATCGTGAATAAATGATTGCTTTGTTCAGAGAATATCTTGATGTCTTTGCATGGTCTTATAAAGATATGCCCGGCCTGGACCCAAAAATAGCAGCACATAAGATTCCATTCTATCCAGATGCAAAACCCAAGAAGCAGAAGTTGAGAAGGATGTGCCCGGATATGTCGTTGAAAATCAAAGAAAAGGTGGTCAAGATGTGGGAGACCGGATTTTTGGAGGTTTCAGTACATCCGGAATGGGTAGCTAACATCGTCTCGGTACCCAAGAAGAATGGAAAAGTTAAGAGTGTGCGTGGATTACCGAGACCTGAATCAAGCTAGTCCGAAGGATGATTTTCCTCTCCCACGCATCGACGTGCTTGTTGACAACACTGCTAAGAACCACAGGTTTTCGTTTATGGATGGGTACTCTGGATATAACCAAATCCTTATGGATGTTGAAGATAAAGCAAAGACCATGTTCATCACCCCATGGGGGACATTCTGCTATAAAGTAATGCCTTTTGGATTAAAGAATGCTGGGGCTACTTACCAACGTGCCATGGTTGCCCTTTTTCATGACATGATGCATAAGGAAATTGAAGTATATGTGGATGATATGATTGCAAAATCAAAAGAAAATGAAAGTCATGTAGAAGTATTGCGAAAGCTGTTTGAAAGGCTCAGAAAACATAAGTTACGGTTGAATCCTAACAAGTGCATTTTTGGGGGATCGTCAGGAAGGCTACTCGGTGTTATTGTGAGTAGAGAAGGGATAAGGGTGGATCCTGACAAAGTAAAAGCTATCCAAGAAATGCCGACTCCCAAGACTGAACGAGAAGTAAGGAGTTTTCTGGGGAGACTCAATTACATTGCTAGATTCATTGCCAACTTGACTAGCACGTGTGAGCCTATATTCAAGTTACTAAGGAAGAACCAACCAGGGGAATGGGATGAAGAATGTCAGGAAGCATTCGATAAGTTAAGAGTCTATCTGTCGAATCCTCCTATTTTAGTACCCCTGACACCAGGACGCCCTTTGATTCTGTATTTGACAGTGTTGCCATCATCCCTAGGGGCAATGCTTGGACAACACGATGCATCAGGGAAGAAAGAGCAAGCGATCTATTATTTGAGCAAGAAGTTCAACCCATCCACATAAAGGTGAAAGATGAGCCGGCCTACTGTGCTAACTTAGAAGGAGAGCCAGACGACGAACCATGGTATTATGATATAAAATGGTATATTCAGCACGGAGAATACCCAGCTAGTGCAAGTGAAGTGAACAAGAAAACCATCAAAAAATTGGCAATAACTTTTTTCTTGAGTGGAGAAATCCTCTACAAACGAAGTTAGGATGGGACACTACTGAGATGTGTAGATGCCTGGGAAGCTGAGCGAATCATGATTGATGTTCATGAAGGGATCTGTAGGACACATGCGAATGGTCACATGATGGCCCGTAAGATCATGAGAAGTGGATTCTATTGGTCCACCATGGAGACTGACTGCTTAGCATATGTGCGAAAATGCCTCAAATGCCAGTTACACGCAGATCGAGTCAATGTACCTCCCTTTCCTCTGCACAATCTAACAAGTCTTTGGTCATTCTCAATGTGGGGAATAGATGTGATTGGGCCAATTAATCCAAAAGCTTCAAATGGATTCATATTGGCCGCAATTGATTATTTCACTAAATGGATAGAGGCGTCTTCCTATGCCAGTATTTCCCAAAAAGTGTTTGTTAAGTTCCTCAAAAGGGATATCATATGCCGCTATGGGATTCCTGAAAGGATCATTACAGATAATGCACCCAATCTTAATGGCGGAGAAGTACAAAGATTGTGTGACAACTTCAAGATCAAGCACCACAATTCAACTCCCTATAGACCACAAATGAATGGTGCAGTGGAAGCAGCTAACAAGAACATCAAAAAGATCATCGCCAAGATGGTGGTTAATTACAAAGATTGGCATGAAATGTTACCCTATTCCCTACACGCTTATCGTACCAACATACGATCGAGCACTGGGGCAACACCATTTTCTTTGGTGTATAGGATGTGTAGTACCCTAATTTTGTCCGGCCTTTTATTTTATTTTATTTTATTATTTATTTTAATTTTTAAATTTGTAATAAAAATAAAAATAATATTTTTGGTTTTTTAATAAAGAATAAAAAGATTAAAAAAAAGAAGAGAGAAAATGAAAAAAAAGAAGAAGAAAAGAAGGGAAAGGGGTTGCATGAAGTAAAATTAATGGGTGCTAATAGCAACTAGTCAAAGGTTAGGTGGCCCAGCCCAGATGCCAGCACCCATTTCCTTCTTCCCTCGCACACCCCTTTTTTTTATTTTTTGTCACACCTCCTGCACCTCCTTGCACCCTGCTTCTCGCACCCCACTTCGTTCGCACGCCCCCTCCTCATGCACACGACCCAACCAACGCCCAGCTTCACGTGCACTCCCCTGGCCCAAAACCATCACCCTCCAGCCCAAAACACTCAACCCTAAAACACCTAATCCCTTCCCTCTCACTCTCATTCAGCCGCGGCTCTCTTCTTCATCATTCTCCTCCTCTTTCTCCACAATTCTCGCCTCCATCCCCTCCTCTTTCTTCCTCTTGCTTCTTCAACCTCTCTCAACAAAAAACCTAACCCTAAAACACAATCCCTTCATCCTAGCCGCGGCACCCCCCACACTCTCCCTTCTTCTATAACCCTAAACAGCTCCACGGCGCCTTATCCTCCTCACCCTAACCCTAATCATCTAGCCGCGGCCTCCCCTTCCCACACCTCATCAAGACCAACCTTAACCCTAGGCCCTCCATTTGCGCCGCAAGCTTCTCCCCCACCTCCTTTCCCATTTATTCCTCAATCTTCCATTTTCTTTCCTCTTTCCTCTTCAATCTCAATCTCCAAACCGAATGCCTCTAAAACCGGACCAATTCCCTTATGATTTGGTCAAAATCTTGAATGTTCGGGTCAGATAAAGAAGGAAGATGCGCGAATCTGACGAATCTGGGAAGTTCCCATCTCCTACTTTCCTGTTTTTAATTTTTAAAATTCTGTTTTAAGATTTTATGATTTGTTTCTTTTTGTAGGATCTGAGGAAATGGAAGGCTATAAAAAGCCACAAAGCAGAAGCAGAAAGGGGGGCGAGGACCCTAAGAGCAAACCGAGGGCAGAAAAGAGAGCAAAACCGGATCCAGAAAATAACATAAAGAGAAGGAGAAGCAGAACGAACAGAGAAGAAGAAGGCCAAAAAAAAACGTGAGGCCCTAGAACTAAATTAAACACTACTAGTTTTAGGATCCTTTTGAATCTCCTCCTTTGATTTCTGTAAGTTTTTTGGGGAGCCACAAACCCAGGTCTATTCCTCTTCGTTTTCATTTTTTGTATTTTTCTGCATTGGTTTTGTATGGACTGAGAAATATATGATCGTTGTTGTTATTATTGTTGTTGTTATTGTTGTTGCTGCCGTTGTTATTGCTGTTGTCATCGTGTTTGTTGTTGTTGTTGTTGACGTTAGTATCCACGGTTCCACGGTTTAGATTAAAATTAGGTTTAGGGTTTGGCCTTCCAATGGGGCCAAACCCTAAATAGGGATCAATTTGCAAATATGTAGTTAAGAGGGGCATAAATGCAAAAAAGATTTTTTTCTTTGAAATTCTGTTCCATATATACACGTTTTAGGGTTTGGTCTTCCAACGGGGCCAAATTCTTAGTAGGGACCGACTTGCAAATTTTCTATTAAAAAGGGTATAAAAGCAAAATAAAAATTTTCTATTTCTTTAGTTATACATTCTTTTGATTAAATAAATAAGTTAATACTTTTTATTTGTTTAATTTAATTTTATCTTTTAATCTGTTTTTTGTAAAAAATATTCTTTCTTTTGAGTAGATTTTTTTTTATCCTTTTTACCTCTTAATGACTAAGTAATTAAGGTTTTGCTTTTATTTAAAAAAGGTAATTTTAAGTCTATTAGATTTATTTAGGGGAGTTGATTCCTACGTTCAGGTCAGAATCATAAATAGAGTCCCATTTTCACTTCAGCAAGTATATTTATAGACATAAAATAAACAAATTTCACTTTTGGGAAATAAATCAATTTAGGCAAACAATCTCTACAAATAATCAGAGGGTACCATTGTAAATGGGCGTTTTAGGGGTGCTAAAACCTTCCCTATATGTAACCAACTCCCGAGCTCGAAATCTGGTTCAAAGACCTTCTTTTTTTAATTATTAAATTCAAAATATCCAAAAAATAGGTTTTTCAATGTTTTCCTATGAAAATAAATATTGGTGGCGGCTCCATTTAAAATTTTTAGGGTGGTTGTCACAGCTGGCGACTCCGCTGGGGATATTAGAGAGTTAGGCCTTTTTGATTGTTTGAATTTTTTGCTTGCCTTACAATGAGAATTGTTTCCTTTTCTTTTATTTTTTGCTTATTTATTTATTACTATTATTTTTTTTTTCAATTTATTTTTATATTATTTGTTTTTTATCTTTGTTTAGTTTATTCATTTTTTTATGATTATATGTATATCGAATATTAGGATAGTCACCTTGTATATAGATGTATTTGTTAATTCATTTTGCAGCGGGTAGTATTTTAGGTTATTGCTCCTTCACACACTTCACTTCATACACTTTATTTACACACACTATGAGTGGGTGCCCTATACCCGGACCCGAGTGAAACTTAAGTTAGGAGAGGCTGTGTAATGGGTGCTCTGCTGGACGTACGGCCAGTGGGTTCCTATGAAGGCCTCACCTAGAGTTTGGCTACATTTGAAAAAAAAAAACCATCCTTTAATAATATACTTATTATTGGTGGTAACATTTTTCAAATGGGACCCTTGGCTCTAGGGACCTTTTAGATTAGTATCTTAAATCCACCCGATGGAAAGTCACTTAATATAAACCCTAGATCCTTTTAAGAAGCTACCGACCCATATCACGAAAGGAGCATACCTTATCCCATTTTCCACGTGACAAAAGTCGTAAGACCTAAGATCTTAAGAAATACTGGCCTACATCACAAGGGGCACACTCTGCCTGTTTTTCCTTCATCCATTTATTCTCCATTCACATTTCAAAAATTGTGAAAGATAATAAATGATATTTTTCTCTAAAAAATATTATTTGTTTTCCTTATTTGCAAAAAAAAAAACACAAAAAAGAAATATTTTCCCTTCTCATTCTTTTTCCCTCTAAAAAATAAATTTTCGAAAAAAAGCATTTTCTCTTTATTAGCGACATTATCCTTGCATTCATTTTATAAAAAAAAATAAATAAAAAAAAATATTTCTCCATTACCCATCATATTATTTTGCATAAAATTGTACATAAAAAAACATTCATGACATGCATAATCATGGCATCTACATAACATAACTTATTTTTTTTCCCCGACAGAAAAATAGATACAAATAAGCTTTCCCTGCATCCCTACCGGACTCGAGCCCAATCAAAACTCATGGATTTGTTGGAACAGAATCAGCAAGCGATGAGAGAAGAACTCGACCAAACCAATGGTAAGATGGACAAGTTATGTGACCTTCTGCAGAACTTGTATCCAAAATTGACCATTGATAAGAACCATTCCACCAGCACTAATGAGTATCGAGAGGCTTCCAATGGCCCATTAGGAGACCCCCTAGATCAGAAGAGACTCCAAATTATGGAAGATAGGCTGAAAGCCATTGAAGGGGCAAATCATATTGGTCCTGGACGTGGTGATTCCTCCAAAACTCAAAGTTCCTGAGTTCGTCAAGTATGAAGGCTTAACTTGTCCAAAAAGCCACCTCATCATGTACTGCCGAAAGATGGGCTCCTGCTCCAGTAATAATAAGCTCCTAATCCACTTCTTCCAAGAGAGTCTTACCGGGACATCCCTACGCTGGTATATGCAATTAGAGCAGGGCAAAATCAACTCCTGGAATGATTTGGCCAAAGCTTTCATCAAACAGTATAAGTACAATATGGACATGGCTCCTGACCGCTCCCAGTTGCAAGCCATAGTAAAAGGGGGCAATGAAAGCTTCAAAGAGTATGCCCAAAGATGGAGAGGGATTGCAGCCCAAGTGGAACCTCTGCTATCCAAGAAAGAGATGGTTACCACATTCACTGATACACTTCAATAACCCTTCTATGATCTGATGATGGGAAACATCTGTTCAAGCTTTTCAGACCTAATCATTGTCGGGGAAAGAGTGGAAGCAGGGATAATAAGCAGAAGGATTTCCAGTCAGCAGCCATTGCGCAATATAGGTCAAGAGCAGGAAGAAGATATAAACGATGATACAAATGATGCTCATCACGACATGCACTGAGGCAGTGGGCCACTCCGTTAAGAATTGTTGGGCTCTGATCAACGCCAAGTGATAAAACTTCAAGGAATAGCCCTGTTTAAGCAACCTTCATTTGTTTTTACGCTTTGCCCGAAGCCCTGGGGCATATCTTGTAAAGGGCTCATTATGTTCTCATCTTTTTCAGTTCATCAATAAAACTGTAATTTGAATTTTTTCAATCTTAGCTCATAGAATAATGGTAAAGCAAATGCACAAATTATGAAAAGTAAAGTTTTGTGAAGATGTGGGCAATGAGATTTTGAGATGAAGTTTGGCCCTTTTTCTCTATCCAAATACTTATCCCTTGCTACCCCTTTTGAGCCTAAAACGAAAAAATCTTTCAAATACCCTGAATAAGGATCATCCATACAATGAAGAATAGCACAAGTCTCCGATCAACTTTGTCTTTTCAGAAAGAAGAAGAGCAAAGTAAGCAATAAGGTATCAAAGACAATTCAAAAATGTCAAAAACGTGTCAAAGACACCTGCAAAGATCAAAAAGGAAACCGCAGAGGCGAAACAAATGTGCTAGCAACCAATGAAGTGCATCTTTAGACTAAAGATCCTTATTTTCATAAAGCCTTAAACACTTTTTGGGCCTGAAATATCCTTTCTTTCATAACCCTTAACCCATGGCCACGTTATAACCCTAATAAAGTCCATTCTGATCAAAGTCAAATTGCTCATTTTCTCAAAAACTAATTTTTGATAATTTGTGTGCAGATGCTTTAATAAAAAAAATATATAAAATAAATTGCTCGCTATGCTGAAAACCCGAAAGGGCGGTCTAGGCAAAAGTTAGAGCGACCCGCTAGGTTGAAAACTCGCAAAGAGCGGCCTAGGCAAAAGTTATGGTCAAATTTACAAACATGTCCACCCAGATTGGACCTCACGGATCTAAGCATAAACCAAGAAGCTGGGGGCAAAAGCTGAGCCCATCATCTACAAGCTTCGCATTCAAGATCTCGTTCTAGTTTCAGAACTACACAAGATGATCTGTCTCTCAACATAGATCTTTCCTGTCATGGCTGGACGAAAGCCAAAGGGACACTGAAAAGTCTCTATGGATCAAAATTGTCAATCTAATCCTCCCAAATGCATTCAAAGCATGAAGATGAAAGTTTGAAGATCCATAAAATGATTTACCAAGGGGCAAATGCATGAACACAGTGCGCAGTACAAAGTCAACCATTCGGACAAGCAATCTGACAGAAAGTTATCATCCCACGAGTCTAGGGGCAGCGTCCTCAAAAGAAATTCAGGGAAATCAAAAAAAATTCAGAACAATAATAATATTCATGCATAGCATACAACTCATTGCATTTTGCATGATCATTAATATTTTTGGGTCCCCGCCCCACCTTCAAAATCATTTCTCTAAAAAAACAAAACAACATTCATGTATGGCATATCAATTCATTGCATTTTGCATGATCATTAATACTTCTGGGTCTCAGACCCACCTTAAAAAAACATTTCTCTAAAAGCAAAACATCATTTCATGCACAGCATACCATTCATTGTATCATGCAAGAGCATCAAAGTTTTTTGGGTCCATTGACCCACCTTCTCAAATATTACATACAATTGGTCTGTTGTTACTCAGTAAGAACTAGTACTCAGCCTACCCAATCTCTTTATTAGCAAGAATTAGGAACCTGTCCTATACCTTGCCGGGAATCTGACCCACCACCTTGGGAATATGACCCAAGCCTTTAGTCGGGAACCTGACCCACGTCTCGGATCTTCCTCAATTATGGAAATCGATCCACACCTTTTAACAAGAGTTAGGAACCGGTCCTACACCTTGCTGGGAAACTGACCCACCATCTTGGGAATCTGACCCAAGCTTTTAGTCGGGAGTCTGACCCGAACTGTTTCGAGTAACAGAGAAGCTCGTACACTGGACGTTCACCTGCAATAGGGAAACCAGTCCATGCTTTAGCAAGAGTTAGATTCTGACCTACATCTTGCCGGGTATCTGACCCGAACCTATATTGAGTAACGAAGAAACTCATATCACAGACATTCCTTAAAGTAAGGTAGTCAATCCGTACCTTTTCGCAAGAGTTAAGAACCTGACTTACCTTTGTTGGGAATCTGACCCAAATTTGTGTCGAGTGACGAAGAAGCTCGCACCCCAGGCTTACCCTAAGTAGGGAAGTAATCAATACCAAGGATGTGAGGGTTAGGAATCAGACATATGCCTTACCGAGAATTCACTAGGAATCAAACCTAGAATCTCTTACCAACTTTGTAAGAGCTAGGAATCAGACCTATGCCTTACCGAGAATTCACTAGGAATCAAACCTAGAATCTCTCACCAATTTTGTAGGAGCCAAGACCTATACCTTACCGAGAATTCACTAGGAATCGAACCTAGAATCTCTCACCAATTTTATAAGAGTTAGGAAACAGACCTATGCCTTACTAGGAATTCACTAGGAAGCCGAACCTAGAATCTCTCACCAATTTTGTAAGAGCTAAGAACCGAACCTATGCCTTACCGAGAATTCACTAGGAATCGAACCTAGAATCTCTCACCAATTTTATAAGAGTTAGGAGCTAAACCTATGCCTTACCGGGAATTCACTAGGAATCAGACCTAGAATCCCAAAGCAAAGTCGGGAGCCAATCCCGCAATCCCAAATCACCAGAGTCGGGAGCCAATCTCGCAATCTCAAACCACTTATTGCGGACAAAATCAGAGTCCTTCATCCTTAATTACTTTTTACAACGAATGCACGAAGACCTTCAAGTAAAATGTAATTAAGGAGGGGCAGCTGTAGTACCCTAATTTTGTCCGACCTTTTATTTTATTTTATTTTATTATTTATTTTAATTTTTAAATTTGTAATAAAAATAAAAATAATATTTTTGGTTTTTTAATAAAGAATAAAAAAGATTAAAAAAAAAGAAGAGAGAAAATGAAAAAAAAAAGAATAGAAGGGAAAGGGGTTGCATGGAGTAAAATTAATGGGTGCTAATAGCAACCAGTCAAAGGTTAGGTGGCCCAGCCCAGATGCCAGCACCCATTTCCTTCTTCCCTCTCACACCCCTTTTTTTATTTTTTGTCACACCTCCTGCACCTCCTTGCACCCTGCTTCTCGCACCCCACTTCGTTCGCACGCCCCCTCCTCATGCACACGGCCCAGCCAACGCCCAACTTCACGTGCACTCCCCTAGTCCAAAACCATCACCCTCTAGCCCAAAACACTCAACCCTAAGACACCTAATCCCTTCATTCTCACTCTCATTCAGCCGCGCCTCTCTTCTTCATCATTCTCCTCCTCTTTCTCCTGATTCTCGCCTCCATCCCTCCTCTTTCTTCCTCTTGCTTCTTCAACCTCTCTCAACAAAAAACCTAACCCTAAGACACAATCCCTTCATCCTAGTCGCGGCACCCCCCACACTCTCCCTTCTTCTATAACCCTAAATAGCTCCACGGCGCCTTATCCTCCTCACCCTAACCCTAATCATCTAGCCGCGGCCTCCCCTTCCCACACCTCATCAAGACCAACTTAACCCTAGGCCCTCCATTTGCGCCGCAAGCTTCTCCCCCACCTCCTTTCCCATTTCTTCCTCAATCTTCCATTTTCTTTCCTCTTTCCTCTTCAATCTCAATCTCCAAACCGAATCCCTCTAAAACCGGACCAATTCCCTTATGATTTGGTCAAAATCTTGAATGTTCGGGTCAGATAAAGAAGGAAGATGCGCGAATCTGACGAATCTGGGAAGTTCTCATCTCCTCCTTTCTTGTTTTTAATTTTTAAAATTCTGTTTTAAGATTTTATGATTTGTTTCTTTTTGTAGGATCTGAGGAAATGGAAGGCTATAAAAAGACACAAAGTAGAAGCAGAAAGGGGGGCGAGGACCCTAAGAGCAAACTGAGGGCAGAAAAGAGAGCAAAACCGGATCCAGAAAATAACATAAAGAGAAGGAGAAGCAGAACGAGCAGAGAAGAAGAAGGCCAAAAAAAAAACGTGAGGCCCTAGAACTAAATTAAACACTACTAGTTTTAAGATCCTTTTGAATCTCCTCCTTTGATTTCTGCAAGTTTTCTGGGGAGCCACAAACCCAGGTCTATTCCTCTTCGTTTTCATTTTTTGTATTTTTCTGCATTGGTTTTGTATAGACTGAGAAATATATGATCGTTGTTGTTATTATTGTTGTTGTTATTACTGTTGTTGCCGTTGTTATTGCCGTTGTCATCGTGTTTGTTGTTGCTGTTGACGTTAGTATCCACGGTTCCACGGTTTAGATTAAAATTAGGTTTAGGGTTTGGCCTTCCAATGGGGCCAAACCCTAAATATGGATTAATTTGCAAATATGTAGTTAAGAGGGGCATAAATGCAAAAAAGATTTTTTTTTGAAATTCCGTTCCATATATACACGTTTTAGGGTTTGGTCTTCCAATGAGGCCAAATCCTTAGTAGGGACCGACTTGCAAAATTTCTATTAAAAAGGGTATAAAAGCAAAATAAAAATCTTCTATTTCTTTATTTATACATTCTTTTGATTAAATAAATAAGTTAATACTTTTTATTTGTTTAATTTAATTTTATCTTTTAATCTGTTTTTTGTAAAAAATATTCTTTCTTTTGAGTAGATTTTTTTTATCCTTTTTACCTCTTAATGACTAAGTAATTAAGGTTTTGCTTTTATTTAAAAAAGGTAATTTTAGGTCTATTAGATTTATATAGGGGAGTTGATTCCTACGTTCAGGTCAGAATTATAAATAGAGTCCCATTTTCACTTTAGCAAGTATATTTATAGACATAAAATAAACAAATTTCACTTTTGGGAAATAAATCATTTTAGGCAAACAATCTCTACAAATAATCAGAGGGTACCATTGTAAATGGGCGTTTTAGGGGTGCTAAAACCTTCCCTATACGTAACCAACTGTCGAGCTCGAAATCTGGTTCAAAGACCTTCTTTTTTTATTATTAAATTCAAAATATCCAAAAAATAGGTTTTTCAATGTTTTCCTATGAAAATAAATATTGGTGGCGGCTCCATTTAAAATTTTTAGGGTGATTGTCACAGGATGGAAGCAGTATCTCCCATTGAAGTAGAAATCCCGTCCCTAAGGGTATTGATGGAAGCAGAATTAGAGGAGTCAGAATGGGTAAAAGCCCGATATGAGCAGTTAAACATGATTGAAGAAAAGAGACTTGCAGCTCTTTGTCATGGGCAGTTGTACTAGAGTAGAATGGCCAGAGCCTTCAATAAGAAAATTCGCCCAAGAGAATTTCAGCCAGGAGATTTGGTTTTAAAGAAAACATTACCTCATCAGGAGGATGCTCGGGGAAAATGGGCACCTAGCTATGATGGTCCTTATATGGTCAAACATGCATTTTCCGGAGGAGCCTTGATTCTCCTAGACATGGAAGGACATGAACTGTCAAAGCCGATAAATTCAGATGTTGTTAATAAGTTTTATGCCTAAAAAAAAGTGAAAATAAACGTCCGCTAGATTGAAAACCCGAAAGGGCGGTCTAGGCAAAAGTTAAGGCAAAGAAAGAAAAGAAAAGGCACAGTGGTTAAATTGGCGTAAGAATCTTGGGGCAAGCCTACAATGGGGCGATATAATGATGGTTAGCTACAATGTCAACTTCGGCGGGATCAATCATCTCCGGGGTCAGAAGGGATCTCGATAGGAATCAAAGGACCTATACTGGGGCAAATTTGATGTGAAATTTCTTATTGTGATCATCTTTCCCCTTTCCTACTATTTTAGTGCTTCTCTTTCCTTGAAAATTTGTATCAAAATTCCACATCAATTCAATTCACAAATTATTCCTTCTATTTGCATCCATTCTTGCATTCATGCTTCATTTGTTAAATTACGTCTCAAGTAAAATAACTCAAGTCTAACAATACTTTGGGACGAGTGCGTTAACAACTCCTCAGTGGATAAATAAATAAAAATCCCTGGCCGTTTCAAATAAAGGTGAAATTAATTCATACGTCTTCATAATAAACTGGGGCAAGAAAAGTCTGAATCCCAAATCTTGAAATACTGTCATCCAAATGTGCCATGTGGCTACAAACAAAGAGTGAATTTGCAGAGATCGATAAGGGGATAAGAAAAGTATACAACCGATGTTTCTGTGGGGAATTAGAGAAAACAAGATGACAAGAGTTTGATTGATCAAAGCTTCCTAGTTCGTTGTAATGGATCAGATCCTGTAAAACACACCCAGGTAGGTCAAAACATGACACTAAATGCATATTTAACTGTATGTTCGGCAAGTCGGTTCATTCCACTGCCCGCTCTTTTTTTTTGCCGAAGAGGTTTCGGCAATCGCACAATTTATTGTCTGTTGGGCAAGGCAGTTCAGTCCACTTCCCGTTTTATTTCTTGTCTGCCGAAGAGATTCCGGCATTTGCATGTTTAATTTCATTACAAAGGCGATTCGATCCACTTCCCGTTTTATTTCTTGTCTGCCGAAGAGATTCCGGCATTTGCATGTTTAATTTCCTTCTGGGCAAGGCGGTTCAGTCCATTTCCCGTTTTATTTCTTGTCCACCGAGGAGGTTCCGGTGGTTGCACATTTAATCTGCTTTCGAGGGAGGTGGTTCAGTCCACTACCCAATTTATTGCTTGTTTGTCAAGGGAGGCGGTTCAGTCAACTACCCATTTTATTGCCTGTTTGTCTGGGTGAGACGGTTCAGTCCACTACTCATTTTATTTCTCGCTTACTTAGGTGAGATGGTTCAGTCCACTACCCAATTTTATTTCTTGTGTGCCGAGGAGGTTCCGACAGTTGCATATTTTATTCTCTTCTAGGCAAGGCAGTTCAGTCCCCTGCCTATTTTATTTCTCTCGACATTTTCATAGTGTGTCGCTTTCATGTATTACCGGCCAAAAATGAGGTTCATATATCTATACTTATTTCTCACTATGATGCCAACCATGGTTTATCATATCACATAGTGAAAAAGTAAGTATAGAGGGGCAACTGTGAACACCCAATTTTGAACGGATTTTATTTTTTTAAGAAAAATCACAAAAATATTTTCTTTACATATATTGAATTTCCAGCCTTTATTTTGTCTCACTTTTTGTCTTATTTGACCCATTGTCTAAACTCATTGTTGGGCATATTTTTGTGTTAATTCTTTTGGGTCAATTCCAGCGTAATTGTGATAAAAAAAGAGATATAAAAACTATCATCACCAACCACAAGCCCAAAATACTAACAATGTCAATTACATGTCCAAAATATATATATACACACACACACAAGCCAACAGTCCATTTGAATAACAAAAAAAAGGCACAAATTTACCATCAATGTCCATTACATGTCCAAAAAAAAAAACATTGCAAAAAGGTACAAAAAGGTCCAGAATGAATAAGTGTTACAAAAAATGAGTAACAAACAGACAAAGAAAAAAGGGAGAAAGAACAGAGGGGGTCGAACAACCAACAACACCAGCAAGCAGCAGCATTTTTATCAATAAATCCAAAGACCTTTCTTCTTGTTCCTTTGTTTTTTTTTTTCATTTCTTCTCCAACCAAGCAGCTTTGCAGACACCACCAGCCATCCTCTGCAACCACCAACCATCCCTGCAACAAATGGTCAATACAAGGGTCAGCAACCAGTGTCCTATTAGAGCCCTCCTCACCCTATAAATACCACAACAACAACAGAGAAGAGGGGAGAACAGAAAAAAATTCTGGGCGTTTTTCTTGAGAGTTCTACTACCAATCAAAGAATTAGAGGCTCCACATTGAAGCCCTAATTCACCAAATTGAAACAAACACAGAGACATATAACCAAAAAAAAAATGAAACAGAGGTTGAAAAAAGAAAGGGAAGAAACAGAGAAGAAGAAGAAAAGAGAAGAGAAGAAGGTTTGGCCTCTCTGCCTCTCCCTCTTGCGTCTCCCTTTCCTCCTCTCCCTCTCCTTCGCGCCCCCATTCCTCCCTATTTCTCTCTCTCTCTCTCTCTCTCGTACCCTCATCCCTTCCCTACCTCTCGCGCCCGGCCGCGCGCGGCCAGGGGCTAGCGCGTGCCGACCGCACCCCCCTTTTCCCCTTCCCTTGCGCCGATCACCCCCTTTCCCTCACTTTCTTTTTTTTTCTTTTTCTCCCTCAGCCAAGTAGTGGCTACTTCCCAAATTATAGGAATCCCAGATGGAACCCGTGACTTAACTCCCCCTCTTTTTATTTTATTTTATTCTATTTCTTTTATTTATTTATCATTTTTTATTATTATGTATTGGGCTGTTGCCCATCGTGAACACTCCCCTCTTTTCTTTTTTATTTTCATTTATTTGCTTTGTTTTAATAGACAAGTCTAATTAATTTTATCACCTAATTATAACCATACATTTTATTTGACTTACTTTTCAGTTTAATTTTATTAAGTCAGACAAAATTATTTTTTTAAACAAATGGGATTAGCTGAGATGTGACATCTTGTTAATCTCCGGTTTGGGACGCCTGAGTTGCGACAACTTGACGATCTCAAACCCCTAAAAAATTTAATTAAAATCAAACCAACACACAAATATTTCCTAGAAGAACTACGTGACTTTTGAGTTCCTCATTGCACCGGAGGATACGTAGGAGCGGGCCAATCCCATCAAGTCAAATTTAAATTTTTTTAATTTAGTTTATTTATTTCTCTTCTAATATTCATTTTCTGCACTTGATATTACTTTTATTTAATTTTGGGGTGAAACAAATATTTCGAAAAATATTCTTTTGCACAATCAATTTGGGTAACTGTCATAAGACAGGTGTGTTGGGAGTGTTGTGGGGTTTAGTCTCCACCCTTCCTCACGCGCAATCGATTCCCGAACTCAGTATGGTTTTCAAAGATCACTATTTTGAGGTTTTCCAATTTTTTCCAAATTTAATAAAATTGGTAGCGGCTCCTAAACCTTTAGATCGTTACAAGCTCAGTTTCACCCAGGCCAACGTATTGTTGGTTTTCAAATCTCATATATTATGCATGTGCTTAAAATTAAATATTGTGAAAAGAAATTAAAAAAAAAACTATAACAAAAATCTAATATTTGTATGATTTATCTTCACTCTGATACGATGAACTTGTTTTTACACATTAAAATTATAAAAGGATTTGGATTTTTTTTTTGTGTGTTTCTTTGCTATGAGGTCTCTCTTTTTTTTTTGGCAAAGTTAGGTCTCCTTTTCTTTTTTGAGGCAAACAAAATCAATCCATTTCATTCAAAATAGAGTCAACAATGCAGGTTAGTACATAATCAAAAACTTGGGGACTAGCATGGAATTGTGACGCCCGAGCTAGCTTATGGGCAACAGAATTCGCTTGTCACCTAATAAAACTAACCAACTAGTTTGGGTAAGACTTCAACTTCTCCTTGCAATTTTTAATGATAACTGCTACCTCCGTTTGGTAATTTGAGTCTCCAAGAACATTGTCAACCACAAATTTGCAATCCAATTCAAATTTGACCTTAATGAAACCCAAGCTACCAACCCAAGATAGGGCCTCTCAAAGTCCCATTGCTTCAGCTTTTGATGAGTGGATGCTGCCATCTTTCATCACTGTTCTTGCCATCAGGAATTCGCCAAGGTAGTTGTGAAGGCACATGCCAATGCCATATCGGTTCTGCTCCATAAAAATGGCTGCATCGACATTGCAGGTAATTGTTCCCTCTCTGGTTTTTGCCAAGCTGTTTGCTGTTGCGGATTCATGTGAAGCTGCTGTTGCGGATTCATGGTTCTATTGCTGTGTTCTTTTGCTTGCTGCCAGTCTAATAAGCATTGCCGAGCCATAATAACAGAATGAGTTACATCATGCTCCTCATTTTTCCACAACTTCTCATTCCTACGCCTCCACAAACACCAAAGCATCATGACAATGTCCATTTGTTGCGCTTGCTGGCTGCTATGTAGGAGCTGGAAAATCAGATTTTTTAATGTGATGTCATGTTGAATCCGAGTGTAAATTAGTTGTTCCAAATCAGCAGCTCTCCAAACTTGCCTTGCTTGATCACATCCCATGAAAACATGCCAATCATTTTCTTCTCCATGCTCACAAAATTGGCAATAGCTCGGACAGTTCACACCTTTATTGCTCAATCTACTTCTTGTTGGGAGAACTCCTCTAAGAATGTGCCAAGTCAAGAGCTTCACCTTTGGGGGAACCTTGAGTTTCCAAACCTTCATCCAATCACCTTAAACCCTTAGGTGAGTGTTGTCTATAAGCTGTTCCATGGCCCCATAATATGCTGAGTTGACCTAATATTGTCCATTCTTGCTGAGCTTCCAGACAGCTTCATCTTCGGATTGAACACAATTTAAGGGGATGGAAATTATATTTTGTGCATCCTCTGAATTAAAGATAGATCTTACCAAGTCTTGTCTCCATGTGTGAGTTGTTTGGTCAATAAGGTTGCTCACGGTCCAATCTTCAAGCCCCATGGCTTGTAGAGTTGTCACTAGAGACGTCTCAGTTGTCCGCACCGAAGATTGGTGCCATATGGGAATATGTCTTCCATCACCAATTCTCCATCGGGTTCCTAACTTAACCAACACCGGGGAAGTGTGGATGCTACGCCACAAATAACTGGGATTGTGGCCTAACCGGACCCCCAAAAAGTCCCCTTTTGGATAGTATTTTGCTTTGAACACTCTAGAAACTATAGCATCCTTGTTGGTGGCCAACTTCCACCCTTGCTTCCCTAGCATTGTCAAATTAAAACCATGGAAGTGACGAAAACCCATACCTCCATATTCCTTCCGCATAGAAAGCTTGTCCAGTTAAGCCAATTTATACCTCTTCCGGCTCTCCTATTCGAACCCCACCAAAATGAGTTTATCATGCGCTCAATCTCCTCCCCTAGAGTAGTGGGCAGGAGAAAAGTGCTCATACAGTAAGTTGGGATTGCCTGTGCCACTAATTTGACTAGAACCTCTCTCCCAGCTTTGGATAAGTGCTTGTCATTCCACTGTTGAACTTTTCTCCATACTCTATCGCGCAGGTAGGCGAAAATAGCCTTCTTGTTCCTCCCCACCATGGATGGAAGGCCCAGGTATTTGCCGGTACCCAAGCACTCGGTAACTCCCATCAAAGAAGTGATTTTCAGGCGCATATCTTGCGGAGTATTTTGGTTGAAGAAAACTTCGGACTTCTGCATATTGATAGCTTGCCCAGAGGCACGCTCATAAGTCTCCAATAGATTCTTCATGGTCCTGCTCTCCTTGTCATTTTCCCTGAAAAACAAAAAATAATCGTCAGCAAATAAAAGGTGTGTGAGGATTGGAGCCACACACTTTCACACCATGGATGTCACCTCCCGCTTCCGCTCTTTTTATTAGAGTAGTAAGACCCTCAGCACACATTATAAAAAGATAAGGTTGTTGGGGATTTGAGAGATAGACTTTTAAAAATTTCTTTCAAAAACACTCTCAAGCGGAAAAATCCCCGTACCCATGGATCATGCATTGCTCATGAATCACAAATAACATGATAGTTTGTAGTGTTTACCTCTTGAAGCGTAGAGGAGATCGATCACCAACACCACGATCTTGTAGTGTCTCTACTTAGTCCACACGAACGGTAGCCTCGGAATGCGTCTTGCTAATTGACGGCAACAGGAAGGAGGCACAGAAAAATCTAAGAATCTTAGACTAGGGTTGAAGCGTTAAGCTTATATACTCCATTCCTTTCATTATGTTACCCTAATGGGCCTCATACAATATGAGCCCATTTCCTTCTTATTTAATTAAATCATTATTTAATTAAATAATCTGATTCCGATTAAACCGTTCTATCGTGTGACCCTATAGGTTCCCATTAAGTTGGCAATAATATTAAATATTAAAATAATATTAAATATTATAAACAATGAGCGGCATCTAGCAATGCATCATTGCTACCCAATTAACGGGGAAAAATCGGTGATCCGATTTTAACCTTACTGCGACCAAGATTATCAGAAAGTCGATGTCCCTTCGTCTATGTGTCCTAATTGAACCACGAGGCATAAATGCGTCATCCTCGTTATGTCCAATCATATGTTCCTCGATACCGTAATGGACGTGTAATCACAAGCGGGCCCAATATCATATATTGACCCACTTCGCGTGCCACGCATATTTCACGCCTCACTCTATCGAGAGGCCCAAGACATTACTCTGTTATATAGGAGGGACGAATCCTGTCTACATCACTGCACCTCAACATGATTCATTGAACGCCCAATTACTATCTTTATGATCATCCTGTTACGGATGACGTTTGATAGCATTAAAGCCTACAACTCCACATGTAGGAATCGCAGTGACTTCAAGTCAAAGGACTACTTCACTATGGTCGCCATGAGGAGCGCCTATGACACTTGCATAACTATTATGAAGCGTCCTCATAGTAGGTCAGTCCAATATAAATATTACTCCTAATATTTATACCTGTGTGCCGACTTGATATCGCATATCCATGACCCATGAGATGTGGTCATCAGTCTACTCACACAATAGTCTCTATGCATTATTGTCATCCTAATTAACAATAATACTCGACTACAGACGCTTTAAGAATAACGTTCTATATGTTCAATGGGGTCTCATGATCAAGTCGCACTTGATGTTCCATGAAACAAACTGTTTATTCTAAGGACTTTATTATGCTATAAAATAAATAACACAATAAATGAAATGCCTCATATATATATATATATATATCAAATATATAATCAAAGTCATGACACAAATGATAATCTACTAAAACTAGATTGGCCACTAGGGCTTACACCAACAAAGGTGACAGTGGGTCACCCTGTCTCTAACCTCTCCTTGGGACAATAGGCCCTACTTTATCTCCATTCAACATTACTGAGTACTGAATTGTTTCCAAACACATTCCCATCCATGCCACCCATTTTTGACAAAAACCCAATCTGAGCATCATACCCTGCAAAAACCTCCAGTCCACCCGGTCATATGCTTTACTGATATCTATTTTGAGAGCTACTTCCCCTTCTTTACCATTCACCTTACACTTCATATGGTCTATGGTCTCTATGGCAACCATGACATTATCCAGGATAGATCTATTCTCCATGAAAGCAGACTGCTCATGAGAAATGCACTTCGACATCATAGGCTTCATCCTATTAGCAAGCACTTTAGATAGAATCTTGTAAACAACATTGCACAAAGAAATAGGTCTCAGATCTTTCATAGAGGTGGGATTCTCTTTCTTTGGAATCAACACAATGTTGGTGTCGTTTAGTGTGGAGGAAAAAAGCCCCTCTCCAACCAAGAAACACCAGCGTGATAAACTTCCACCCTACACAAATCCCAAAACCTCTTGTAAAACGCGGGATTCAGACCATCAGGCCCCGGGGCCTTATCTGAGTGCATTTGAAAAAGGGCCTTTCTAAATTCGGTAATTGTAAAGTTTACAGTTAAACTAGCATTATCATCTTCTGAGATCCTAGGATTAACCAGATTCAGAACGGAATCATATTCACCAGGAGATTGAGCAAAAAGATCATCAAAATAGGATTTTACAATATCACACATACCTCTATGGTCCTCAACCTTTACACCATCATTCCTCTCCAGAGAAAAGACTGTATTGCTCCTCTTCCTTGCACTAGCCATGGCATGGAAGAACTTGGTATTAGTATCACCATCTCGAAGCCAAAAGATTTTCGCTCTTTGTTTCCAAAAAGCTTCCTCACGAGCCAAATGAACACTCATTTCAATTTGCATCTCCTTGTAACTACGGTGACCCCCACGCCCCTCTCTAATCTCTTCCAACTCGCGCCTATACACCTCCACCTCCTCCCTATACTTAAACCAAAGCTTCTTCCCCTAACTGTTTAACTCAGTGGTGCAATAATTTAACCTCATCATAAGATCTTCTGGCAAGCCTTTATCTCATCCTTCTCTTACTACCATCTCCAAGTCTGATTCATCCAACCAAGCATTCTCAAATTGAAATGGTGTACCCCCTATCCTCCTCTCCCTTTCATAAAGTTTGAGGATTATAGGAGAGTGGTCTGAACGGTCAGCCATTCCATTTCGAAGCTTGTTGTTTGGGAAGACATCCACCCAACTTTGAGTAACTAAAGCCCTATTTAGTCTCTCCTTTGTCACTTCCGGGTCACTTATACTTTTACACCAATTAAACTGATATCCTTCCAGCGGGATATCAATGAGATGGCTATCCAACACTGCTTCCCTGAACCCTCTCAAGAGCCAAGGCGGGTGACCTACTTCTCTGCTCGTGTCATCATTGTAAAGGAGATCATTAAAATCCCCCATGGTGCACCACGGTAGTGAATTATCTTGTGCCAAAGTACGGAGAAGAGCCTAAAACTCCCCTCTCCTACGCCTCTCTGTGAACC
This sequence comes from Calophaca sinica, assembly GCA_037113605.1. Lineage (NCBI taxonomy): Eukaryota > Viridiplantae > Streptophyta > Magnoliopsida > Fabales > Fabaceae > Calophaca > Calophaca sinica. Next base: position 49,866,362 of record CM073730.1, read on the forward strand.
CATAGAAACCTGTAAATCTCCAGTTTGGATACCCCCTCTGGGACATCTCAGCATTTATAAAGTTTTGCGAATAATTTAAAATGGTACAATCAAAAGGATGCCTACATAGCAAAGCCAACCCCCCCACTTCTCCCGCTCCTATCTACGGCAAACGCAAAGTCATACCTCAGACTAACACGAATCTCTTCAATCCTACTAGCTTGAACCAAGGTCTCACACAAAAAAATGACATTAGGATGGTACTTCCGGAAAAGATCCCTTAGTGACTGAACTGCCCGAGGGGTGCCCATGCCCTGACAGTTCTAACTTAGAAGACTCATTGTCCCTGGCAGACACCATTGCCGAGGCCCGCCGATAAGAAATGGTTGACTGCTTCTTCTTTCTCATCATTTGTTGCTCCCTGTTCGGAAGGAATTTGCTGGTCTGTGTTGTTTCCTGTTGCAATCGACCCTGTTGTTTCGTTGCCTTGTGTTACCACACCAGTACTGCTATCCATACCCCCTTCTTACTACTCTCATCCCGACTTCTCTTTTTTCTCCCTTCAATTGTACTATCCACCTCCATCTCCTCTGATTGATCATCCCGCGTTGAATCCCCGTCCACATAATTTTCTGATTGCGAGGGACCCACCATGTGACACGCTGGAAAATTTTTCTTCGTAAGCAATAGCTCAGGATTTTTAAAGAAACCCATCAGTTTCTCTTTCCGCGATTGACTTTTGTTGATTGCACCTGTTACTGCATGGCTCGCGTGATTAACATATTGGGCATTTATTACCGATTTATCATCATGCGCAGGTTTCACCGCCCTACTCGCACCAATCACCCCCTCCTCTCTCAACCACCTTGATCCTCCTGTGCCGCCTTGTCTCCTATTCTCGGCACGCAACTCCGGCCCCCACCCTCGACACCCATCATCAGAATCAAGAGCAAAAAGCTTCGCACAGAACACGTCGGTGTGGCCCAGGTGGCCACAATAGTAGCAGTACGTGCCCAACCGCTCATACTTGAATAACACCTCCGTGACATCCCCTTTTGCTTATCTTCCTCATCCTCCTCAGTGGTCTCCTCACTACTAGCACCTTGATTCTCATGTACCTCCGCCACATACTTGAGTTGTTGCTAGCGTCATATTCAAGAAACTCCCCTAGGAAGTTGCCGAGTTGTTGCCCTATGTTCTCTGCCATGAAGCCTGCTGGCAGGTTGTGTACCTGCACCCAAAAAGGAATCGTATATAGGGGCACTTGTGTTGGTCTTTCTCCTTGCTCCAATATCCCTAAGATTAACAGATGATTATCGAATGCCCAAGGTCCTGCTTTCATGACCCGTTGAGCGTCCTTAGGGTGGTAGAATTGAAATGTGAACACACCCGGTTCTGGTTCCATAATCGTCACACCACATACAGGCCTCCATATGTCAGCCATGACCTTCTTCATCTTGTGCACCCTGATACTTTTGTCCATTAGGAAGTGGCCTACTAACGTAAAGGTACTCCTCTCCACCGCATCGTGTCCCTCACCCCCTTGTAACTCCACCTCATCCTCCTCTTCTCCCAGGGAAAGATCACCAAGATTGGGTATGGTTGCCATGGAAAAGGAATGTGATTCAGAAGAACAACACACGTACTCAGTAGTTTGTTGAAATGAAGGAACTAGGGTTGATAGAAAAACTAGGGTTTCTTCTCACTAGGTGAGCAAAAGCGCCGTCCCATGCAGGGAGAAAGAACTAATTTTTTTCCTAATGAGCTTTATTATTTTCATTTCCATTTTTCTTTTGCTTTTTCTTCGTATATATTGTAACTAGTTAATATACTCATCATCATTCCTTTTCTATTCAGTTTAAATGAGTATTTTAATGTATGATGAATTCAAACATACAAGGATTCTAATTCCAATTCTAATTGATTAAATTATGATATTACATTTTTTTATGGAAAATTATGTTGTTACATATAAATCCTTTTATATATATTATTTTACTTTTTTAATTATTTTAACAGTATTAATATATATACCAGTAAAAAAAACAATATTATTATTATATATACTTTATTTTTCACTTCTACTTATTAAATTAAATTTTTTTTGGTTACATAAATTAAATTTCTTTTAGTGAGGATGAATGAGGAAGCATTGAGCTGTGACGCATTTTATATTTAATAAAAATGTTGACGTTAAATTAGTTGGATTAATAAATATTCTCTCACGTTTCATGTGACGTAAAAAGTAGTATAAAGAAAAAGAAAGAAAAATGATAAATGAGATAAAATAATAAAAAAGAGGTAAAAGATGTGAAAATAATATGAAAAAATGTATGAAAAAGATTAATTTAATTAGGCTATATGTGAAATGGGTTAAGATGTTTGGGTGATGATGTCATTGGGATAAGTTAACACCAGCTCAGCAAAGTCAGATTACGTGCATGAACCCTTTCGATTGAATTAATGTAATAACGAAGACATCAGAGAAAGTGGAGATATAATTGTTTAAGATTTGAACTCAATCAACCGATACATGCACCAACCCTTGCGCTTAAATATAAAATTGTTTTTGCAATAGAAGTAGCTAATTGTGTCTCAATTTTTTTTATAGGCAAATGTTAGTTGTTAGTCATTGTTAGAAATGTTAGTTTCCCGGGTTTGAACCTGAGAACCTCTAGCTTACACTCCTTCGGCGTCCTTTAACTCACCAACCAAACTACTTACTTAGGACTAATTGTGTGTCAATTTGATAACATTTGACTTTAATCAATATTATTATTATTATTTTTTAATTTTTAATAAGAGGGAGATCAAAGATCAGCTAAACAAGGGGGCGCCCAACACCTGATTAAAGTCAAATGCTATCAAATTGACATACAATTAAATTAGCTACTTCTATTGCAAAAACAATTTTAGTCAATTATCTTTTTTGTCAAAAAATAACTGTATGCAACATTAATTAATTAATTGCACAAATTCTTCCCTTTTTTTTTTAATAACTACAGATTCTTACTATTTAGAACCATTACAAATTTACAACGAGTCATTCATACCTGGGCCTTAACTTCGATACCTAGCATCTCTGGTGAAGGGCGTAGGTTCTTGTGTCAACAAAATCTATGTACCGGTTTTGGCTGACATATTCATCACTAGCAAGTTGCAATATATGAGTTTTGTCTTTAGTTATTACTTCCTCCATTTCTTTTTACATGTCGTTTAAAATTGTTTTACACAAACCAAGATAATTAATAAATTTTGTTTTTTTTATGCAATTATTAATCTTTTTTCATGTGATACCCTTAACTTTTCATTACTCCATTGTACATATTTCTCTCTATAATAAATAGTTAAGAGTATATTTGACAAATAAGTAGTTAATGTGACTTTGAACTTTGAAAATGACAAGTAATTAGAAACAAAATTTTTCTAAAAAACTGACATGTAAAAAAGAACAGAGGGAGTACCTTATTTTTCAGTATCGGTTATGCAGTCGTCATCTGATCTTCTAAAAAATCAAAACCTCTAAAATGACTTGTGTCATAATTATAATCATTTTTTTATTTTATTTTTTCAAAATATCATTTTAAAAAATTTTATACATACTCATATGAAGAAAAACCGTAAAAATAAGGTTTTCTCTCTTTTCTCCTTCCATTCTCTGTCTCCATTTGTGTCATATTGTCCATTATCAATTCCGTACTTGATAGTTTGGAGCTCTATAGTCAGACTTATTTCGCGGGTGTTTGGAAATGTGGTGGCTAGTGAATTACTGCACGGTGGATCTAAAGCTACAAGTTATAGCTTCTGCGTCAACATGCATTGGGATGCGAGATTGTCGTAGTTCCAAAAATACGTTTCATTTTTTGTGCATTTTTTTGGATCAATTTAGGAAATTCCTAAGTTTTGTGGCGACAACACTCAGAAGAATCAAGCTACATAAGCTTCCGCGCAACAAATGTATGTTCTGGTTTTGCATGACACACTTGCAAATGGCCTTTATTTTCGTCAAATAACACATAAGGAGGAGAAGTATCCTATCATTGATTTTGTCTTTGATATAAGGTTGTTATTTCATTACCTAAGCGATGAATTAGGTGAAGTGGCCAGGTGTTTTGAGAGTTGAGAGGCTAGGAATGGCAATGGGTATCCTCTGGGCAGGGTACTATAGTGCCCGTCCTCATACCCGCATTTGAAAAAAGTGCCCGTACCCGAGCCCATACCCGCGTGGGCAGCAACTTTAGTGCCACCCCCTTGCGGGCTGGGTACCTAAGTGCCCGTACCCGCACCCGCTACCCGCACTTTAACCATGAAAAATCAATAAACAACGAAAAGAACTCATTACTTAATTAAAATACGATCCAAAAATTTTTCAAATCAATTCTAAAATATTACAAATCATAGTATTTAGCCAAATATTAGACCATCCTACATTTAGTCTATGCTTCTTACTATTGCTTCTTTGGGTTGTTCAATACAGATCAAAATAAAAAATTCAAATTCAACTAGCAATAGTCAACTGATGAAAAACCCCAATAATAGAAGACAATATATATACCATCCAGAAAAATATTACTACAAAAATTGCAACAAGAATTTTGTTGTTCTGTTGTTGAAGGTTTTATGTCCGCTGAAGTACCTTTAAAATAAAGATAATATTATTAGACTTGAAATTCCAAGCATCCACAGGTCATGAATTCACAAAAAAAAGGACAAAAAAAAAAACACTTCCATAAAAAGCCAAACAGATCCTGAGATTCACAAATGTAAGCTTGCAGAACATGGATATACCTGAAAGTGAGAAAAAGAGAGTGATAATCAAAGAAGCGGAATAGCGCGATCGGAAGAAACTCGTCGAGAGGAACTCGCGACCAATGTGTAAACGAGAAGAAGCGGTAGCGATCGGAAGAAGCGGCGACACGAGCGGAGCGGAAGAAACAGCAACGATGAGGGTCGATGGGAAGGAACAAAGAAGCAACAAATACAGTTGAGGGTTAGATTTTAGTAAATTTTTAGTTCTAGGTTTAGAAATATTGGTTTGGTTTTGGAATTGGAAGCAGCCCTAGGTTTAGAAATATATTAATTACTTAATATGACTATATATATATATGTGTGTGTGTGTGTGTGGGGGGGGGGGGCCGCGGGGCGGGCTGGGCACTAGAGTGTCCGTACTCGCACCCATACTCACTCAAAATTGCGGGTAATTACCCGGGCCCGGGCCCATAATGCGGGTAATTACCCTACCCATTGCGAGTTTTTTTGCGGGTACCCAGTGGGCCTGAATCTAATTGCCATCCCTATGAGAGGCCGACAAACCCGAACTCTACACAAAAGGGTTGTTAAAACTTATCAAATGATTTATAAGATTATATTAAAAACAGTTGAATTATTGACAAAAATTAGAGAAAAAAATGAATTGAGTGTCTTTAATAACTTAGCAACGAAATTATCAACGAATTTTATTGTTTTTCGTATCAATTTTTTTGTATGTAATTCAACTTTTTTCATATTTTAGTAAATTATATACTCCATATATAACTTTTTTTTGACAAAATCTCCATATATAATGTATAGCTAAATAAGTATTGTAATAATTTACGTGTGGGGTATACATCTTTCCCTGGCTGAAAAATAAGAATTAATTAAGCTTATCCATGCATTACAGCTGTTTAAACTAATGCAATTATAGTTTATATGCACTTATTAAAGAAAAGGATAATTATGCAAATATGCGCATCACAACCAATATAATACTAGCTGAAGCCCACAAATAATCAAATAATGCTCTTCGTAGTAGGTGACGATAAACTAATGAACGGCCGCAGGAGGAGATTGAAGCCAATTTACAATCAAGAGTGGCTACCAAAACACACACACACACATATCAGATGTGAGAACGAGTTAGATTGGGTCGGGTTTGAGATATTTAAGGACACAGGCCAATCAAACATAGTTGGTTTGGATTGGTTCGAGTTTGTGAAATGTTTATTTTTAACCTGAATCGAACCAATCCGATCTCATATGAGTTGGTTTTGGTTGAGTGATTGGGGTTGTTAATTAAAAATTAGTATTCTCAATAAATGCAAAAAGAATGAAATTCAAAATAAAAAGGGAAATGCTTAATATAGCGGAAAAAACTATCCCGAGACCATCGCGAATAATGTGGCATTTATGGTGCGTGATATTTCGGCTTACCTTCTGGTCAAATACGGATAAAATAAAATAGTAAATACTCATATCAGTACTTAACAAAAATCATGGAGATCAATATAGTCACTGAAAAATAAAAAATAACAATTTAGTTCTTAAAAATCTCAAATATGAGTCAAATTAGTCACTAATAGAGACTAAAATATCCATAAAAATTATCCTAAAGATGACTAATTTGACCCACATTTGATATTTTTAATGACCAAATTGATATTTTTCATTTTTGATAGACTAAATTGGTCTCCGTAATTTTTACCGATGATCAATTTAGTCACTAAAAAATAAAAAATACCAATTTAATCCTTAAAAATCTCAAATTTGAGTCAAATTAGTCCGGACTAAAATATCCCTAAAAATTATCTTAAAAATGACTAATTTGACCCACATTTGAGACTTTTAAAAACCAAATTGGTATTTTTTATTTTTGATGGACTAAATTGGTCTCCGTAATTTTTATCGAGAACCAATTTGAGTATTTAATCTAAAACAAACTTCTTGTTTTTTTTAAAGTCCGCAAGATTCCATTTTCTCTTCAAAATATTTGATGAGCCATTTTCTCTTGATTTTAAAAGTCTGCCACGTATATCATTCGTGGTGTTCGGGATAAAAAGGTTTCGCTATATATATCACTGCTCAAATAAAAAATAGAAAGGAAATGGATTACGACGAGTTGGCTTGCGGTTGGGGTTTCGACAAGACTAGGTAGATCGATCAAGAAACAGATTCATGACGCGAAGGTGTGGCAGGTCACAACAAATCTTGCGGCGGAGGAGGATCAGCTTGATGCAGTAAAGGATAAAGTTCCAATTATATATTCTATAAAGAAAGAAACATAAACTAAGGTTGTGTAAGCGTAAAAACTACGCGACTTCGCAAAGTTTTTTAGCTTAATGGGGTGGGGTTGATCGAGTTCTAACTTCTAAAACCTGATACCCGAACCAATCAACACTGGCTGGCTATTATGAAAATTGAACATAATGTTGGAACCCCAATAAGTGTACTGGTATCTCATGAGTTTGAAATTGCATCATGTTTTGATTTTGTTTTGCATGCATTCTTAGTTCATATATATAGGCATAGTTTCATCGGTTCTGTGCATGATTTTGGTATATTTGGTTTAGATTACTACTTTGTCTATTGTTTTGTGCACTTGATGGAAGAATTTTGGTTGTAAAGAGATGAAGAAATCAAAGGAAAGAAGTTGGGACAAGTTCTGAGCTGATTTAGAGCATTTTCTCAGCTGAGCATGCGACATGCCCTGTGCGTGTCATGTGGCACAGTCGTGCCATTGGTCCTGCTATGCGTTTTAGCTTTCTACACACGACACACCCAAGGATCTCCCTTTATATATTTGGGGAGCTTATCTTCTGTCATTGTGATACGTCGCCTGCTATGCCTCACGCGACCTGCTGGGGACAACTTGGGACTATATATGTTCTTACTGTCCCTAGGAGTTCTATTTGTCCCAAGAGTTCTATTCGTTTCCCGTGGCCTTTCTAAAGATACTAAAATAGTCCTTTTGGTAGGCCCCACTCAGTGCCTTTGTTAGCTATTGGCTTGAGTTATTTTGAATAATGTTGGACCCGGCATGTGTCGATCAAGTTCAAAATAGCATAGTCATATTATCCAATAGCCGAGATTAACATTTTACACTTTTTTTTTAGTATTAAAAAAAAAAAAGTACTTAGTTTTGGCACAGACTCATTTACCTACATGGATTATTGTTCTTATTGGTAGTGGTGGTGGTGGTGTGTGAAAATTAGCGCTATCACTGTATATTAATTGAATAAATATTAAAATCTATACAACATGTAGTGTGTAAACCTCAAATATGAGTGAAAATTAGCGCTATCGCTTGCTTATCCGTTATAAGCTCATCCGCTATCTGTTAGCTTATTTGCTATCCGCTAATTTTTGCCAAATAGAGGCCTAATTTTTATCATCTCAAATAGGTTAAACAATCTTGCTAGATAGTTTGAATATCCCAAAAAGTTGTTGGAAATAATTTGGTAGTTTGGCGAAAGAAAGTGGCTGTTGGACTTGGGATTCATTTGGGTCAGAAAATCCCAAACGGGAGTCCAGCCCAATACTATCCCTTAGTAATAGTATGACAAGATAGAAATGGAAGTATGTAACTAACGTAGGTGTCTCTTAAGGTGCACCTCCTACAATAGACTGATATTCTGATAGAGTGTATAGGATCTACACCAAATTCACCATTGTCATTAAAACTTCACTGTTTGAAATCATTTGTAAAAATAAACTGAAATTCGTAAAATTAGGATATCTGATCTGTCAAGAGTTAATTACTGACATCAAGAGTTAATCTAATTTGGCACATAATTATTAGTGAAACAACTCTGGTTGAAATGATTAAAGAAATCTCTTATAAATCAAATCAAATATCATACATTATGGAACGAGTTCCATCCAAAGAAAACTGTCTTGGAAAGTTTGTTTATTGAGTATATGCCAATGTACCACATTTATACAAACATTGGGTGAGAGGATCTATGAACTACTTTGCATTTACTTTGCAGCTGGCAAAAGGGGGTCTGTACCAGCATATTTATCTGGTTTCCTTCTCAAACTTGATAGAACCCAATACAAGAATCCTGCAGAAAAGAAACTAATAAACCATGCATTGTTGTAGATCACAACAAAAAGGTTAGGAATTGAAGTTACAATTCCAACTTTCTGCAAGAAACCAGGAACTACTGGTAAAATTCCAACAACTAAAGCCACAATTGCTGCTACATTAAACCCCTTTAAATAATGGTATGCCCCATTAGGACTCCTTGAGTATAAATCACTTATACTCAACTTTGTTTGTTGTATAAGATAGTAATCTGCCAGAACAATCCCTCCGATGGGACCCATCAGAGCAGAATATCCAACTAGCCAAGTATAAAGAAAGCTCTCACTTGACTTAAGAAGCCTCCAAGGTTGAAATGCAATTCCAAGTAGTGCAGTTAGAAAAGCTCCTCTTCTAAAAGTGAACCATTTGGGGCTAAGATTGACAAGAGCATTTGCAGGTGCTACAACATTAGCAGCAATATTGGTGGTGATAGTTGCAAGACTTATACCAATTATTGCAAGGATAGTAGTTGTGAGGCCACCAATTTGACCAAGAAGTTGAATTGGGTTGGAAATAACTTCACCAAATATTACTTTTGTAGATGAAGTGACTGCTAAACCAACAAATGTAAATGCCCCCATAAAGATAGGTAGCCCAACTTGACCAATAATTTGATCTTTTTGGCTCTTAGCATATCTAGTAAAATCAGGGATGTTAAGTGCCACAGTAGCCCAAAAGCTTATATTGGCAGTAAGAGAAGGGAAAAACACAGAAAAGAATTCTGAAGTGGAAAGCCTAGAAGATAAAGAAAGCATGTGACTAAAGCCACCAGCTTTAACATAAGACCAAATAAGGAGGCAGGAAGTAAGAACAATGAGAATTGGAGCTGAGAACTTCTCAAGCTGCCTAATTCCATCAATACCCCTCCACACAATGGCCAATTGAGCCACCCAAAAGACCATGAAACAAGAAAATTCAAGTGGGGAAGTGCCAAGCCAAGGTAGAGAGTTAGACAATGAAGTTTGTTTCAATGATTTTGGAAGGAGAAGGAAAATTGCCTCACCACCAATCCAAGATTCAATACCATACCAACCACAACCAACCAATGCTCTTAAGAGGGTGGGAATATGAGCACCATGGATTCCAAAAGAGGATCTAGCAAGAACTGGGAATGATATGCCATAATGGGTACCTGGATGGCCAGTGAGGACAAGGGGTACTAAGAGGATCATGTTGGCTGCAACCACAGTTGCAATACCTTGCCACCAAGCCATGCCAAGGTCAACCAGGCTACCAGCAAGGTAGTAGGAAGGGACACCAACAACAAGTCCTATCCAGAGGCTAGCTATTTCCAAACCAGAAAATGTTCTTTGGTTAAGGGAAGTTGGTTTGAGATCTTCATTTGTGAGTGTTGGATCAGGCTCAAATTCAAAGTCAGGTGATGTCATCATGGGGATAGAAGAGTTGGAACATTTCATTGGAAGCGCCTTTTTCAGTTTTGATGGTAAAGAAAGATGAGTGGAAGAGTAAGAGGGTGTTAGAATTTTGTAGGTTGCAACTGGGGTGAGAAAAGGAGTGGTGGGGTGATGAGGAGGGACATGGAGGGTTAGACATGATTTGAGTACCATGTTGACTGCAGTTTGTAAAATTTCAGGTGGTTGTAGAATGCATGTAATGGTAGCTGATGGAGATAGATGATGAGTGGTGGGCATTGAGTAACGTCATTCTTTTTTTTTTTTTTTTTTTTTTTTTGCTGTGAACGAAATGAGCAAAAACAAAATTACAAAAAAAACAAGAGAGTTTCCCATATGTTTCTGTTTCTTTGCTCACTTTTGGTCTAGTATTATGTGGATCAATGAGCTGAAAAACGACACGTATTTTTTTTCCCGACACGTATATTTTATCAAACTTTAAAGCCCATGATTTATTACTGAGATTATAATTCACGTTGTTTTTTTTATGTTGATTATAGCTCACGTTAATAAAACCCAATTATGGTGATTTACCAATTTGAATTGTCTAAAATGCAACAAAGCGTCAAAATTTTAGAAATTTTATAACTGATTTTCTTGTCTGTGGCACCAAAAAAAGAATTACAGGTTATATCAAAAAAAAAAAAAAGAATTACAGGATTTTATTTTAATGTGGTAGTGACAATTACAATTACACAGTTACATTTACAAGCATCGTTATAATTTTTAATGGTTTAAAGTATGCACATAATTCACGAGGTATGTGCAACATTTCGGGTTGGGATAATATGTGCAAGATCAGTACTTTAAATTTATTCAAGTGAATAATCTTTTCATTTTCAGTTATATATTTTTTAACGATAGGACTTCATGAAAAAAAGCGTGCTGCTGAATAAAAGTCAGTAAAAAATTAAATGTAATGAAACTCATTGTGAAGGGAATAAATATATTTAAAATTGTTTGAGGATTATCAAGACCAAAAATTTAATATAAAATAAAAATTGATTGGGTCTTTAATTTTTTAAACTTTAAATAAAATCAACGTTTTTCATTATAAAATTTATCACTTGATTCAATCAACTATTTTTTATCATATATATTCAGATGCCGGTTTCGAGCAACCAAAAGAAAAGAAAATAACTAAAGAAATCCCCCATTTTGATAAAATGCAACTGCTTCCGAAAGTCTACTCTTAAATGACATAATTTATCTGGATTTGTTTGAAAATAAACTTTCGCACAACAAAATAATACATATCCTAAAATATACTTCCAAAAGTATGGTGCATGTTAGTAAAAAAAAAAAGGTTTAGTTATTATTCCAAAATAAATTAAAAAAAAGTGTGTTTACTGTTTAGGCTTACCGATTTACTCATGTAGGATAATTTTGGGCCTGTTTATTCTCCCGTAAGAGATTTCTTTTAGCACCCTTTTTTTCTTATACTTCTCTTTTTGCGTAAAATACTTTCCCCCCTCAAAATACTCTTTTGTGAAATCTTAATTTAAGAAGTATTTTTTATTTTTTTCTTATATTTTGAAAATTTTCGGAATGTTTATCCATTCTGGAAGTATGATTCCAAAATGCTTAAATATGTGACAGAAAATTAACTTATGGAATACACAAATCTGTGTTCCCGAAATTTGATTCGGCAATACATTCATTTTTTTTTTATTTTTAAATATTGTTACGTTTCAAAAATTAATTTTTGAAAGGTTGCATTCTGGTAATTGAATTCCGGACTCTTTCTCCTCATGTTTGCACCCTTTCTTCTCTCTTTCTTTGCGATAGACTCACAGGCAGACCACTGGAGGAGGTGGTGCGAGGCTGACAGAGGAACAAAGCGTGACAGAAGGCTGGAGGAGATCTGAGTGTTGCGCGTAACGGAGTGCGCGAGGGAGGCAACGATTGAAAGATGATAATAGTGGTTCTTGTAGAGGCTTCGATCAATTATTTTGGATGTGCTAGTTGGACTGGTGTTTACTGGGTTTTTCGATACAGACGCGTAAATCGTCCGACAGGCCTAAAACGAAACAAATGATTATTTTCAAAAGATGTGAGTCCTACAAGTTAACACGGTAATCTCGTCAAACGATGGGTTTTTACACTTGGAAACAGTAATCTGTCAAGAAATCAGGCTTAGCCGCTTGAGGCCAACGATTTTGCCAGAATCACCGTGGGGCTCAACTTGGTGGTTACGCCAAGGGCCCTCGTCGAGTGGACAGTTATGAAAATAGAAATTGAGAGGGAAAGCGGTTTTAATGGGAGTTAGAGAAATGGGGGTGAGACAAAACACGAGATTGAAAACGATGAACCCAGAATGGTTTTTTTTTTTTTAGATTTTTGTGTTTTGAAAGACTGAAAGTAAACGAAAATGCAAGTAAAATCGTGCAGGAAGTAAATTGCATGAAAAGTAAAGAAAGTTTAAAAGAAAAAAGTGTAGGAATTTAAAGGTGCAGAAATGTAAAGTGCAATGAAGTAAAGTGCAAGAAAGTAAGGTGCAGGAAGATAAAAATGCAAGAATGTAAATGACTGAAAAGTTAAATTGCATTGAAAGAAAAGGGGTGGAAGGAGTACTTGATCTCAAACTGCGAGTCTGCTGTGTGTTGAGACGTTGAGAAATCGATCAAGTATCTAACCCTATTTACATCGTTCGACCTCCTATTTATAGAAGAATGAAAAATAACTGACTATCTATCTGCTAGACACATGTACAGTAGAGATGTCTAGCAGTTACACTGTATTTACTATGTTCGACGAAATATTAGCTTAAGTAACTAATGATTATTTTCAAAAGATGTGAGTCCTACAAGTTAACACGGTAATCTCGTCAAACGATGGGTTTTTACTCTTGGAAACAGTAATCTGTCAAGAAATCAGGCTTAGCCGCTTGAGGCCAACGATTTTGCCAAAATCACCGTGAGGCTCAACTTGGTGGTTACGCCAAGGGCCCTCGTCGAGTGGACAGTTATGAAAATAGAAATTGAGAGGGAAAGCGGTTTTAATGGGAGTTAGAGAAATGGGGGTGAGACAAAACACGAGATTGAAAACGATGAACCCAGAATGGTTTTTTTTTTTAAGATTTTTTGTGTTTTGAAAGACTAAAAGTAAACGAAAATGCAAGTAAAATCGTGCAGGAAGTAAATTGCATGAAAAGTAAAGAAAGTTTAAAAGAAAAAAGTGCAGGAATTTAAAGGTGCAGAAATGTAAAGTGCAATGAAGCAAAGTGCAAGAAAGTAAGGTGCAGGAAGATAAAAATGCAAGAATGTAAATGACTGGAAAGTTAAATTGCATTGAAAGAAAAGGGGTGGAAGGAGTGCTTGATCTCAAACTGCGAGTCTGCTGTGTGTTGAGACGTTGAGAAATCGATCAAGTATCTAACCCTATTTACATCGTTCGACCTCCTATTTATAGAAGAATGAAAAATAACTGACTATCTATCTGCTAGACACGTGTACAGTAGAGATGTCTAGTAGTTACACTGTATTTACTATGTTCGACGGAATATTAGCTTAAGTAACTAACTACCCTACCAAGCACTGGGGCCAGTCTTGACAAGTCTTCGCTGGCTTTAATAGTGCTTCTTTCACCAAGGCAGGTCAGATTGATCCTTTTTAGCGTTTCATGAAAATTTCGCTAAGTCTTCAGAGCTTGATGGATACTTCGACCGTTCCTCGTGTTTAGGCAAGGCATGCCTATCTTCGACACTCCTCGTGCATTGTCGAAACATCTCCAAACCTTATAGACTTAGCTTGTTTGTTTTCTTTTTCCTTGGAATTTCGCTCGTGGCACGTCGAGTCATTGTTGTATTCGTCGAGAATCCAAATCGTGAATTTGGCACCCAACAAATGCCCCCCAAGTTTTGGTTTTCGACGGCCATGTGGGAGAGAACTAGAACTTCTGCTTCACGAGTAATCGTTACCTTTTGGGTAATGTCCCATTAACGCCTGCGCTTTCACTTCCCAAGAAAATAGGGCCATGATTACGCATTGCAGGCGGTTACATCCTAGCACATATTCGCTTCAATTCTCGAGATAAACACGAGAATGTGGGTTTATAAATACCCTTTGGTCTTCATCCTTTCTACTTTCGCTTTCCTGGAATTCTCAGAACTCATTCAAACTTCAATGGCGTCTTCTTCCAATCCTGCTCCAAGTTCCGACCAATCTCAGCGAAAAGTGATGTTCAACCTAACTATCGACGAGTCAATCCCTTTGCAAAAATCAAAGGTAATTTTGCCCTATTTGAATGATCCCTCTTTCCCCTCGAATCCTCCTGCTGCCTATTTAGGTCCTGTTGTCTCTCTAGCCAAATTTCCAAAGAGGTTCAAAAATGTTTGTCCAAACAAAAGGGGCACTACTGATATTCTAGCTTTTGCCTCTGAATTGCACGTTCATTACTTTTTAAAAGACGCTAGGCTCTTGACTCCTCCTATGAAAATAGATGGGTATGCCGGTTGGTTGGCCAGAATGGAAGCCAAAAAGGATGAATTTTGGAAGAAAATAGGCATCTACCATCTCATTTAGTTGTCAAAGTATGCCTTTAGGTTGGAACCTTCTATGTTAGGTGCCTCCGTATTCTTTTGGAATAAGACCACTAACAATTTCCATTTCCCTTGTGGAATGATGGGACCAACTCTCTTTGACGTTGCGGCCCTTACTGGCCTTCTGCCAAATGGCCATATGATTCACCCGCTTTGTAAACCAAAAGTTCTCAAGGTTGTTTGCATAGGCTCCCCACCATCCTTTTCAAAATTTATATATCACCATATGTCGAATACTGATGATATTTCAGATGATGAACATGTGGCCTTCCTTTTTTTTTCCTGGTTGTCTGCCTTCGTTCTTTGCAACAAGAATGTACAGCTGCGAAATCTATGCTTGGCTTGGCCAATCTTCTTCATGAAGGTGAAAAATGGGCTTTTGGTCCTTTTGTCCTGTCAAACCTTTCTGCTAGCATGTCGAGTCTTTACACCATGGCCAAGGAGGGAGGTAAGAAAAGTGTGGCTGGAGGCCCACTCTGGCTCTTACAACTATGGCTTAATGCGCCTTTTCCCGGTCACACCACCTCTAATACTCCTGTTGGCCTTGCCATTAACACGTATGGCACTAGTGCCATGCATAGGGTTTCCAAACCAGAAGGTAGCGAGCTCGACACTTTCAAGTATTACTTTCAACTGTTCCATTCTCTTTCCTTTGAAATGCGAGGAGTTAGTTTTCACCCTTTTGTCAGGCCTAAGTATGGGCCTGAATGGTTCAAAGCCCCTTTGGACCCAGCTTCCCAAGGTTGTGACGTCATCTAGACCCACTTTCTTGCCCGTCAAGTGTTTCCTGCTGGGTTACCCGGGTCGAGTGACAATTCAGCATTCGTCTATTTGGCCAATTCGACCGCCAATCAATTTGGCTTCCTTCAATCCATTCCCGGTCCTTATACCATCAGGAAAGAAAACATTCTCTTGGATTGTTTTGAACTCAAAGCGGAGAACCTTGTTGGAATTGAAAGGAAAAATGAGGCTCGCAAAGCTGCGGTCGATCTTGTAACCTTCACCCCAGTTTTAGGCGTATCGCAAGATTTTGCAACCTGGTGGGGGAAATACTACCTGAAATTTCATCTTTCATTTGAAGAATGCATGAAAAGATTTGTCTGTCACAATGTGCAGGAACAGGAACCTTCAGCTAAGACCAAAGGTGAGCATTTGAAAGACATCCTTAGCTTTGAGAAATTCTACAAAGTGAAATGGGACCCCAGATATCCTCATCATATTGTTCGACAGGTAAACAAAATGACCGCTAAATCAAAAGAAGAGCATAACAACAAATGGGGACTAAAGGCTTTGAAACATTATCATTCGACAAGGCAATCACTTGAGAAGCCACCTTGTCTCAAACCAGTGCCTTTGCCTAGTGCACCTTTTGGTTTGGCGGATCCGTTTCCTAGTAAACCAACGAGGGCTGGGAACTTCCGTGCGTTGGAAAGGTTTCACTCTCACACTAATATCGGTAACTTTGATGACCATGAAGTTACCTTCACTGGTCAGTTTGCTTTACCTTTCGAATAATAGGATAAAGCTATTAGGCTCATTTCCCAATTTCCCAAAGGTAGTTCGTTTGCTCTGATTTCTTGCACATCTTTCTCATTCCTTGCTTACTTTTTATTTTTCACCTCAACTGTACCTTTGAAAGAGCTGTTGAAGAGCAAACAAGTGAGGAGTCGAACTCCTGAGGCTGCAACAAGAGATGAAGATGATGATGACGACACTCCCCTCCAATTAAAGCCTCCTAGGAAGAAAGCTTCGAAATCATTGGTACAAAGGTCAAACACCGGCAAGAAAACCTCTTCGACGAAGTAGCAACTTGCCAAATCGACACGCTTGACCAACACTTCTCCAAAAGAGCCAACCAAAAGAAAGCCAGCACCTTCGGCTTCTGGTGCTCAGACCAAGAGGCGTAAGTTAGTCTTGCCAGATTCTCCTTCGGCCTCTGCACAACAAACGGTAACCATACCTTCTTAGTATCCACGCATTCTTGACGTAGCCTGATGGTCAAGTCATATTACACAAATGTTCACTTTTTATACTTATGTTTCAGGATGCAAAGCCTGCTTCAAAGAAGGGCATTTCTGAAGAGTGCACTTCCAAGAGGTCTCCTCTTGTCAAAGATATTGCCTCATAAAGCATTGATAAGGTACTCCTTACTTTGCACTTTGCGCTTTTATGCGGACCTTCTCTTATCTTCTTTGCTTGACAGGGCTCTCCTGAGCAACCAAGTGTCAAAATTTCTGATGCACCCTTGCAGACTCAAGTCCCACTTGTTGCCCCTCTGTTTATCCAAGTATTACCCCTTGTCGGGTTCCTTATAAAAGTTGAGGTAATTGTTTTTAACCTGTCTTCTTGATTTTCTTTCGTACAGGATGTACCAGCAACCCATCTTGCTCAAACTGTTGACCAATCTTTGCCAATGGACGTTGATCCAATTCTGCCAACTCGTCAGGCAGAACGTTCGCCTTTACCCTTTTCTTCGAAGGATATTTCCACGCCTGTCGAAAAGATAATTCCTGTCCCCCCAATTACTGAGCAGGTATCTCCTGTGGTGATTGTAGCAGAAAGTGTTGACATGGACCAATTCTTTGACAATCTAACGCATTCCACTGCTCAGCCTGCTTCAACGGCTAACCCTCTGTTGCCTGATGTCAACACTGATGTGGGTGATACCGAAGTCGATAGGCTTATTGCTTTGCCTTCGGGCCCAAGCGACCAATTTCCTTCACTGGCCCTATCCTCTGCTTCACATGGGGAAGATCTCGACAACAAAGTTGTTGCACTGCTGTAAAAGTTGAAAGGATTCTTCAACTTTTCTTTTGACGATTTCTACCTCGACAAGGGAGTTAGAGGCGAGTTGATTGGTGTGGTCAAGGAAATTCACAAGTATCTTGACCATTTGCCTCCGCTCCGTCGAGGATTGTTCAATGTTGATCCGCTGTCGCGCACATATCAAAATAATTAAAATAAGAATGTAGTAACAAGGCAGTTAACCTTGGTCGTCTCACAAGGATCTCTAATTAACAATAACCAATAGCAAGAACACGCAAAGAACGGAATAGGGGGTTGTTTCGTGAAAACAATTTTAATTAATAACAAAAATCACTTGATAACAACAACCAATCCACTGGTCACAGGAACTTTCACTTCGGATCTATCACAGGTTCAAAAGATTATTCTAATTCGTGTTCTAATCTTGTTTGATCACAGAATTAACCAATCAAGCGGGTGATTAATCCTATACGAATTCCTACTGGATTAAGCATCACAGAATTCAATTGATTATAAATAAGGAACACGCGTCACAAACATATAATCAATTTAACAACCGAATTCATCAAACCTATAACTAAGCGTCATAGACCCTATTGATCTCTATTCGAACTAAACCAAAACAAGCGTTAAGTTTAATTCCAATAGTCTCAAATCAGAGAGCAAAACCAAAATTATATGATTAAGCATCAATATGTAAAATGATTTTGCAAATAGAAATTAGAAGACATGAAGGATCAAAAGAGAAAGAAGTAGAACACAAAAACGAAATTAATATTAATAACCAACCTCAAGATCCTCTATGAAATCCTTAACCAGTGAATTGATCGAAAAGAATTAGCCTTCCATTGAAGGTTTCATCACAAAACAAAAATTAAGAAGGGGAGAAGGAGAAAAGATTGCTAAAACTCAAAAACGGTAAAATATTCAAAAGTAATCAAAAGGTAAATCCTAAGACTCTAAAAATCCTATTTATAATGTCTCCTTAGGTTAACCTAGGTAACCTGAAGTTTATGACCAAAGAGAAGGGCCCAAACGAGATTAATTAGCCCAATAACAACTAATCACATGAGTAATTGATCCAAAACTCGCAGTGAACCTCGCCTGTAATAGTAAAGTGGATTTTCGACCTTCAAAACAGCAGAACTGGGCTTCAGTTCCAACATAAGAATTGTAGCTCTGCTTCTTAGCTTTCCAACGCCACAAAGAACACTGAAATCGGACAAGTATAGCCCAAGTTATGGCCTGTAGAAGCGACATGGGTCAGGATGTAACAAAATCCGAAAATTAGCAAATAATTCCACTAAAGCCCAATCAAGACCCAAAGATATAAAACCATGTTAAAAGTAGTTGTTGGGCAAAACACACAATTAAGAACACCAAGTGCAAAGCTATAAAAGATGCATTAAAATGCATTGATCATATGCATTTGTCGAAGACTTGATCCCCAAGTTGCCGGAATTTGACAATGGGATCGTACCCTTCCATCAGATTGAGCGAGAAAAAGAAGCCATTCTAGAAAGGCTCTTGCGACTCAGGATCGACAAGGCTTTCTTGGCTAATAACTATGCACCCGATCGAGCGAGAAAGCTTGAACTGGAGGAGAAAATCACTCGCCTAAAATCTGAACTGGCATCCGCTAAAGCAGAGCTGGAGCAAGTCACGACTAACTCCACCCCTGTTGTTGAAGCTATCCAGGTGAATGCTCAACAACTGCGCCAAAACGCAGATGAAGCAAAGGCCATATTGTCGAGGCTCCAGATCCTTGGGCCTATTTATGTGAGCACTATGACTGCTAAGGATGTGGTTGCCAGTGCTTGGGAGACTGTCAAGAAAACCCCTTTTTTAATTTTCTTTAGTTCCTTCTTTTTGTATTTGTCGAACATTTGTTTCGACTAAACAGTTGCAATTCCTGATATGTATGAACTGATCTGATTTTGATAGTCTTTCATCAATCAATCACTTTGTCGTCCATTATTTGTACATTTAACAGGGCCTCTTAATTGGCATTAAATCATCATTAAAGTATTGACTAGTCAAATTAATTAGAATACTTAATTTTTAACGCCAGGTTTCGCTATAAATAGAGGCATATGAATTGCTTGCCATCTTCACCATACGCTTTTCTTCTCTTCTTGTGACAAATATTTCCAGAAATTCCTTCTTCTTTCTTTACGATTCCTGATAATCTTTGCCGCAAACCCTTGACCAAACCCTTCTCAAATCTGCCTGTTGCAGACCATATAACAAAATGGAACTCATCTTTTCCTGTGGTTCTCTAGTTCTTGTTCATTCTGCTTGCTTGATCTGGGAACCAGGGGACCTCCTTTTCTGGGTTTTTTCTCCAAGGTTTCTATCTAAACGGTGAAGCCATTCTAGGGACCAAATAACTCTTATAATGTTATCCGTAAGACCAAACAAGTCTCATAATGAGCTCGTGTTTTTGTTGCGGATAATTCTAAATGATACCGGTGCAACTCCTCTTCATGCCTTTCATTCGTGGCATAACAAGATCTCACGGTCTTGGCCTATTAATGGTGGTTGCACCTGTGGGACTGGATTTCTGTCTTAAACCTTTGTCCAGTTCCACCACCACCATCGTTTAGCTTGGCTCGACGGATGAAGATGCAAGAATCTGGTGACATTTTGAGTTTCTTCATCTGGCTTGACCAAATGATACTCTACCACCAAATAGCCTAGTAGCAAGAGTAACTTAGCTGTCTTTATGTTTCCAGGCTGATAGCCAAAATTGACCTTGTATTTGTAACTTGCCAAATGGCTGATGAATAAAGAATTTTTATTTTATATATGGATTTTTACTTCGCACATTGTCGGCCTATATGGCTTTAAATATTTGCCATTAATGGACTTAATTCTTAAACCCGAATTCATCTCAACAAGTGCATAAGCATTACCAGAATATACTTGCGTAACTTTAAATGGTCCCTCTCATTTGGGAGACCATATGCCTAGTTCTCGACAAGCTTTTTCCATGGGAAGAATGACTTTTGAAACCAAATCATCAACATTAAAAGATTCGTATTTCACTTTATTGTCGTAAAATTTGACTATTCTTTCTTTTTGTTTTACCAAGTTTTCCGATGCAATCAACCTATCATCATGCAATTCGTTTAGTTCATCGAACATCGACTCCCAATATTGTTCCCTAGGCAGATCATCTTGCCTTAATATATGAATTGACTCAAGTTTAATTTCGACAGGCAACATTGCATCATGTCCATATACTAACTTATATGGTGTAGTGCCTGTTGATTCTCTTGGCAACTTCCTACATGCCCATAGGATTTGCTGAAGTGTGTTATGCCAACTTGATAACTCTTAGAAACAAGAGTTATCTGAGCTCTTTTGGCATTGAATCATGCAAGTCCAATAGTAATTTGAGTCTTTTATGTTTAGAAAGTGTGAATATTATGTGTTTAATGCTCAAAACAATTTTGTGGCACCTTGAGTGCCTTTGTGAAGTTTTAATGCCTTTTAGTTTAGTTGCGCAGAATTATTTTGTAATGAGCAGATGCTGAATTTGAGTGTCATAGCACCAAGGGAGTTGGTAGATTTTGAAAGAAACAAAGCTTGAGCAGAGTTACTGTGAGATAAAGCAATGTGTGTGCACTCCAAGTACTATCGGGTCACACTCCAACATGTGGCCCCATGCTGTCTGTGCTACAGGACAAACTGTCCCTAATTGGATGGGCCAAGGACAATACCTTTCCTTGTACCTTGATTTTTGGGCCCATTTGGAGTGTGTATTTAAGGGAATAAACCCTAAAAGGAAGGAGGCTAGTACACTGATCCCTAGGTAATTTTCTGTCTCAATTTCTGAAGCAGCCGCAAAGTACTTCTCCATTTCCATTTTCCATTTTCACCCTCCTCCATTATCCATTTTCCACTGAGTGAAGCAAGCTATTATTGGAGCTAATTGGACTATCTCAAGCACTACAAAGGAGTACAACAGCAAGACATTGCTGCAGTGAAGGTCTTCTCTTCTTGACAGAGAATCTGGAAGTCTTCCTACGTGCTCTAATTACCTCTATTTGTAACCATTTTTACTGCTAAGTTTAAGTGTCATGGATATGTCTTTTAGCACCTGTTTCTTTTGTTTTGTAATTTTGCTCAGCATGAGCTAATTACTTTATGCTAGGATGATTTGAAATTGTTACAAACTCTCATTGGTGAAGTTACGTGAATGATGCTTGGCACTTTTATCTCATGTGAATTACTGTTATATGCTGAATTTAAGCTTGATCACCTTAGGTTTAACACTTGTATATTTGATATTGAAAGGGTTAAATATGCTGAATTCATGAGGTAATATGGGCATTATTGGTAATGGACACATTAACCACTCTTGATTGAACTAGACACAGGCAATCAAACCCATAGAATTGATCTGAGTCACACTTAGAAAACAAAGGGGAATATAATGGGGGCTTAGACATAAGGAACCATTTACTTAACCTTGGTGAAAGTGACTGAAAAGCACACACATTAGCACTCTGCATTCAGCTGCCATAACACTCATTCACAACACCTAGTCAACTTGGTGGAGTTACAATGGATATGATTCCTAGCTGTTTTACTCAATTAATCTCATATAACCTGTGACTGTTTCATTCCCAATCAGTTGTTTACAATCAATGTTATTATTCACTGCATGATTCTACAAATGATGATAATTTTTAGTTCTTATTTTCATTTACTCACTAGCTTTCTTACATAGCCTAAAACTTGTGAAAACAATTAATCAATCCTCGTGGGAACAATCTTGATTTACTCTTTACTACTTGTTGCGATTATGTATACTTGCACAACTGTACCTTATTTTACACAACAAGTTTTTGGCGCCGTTGCCGGGGATTGGGATTGTTTTTTTTTTTTGGCAAAATAAGGTAAGGAGCCTCGTTAAAACCTTATGGCGCAAAACCCTCCTTAGGGAAAAAACACCAATAAGGAAAAAGAGTACTCCTCCCTTATTTTATTAGCAAAAAAGTAAAATACACGTAGAAAATATGGGAGGACCAAACCAAAGCCCACGCAAAAAGCCTTAAGTAAATCTGTAGCTAGGAAGGCCTACTCTATTACGAAAGAAATTCACACTAATGAACTTAGGGATGGTAGGGATTGGGATTGTTAATTTCTAAGTTTATCTAAGTAAGTTAGTTAGTTGAGATATTCTAATTCTTTTTGGTGTTTTTGTTAGTATTAAGTGCACAATTCTGCACATGCGCATGCATACAACACCTGAATATCAGTTGGATCCCGAAATCGACAAAACTTTCAGAAGGTTGTTAAGGGAGAATCAAGGTTTTGCTGCATTAGGGGCTTCATTCATGGCAGCCGTTGGTCCACATACTGATGAATCAAACCCTGATGCAGAAGAAGAGGATAGTGTTCAGTTCCAACACAGTGTTCACAACCAGTACCAAGCTTTGGTGCTAAATGCTGATATCATAGGCATGGCTAATGATAGGGACAGGCCAATGAGGGACTATGCTGTCTTTGACCCTCAAACTATGCACACTGGCATAGTCAGGCCTGACATCACTGCAAACCACTTTGAATTCAAGCCTATGATGTTCCAAATGGTACAAACAGTGGGGCAATATGGTGGCACACCTAAAGAAGATCCTCACCTGCACTTAAAGCAATTTCTGGAAGTGTGCAGCAACTTCAAAATTCCTGGAGTTAGTGTTAATGCATTCAGATTAAGGTTATTTCCATATTCCTTGAAGGATAGAGCTAAGGCATGGCTGAATTCATTGGAGCCTAACTATATCACTGATTGGAATGGAATGGCAGAAACATTCCTCACCAAATACTTCCCTCCAATCAAGAATGCAAGAATGAGGAATGAGATTACTTCCTTCAGGCAGAATGAAGAAGAATCGCTATTTGAGGCTTGGGAAAGATTTAAGGAGTTGCTCAAAAAATGTCATCACCATGGTATTCCTATTTGCATCCAAATGGAGACATTCTACAATGGTCTCTCTGCAAGAATCAGAGACATGCTTGATGCTTCCTCTGGTGGAGCTTTATTGACTCAATCTTACAATGATGCCTACGAGAAAATAGAAACAATAGCTAACAACAGCTATTAGTGGCCCACCGCAAGATTGAGTGCAGCAAAGAAAGTTGCCGGAATCCATGAGATAAGTGAAATGACTGCACTCGCTGCACAAGTAACCTCAATTGCAAATATGCTGAAGAATCTGAATACAGCAGGTGCATCTACAACACCTGCTACCCCTGCAGAATCAGTACCTGCCCAAGCCAAAGCCATTTCATGTGTTTACTGTGGAGGAGGTCACCTCTATGAATAATGCCTAAGCAATCCAGTTTCTATCAATTATGTAGGGAATTTCAACAAGAACAATATGTTACCAAGTGACTTCAAACACAAGAGGGGGGTGAATTGTGATAGCGGTGCTTATAAAAAAAATTACAGATAAATTACTGAATTAAAAAAAAAACTTGAAAGAAATAACTTGCGAAAAGATAAATAACTTGAAGAATAAATTGCAATAAATAAATGACAGAAAATAAATGATCGAAAAATAAATAAAGTGCTTGAATGATAAAGAGACAGAGAGCAAAGAAGAGCACGCAGCAAATTATACAGGTTCGGCCACCAAACACCCTTGTGGCCTACGTCCTGTCCCCAAAGCAAAGCACTATGGGATTTTCACTAAATCACTAGCTTTTAAATCAGGTTCAACTAGAAACCTTTACAACTCTATACCAGAGCAATACGTTCAAGAGATATCACCTCTCTATGAACACCTTGGGATTCCTACCCAAAAAGAAATGATTTTCGCAAATAAAATGAGATGAGAAAGATACACTCAATAGTGCAAATATAACAAATTGAAGCTCAAATAATACAACTCAAATTATGTAGAATAAAAAAACTCTAAAAAATTGTGCTCAAATAAGTGTGAGTGATGGAGAATATTTGACAGAGTTTTAGCACAAAAATTAAGCACTTGTGTTATGTTAAAAACAATGTTCATGGTGCAGTGCTTTTATAGGCACTGAGAGGAGCGTCAAAATGTCCGTTGCAGGATTTGTCCGTTGCAGCATTTTAAAGGGATTTGTCCGTTGCGTGGATTTGTCCGTTGCGTTTTGAATATGAAAGAATTGAAAACACGGGGACGGAAAAGATTCTCGGACACCACTTGGTGTTCGACATCGTATTTCCATACGACCTCTCTCCAGCTCGGCATACGACCTCCTCAGCTCGGCATACGACCTCTTCACAGCTCGGCACAGACACGACCTCCTCACAGCTCGGCACGCGACCTCCTCACAGCTCGGCACGCGACCTCCTCACAGCTCGGCACGCGACCTCAGCTCGGCACGCGACTTCCCCACAGTTCGGCACGCGACCTCAGCTCGGCACGCGACCTCAGCTCGGCACACGACTTGCATGTCAAAATATCACTGCTCGACACGGATAATATTTTCCAAAGAAAACTTGAAATATTTTCCAAACAATATTTTGAGCACAACTTAAGAATTTTTCAAAATACTTTGTGCCTAAAAATAATTTAAGAAAAATTATCATAAAATCAATTTTAGAATAAAAATCATTTTTTGAGTGTGTGATTTTATTTTAATTGAGAGCTTTTTATTACTACTTACAAATAGTCTTAATAAAAATAAATAAATACCCAAAACCCAAAGACTTGAGAAACTATCATTCTTGATACGCGTCTTGGTATTCTTTTCCACTTTTTGCACGGTTGACTATTTGTAAAGCTCCCTTTTGTCAATCATCAAAACCATCCTGTCAATGCATGTATTCACAGACTCCCCCTTTTTGATGATGACAAACATCTCATGGAGGGAATTTAGTAAAATATAATCATGATATAGCAATGAGATATAAGCATGGTTTTTCAATAAAAGATATCAGAGTTTAAGCACAATATTTAGAAAAACTCCCCCTCACAATATGCATAATATAATTTACTCCGCCTGAATCATAAAACTCTCCCCCTTTTGTCAACATCAAAAAGCGAAAAAGATTAGAGGGAAAGGCATGTAAAACGTATGCATATACGTGTAACTAGATGGCAAAAAATAATAGAGTATCAAGGGTTCAATGAAGCATAAGAAATCCTTGGTAAAAAAAAATTATTCAGGGAGATAGCAAAAATAAAGCACTAGGATAAGAGTTACTAGTCCTCGTTCAACTCATTCTCATCATCAATTGTTTCCTCATCTTCACTGATATTAAGCGCATAATTGTTTGCAGTTAACATAACTTGCACAAACTTTTATTTTAACGATTACAGGAAGGACGGTTGCATTTCTCCACTTTTAGTCTTGGTAACGGAACCTGCATAAAAATGTTAGCACACTCCAACGCCCAAGTTAGAACTTATTCATAATAAAATGCACTCACACGCAGTCATTCAATGCATGATTGATCTAAAATTCCTAACTCGGTTCTTATAAAAAAGAAGTTTTCTTTAGGCAAAGGTTTAGTAAAAATATCTGCGAGTTGTTTAGATGTTTCCACAAACTCAATCACACAATCTCCTTTTTGAACATGATCTCTAATAAAATGGTGCCTAATTTCTATGTGTTTGGTCCGGGAGTGATAAA
Organism: Calophaca sinica; assembly: GCA_037113605.1. NCBI lineage: Eukaryota > Viridiplantae > Streptophyta > Magnoliopsida > Fabales > Fabaceae > Calophaca > Calophaca sinica. The sequence goes on from CM073730.1 coordinate 49,892,532, forward strand.
CCGGATTTTTCGTGAGGTTTATGGCACTAGTATTGTCGCACTTAATTGGAACAGTTTTCAGATTGATTCCATAATCATTCAACTGTTGTTTCATCCAAATGATCTGTGCACAACAACTACCTGCTGCAACGTATTCCGCTTTAGCAGTGGACAAAGCCACACTGGCTTGTTTCTTACTATGCCATGAAACCAAGGCATTCCCAAGTAAGTGACATGTCCCACTAGTGCTTTTTCGGTCCATTTTGCAACCTGCAAAATCCGAATCCGAGTACCCAATAAGTGTGCAGTCAGCACCTTTGGGGTACCATAAACCCATAGTTTGTGTGCCAGTGAGATATCTCATGATGCGTTTTACCGCTAAGAGATGTGATTCCTTAGGATTTGCTTGAAAACGTGCACACATACAAACACTAGACATAATATCCGGACGACTTGCAGTGAGATAGAGAAGAGATCCTATCATACCTCGATACTTACTTACTTCGACCGACTTACCACCTTCATCTTTGTCAAGATAGCATGATGTGCTCATTGGAGTTGAGATTTCTTTGGCGTTGCTCATTCCAAATCTTTTAAGCAACTCCTTGCAATATTTGGATTGATTTATAAAAATTCCTTCTGTTGTTTGTTTGATTTGAAGACCAAGGAAGTAGTTGAGCTCTCCCATCATGGACATTTCAAACTCACTTTGCATGATTTTGGAAAAATCTTCACACTAGGACTCATTAGTAGCACCAAAGATGATATCGTCAACATAAATTTGAACAAGTAAAATGTCATGATTTTTGTGTTTAATGAAAAAAGTGGTATCAACTTTTCCTCTTTCAAAACCTTTTTCAAGTAAATATTTGCCCAACCTCTCGTACCAAGCTCTCGGAGCATGTTTTAAACCATATAAAGCCTTTTTCAATTTGAAAACATGATTTGGAAATTCAAAATTTTCAAAACCGGGAGGTTGATCAACATATACTTCTTCTTGAATAAAGCCATTAAGAAATGCACTTTTAACATCCATTTGAAAAAGTTTGAAATCCATGATGCATGCAAATGCGAGAAGCATGCGAATAACTTCTAATCTAGCCACGGGTGCATAGGTTTCATCGAAATCTATGCCCTCTTGTTGGTTATAGCCTTTTGCAACAAGTCTAGCTTTATTTCTAACAATGATACCGTTTTCATCAAGCTTATTGCGAAAGACCCATTTGGTCCCAATGACTAGGTGATCTTTAGGCCTAGGGACAAGTTCCCAAACATCATTTCTCTCAAATTGATTTAATTCCTCTTGCATAGCAAGGGTCCAATGCTCATCAAAGATGGCTTCATTGGCGTCATTTGGGTCAATTTGAGAGTCAAAGGCCATATGATGACATGCATGATTAAGAGAGTTTCGAGTCGTTACCCTTTGAGATATCACCTATTATGTTGTCAAGAGGATGGTTCTTTGAGACTCTCCATTCCTTTGGAAGATTTGAGTGAGAGAGTTCTTGAGAGGGTTGAGGCAAGGACTCTTGATCCTCCTTTTGAACTTTTGATCTCTCTTGTTCCTCTAAATAGGTATCTCCTAACACTTCTGCAAGATCATCAACACTTTCTTCTACTGAAGATTTGGGGTTAGATTCATCAAAAGAAACATGCACAGATTCTTCAACAGTTAAAGTACGTTTATTAAAAATTCGAAAGGCTTTACTAGAAGTGGAATATCCAAGAAATAAACCTTCATCAGCTTTAGCATCAAATTTACCAAGTTTATCTTTACCGTTATTTAGAACAAAGCACTTACATCCAAATACGTGAAGGTGGGAAATGTTGGGCTTCCTTCCCTTGTAAATTTCATAGGGCGTTTGTTTTAGAATAGGTCTTATGAGGACTCTATTCATTACATAACATGCGGTGCTTACCGCGTCTGCCCAGAAATACTTAGGAAGGTTGGTCTCATTGAGCATCGTCCTCGCAAGCTCTTCAAGAGACCGATTTTTCCTTTCCACCACTCCATTCTGCTGTGGTGTTCTAGGTGCGAAAAAATTATGCTCAATTCCATTTTCAGTACAAAAGGCCTCAAATGCCTCATTTTGGAATTCCCCACCGTGATCACTTCGGATGGATACTATGTTCATTCCTTTTTCATTTTGGATAACTTTAGCAAGTTTTCGAAAGGCAGCAAAAGTGTCATTTTTATGAGAAATAAATAAGGTCCATGTATAGCGAGAATAGTCGTCCACAATAACAAGAGCATAGTAATTGCCACCAAAGCTTTTAGTTCTAGAAGGGCCAAATAAATCCATATGTAAAAGTTGTAAAGGCCGATTTGTTGAAACAATATTTTTAGATTTGAAAGAAGCCTTTACTTGTTTTCCCTTTTGACATGCATCGCAAAGTTTATCTTTTTCAAAGCGGAGCTTTGGTAAGCCAATTACTAAGTCCTTTCGAACCAATTTATTAAGATGATCCATGTGAATATGAGCCATTCTTCTATGCCATAACCAAGATTCATCCTCTTTACTAATAAGACAACATGCATCATTTGAAGGTATTTTATCTAAATCAAGCATATAGATATTTCCAATTCTAGGTCCAATAACAATAACATTTTCATTTATAGAATCCATGACCATGCATTTTGAAGAATCGAAAACCACTTTGTTTCCTTTATCACAAAGTTGACTAATGCTTAGCAAATTATGCTTCAAACCATCCACATACAAAACATTTTCAATAGTGGGATTAGGACTCTTACCAATAGAACCAATCCCAAGAATTTTACCTTTGTTGTTGTCACCATACCGAACATCACCACTATTCTTAGGTACCAATGAGGAGAACTTGCTTTTGTCTCCTGTCATGTGCTTTGAACAGCCGCTATCAAGATACCAATTTAAGTCCTTGGCTTTCAAGCACACCTACAACAACAGATTAATTTTTAACCTTTGGTACCCAAACTAAGTTGGGTCCAGATGAGTTAGTTTTTGGCAAAGTACCCTTTGGAATCCATATCTTTTGCCAACCACATTCTTGTTCTTTCTAATATTGCAAATGGAGGCGGTGTGACCATTTCTACCACAAAGGAAAGCATTTAATGAAAGTGGTCTTGAAGTGTTGTTGTGATTGACAAATTTAAAGGATTTTTCATGCGTTTGTGGATTATAACCCAAACCGGCTTTTCCAAAAGTACCCTTTTGTTTTCCCAATAGAATGTTTAAGTTATCCCTTCCCATGGTAAATTTGGCAAGGGTGTTTTCCAAATCTTCAATCTTGTTTTTCAAAACATTGCATTCATCACACTTGAAAGTATCAATCTTTTGGTTTTCACAAAGGTGCAAGTAGAAACTTCAGTCACAACAACTTGTTTTTCCTTAAAAACTTCCATCTCTTGGTTTAAGAAAATAATTTTAGATTCAAGAGAAGAGATGGTTTTCTTAGAAGAAGAAATAATTTTTCGAAGTCTAGTCGTTTCATTATTTAATTCTTCACAAGTAATAAGCAGCTCATCATAAGTTAAAGGAGATTCGAGTTCAAGAGCATTTACCTCATCCTCCTCGTGTTTTGCCATGAGACATAAGTTGGCCTCCTCATTTTCGATTCATCAGACGAGTCCATATCATTGTCATCCCAGGCAATGTAGGCTCTTCTTCCTTTTGATTCCTTTTGTGGTTTTCTATCAAATTTTTCGCTTTTCTTCGACCATGAGGCGAGTCGGGTTTTATATGTCCCTTTTGACCACACTTGTAGCAAGTTGGATTAAAAGAAGTTCCTTCCTCATTTTTCTTTTGAGGATTTTGTACCTTGCCCGTTCTCCCCTTTTGCCTCATGAACCTTTTGAACCTTCGAACCATCAGACTTATGTCTTCCTCATTCTCATCTAGACTATCATTGTTGTCGATTCCTCTTTTTTCATTTACGATTGCTTTGAGAGCAATTCCTTTCTTTTTCTTATCACTTTCTTCACTCTCAGTGAGTCGATTTAGTTCAAGTTCATGTTCCTGCAATTTTCCAAACAAGGTTGCCAATGATATAGTAGATAAATCTTTAGATTCAGATATAGCAGTAACCTTGGGTTGCGGTTTCTCTTTAAACATCTAAGAACTTTATTATTTAATTCTTCATTCCTGAAGACTTTCCCAAGAGCTCTGAGATGGTTTATTATATGGATGAACCTTTTTTGCATATCTTGTATGTTTTCACTTGGTTTCATCCTAAATAACTCATACGCATGGGTTAATGTGTTCATTCGAGCCCTCTTGACCTCGGTAGTACCTTCATGGGTCAATAGAAGGGTGTCCCACATTTCTTTAGCAGTCTTGCAATTTGAGACCCTATAGAACTCATCGTAGCTTAAAGCAGAAGTGATGATGTTCTTAGCTTTCAAATTGTATTGGACCTTTTCTTATCATCTTCGGTCCAAAGTGATCTTGGTTTGTCTACCACTGCATCATTAATTGATTGAGTGGGGACAAATGGACCATTTTCCACAAGATCCCAAATATCAAGATCAACACCCTCAAGAAAGATTTGCATTCTATCCTTCCAATAACCATACCCCTCACCATTGAAAAATGGGGGTCTGTTCATGGAGGTTCCCTCGTTATTGTTTGAAGTCATTCTCTTGAGACGGTTAAGTCCTTTATACAAGAGTCTAGCTCTGATACCACTTGTTACCAAGTGACTTCAAACACAAGAGGGGGGTGAATTGTGATAGCGGTGCTTATAAAAAAAATTACAGATAAATTACTGAATTAAAAAAAACTTGAAAGAAATAACTTGCGAAAAGATAAATAACTTGAAGAATAAATTGCAATAAATAAATGACAGAAAATAAATGACCGAAAAATAAATAAAGAACAAAAATAAATAAAGTGCTTGAATGATAAAGAGACAGAGAGCAAAGAAGAGCACGCAGCAAATTATACAGGTTCGGCCACCAAACACCCTTGTGGCCTACGTCCTGTCCCCAAAGCAAAGCACTATGGGATTTTCACTAAATCACTAGCTTTTAAATCAGGTTCAGCTAGAAACCTTTACAACTCTATACCAGAGCAATACGTTCAAGAGATATCACCTCTCTATGAACACCTTGGGATTCTTACCCAAAAAGAAATGATTTTCGCAAATAAAATGAGATGAGAAAGATATACTCAATAGTGCAGATATAACAAATTGAAGCTCAAATAATACAACTCAAATTATGTAGAATAAAAAAACTCTCAAAAATTGTGCTCAAATAAGTGTGAGTGATGGAGAATATTTGACAGAATTTTAGCACAAAAATTAAGCACTTGTGTTATGTTAAAAACAATGCTCATGGTGCAGTGCTTTTATAGGCACTGAGAGGAGCGTCGAAATGTCCGTTGCAGGATTTGTCCGTTCTGACATTTTAAAGGGATTTGTCCGTTGCGTGGATTTGTCCGTTGCGTTTTGAATATGAAAGAATTGAAAACACGGGGACGAAAAAGATTCTCGGACACCACTTGGTGTTCGACATCGTATTTCCATACGACCTCTCTCCAGCTCGGCATACGACCTCCTCAGCTCGGCATACGACCTCTTCACAGCTCGGCACAGACACGACCTCCTCACAGCTCGGCACGCGACCTCCTCACAGCTCGGCACGCGACCTCCTCACAGCTCGGCATACGACCTCTCCACACAGCTCGGCACGCGACCTCAGCTCGGCACACGACTTGCATGTCAAAATATCACTGCTCGACACGGATAATATTTTCCAAAGAAAACTTGAAATATTTTCCAAACAATATTTTGAGCACAACTTAAGAATTTTTCAAAATACTTTGTGCCTAAAAATAATTTAAGAAAAATTATCATAAAATCAATTTTAGAATAAAAATCATTTTGTGAGTGTGTGATTTTATTTTAATTGAGAGCTTTTTATTACTACTTACAAATAGTCTTAATAAAAATAAATAAATACCCAAAACCCAAAGACTTGAGAAACTATCATTCTTAATACGCGTCTTGGTATTCTTTTCCACTTTTTGCACGGTTGACTATTTGCAAAGCTCCCTTTTGTCAATCATCAAAACCATCCTGTCAAGGCATGTATTCACACAATAATCCCTACTCTAGTATCTATAACCCTGGGTGGAAGAATCACCGAAATTTCTCCTGGAGCAATAATAATCCTGCAGCACCTGTTGCAGCACCAGCCAAACCAACTCATCCCCCAGGCTTTCCTGCCCAACCACCCCAAAGAGCTGCAGCCCCTGTGGCAGAAAACTCTATGGAAGTTATGCTAAAAGCTTTCATAAATGAAATCAAAGCCTAATAACAAAGTCAAGGTGCTGCCATAAAAAATTTGGAGAACCAGATTGGCCAATTAGCTACTGGCATAAGCTCTAGGCCAAGTGGATCATTACCTTCCACCACTGAACCTCCCAAGCAGCCACGGAAAGAAAAAATGAAAGCTATTTTCCTAAGGAGTGGGAAGGAGATAGAAGGACCCTCCATGCACCAAAAAGGCAGTTCCAGCAAAAGCACCCCTGATACAGCTCAAACCAGCAGCACACTTGTTGTTGAAAGTTCTGTAGAACCTGAAGTTGATGCCATCCCGGAACCAGTTTCAACACCTATCAAAAACTCTGCATCAGTAACACATCAACCTAAGCTAGTTCCAGAGATGCCACCACCTTCATTTCCTCAGAGATTGAAAAAGGCTCATCAAGATAAGCAGTTTGACAAATTTATGGAGATTCTTAAGCAACTCCAGATCAACATTCCACTTGTGGAAGCACTTCAACAGATGTCAAACTACACCAAATTCATGAAAGATGTTTTGACAAAGAAGAGGAGACTTGGAGAATTCAAAACATTGGCCATGACCAACGAATGCATTATGTTTATGCAAAGCAAAATACCTCAGAAACTGAAAGACTTGGCAGTTTTACCATACCTTGCACAATTGGAGATACCTATTATGGAAGAGCATTGTGTGACCTGGGAGCAAGCATCAATTTGATGCCTAAGTCCATTTTTGAGAAATTGGGTATTGGAAAGGCTAGGCCAACTTTTTTGACACTTCAGTTAGCAGACAGATCCATAGTGTCATGCCCCATTTTTGTCCGGCCCCTGTTTATTTATTTTAATTGGTAATAAAAATAAAAATATTTTTGGTTTCATAATAAAAAAGAATTATAATAATATTTTTGGTCTCAGAATAAAAAGAAAAAAAAGAGGAAAAAATAATAATGAAAAAGAGAGAAAAAGGAAAAAAATAAATGAAAGGGGGCATAAAGAGCAAAATGGAGGCTGTCAGAAGCATTGGCCCAAAGCCTAGCATATCAGCACCTCCCTTTTTCATTTTTACTTCATGTACCCCCAATTTTTCTTAACCGCGCCTCCCAGGTGCTTCCCCTCCAGCGCTTCGCTAGCCACACCCCTCCCTTTTCATTTCACAACCCCTATTCCCACTCATTTCCTTCGACACACAGCCCAATTCCTTTCAGCCCAACACCCCAAACCTAACCCTAAAACATATGAAAACCTAAAAATCACTCCCTCTCACTCTCAGTTGATTGCAGCAGCGCAGCTGCTTCCCTCTCCCTCTCCCTCTCCTTGCGGCTCTCTCCCCCTTATCTCTCCCATTTTCTCTCTTCCTCCCATTTTCTTCTCCTCTTTCTTCGCCACCACCTCCTATTCCCTCTCCTCTCCTTATCTCTTTCTTCACAAAGGAAATCCTAGCCTAACATCTCGACCTCACCCCTTTATCCTCATCCCCACAAAATCGATCATATCACCATCATCTCCATCAAATTCGAACAAGATTTTCACCGAAAAGGGGGTATCTGTTTCCTTTCTTTCCCTTTATCTCTTTATTCTTATTTCTAATTTTTTAACTAATTTGATCCGTTTGTTTCGCAGGTATAGGCCTGTAAAAGCCAAAGCACATCAAAGGAAAAAAGGGGGAGAGTGTTCTGAAAGGATGGCCGAGACCTAGAAGGAGGCGATTTTGAAGAACAAAAGGAAGGAACAACCGAAGCCATCAAGAGAAAAAATGAGTGAGAGAGAATAGAAAGAAAAATAGAGTTTTAGGTTTCTCCTAGATTTTTTTTCCTCTTTCTCTGTAATTCAGTTTCAATTTCTGAGATAACTAAAGTAGGGTTCTACACTTCTATCTCCTTGTATATTTTTTTTTTTTGCAATATCATTGCTATTTCGATTATTTCATCTTTGATTATAAAGATTGGAACTTTTTGGCTCTTGATTGCTATATCTTCTTCTTTGTTTCCTTTAATTTGCGCTTTGTTTTGGTGTTGTTCCGAATTTGTTCAAAAGGGAAGTTGAATTTTTTAGTCAAAATGTTACTAAAATTGCGCCCTTTTTTTATATAAAGGATAGGGTAATAATTAAAAAATGAATTTTGAACCCATCTGCAAAATTAAGCCCAAATTAAATGCTCAATGTTTTTATGTAAAACTTAATCCATACCACGATAGAACATTTTATGACTAGGGGATTTCTCTCTTCTTTTAAAATAGATTATTATGTTTTGTAAATAAATTATCATTTTTATCACTGTTTAGAAATAATTCATCAAAAGAAATCAAGGCAAGCACTTCTTTTAAACAATTAATAGGTACCATTTTTTGGGCGTCGCGGAGTGCTAATACCTTCCCCGCGCGTAATCAACTCCCGAACTCTTATTTGGTTTGAAGACCACATTTTTTTTCTAATTACTTTTGAAAAAGTTTTTTCCTAAATAAACTTTAGGTGGCGGCTCCATTTGAATTTTGGTGTGGTTGTCACAGCTGACGACTCCACTGGGGACTTTAGAGAGTTAGGCCTTAAAATTGTTTGAATTAATTTGTTTGCCTATTATATGATTTGTTTCCCTTTTCTTTCTTTTATTCTTATCTTTGATTTATTTGTTTTAATTTTGCTTTATTATGTTTGTTTCACATGTATATATAAATCTTAGGATAGTCGCCATGTATATATTTGTATTTGTTTAATTTATTTTGCAGCGGGTAGTATTTTAGGTTATTGCTCCTTCACACACTTCACTTAACACATTTTTTGCACACTACGAGTGGAACCCTATACCCGGGTTTGAAAAAGAAAAAAACTTTAAGTTAGGAGAGGCTGTGTAGTGAGCACCTGCTGGACGTACGACCAGTTGGGTCCTTGCGAAGGCCTCACATAGAGTTTGGCCCTATTTGAGAAAAAACTCCCGTTAATAGTTTACCTATTATCGGCGGTAACATTAAAAAATGGGACCCTTGGCTCTAGGGACCTTTCTAGATTAGTATTTTAATTTACCCATGGAAAGACACTTATGTAAACCGTAGATCCCATCTAAGAATTACCGGCCTATATCACAAAAGGAGCATACCCTACTTATCTTGTTTTCCACGTGACAAAAGTCGCAGAACCTAAAGTTTTAGGATATATCGACCTACTCACAAGGGGCACCTTGCCCATTCTTCTTCATTCATATAATCTCCATCATTTTTCAAAAGTCATAAAAAATAGCGTTTTGTTTTTCTCTCATGCAAATATTCAAAAAATAAGATTTTCAAAAAACAAAAATATATTTTCTTTTTCTATCCTACTATCTTCTTTTTGTCAAAATAAAAAATTTCCAAAAAAGTGAACATTTTTTTCACCGCATTATATTCATTCAAAAGGTGAAAAAATAGTTTTTGTTTTTTTTAAAAAAAGATTTTTTTTCCATCGCATTCTTTTTGCATAAAAAATAATAGATTAAAAAAAATGTAATAGAAAAATATTTCTCCATTATCCATCATATTATTTTGCATAAAATGTACATAAAAAAAAATCCATGACATGCATAATCATGACATCCTCATAACATAACTCATTTTCCCCCCTCAACAGAAAAATAGATACAAATAAGCTTTCCCTACATCCCTACCGGACTCGAGCCCAATCTAGACTCATGGACTTGTTGGAACAGAATCGTGGCGATGAGAAGAACTCGACCAAATCAAGGGTAAGATGGACAAGATATTGGACCTCTTGCAGAACTTGGATGCAAAATTGACCATTGATAAGAACTATTCCATCAACACTAATGAGTATCGAGAGGCTTCCAATGGCCCATCAGGAGACCCCCTAGATCAGGAGAGACTCCAAATTGTGGAAGATAGGCTGAAAGCAATTGAATGGGCAAATCATATTGGGTTCGAAGCTTCAGAAGTATGTTTGGTCCTGGACGTGGCAATTCCTCCAAAATTCAAAGTTCCTGAGTTCGCTAAGTATGAAGGTTTAACTTGTCCAAAAAGCCACCTCATCATGTACTGCCGAAAGATGACATCCTGCTCCAGTAGTGATAAGCTCATAATCCACTTCTTCCAAGAGAGTCTTACCGGGGCATCCCTACGCTGGTATATGCAGTTAGAGCGGAGTAAAATCAACTCATGGAATGATTTGGCTAATGCTTTCATCAAACAGTATAAATACAATATGGACATGACTCCTGACCACTACCAGTTGCAAACCATGATAAAAGGGGACAACAAAAGCTTCAAAGAGTATGCCCAAAGATGGAGAGGGATTGCAGCCCAAGTGGAACCTCCGCTATTTGAGAAAGAGATGGTTACCACGTTTATTAACACACTTCAACAACCCTTTTATGATATGATGATGGGAAATGTCTCTTCAAGCTTCTCAGACCTAGTTGTTGTCGGAGGAAGAGTGGAAGCTGGGATAACAAGCGGAAGGATTGGCAACCTCGAAGCTCAACAGCTATTGCGCAGTATAGGTCAAAAGAGGGAAGAAGATACAAATGATGCTTATCACGGCATGCACTGGGGCAGTGGGCCACTCCATTGAGAATTGTTGGGCTCTGATCAACACCAAGTGGTAAAACTTCAAGGAATAGCCCTGTTTAAACAACCTTCATTTGTTTTTACGCTTTGCCCAAAGCCCTGGGGCATATCTTGTAAAGGGCCCACTTTGTTCCCATCTTTTCAATACATCAATGGAAATGCAATTTGAATTTTTTAACTTCCCTTTTTGATACATGGTCAATCCGAGATAAAAAAAAGTAATTAAGAAAAATATAAAATAAAATGGTAAAGCAAATGCACAATTATCAAAAATTAATTTTTGTAAAAATTTGAGCAATAAGGTTTTGAGATGAAGTTTGGCCGTTTTTCTCTATCCAAAAAATATAAAAAATATTTATCCCTTGCTACCCCTTTTGAACCTAAAAAAAAAAAATTCTTTCAAGTACCTTAAACAAGGATCACCCATACATTGAAGACTAGCACAATAGTCCATTAAATTTTGTCTGTTAAAAAAAAAAGCAAGCAAGCAAATATCAAATGCAACATATCCAGATGCTTACAAAGAAAAAATGAATAAAAAATGCAAAAGCAAAACAAGACAATTGTGCTAGCAACCATCAAAGTACATCTTGGCACTAAAGATCTTTGTTTTCATAAACCCTTAAATACTTTTTGAGCCTGAAATATCCTTTGTTTCATAGCCCTTAACCCTTGGCCACATTACAATCCTAATAAAGTCCATTCTGATCAAAGTCCAATTGCTCATATTTTCTCAAAACTTGATTTTTGAAAGAGGAAATCCGTATAAACTCCTCGGTGTAGTTGCTTTACCAAAAAAAAAGAGTATAAAAAAAAGCTCGCTAGACTAAAAACCCGAAAGGAAACGCCTAGGCAAATGTTAGAGCGACCCGCTAGGTTGAAAACTCGCAAAGAGTAGCCTAGGCAAAAGTCAGGGTCAAATTTACAAACATGTCAACCCAGATTGGACCTCACAGATCTAAACATAAACCAAGAAGCTGGGGGCAAAAGCTGTGCCCATCGTCTACAAGCTTCGCATTCAAGATTTCGTTCCAGTTTCAGAACTACACAAGGTAATCCGCGTCTCTACATAGATCCTTTCTTACATGGCTGGACGAAGGCCAAAGGGACACTGAAAAGTCTCTATGGATCAAAGTTGTCAATCTAATCCTCCCAAGGGCATTCAAAGCATGAAGCTGAAAATTTGAGGATCCATAAAATGATTTATCAAGGGGCAAATATGCAAACCTGGTGCAGTACAAAGTCAACCATTCGGACAAGCAATTCGACAGAAAGTTATCATCCCACGAGTCTAAGGGCAGCGTCCTCAAAAGGAATTCAAGGAAATCAAAAACAATCTTTCAAAGAAAAGTAATACTCATGCATAGCATATCATTCATTGTATATGGCATGATCATCAATACTTTTGGGTCCATAACCCACCTAAAAAAAATCATTTCTCTGAAATCAAAAAACATCATTTCATATACAGCATACCATTCATTGCATTCTGCATGAGCATTAAAGTTTTTGGGTCCATCGACCCACCCTCTCCAATATTGCACACAGTTGGTTTGTTGTCTACTCAGTGAGAACTAGTACTCAACCTACCCAATCTATTAGCATGAGTTAGGAACCTGTCCTACATCTTGCTGGGAATCTGACCCACCACCTTGGGAATCTGACCTAAGCCTTTAGTCGGGAACCTGACTCGCATCTCGGACCTTCCTCAATTATGGAAATCGATCTGTACCTTTTATCAAGAGTTAGGAATCTGATCTATACCTTGTCGGGAATCTAACCCGAACCTATATTGAGTAACAAAGAAACTCATATCACAGACATTCCTTAAAGTAAGGTAGTCAATCCATACCTTTTAGTAAGAGTTAAGAAGCTGACTTACCCTTGTTGGGAATCTGACCCAAACTTGTGTCGAGTGACGAAGAAGCTCGCACCCCAGACTTACCCTAAGTAGGGAAGTAATCAATACCAAAGATGTGAGGGTTAGGAGCCAGACCTATACCTTAGGAAATTCGCTAGGAAAACGAACCTAGAATCTCCCACCAATTTTTTTGTAAAAGCTAGTCATAACTATGCCTTACTGGGAATTCGCCGGGAAACCGAACCCGGAATCTCCCACAATTTTTGTAAGGAATCATAGTCATACCTATGCCTTACGAGAAATTCGCCAGGAAACCGAACCTGGAATCTCTCACCAATTTTTGTAAGAGCTAGTCATACCTATGCCTTACGGGGAATTCGCTAAGAAACCGAACCTAGAATCTCCCACAAAATTTTGTAAGGAATCATAGTCATACCTATGTCTTACTGGGAATTCACTAGGAAACCGACCCTAGAATCTCCCTCCAAAGTTGGGAACCAATCCCGCAATCTCAAACCACTTGTTTCAGACAAAAATTAGGGTCTTCTGTCCTTAATTACCTTTTACAACGAATTTACGAAGGTCTTCGAGTAAAACGCAATTAAGGAGGGGCAGCTGTCATACCCCATTTTTGTCTGACCCCTATTTATTTATATTAATTGGTAATAAAAAAAAATTTGGTTTCATAATAAAAAAGAATTATAATAATATTTTTGGTCTCAGAATAAAAAGAAAAAAAAGAGGAAAAAATAATAATGAAAAAGAGAGAAAAAGGAAAAAATAAATGAAAGGGGGCATAAAGAGCAAAATGGAGGGTGTCAGAAGCATTGGCCCAAAGCCTAGCATATCAACACCTCCCCTTTTCATTTTTACTTCATGTACCCCCAATTTTTCTTAACCGCGCCTCCCAGGTGCTTCCCCCTCCAGCGCCTCGCTAGCCACACCCCTCCCTTGTCATTTCACAACCCCTATTCCCACTCATTTCCTTCCACACGCAGCCCAATTTCTTTAAGCCCAACACCCCAAACCTAACCCTAAAACATATGAAAACCTAAAAATCAATCCATCTCACTCTCAGTTGATTGCAGCAGCGCAGCTACTGCGCTGCTTCCCTCTCCCTCTCCCTCTCCTTGCGGCTCTCTCCCCCTATCTCTCCCATTTTCTCTCTTCCTCCCCTTTTTTCTCCTCATTCTTCGCCACCACCTCCTATTCCCTCTCCTCTCCTTATCTCTTTCTTCACAAAGGAAATCCTAGCCTAACATCTCGACCTCACCCCTTTATCCTCATCCCCACAAAACCGATCCTATCCACCATCATCTCCATCAAATTCGAACAAAATTTTTGCCGAAAAAGGGGTATCTGTTTCCTTTCTTTCCCTTTATCTCTTTATTCTTATTTCTGATTGTTTAACTAATTTGATCCGTTTGGTTTCGTAGGTATAGGCCTATAAAAGCCAAAGCACATCAAAGGAAAAAAGGGGAGAGTGTTCTGAAAGGATGGCCGAGACCTAGAAGGAGGCGATTCTGAAGAACAAAAGGAAGGAACAACCGAAGCCATCAAGAGAAAAAATGAGTGAGAGAGAATAGAAAGAAAAATAGAGTTTTAGGTTTCTCTTGGATTTTTTTTCCTCTTTCTCTGTAATACAGTTTCAATTTCTGAGATAACTAAAGCAAAGTTCTACACTTCTATCTCCTTGTATATTTTTTTTTTGCAATATCATTGCTATTTCGATTATTTCATCTTTGATTATAAAGATTGGAACTTTTTGGCTCTTGATTGCTATATCTTCTTCTTTGTTTCCTTTAATTTGCGCTTTGTTTTGGTGTTGTTCCGAATCTGTTCAAAAGGGAAGTTGAATTTTTTAGTCAAAATGTTACTAAAATTACGCCCTTTTTTTTATATAAAGGATAGGGTAATAATTAAAAAATGAATTTTGAACCCATCTGCAAAATTAAGCCCAAATTAAATGCTCAATGTTTTTATGTAAAACTTAATCCATACCACGATAGAACATTTTATGACTAGGGGATTTCTCTCTTCTTTTAAAATAGATTATTATGTTTTGTAAATAAATTATCATTTTTATCACTGTTTAGAAATAATTCATCAAAAGAAATCAAGGCAAGCACTTCTTTTAAACAATTAATAGGTACCATTTTTTGGGCATCGCGGAGTGCTAATACCTTTCCCGCGCGTAATCAACTCCCAAACTCTTATTTGGTTTGAAGACCACATTTTTTTTCTAATTACTTTCGAAAAAGGTTTTTCCTATTGTTTTTCCTAAATAAACTTTAGGTGGCGGCTCCATTTGAATTTTGGTGTGGTTGTCACACATAGCCTACCCTGAAGGAAAAATTGAAGATGTTCTCATCAAAGTGGACAAGTTTGTGTTTCCTGTGGACTTTGTAATCTTGGATTTTGAAGCTGATTCTGAAGTACATATTATTTTGGGCAGACCCTTCCTTGCAACAGGAAAAACTCTGATTGATGTGCAAAAAAGGAGAGCTCACTATGAGGGTGAATGATCAAGAAATCAAATTCAATGTGTTGAATGCTTTGAAATTTCCTGATGAAGAGACAGGTGAATGTTCTTTTGTGAGAACAATTGACTCATTGGTGCAGAAACAAATCCCGAGAGATCATCATGTACTTGGAAAAGAATTTTTCAAGGGAATTGATGAAGAAGAAATGAAGAATGAGGGGATTTTGGAAGAAAAAGGTTCTGTCAATCAGTTATGGCATAAGAAGTATGAGTCTTTAGAGCTAAGTGAGGGCTGTGCAAAATCAAATTTGCCTTCGATTCAGAAATCTCTAGCACTGGATCTGAAACCCCTGCCTGCACACTTGAAATATATGTATTTGGGTGATGAAGATACACTGCCAGTGATAATTTCTGCAAAACTGAACTCTGTGCAGGAACAAGACTTGGTGAATGCTTTGAAAAGGCATAAGAAGGCCATAGCATGGCAGATGGTAGATATTAAAGGGTTGAGTCCTACTTTGTGTATGCATAGAATCTTTCTTGAAGAAAATGCTAAGAGTAGCATTGAGAGCCAGAGAAGGCTCAATCTTCTCATGAAGGAGGTTGTAAAGAAAGAGATAATTAAGTGACTGGATGCAGGAGTGGTGTACCCAATTTCTGATAGTTCATGGGTTAGTCCAGTGCAATGTGTTCCAAAGAAGGGGGAGTGACTGTCATAGCCAATGACAAGAATGAATTAATTCCCACCAAAACTATGATTGGTTGGAGGATTTGTATGGATTACAGAAAGCTTAACAAGGCAGCAAGGAAAGATCATTTTCCATTGCCTTTCATTGACCAGATAATTGATAGATTGGCAGGGAAGGAGTTTTACTGTTTCCTTGATGGATATTCAGGCTACAATCAAATTGCCATAGCACCTGAGGATCAAGACAAGACCACTTTCACATGCCCTTATGGCACCTTTGCCTTTAGAAGATGCCATTCGGGTTGTGCAATGCACCAGCAACATTCCAAAGGTGCATGATGGCAATATTCTCTGATTTTATCGAGAAATCCATGGAAATCTTTATGGATGACTTTTATGTTTTTGAGGAAACATTTCAAGCTTGCCTGGATAATTTGGAACAAGTGCTATCTAGGTGTGAGGAGACTAATTTGGTACTGAATTAGGAGAAATGTCACTTCATGGTATAAGAGGGCATTGTTTTAGGCCACAAAATCTCCAAGAAAGGCATTGAAGTGGATAAGGCAAAGATTGAGGTCACTGAGAAATTACCTACACTAACTAGTATGAAGGGGGTAAGAAGTTTTTTAGGGCATGCTGGTTTCTATAGAAGGTTCATTAAGGATTTTTCAAAAATCTCAAAGCCCATTTGCCAACTCTTACAGCATGAGACTGCCTTTGATTTTGATGAGCACTGCATGACAACATTCAAGACACTGAAGACAGCCTTGATTTTGATGGTGATGCAAGTGATTTTGCCATAGGTACTGTTCTAGGACAAAGACATGACAAGGTGTTTCATTCAATTTACTATTGGTGGATGCTCAGTTGAACTACACCACCACTGAGAAAGAGTTGCTTGCAGTGGTTTTTGCTTTTGACAAATCCAGGGCCTATTTGGTTGGTACAAAAGTAGTGGTGTACACTGACCATTCAGCAATCAAGTATTTGATTTCCAAGAAAGATGCAAAACCAAGATTGATAAGATGGGTGTTGTTACTTCAAGAATTAGATTTAGAGATCAGAGATAAGAAAGGAGTAGAGAATCAAGTAGCTGACCACCTGTCCAGAATTGTAAATGATAGTGTTGAACAACAGGGAGGTGAAATTAAAGAGAGTTTTCCTGATGAGCAATTGCTGGCAGTAACAAGTGCCAAAGATGATGCCACCACAGCACCCTGGTATGCTGATATAGTGAATTTCCTGGTCTACAGAATCATTCCAGCTGAGATGGATTACCAACAAAAGAGAAGGTTCTTCCAGCAAGTGAAGAAATACTACTGGAATGAACCTTTTCTATACAAGAAAGGTGCTGATCAATTATTCAGAAGGTGTGTGGTAGAAGAAGAAGTTGGAAGCATTCTGTAACATTGTCACTCCGCACCTTGTGGAGGACACTTTAGAGGAGCCAGAACTGCTGCCAAAGTTCTGCAATCTGGTTATTTCTAGCCCTCTCTATTTAAAGATTCTCATGATTTTGTTAAACATTATGATAGATGCCAAAGGGTAGGAAATATTTCAAGCAAACAAGAGATGCCTCTCAATAGCATCCTTGAAATTGAACTCTTTGATGTATGGGGCATGGATTTCATGGGCCCTTTTCCTCTTTCCTTTGGAAATCTGTACATTTTAGTGGCTGTGGACTATGTGTCCAAATGGATTGAAGCAGTCGCTCTGCCTACCAATGATGCCAAGGCAGTGAGCAAGTTTTTACAAAAGAACATTTTCACAAGGTTTGGTGTCCCTAGAGCAATTATAAGTGATGAGGGCACCCATTTTTGCAACAAACTGATTGAAAAGTTGCTGCTCAAGTATGGGGTAAAGCACAAGATAGCCACTGCATACCATCCACAAACAAGTGGCCAAGCTGAGCTATCCAATAGGGAAATTAAGAGGATTCTTGAGAAGGTTATCAACCCTTTTAGGAAAGATTGGTCCTTACATCTTGATGATGCCCTGTGGGCATACATAACAGCATATAAGACACCATTCGGGACCTCTCCCTACAGATTGGTATTTGGTAAGGCATGCCACTTGCCTATTGAGTTGCAGTATAAAGCTTTTTGGGCTACAAAGAAGCCGAATTTTGATCTGCAGAGTGCTGGTGCAGCAAGGTTGCTGCAACTCCATGAACTAGAAGAACATAGGCTCTTTGCCTATGAGAATGCTGAGTTGTACAAAGCCAAAACTAAGGCTTGGCATGATAAGAAAATTCAACCCAGGGAATTGAAAGAAGGATCTCAGGTGCTGTTGTTCAATTCAAGATTGAAATTATTCCCTAGGAAGCTCAAATCAAGGTGGTCTGGCCCATTCAAATTAGTTAAATTGTACCCATATAGAGCAGTGGACTTACTTGATGAAACCACTGGCTCCACCTTCAAAGTGAATGGCCAGAGGGTGAAGACTTATTGGGGAGACCCAGTGACCAGGTTGAAGGTCACAACCACCTTGAAGAACATCTAAGTGAAACAAAAGTCAGGCTGAAGACTCTTAAATCAAGCGCTATTAGGAGGCAACCCAGATTTTAACATGTTTTATTTTCTTTTTTTTTTTTAGTTTTTAACATGTAACAAGCAATTCATGATCAGAGAATGTGGTTATACTGTGTGGTGTTGGTGTTGCTCAGTTTGCAGAAAGGAATAAAGATTAGTTGGTGCCATGGCACCGCGGGTTTGGCACCTGTGTGGGTCTGATTCTTTTAAGTGAGCCCTGTTAGGTTTAAGTGCAAAAAGTGAGTGCACAGGACACCTGGCCTCTACACCTCAGTGAGAGAACCAATCCCATTATGCCACCTGGCCTAAAAGAATTCCCTCTTTTTCTCTTGTCTATCCATTAATGCCCAACGGTTACCAATTAATACCCTTCCCTCGCTTAAACCACCCCCTCATCACTTTCTGAAACACACACCATTTTCAAACCCTCTCCATGAACCCACGTTCTCTCTGTAACTTTCTAAGCACCCACTCAAACCTCTCAAAACACTGAAACCACCATCATCCATAAAAACCCTACCTTCCCACACCATTTCTCTCACTCAATAATCTGTTCTATTGCACGAAAATGTCTGTGAAAAGTGTTGCGAACAAAAGCAAGACAAATCCCTGAATGGGAATCTGAGGCCCGATTTGCTGATGAAGATACAAGGATCAGATACGAAGGCTGGATGAAGGAGAGGCACCTCTTCCTTGAGCGAGGTTTCTCCCTGAAGAACATGCTCCCAGAACTCATGGTGATTATTGACCCGCATCGTTAGGGTATGTTCTGTCGCCACCCTAAGAACCCTGTAACTTCTGTAGTCAGAGAATTTTATGCTGGCATTCCTGTGATTGAAAAAGGAAAAAAGGAACCAAGGTACTCTCAGGTCCGAGGGGTTAGGGTACCCTTTGATGCTGCCAGAATCAGTGAGGTTTACAGCCTCCAATATTCTGGGAATGGATTTGAGAAAGTAATGCAAGGCCTGACTGAGGCAAAAATGGATGCGATCAAGGATAAAATCACAGTTCTTGGAACTGTGTGAGCGAAAAAGAAGGGCAATGATTACAAAATTAGGAGAACTAAATTGGTGAACCATTCCAAAATCTGGTACTCTTTTGTCACCCACAGTATTCTTTCCACCACCCACAACCAAACCATTGACAGAGAAAGAACAGTGCTGCTACATCAATTGTTGGAGGGGAAGCCAATTGAGGTGGCAAAGTTGATTGAGAGGGAGATGATTGGTTGTGCTAGAAGGGGGAAGGGATGTTTATTTTTCCCCTGTTTGGTCACTGAGCTCTGCAAACAGGAAGGTGTGACTATGTACGGAGGAGAAGAAACTTGGCCTATGGCCAAGGCCCTTGATAAAACCACCATTTCGAATCAAAACACTGGACCTTCTCCTCAGGTGCTAAACAAATTTAGTTAGCACCAGCAGGCTTTTTGGAAGTTCTCTCAGGAGCAATTCATTTGGCAAAAGAGGTTATTCCACCTCAATTTTTCCAGAAAGCTTGTGTACAAGGCACCTGTGTTTCCTACCTGGATTTTGGAACCACTAGACACACCACAACCCATGAAGAATCCACCCATGATGACCCCATTCCTGAGGACACCCCTGGAACAAGCAAGACAAAGAAAAAGAAGTCTAAGAACACTTCAAAGAAGGGGAAGGAAAAAGATGTGAGTGAGGCAGAAGAAGAGATTCCAACAGAGGGTCAGGGGGAAGAAGTGAATGAAGAAGAGGCTGAGGAGGTAGGGCATGAGGAATAAATAAATAAATAAAGGACTGAAGAGATGGGAGAGGCAGAAGAAGAAACTGCAGAAAAAGAAGCACATAAAGTGCCAAAAAAAGAAAAAGAGGCACCTGAGGTGCCTGATAAAGAGAAAGAAGATAATGTGGTGCCCAAGGGTGCCACTGAAAATGTTGCTGAGAAGGAACATGAGAAAATAGCCGAGAGTAGTGGTGAATTCTTTGGTGCCACTGATGCAACACCAGCTACAACACCACCACAACAGGGCAGAGAGCACAAGGAAGAAGAAGAGCATAATGAAGAAGTTGATCTGGAGGCTGCAGTGGCTGCTGCACTAGCAGGTGCTACCACAACACCTGCTGTTTTGGAAATCATCAATCCACTTGCTATGGTGCCCTTTGAGGGCAAAGTTGCTGATGATTAGAATCCACCACCACCACCTCCTCCTCAACAATCACCTCCTGCCAAGCAAACAAAGAAAAACAAGAAGACGAAGAGAGGTGAGAAGGAGGTGATTGAAGTGAATGAGGAGTCTGAGGATGAAACCTTGGCTGCAATGAAAAAGAAAAAGGCAAATAGAACAAGGTTCAGTGACAGGCTTCGAGCAGGGGTTTTCTCTCCCTAGTCTTTGTTCATTTCAAATTTTCTACAGTAGTTTAGGATTTGTTTTTGTTGTTTTTGTTTTCTGTTTTCTGTTTATGTTCTGTTTTTGTGTTAAGTACCTCTTTAATATAATGGAATGCAGTGGGGACACTGCACAACATTAAGTGGAGGGGGAACTAGTTAGGATTTTAAGTTTGCATGTGTAGCTTTGTCCTTTCCATTATAAAAAAAAGGGTTAACACATGGGCTGACTTAATGAGGAATGAATGCTTGGTGTTTATGGAACCTTGTTCTAATTGCTAATTGGCTAGTTGCTAATTTCCAACACTCACCCTTAGCTTGAAGAGGAACCATAGGTTACTTGAGAGTGAAGTCAGGTCAAACTCCTAGATTAGTCTAAGCTTTGTTTCCAAATTTGAAAATGAAGGGGAATGGGCAAAGATATAAGTTTGGGGGTAACTCATGTGTAAATATTCAAAAGAAAAGGGCAGTACACATTAGTAAATAGAAAAAGCCAAAAATATAAAATAAATAAATAAATAGAATAAGCCTCCTTGTTGAATAACCGGGTAACTTCATTACAATTGTTGTTATTCGCGTCAAAAGACAAAAGAGGCAAATATAGAAAAAGGCAAAAAGATAAAAAATTGAATAAAATGTGTACTGACCCTATGTTAGTTCTTAATTGCACGTATCTTCTTGTATGTAACAAAGCCCCTAGATCCTAAAGTTGTAAGCCCATTTCTCTTTGTTAGATTAGGAGGAACAGACTTAGGAAATTCTTTGGGGGGGGAACTAAGGTGAGCTTGGGGGTTATACTAGTTTCTAAATTGAGTTAAGGGTTGCACACACACAATTGAAATTGGTAACCATGTTGATGATGCATGAAGGGCAAGGGGAATGCTTGTTTCTGAGTTTGTCTGAAAGTTGACCCTGTGGAACACCATCAGTTTGGAAATAATGCTGGATTGGACTTGCTGCATTTGTGAACTCTGTTTTTGTTGAATTTTGTTGTGTCATTACTTGAGGACAAGCAATGGTTCAAGTTTGGGGGTGTGATAACTCTTAGAAATAAGAGTTATCTGAGCTCTTTTGACATTGAATTATGCAAATCCAATAGTAATTTGAGTCTTTTATGTTTAGAAAGTGTGAATATTATGTGCTTAATGCTTAAAACAATTTTGTGGCACCTTGAGTGCCTTTGTGAAGTTTTAATGCCTTTTAGTTTAGCTGCGCAAAATTATTTTGGAATGAGCAGATGCTGAATTTGGGTGCCATAGCACCAAGGGAGCTGGTAGATTTTGAAAGAAACAAAGCTTGAGCTGAGTTACTGTGAGATAAAGCAGTTTGCGTGCACTCCAAGTACTATCGGGTCACACTCCAACATGTGGCCCCATGCTGTCTGCGCTAAGGACAAATTGTCCCTAATTGGATGGGCCAAGGACAATGCCTTTCCTTGTACCTTGATTTTTGGGCCTATTTGGAGTTGTATTTAAGGGAATAAACCTTAAAAGGAAGGAGGCTGGTACACTGATCCCTAGGTCATTTTCTGTCTCAAATTCTAAAGCAGCCGCAAAGTACTTCTCCATTTCCATTTTCCATTTTCACCCTCCTCCATCATCTATTTTCCACTGAGTGAAGCAAGCTGTTACTGGAGCTAATTGGACTATCTCAAGCACTGCAAATGAGTACAGCAGCAAGACATTACTGCAGTGAAGGTCTTCTCTTCTTGACAGAGAATCTGGAAGTCTTCCTACGTGCTCTAATTACCTCTATTTGTAACCATTTTTACTGCTAAGTTTATGTGCCAGGGATATGTCTTTAAGCACTTGTTTCTTTTGTTTTCTAATTTTGCTCAGCATGACCTAATTACTTTATGCTAGGATGATTTGAAATTGTTACAAACCCTCGTTGGAAAAGTTATGTGAATGGTGCTTGGCACTTTTATCTCATGTGAATTACTGTTAGATGTTGAATTTAAGCTTGATCACCTTAAGTTTGGCACTTGTATATTTGATTCTGAAAGGGTTAAATATGCTGAATTCATGAGGTAATATGGGCAGTATCAGTAATGGACACATTAACCACTCTTGATTAAACTAGGCACAGGCAATCAAACCCATAGAATTGATCTGAGTCACACTTAGAAGACAAAGAGGAATATAATGGGGGCTTAGACATAAGGAACCATTTACTTAACCTTGGTGAAAGTGACTGAAAAGCACACACATTAGCACTCTGCATTCAGGTGTCATAGCACTCATTCACAGCACCTAGTCAACTTGGTGGAGTTACAGTGGATATGATTCCTAGCTGTTTTACTCAATTAATCTCATACAACCTGTGACTGTTTCATTCCCAATCACTTGTTTACAATCAATGTTATTATTCACTGCATGACTCCACAAATGATGATAATTTTTAGTTCTTATTTTTATTTAATCACTAGCCTTCTTACATAGCCTAAAACTTGTGAAAACAATTAATCAATCCTCGTGGGAAAGAACTTGATTTACTCTTTACTACTTGCTGCGATTGTGTATACTTGCACAACTGTACCTTATTTTACACAACACAACTCCTGGGGTACCTTCCAACATGCCTCTTTATTAGCCCAATTATGATCTTGTTCATGGCATCGACTTGGCCATTTGCTTGAGCATAATATGGAGTAGATGCTAGAATTTTGATTCTCCATAATTCAGCATAATTTGACGCTCTTCGTCCAACAAATACTGACCATTGGTCGGTTATTAGTGTTTGAGGTATGCTAAATCGACAGACCATGTGTCTTTCGACGAAGTCAATAATATCCTGTTGAGTAACTTCCTTTAAGGCAACAGCCTCAACCCACTTGGTGAAATAATCAACACCCACCAGGATGTACTTATGGCATTTTGATGAAGTGGGGTGGATTTGGCCAATGATGTCTAATGCCCAACCTCTGAATGGCCAAGGCTTGACAATAGAATGTAACTCACTGGCAGGAACATTCTGTATATGGCCGTGTCTCTGACATTCTTCACAAGACTTGGCAAAGATAATACAATCCCTTACCAATGTTGGCCAATAGTAGCTATGACGTCTTAAGATCCACTTCATTTTGTCACCTGCCTGATGTGCTCCAAAAATTCCTTCATGGACTTCAGACAAAGCCAAATAAGCCTCTTCTTGGCTTAGACAAGCTTCCAGATTGCCATCAACTGATTTTCTGTATAATGCTCCAGCCAATAGCATAATTTTTGATGCTTAGTACTTGAGTTTCCTGTCAACATTTTGTCTAGGATCCTCTAAGTATTGTATTATTGGCCTTCTCCAATCATTTAGTGTTGATTGGTCAACCTACAAGACATACATTTTCTTTTAAAGGAAAAAGGAGTTCTCTAATTTCTGCCAAGTCGTTCAAGACTTCTGGTGAAATTTTATACCCAGAGGCTATCTGAGCCAAGTCATTTGCCTCTTGATTCAACTCCCTTGGGATGTGTTCGACAACCACGTCGCCGAACTTCTTCAATAACTTAGTCGCTACTGCGCAATACTCAGCCAAGCTGTGGCTTACGCATTTATATACTTGAGTTAATTGTCGAATTACCAACAATGAATCCCCAAATATATGAATATTACGTGCTTTTAATTCCAACAGTATTTCTAACCCAACAATTAAGGCTTCATATTCAGCCTCATTGTTCGAGCAAGCATACTTAAGTTTAAACATGAACTTAGTTGGAATTTCTTGTGGGGATACTATTAAGATCCCGACTCCAGCACCATTTTGATGCCTTGAGCCATCAAAGTACAAGCACCAGGGTTTGAGTTCGACAAACTCAATTGGATCGACCACATCTAAAAATGGGTGATCTGCCAAGAAGTCTGCTATTTCTTGGCCCTTGACAGCCTTCATTGGAACCAAGCATCCATTTTTCTATTCTTCCATTCAGAACAGGCTTAGACAACATATATTTTATTACATTTGTTTTAGACATAACCATTACATTACAGGGCATCATATAATACTTGAGTTTTGTACATGAGAAATACAGTGCTAAACATAATTTCTCTATGACACATTATATTCTTTTAACATCGTTAAGAACTCTACTAAGATAATAAACGGGTCTTTCGATATTGTTTTCATCTTCTTGAGCCAGTAAACTACTTATAGTATCTTCTGACGCCGAAATGTACAACTTCAACGGCCTGCCAGACACTGGTGGCATCATGACTGGTGGATTTGTCAAATATTGTTTGATTTGGTCGAAGGCTTCTTGGTGACAAGGTTCCCAGATGAACTCTTGTCCTGCCTTCAACTTGACCAGTGGTGAAAACACCCTAGTCCTGCCTGACAAGTTAGAAATAAATCTCCTCAGGAAATTGACCTTTCCTAAGATTGAAGCTCTTTCTTGTTGGTTAGTGGCGAAGCTTCCAGGACTGCCTTGGCTTTATTCTTGTCGACTTCAATTCCCTTCTTGTGCACCAAGAACCCCAGGAACTTAGCAGCTGACACACCAAACCCACATTTCTCTGGATTCATCTTTAAGTTGTGCCTCCTCATTCTGTCGAAGGCCTGTCTTAAGTGATCCAAGTGCTCCTCTTTATTTCTTGACTTCATAATCACGTCATCAATGTAAACCTCCATGAATTTGCCAATTACATCGTGAAAGATGGTGTTCATGGCGTGTTGGTAAGTGGCTCCGGCATTTTTCAAACCAAAAGGCATGACTACCCATTCATATGTCCCAATTGAGCCAGGACACCTGAAGGCAGTTTTAGACACGTCCTCTTTGGCTATGAAAATTTGGTTATAGCCAGCATTACCATCCATAAAACTTAGCATTTCATGTCCTGATGCAGCATCGACAAGCATGTCTGCTATAGGCATGGGATATTCATCCTTTGGGGTTGCCTCATTCAGGTTTTTAAAATCTATGCAAACCCTCATCTTCCTATTTTTCTTCAGAACAGGGACTATATTAGACAACCATTCCACATATCTGGTTGTTCTAATGAATCCTGCCTTGAGCAAACGCTCTACTTCTTCTTTAATCTTTAGCACCACCTCTGGAGCAAATCTCCTATTGGCTTGCTTGACAAGCTTGCTTCCTTCTTTTAAAGGCAGCCTATGCTTGACCAACTCTCTGCTCAGACCAGGCATTTCATGATACTCCCAAGCAAAGCAATCTCTGTATTCCTTGACAAACTCTATTATCTGATTTCTGAATTCCTTTGGCAGAAATGAACTTATGTAGATTGGTCTCTTTTTAGATCCATCTCCCAAGTCAGTTTCTTCCAAAGGGTCTTCGACTTCAATGCTGATCTTGTCATCTGGTCCCCTTTCAAAACCTAAAGGGCCATCATCCAGTACACAATCTGCTAATACACCTTTGAAGGCGTATTCTTCACTTTCGGCCTTATTGGCCGACAGGCCTTGCTGCTTGGAATTAAACATTGCTTGGCCGTGTCTCGGCCTTGGCAATGATCCTTACACCAAATTGCTCCATGAGTGCATTGTCTAATGCCTCTCTGTCAACTATCCCATTCACCACTATAATGGGCTTCACCTGTGGAGCATATAACTTGAAATCTACATGCATTTGTTGCATGTAACATGGGCTATCATCAGTATCAATTACTTCCACGCCCCCTTACTCATTCCAAATTATCATCTTTTGATGAACAGTAAAAGGAATGGCTCTAACTACATGAATCCAATCCCTTCCAAGGAAAACATTATAACTCGACTTTGTTGGAATGACCACGAACAGGGTTGATCTTGAAATTGACCCAACTTGGATATTAATGATAGTTATTCCGTCAGAGGCGGAGGTTCTACCACTGAAGTCAGACACCACCATGTCTGTCGAAATAAGATCAGTCTCGTTCTTGCCTAGCTTTTTGAACATAGCATGAGGCATTATAATGATAGACGCCCCACCATCGACTAACACTCTGCCAGTGGGTCTGCCTTCCAACACAGCCTTTATTTGAAGCGGTCGAAGGTGTGACTTTTCTTCTCTAGATGGATGCTCAAAGCGTGCATACGTGTCAAAGATGGTAATATGGTTTTCCTCCCAGTGCACCCAATAATCCGATAGTCCGTCCAAATCCTCTTCGTCCTACCTAGGACAAGACACTCATAGGATCCTGCAAATTCCTCAGGCAAAATTGAAACAAAGCTCACATACATTCTGGTGCTCTCTATTTCTGCTTCTTCATCCTCATCTTGGTGACCATGTTATAGCTTCAAAAACTCTTTGTCAATCAATGCATCTCCTGACCCTGTTTCCCCTATGGCCATGACAATATCGTCTAGATCTGCATCTAGATCATTGTTGTCTTCAAAAGCATCATCTTCAAGTCCAATGGGATCATCTGGGTCATCAAGCGTAGCAATGACTTCATCAACTGACAAATCTATGTTAACTTAACAACTGGCCATAAAGTCCATTTGATCAAGCTCAGTATCAGTATCATTGAGGATGATGTTGAGAGTTTTGTCTGATGCAGTTTCTACATCCATCTTGCTTGCTGGCACTTGGGTAGTTGAACTTGCTCTTTCTTTTGTCATTCTCTCAGCAGCTACCAAACCGATAGGCCATGGCTTTCTTGGTCGAATGTTGCTGACTTCTCTAGCTGGAGACTTAGCCTGCTCAATTCTGCCATAGTACCTTGCATCTCCTTTGACAATTTGACTCTGGATTTTAGGCTTTACTTTGTTGCTGTCCGGATTTCTGACAACAACACTTTTCAACTTGCGATCAACTAGCAAAGTACGGCCTTGATTCAACCGTGCTTGAGCCTCTTCTATCTTCAAGCTTTGCATCTGCCTTTGCCTTTGACGCCTTCGTTTCTATCTCTTTGACAACAGTGCTTGCCCAGTGGTCTTAGACAGACTTGACTGACTCCCTTTGACCTTGTCAGTTACCTTGCCTCTTTTGTAGTCTTCATCACAAAATGGCTGTTTGTTTCTTGTAACCCTCTTCTTGGCCTTGTCTCTCATGTCGGAGTTTCTGGCCATTGCATAGTTCTTGAGCCATTTATCAATGGCAACATTAGTCGGCGCTTTCTAGTCTTGGTCATTTGATTGGTTCCAGTTGTTTCCTTAATAGGCTTAGGTATCCATTCTCTTCTGTTCATTCTAGCATTGCTGCTTGATGTAAAGATTGATGAGGAGAATGGTACTCGTCGAACAGAATCCCTGTACTTACCAGGAATCTTGCTGTCAACTTTCTTTTGTTGCCTTTGCTTCATAGCCTTCTTAGTAGCTGCATCATCAAAGTGCACTTCACAGCAAAGGCAAAGCTTGAGTTTCCCCCCATGGTCTTTTCTTCTTGCAAATTCAGCAAAGGTTTCATCAGGCCTTGGGTAAATGTCGAATGGGTCTTCAACATTTACTTCACATTTCTGGCTTGTCCTGATGTTCACCATGCTAACATTGAAAGGAACTTGGCCTTCGAAACTTGCCACTCCTTGGCCAAAAGGATTCGTGTCCACCTTCATGTCTGCTTTCGGTTTGTCAGCAAACTTCAGTCTGTCGTTCTTCAGAGCTTTCTGTATCAAATCCCTGAAATGAACACAATCATTAGTGAAATGGCCTGTCGAATTATGGTATTTGCAATATTTTTGGCCATTTAACTCATCAAGTCTTTTGAGCCTATGATCACTTGACAATTTTAATTATTTATCCTTTAAAAGGATATCAAAAATTTTGTCAGCTTTAGTTATGTCGAATGAATATGTCTTTTTGTTGACATATTCCATTTTTTCCTTTGCTTTAGCAGGCATGAGTGCCGGACAGGCATAAGGTGGGCCTTCCTTTAATTCTGCCAAGTTAATCTTAAGCTCTTTTGCGCTTGAGTCATCACTATTAGAATTCTTGGTTTCGACCAGATTGATTCTTTCACGCTTCACAAACTTCTTCTGATGTTTTTGGTTCTTCTCAGCCTTCAACTGTTCAATCTGTCGAACCTTTTCACCTAGTTGCGCCAAATCAACCAAGTGTTGATTGACCAACTTCTTTCTGACGTAGTAATCTAGGCCATTTGCAGCAATTTTGACAGTTTCTGCTTCTGGAATAAGCGTGAAACATCTACCCTTCATCTATCTGAATCGTGCCAAGTAGTCATCAATTGACTCGTTATATGCCCGTTTAACATTAAACAAGTCAGTTAGATTGAATTTCATGTCTCTTCTGAAGAACTGATCATGAAACTCCTCTCCAATTGTGCCTAAGAGTGGACAGAATTGGGTCTAAGTGTCGAGAACCAAGACAAAGCATTTTTGGTGAGTGAACTTAGGAAGAATCTCATTTTAAGGCTTTCCATAGTGGCCAATTCTCCCATTTCAATAGTGTACTGCGCAATATGCTCGACGGTTGATTCGTCACTTTCATCAAAAAACTTAGAAAGTTTGGGAATCTTTACTCCCCTGGGCAACTCAGCTTGTTGCACCCAATCAGGGAATGCTGACACAAAATATGGCTGATTGGCATAGCCTATATTGAACCCAAACCTGTTTAGAACTTGTTCAACTACGTGGTTGACATTTTGTTCTACTTGGTTTCCCATTTTGTTCTGTGTAAGTGCAGCCAAACCTGGGTAAACTGGCCCTTCCTGCTCATCATTTCTGTTCAATATTTGAACATGACCATAATGCAGATTCTGTCGCCCTTGTCCTTGAACTCCATTTCCTGGGCCTTGATTTTCATCAGGTACTGCCCTTTGAATTACTGCTTGACCACCAAGATTGGGTGGTGCAGGTACTGCATATTGCTCTAGTCGAACATCATTTTCAGGTGTTACCACGCCTAAGGCTTGGTTTAGCCTAGCCATTTGTTCGGCCAGTGCATTACATGCGTTGTTAGTATTCGTCATAAGTGGGGTTATCACTGCACCAATTTGCTGAATGAGTATATTGACTATATCATGATTGCTATCATCAATTTGTTGACAAATACCAGCAAGTGTATTTAATGACAAGCCATCACCACCATACAATAGCGTGTTCCTTGACATATTAAGGAACATAGGATTCCCTAAGTTCAACCTATCCTGATGAGTAGCAACAGTAGAACTCATTCCTGCTACTCCTATACCTTGGCTCGCAAACTGCCCCCAGGCCCTGGAAACCCAAAATTCGTCGAAGCTTGGTTTGCCTGTCCCAACGTGAAACCAAATGGCATGCCAAACTGATATTGGCTATTCGGAACAAAATTCCTTCCATTTGAATTTATTGCACTACTTGGGGACGGCACACTGAAAGCGTAAGGCGCACTTGCGTTGACATGTGGTATACCACTAGTCACATATGCCAATTCTTCTGATCGGGGAGGCGGTATTGCACTTGCCTCCATAGTTGTTGGGATAGGTGGCGGTACCTTGCTTCCTATCTTGGCCATGGTAACTGCCATGGCACTTGAGGCATTCCCTACCTCAATGCTTGCCAATGGTGCACTCACACTCGCATTTGGCACACCTTGATCTACCACTGACGCATTGGTGTTGACCACACTTGCATTGGTGGCATTATTGGTGTTTCTAACCATGCTTTGTCTTCTTGGTTGTGTAGGAGTGTAAGTGGTACAAGATTTTCCACTCCTTAACCGCATAAAACCATATTTAACGAGTTACTCAGAACTTGTCCCACTGGGCGTGCCAATTTGTTTACTAGGTTTTTTGGTACAGACGCGAAAATCGTCCGACAGGCCCAAAACGAAACAAATGATTATTTTCAAACGATGTGAGTCCTACAAGTTAACACGGTAATCTCGTCAAACGATGGGTTTTTACTCTTGGAAACAGTAATCTGTCAAGAAATCAGGCTTAGCCGCTTGAGGCCAACGATTTTGCCAGAATCACCGTGAGGCTCAACTTGGTGGTTACGCCAAGGGCCCTCGTCGAGTGGACAGTTATGAAAATAGAAATTGAGAGGGAAAGCGGTTTTAATGGGAGTTAGAGAAATGGGGGTGAGACAAAACACGAGATTGAAAACGATGAACCTAGAATGGTTTTTTTTTTAAGATTTTTTGTGTTTTGAAAGACTGAAAGTAAACGAAAATGCAAGTAAAATCGTGCAGGAAGTAAATTGCATGAAAAGTAAAGAAAGTTTAAAAGAAAAAAGTGCAGGAATTTAAAGGTGCAGAAATGTAAAGTGCAATGAAGTAAAGTGTAAGAAAGTAAGGTACAGGAAGATAAAAATGTAAGAATGTAAATGACTGAAAAGTTAAATTGCATTGAAAGAAAAGGGATGGAAGGAGTACTTGATCTCAAACTATGAGTCTGCTTTGTGTTGAGACGTTGAGAAATCGATCAAGTATCCAACCCTGTTTACATCGTTTGACATCTTATTTATAGAAGAATGAAAAATAACTGACTATCTATCTACTAGACACGTGTACAGTAGATATGTCTAGCAGTTACACTGTATTTACTATGTTCGACAGAATATTAGCTTAAGTAACTAACTACACTGCCAAGCACTGGGGCCAGTCTCGACAAGTCTTCGCTGGCTTCGACGGTGCTTCTTTCACCAAGGCAGGTCAGATTGATCCTTTTTGGCGTTTCATGAAAATTTTGCTAAGTCTTCAGAGCTTGATGGATACTTCGACCGTTTCTTGTGCTTAGGCAAGACATGTCTATCTTCAACACTCCTCGTGCATTGTCGAAACATCCCAAAACCTTATAGACTTAGCTTGTTTGTTTTCTTTTTCCTTGGAATTTTGCTCGTGGCGTATCGAGTCATTGTTGTACTCGTCGAGAATCCAAATCGTGAATTTGGTACCCAACAACTGGTTGGTGGGATTTGATGTTGTGGGTCAAGAGTATTGGTTCTCGTATAGGCAACAACTGACGTCGATACGTGTTGATGCGACCCACTAGTAGGTCTTCGATGGGTTGTGTCGGTCTTGCACGACACACATTTGGTACGTGCAGCAATCCTTCATGCATTTGGCAACAATGGTTTGTGTAGGTAGAGGTGCAGAAAGGGGTCTTGTTGGTTCCATTTTTGTTTACATTTTGTGGTGAGTTTCCAACGACAATGGAAACTTAACAAATCTAATTATTATACCACAATAGTGTGGTTCAACAGTAGAAGAGGAAGAAATTTCAAAGCAAATTTCTGAAACATTCAGGGGGGAAAAGTTCAAAAAAAACAAATTTTCCAAAAATAATGTTTTGAAAAATATAACTATACGTTCCAAAATTTAATTTTTGGAACATTACGGAATCAAATTTCTGAAATACAAATATCATTGTTCCGAAAAGTAAAAAAAATATGAATTTCAGATTCAAATTTTGGGAATTCATCACATGCAAATGGGGCGTATATGAAAAAATGGGTTGCAAAAAGAAACCATCTGCCATAATTACCAACTTAACTGGCCATTTCTTGCTAACATTTTGTTTGTACGTCTCCTGGTTTTGTGGCCTTACATGATATGAACATTATACGGAAACAATAGAGGTCTTATTTTTAGATAAGAGTCAAGACAAAAGGGTACAGAAAAAAAGACAAAACTTATGTCCATTTTCATAGGTTTATTTTGTCCTATTTTCTATTGCAAAAATACAAAAATTATCATAAACTTCAAATAGTGCATGGTATAATCGTCTAGTTACATTTGTTTACCAAATAAAACTGTTTTTATATGAAAGGAACATGACGAAATGGATCTAAATAACTGGACATAAGTTTTGTCGTAGATGAAATTGAACTTTCAATTTGCATGCCTAGTCAGAGTTGGATTAGTTTGAGGGGGCTGCTATTTGCACCTCTTTTTTCTAGTACACCCAATGCATAAGTTTGTTTTATGCCAAAACACCTTTTTTGAGATGTATACTTTCGGGATGGATAAAGATGTGCCCCAATGTTAACTTTTGAAACACATATATGTGTGTTCCGGAAGTTAATTTCCCTACACATTTAAGCATTTTTTATATCCAGAAATTAACTTTTGAAATACAAATTTATGAGTCCTGAAAATTAATTTTGGAC
The DNA here is from genome assembly GCA_037113605.1 of Calophaca sinica. Classification (NCBI taxonomy): domain Eukaryota; kingdom Viridiplantae; phylum Streptophyta; class Magnoliopsida; order Fabales; family Fabaceae; genus Calophaca; species Calophaca sinica. Next base: position 49,925,221 of record CM073730.1, read on the forward strand.
TATTTATACATTCTGGAATGCACAAATCTGTCTTCCGAACTATTTATACATTATAAGGTTGATTAGTTAAACAAATTTAAACATTAATTACAAAATTAAGAAAAATAATAATTTTATCAATTAAATAATTAATATTTGATTTAATTTAATGTAGAAGTTTAAAATAACGTGTTTACAATTTAAAGATAATACTTTAATTTATGAGAATGAGAATACACCATGAGATAGTTAAAAATAAAAAAAACACGTATCGACTATCGAGGCAATTTCATCTTTAAAAGTAAATACTTAAATTTACTATGTAGAAATATTATTGTTTTCATGCCTATTTCTCAAAACATGACTTCCTCCTGATCTTAATTAATCCCTATTAGTATTACCCTGGTGCAAACGAATACGAAGGCATCAAATATTGTTTTAAGCGCAACTATTATTGCATGTAGAATGAATAGCTATTATTACCTACTCATTTTGATTGCGGAGAAAAGTGTGTGTAGTATCTTATCCTTCATTTTCATTGCCAGCCACCAAACAGAACCAGCCTTTCAGAAACCAAACCACCATCTGAATAAGAAATCTAAACCAACCATCACTGTACAATATACACTCTAGTCTAGATGCAACATTCTTTTCATATTTAACCACAACCTCAAGCAATTCGGCAGCCAGCCTGCACATTGCAGAATTTTCCACACACCATCTCACCTGTAATAACTAATCCAACAGAGGATTAACAGTGAGCAAAACCAAATCCCCATTTCCCAAGTGACAATCGCCATCAAATAGTGGGTGATGATTTGAGTGCTTGCACCTCAAAAATTCAACAACCCACCTGGGTTGCTTCGATACTATGTCGTATCGTACATGGAGCAAAAGCTGCCTGCCTGCTTTGGACATGGACCTCGAGAAGTCCTTGTCTTATATGTATATATGGATCAATTAATTTCGTGGTCATATATAGTTAGTGATTGCATATAAGTAAGTAAATTATTTTATGATGACTCATTGCTGGGGCATCTTGATCACGTGTATGATTTTAATTGCAATTTTAGAAGTCAACTAATTACGTATGGTTGCATTGCGAGTTGATGTGAATCAATTGTGGTTGATCCGATCGTGTAATCACGGTTTGATGCGAGGTGTTGCTGCCATCTCTGGTGACGTGATAGAGATCTTTCTCGCAACTTTAATAAGATATTACCTCTTGTCCTATTTATTAAAAATAAATAGAATTTTTTTCTTAATATTAAATACTAGCCAGGTAACCCGTGTCTTGCACGGGATTCTTATTCATATTTATTTGACAAAGAATTTTTTATATTTTTAAATTCTAAAAATTTGATTTAAATGTATAAATTATTAAATGCAATAAAAATTTTATTTCGCTATTTAATTGTCATTAAATTTAATTAACTAATCAAAAAATTGAAAAAAATATTAAATTATGATATATTATATTAAAAATGTAGACACAACAATTTTTTCATGAATAAACTAACTTAACATTGCAATAAAATAATTAATATTAAATTTATTGTATTATAGTATTAGTTGAATAGTTATTGTGATTTTTTTTTATAGGCAAATGTTAGTTGTTAGTAATTGTTAAAATTGTTAATTTCCTGGGTTTGAACCTGGGATTTCCAGCTTGCACTCCTTCAGCGTCCTTTAGCTCATCAACCGAGCTACCTACTTGGGACGAATAGTTATTGTGATTTTTTTGGGTGAAGTAATAGTTATTGTGATTTGATTATATATATATATATATATGTGTGTGTGTGTGTGTGGGGGGAGGGGGTGTGTGTATTACAATACTTAAATTAGGATTGCTGAAAATAATAAAAAAGTATAAAAGTATAAAAAAGGTATGAATTTAATGTTTGTTGATTGATATTAGCCCCGTCAATAAAATATTATTTTATATAATATAATAGAAGAATTATTTTATATATATAGGCCTGAGGCTGGAGCCATTGCCTTGCGCTGGGTCGGGAATCCCGTCATAGAATATTTCAATTAGATTAAACCTCTACTAACAAACTTGTTAATAGGATAAAATGAGTATAATAATAAAATTGAATTGGGACGCAAATGTAAAATCTTACTTTATTATTATTATTAATTAGATTTTATTTTAATTTGATCGAAAGTAATAAGTTTTTGTTCCAAAAATTTGATATGATTGATAGTAATGCTTTAATAAATATCAAGATTTGATATGATATTTATAAAATATTGAAATTTATACTCGTATAAAAAAGGCAAGTTATGAAAGGAAATATGTTTATGATTTGCTTATTATTGTTAATTGAGATGGTACAAAATTGGATCCCATAAAAACAAAAATAAAAAAATATGATGAATTCGATAAATAAATTAAAGGATGATACTCAAATTCTTTAGGAGAAAAGTTATTTCAATTATGAATTCTTATTCATAAGAGTTAAATATGACAAAAAAAATATCGATTAAGAAAAATAGAAAATTTTATATAGACATGAAAATTTACTTAGAAAAAATTCTCCCAAACATTAGACCAAAAAAGAAAGTCTCCTTCATTTATTATAATTTGAAACTTGATTTCCAACCCTTTACACATCCAAATTAAATATATTACCATAAGATTTGATTTTATACATAGATAAATTTAAAAGATGTATTATAGAATTATAATTATTATTTAAAATTAAACTGATTGTTGTGATTAATGTTATAACCTTCATTTGAAATTTTGGTTTCCAATAACCAAGACCATGAGTCGACAATAAAACCACTAGCATTGACCTTTGACGTGTCAACACTGTCATTGACTTGAAAAAAAAATATAGAGACGCTATTTGCAAAAGAAGAAAGAGAAAGAGAAAAATTATATGGTGACAACATTATCCGTTATATGCATGAGAAAAAAGATGAGAGATGGTCACAGAGGAAGAGACATGAAGAAGTCAAGTAATAGATTTGCAATAAAAAGAGAGAATGGAGAAGGATCAGAACATGTATAGAGAAATAAATGTATATCATACAAAAGAATTAATTCCTTTAAAAGAATGAAGACAAACTTTGTCACCTATATTTTCAATAGAAAAAGAATATCTGAAACAACAACAAAAAATAAGAATGAGTTATTAGATAACAAAAAATTTGAGAAAAGGAGTTAAAGAGAGAGAACAAAAATAATGAAGACATGCCAGAGAAAGAAGAGTTGAAGAGTCGAGATAAAAGAAGAAAGAGGAGGAGGAGGAGAGGGAGAAATCAACCGAATAAAATGAGCAATAGAGAAGTCAAAAAAAGCGTGTAAAAGAAAAATAGTGGGACATAAATGAATGAGTAAATAAAGGGCATATAGAAATATTTTCCATAAATAAATTAACCTAATTTAAAATTTTAATTCAAAGATTTGAATTTATTACAAATCATATTAATATGATTAATAGTAATAATTTGATAAATCTGTGATGTTTATAAGATACTGAAATTTATATTCATAAAAAAATAGGCAAGTTATTAAATGGTTTCCATAAAAACAAAAATAAAATAATAAAATAAATTATATGAAATAAATTTAGACGGGAAGTTGAATGTCTCTGGTGTTGTCACGTGGCATATGTCTACGTGGCAAAACTCTATTTTATATAATATAGTTGATTGATAAGAAATAAAACCTCATTTTCAACCACATTAATTGTACTTTTCCATATTTACTTTATTTACTTTGAAACCAATTTACAATGTTTGCCGATATGACATTAATTATCTCTCTCTCTTTTATTATAAGGGGCAATTTTAGAAAAAAGAAATTTAAAAATATGACATTATTAATTGAGATTTACTCATTTCAATATATTTTTTTGGTTCTTGTGATATTGTCCAATAGTATTTCTTATATATAGGACCGACGTAGTATTAGAAACAAGTGCGAGGCTGAATGAGATTCTTCCAAATTGAGGTCATGTTGATTTTTCAATCGTGTAGCAATTAATGGCTAAATCGTGGGTAATAACATGCCTAATACTGAGAGCGACCTCCATTAATTCTTCTCTCATACGAAAATAATACTAAAAAAGAAACGGTAATGCTAACGGTCACCAGTAACATTTCGTGGGAAATAACAAGAATAACGTGGCAGTATAATTTAGAAGCAATATATCATTAGCCCGCTCTCTCATTTCTTTTTCTTTAACCTCTTTAATTTTTTTAATAAATACCAAAATTATAGAGACTAATTTAGTCTCTGAAAAATAAAAAATATCAATTTAGTCCTTAAAAATATTAAATTTTGGTCAAATTAGTTATTTTTAAAATAATTTTTAGGAATATTTTAGTCCCTATTAGGAAATAATTTGACCCACATCTGAGAGATTAAATTGGTCTCCGTGATTTTTATTGAGGACCAATTTGGGTATTTAGTTTTTTTTTATAAAAAAAAGTACTCAAATTGGTCCCTAACAAAAATAACGAATACCAATTTAGTCTCTAAGAAATGAAAAATATCAATTTGATTATTAAATATCTCAAATATAGGTCAAATTAGTCACTGATATGGACTAAAATATCCCTAAAAATTATCCTAAAAAGGACCCACATTTGAGATTCTTAAGGACCAAATTGATATTTTTCATTTCTTAAGGACTAAATTAGTCTCCATGATTTTTATCGAGGCCAATTTGAGTACTTTGGAGGAACAGTGATATTGAATATTTTTATTTATTTTATATCTTTCTTAAAAAATCCTTAAACTGCTCACATAACCGTAATATTTCACCCTCGTGAAATTTGTGAGCCCCTTCTCTCCTATTATATAGCACTACCCAAACAGAAATTAACTTCTGTATATGCTTGTACTTCCTCTTGTAACGCCTCGAATTTTCGAAGCGTTAACTCGTCTGTTTTTAGAAAAATTGGCCTATATTTTTTTTTAAAAATAAAGTTACTGTTAATAACTAGTAAAGCGTTTAACAATCGCGGAACTGCTTTATTGTCAATTATAAAAATTTGATTAATAGCAACGACTCTAATTGATAATTAAACTAATTTTAGTCTAATTGAAAATTTAATTTAATTTTAAATCTGGTGAGACTAAATTAATAAATGCCTGTAACTACTCTTCAACCCAACCGAAATGTAATAAAATCCTGAAATTATAAATTATAGGAAAAATAACCAAGTTTAAATTATCCCAATTGCTTGGCGGGAAAAACACCATGTCCGCAATAAAAAGAAATTACCAAGTTCAATTTGTGCATAATAAAGTTAACGTTCAAAAGTAGCACAGAGCATCTAACACCCATGTACCCACAATTATTCGTCGACAGCACCATCACACATAATGCAAACAAATTATATTTGAGGCTTCTCAAATCCACTTGTACGTGGTGTAAGGGTCAGTTCACGTGACAAGTTGTAATAAGCTAAAGTATAGAAAATTGCTCAAATACTATTTATAATTTCTCTTTTCACATTTAGATAAAAATATGTAAGGCCAGAATAATCACAACAAACAACCAATAAGAAAATATATTCACATCCACATACGAACTTGAAATTAATTTAAGATATAAGAGAATCTAGTCTTTTTTTTCTTTATACTAACTTACAAATAAATTATTCACATTTACAACATCACAGAATTCAGCATATTCGAGTTAGTATGCATGCCTTATGCAAGACTCTCATGATCGCGATATAGTCATCTCATACCAATGGGGAATTTAATTTAACAACGCCACGAAGGCCTTAACCACAAAGGTCGTCTAAAAATAATAGCTACCTCCCATACCAATGAGGAATCAAAGCATATCACCGCCACGAAGGCCTTAAATACAAAGGTCCAAAACAATAGCTACCTCCCATACCAATGGGGGATTAAATCATATCACCGCCACGAAGGCTCTACACATGCCGTTCTACATGATGCATGTCATTTAGTCAAGTCAATTCACTGAAGAAATTCCCAATTTTTACACAACAGGAAGGTCGAATCAACTCCCAAAAAATCTAAACATTCAATACCAAACAGAAGTGCTCACCAAATTATTATTTTTGTTTAGAATAAATCCAATGAATTAACACAAAAATCCATTACTCTCTCCTCATCACGTAAATTCTCAAAATATTAGCAAGAGTGACAGAGACCATTCTTCATTTAAACATAACACAACACACTAAATACACCAACTAACAACTATCAAGTGGAAAGCAACACTGATAAAACCTGATCATGGAAGGATTCTTAAATTGCATCGCACAAAAGCTACAGGTCCTAAAATACATACGAGCAAGAGATCCAAATGAATAATTATTAATTAAATATCGATTCAAAAAAAAATGTTAACCGAAGGTGTTGATGCGTAGAGACGAAAATGAGCACACACAAAAATTTAGGACTGAATAGGAAAACATCATAAATTTATATTTCACGATAAAATTGACTTTTTCCGTTAAACAAGACACCACACGAATTATAACAGTATTTAGACAATAACTAACGTTTAGCTCTAACTTGTAAGAGAAAAGCCCTTACCTTGGTCGAGAAAAATCACAATGTTTAGAGAAGCGAGGAGGATTTGCTTTCAGACCGAATTAGACACCAAACAAGCACAGAGAAAATTAATGGTCACGCAAAGGACGGAATACGACTAGAAAAAAAAATGATAATCAATATCAAATAATATTTGGGAATTTTTAAAGCTGAAACGAAGTCAAAAGGAAGTCAAAAGATTGATCGAAAAACGTCTTACCGAAACAACGGGGTTACAAGGGGTCCAACGTCAACTTCACTAAAACGAGGGAACGAGTAGTGTTTCCTGAAGGTTGCGACGCGAGGAATCTAAAAATGACGTCCGTTTTTCAAACCAACAACCGTGGTGACTGGAAAAAGGGAATTTCAGTCCGCCCAAGGAAGAAGGACGCGTCAAACGGCACCGCGATTGATCAAGACGATGCTGGAAACGCGTTCAGAGGCCAATTTCGTGTGGGAAGGCACAATTTTGCGGCTTGCCGTGGTCGGAGGAAGGAGAACGCAAGGAGAGAAGGAGGAGAATGGTTTTCTTTTTTTTTTTTGTGCTGTCGGCGTCTGTGATTGATCATGGATGGAGATGATGAATAGTGTAGACCTAGGGGTGTATGAGAAAAGGGCCATGGTGCAACAAGTAAAAAGAATTTTTTTTTTTTTAAAACCAAGGAAGCAGGGTAACCAAAAAAAACGCAGCACCTCAATTCCATACGTAATCATTCTTAATAATTCAACATTAATAATAATAATAATAATATATCATCCTAATATACTACTTACTAAAACAACACATATTTAAATGAATAAATTACGCACTAACATGTTAAGACTTATTCATATCACACACAATATTCTATAATAACACACAAGAACTCATACTTACATACTAATATAATTACTCACATATCTATTTATATAAGATCAGAGATTGATATAGGAGGTTTGATTAATAATAATAATAATAATAATAATAATAATAATAATAAAATAGAGGGTGTTACACCTCTGGTCTCAAATATAAGAAAAAATTACAAAAATCACCAAGATCAATGATCTTATTTAATGTTATAAAATTGAAATCGTATCCTAAATATACCCTTAATATTAAATGTTTTATACTCGCTATGTGAGTTTCTAGTAAACATATATATGTCGAGAAAAAAGAAGTAAACATATACTACTATCTTACGTTAAACATGGGTGTAAATTTTTTTTTAATAATTAATGTGCCTTGAAATAAGTTTCTTTTTCTTATAATTAGAACTAAAACATTCATCAAAATTTTTCTTATAACAGGGAATGGAGGTACTCCCTCCGGAACCATTTATAAGGAAAAAAGTCATTTCCAGATTCGTTAAAAAATGTATGTATCTGGTCCCAAAAATGGACCAGATACATACATTTTTTAACGAATCTGAAAATGACTTTTTTCCTTATAAATGGTTCCGGAGTAGTAGTATTTTGTTTTATTGTAAAGCATGTCATCGATACATTCAATGATAGTTCTAATAAATGAATGTCACTACTTCATATAGTCAATGTAGTCACACCAACTTTAGCCATTGGATTACCTGCTTTTACAATCATGATTGTTAATTTAACTTATCCAAAAAAAAATAACAAGTGGAGAGAGATAAAAAGAGTGAATGCAGGCAATCTGTATATGTGAATTTGACACATATACGTATGGGGTTTATATATTCATTGTTTTTCTACTCTGTAATTACTTTAAATACACATGTTTATAAGAACAATGTTATGAAAAGATGATCAAAATTCCCATAAAATGGGTCCAATGAAGCATGATGTAAATATATAGCACAATATCATGATTCCTTACGAGTGAAATGCTTTGTTAGGATTTTTCCCCCGCCAGCTGCCTAGAGTCTTCCCCTCCCTCTGTGGAGGTTTCTTTCCTCCCAATCGTTTGGGGTTTTCTTCACTCCACACCTCCGCTGCATCCTTCTTTCCCCATCGTCTGGGGCTTCTTCACTCCATACCTCTACTGCAACTCTCCCTTAAGCCCCCGCCAACGCCCACCATGGATTGCTTTCTCTCCACTAACAACTATCACGGTTTCCTTATCCAAGTCCAGCCTGCCACTACAAACCCGGAATTCACTCTGATTCCACCAACCCGTCGATCATACCTATGCGACCATGTAAAGTGACCCCCACCTGAGCCACAGCCACCAAACAAAGTGAAATTTCTAAAGGGAACAAATGGCCTTGTAAGCCCATGAAGCTTCGGTCCAAAGCATCCCATAGTTGCTTCCCCACCTTCAGATCTGATCCCTATCCGCCCTGCACCAAAGCCATCAGATGCAGGTGTATGCTTTCCATACAGTAGTGTGAACACCCAATTTTGACCGGACATTTTTTTTAAAAGAAAAATCACAAAAATATTTTCTTTACACATATTGAATTTTCAGCCTTTATTTTATCTTACTTTTGTTTTATTTTATCTGACCCATTGTCTAAACCCATTATTGGCCTTGGCCCAAGTTGAAGGAAAAAAAAACAAATGTTACAAATTACCATCACCAAGCACAAGCCCAAAATACAATCAATGTCCATTATATGTCCAAAAAAATTTTGCAAAAAAGTACAACCAAAGTCCATTTACAAAATCTGAATAAAAAAAAGAAAAAAAAAAGAAAACAGAGTAGGGTTGCGCATGACATCCTGCTAAAACAGCACCAACATCAACAAATTTTCTTTGGAGAATGAGTCCAAAGTCCTTTCTTCTTGTTCCTTGGTTTCTTTCCATTTTTTCCCCAATCAAGCAGCTTTGCATGCACCTCCCTGCATCCTCTGCAAGCATCCCCCATCCTTCCAACAAATTGCCAATACAAGGGTAAATAACTATTGTCCTATTAGAGCCCTCTTCACTCTATAAATACCACAACAATAACAGAGAAGACAGGGATTTTCTGAGATTTCTACCACCAATCAAAGAATTAGAGACTTCACATTGAAATCCTAGTTCACCAAACTGAAACACGGAGAAAAAAATAACAAAGACAAAAGAGAGAAGAGAAGGAGGTCGAGGTTTGGCAGTAGAAAAAAAAGATACAGAGCAAAATAAAAGTCTGGTATTGTTACCTGTTGGAGCCACAATCCTTCATCTTTCATAGAGGTTGGAATCCAGATAACTCTTTGAGACAGTAGTTTTCCTCTCCAAATTTCTAGCATAATGAAATCAGGAAGAGAAAGTTAGAGAGCAAAAATGGTGACTTAAATAGAATAAAAGAATAGAAGAGGGAGAGTCTCCTCACCGGACCACCACGAACCGCCGTTCACCGCCATGTCCCTCTCCCCCTCAGCCTCTCCCTCTCGCGACCGTCCTCTCCATGGCTGCTCTGCGCAGCTCCTTGTTTTTTAGGGTTTCCAGGATGAAACCCAAGTAAAACACCCCCTATTCCCTTTTTATTTTTACCTTATCTGTTTCCTTTTCTTGTTTTCTTTCATTTACCATTTTTTATTTTGTTTATAAGTATTGGGTCGTTGCCTTTGACTAAAAAAAAAGGTAATGGGATGTTGCCCATTTACTTTCCGTTTCAATGACCATGAACAACCCCTTCCTTTTTATTATTATTTTCATTTATTATTTGCTTTGTTTTATTTATTTTATAAATACTGTTAACAGACAAGCCTGAATAATTTCATCACCTAATTATAATCATACATTTTGTTTAACTTACTTTTCAGTTTAATCTTATTAAATCAAATAAAAAATAATTTTTAAAACAAATGGGATCAGCTGAGATATGGCATCTTGTTAATCCCCAGTTTGGGACGCCTGAGCTGCGACAGCTTGGTGATCTTAAACCCTTAAAAAATTAAAATCAAACCAACACACAAATATTTTCTAAAAAAACTACATGACTTTTGAGTTCCTCATTGCACTAGAGGATACGTAGGAGCGGGTCAATCCCGTCAAGTCAAATTTAAATTTTTTAATTTAGTTTCTTTATTTCTCTTCTAATATTCATTTTTGCACTTGGTATTATTTTTATTTAATTTTGGGGTGAAACAAATATTTCGAAACTTATATTTTTGCACAATTAATTTGGGTAACTGTCATAGGACAGTCGTGTTGAGGGTATTGTGGGGTTTAGTCTCCACCCTTCCTCATACGTAATCGATTCTCGAACTCAGTATGGTTTTCAAATATCACTATTTTGAGGTTTTCCAATTTTTCCCTAAATTTAATAAAATTGGTGGCGGCTCCCAAATTTTTGGATCGTTGCAGATGGCGACTCCACTGGGGAGTTTGAGAATCAAGCCCATTTTGATTGGTTGTGCAATTCTAGTTTGTTTCACTTTTTATTTATTTTTATTTTTTTATTTATTTTATTTTTTTTCTCTTTTCTTCGATTTTGTAGTTGATTCTTTTTTTATTTGATTGATTTGTTTTTATTTGATTAATCTGCTTCTTTTATTGGTATATATGTTTAATTTAACGATTGAGTTTATTTCTATGGGTGCACTTATTTGATACCCAAATTGATTTCTTTTCTTCCTTATTATATATTTAAATGCTAATATTAATTGATATCTAATTGATTTGCTTCCCTAATTTGTAAATATTTATTTCATTTTTTTATTAAGTATTATTTTATTTCCATACTTTTTTTATTATTATTTATTATTTATTATTATTTTTTGTATATATTCCACATGTTTGTATATATGTTTTTATTTTTACTTAATTATTTTTGTGAATATTAAACCCTAGGTTAGAAGACACGTGATATTTTGTACAGTTGTTTCTTGGATTACCTTGCAGGTTTGGTCTTCCTTTTTATTTTTATTTCTAGGGTTCAAGGTTTGTATGCTCCCTTCACGCACTGCACTTACACTTTGAACACACACATTGAGTGGGGCCCTATACCCGGGCCTGAATGAAGCCTAAGTTAGTAAGAGGTTGTGTATGGAAGCCATTTCGGATGTACTTCCTGTGTGGCTACCATGAATTCCTCATCTAGAGTGCGACTCTTTTGTGGGTGCCCACATTTTGGATGTACATCCTGGTGTGGTCAATATCCCGAAAGGGTACTTGGCTCTAGAGACCTAAACACTTGTAGGTTACAACAACCACCTATTGTGAGTGTACACTGTAGAAAAGCTTATATCCATTAGACTCAGGCTCATTAGTATGGGTGAACCGATGTAAGTCACAAAGGGAGCTATTCTACCTCTTACCCCCATTTCATTTTTTTACATGCTTCATTTTTTCTTTATATTCTCACCTCCCTACGATTATCCCTTCTTTTTTTTCAGGTAAATTTTTTGGAGAATCAAAGTTCTGAATCTGGTAGCGAGTATCTTTGAGTAAAAAAAAAAAGAGAAGAAAGACATGGAATCCATGACTGAGAAAGGAGTGCCAGCATAAGGAGGACTTTTAAGTTCAAGGTTCAGAAACCAAAATTGGACTGTTTGAAAGCTTTGGCCCAGGTATTACCTGATGTGATGAGGTCCAAATTTAATGAAAGATATGGGAAGATTTTGGACTTGCTAAGTGTGAATGTTCAGGTAGAAGCGGTTTCTGTACTGGCCCAATATTATGATCCCCCGCTAAGGTATTTCACTTTCTCTAACTTCCAGTTGGCCCCTACTCTTGAAGAATTTTCACGAATCGTGGGGCAACCTTTGAATAAAGGGAAGCCATACCACTTCCAAGGAAATTACCCCCTCATTGAGACTGTTGCTAAGGCATTGGGAGTTGACCCGAATCAGTTAAACAATAAGAAACCTAATCAGAAAACTCCTGAGGGGATCCCGAGGGTGTGCTTAGAAGAATTGATGAACAATTTGGTTGGGAACGAAGACTGGGACACCCTCATAGATGTGCTGGCTCTATCAATTTATGACTTGATTCTGTTCCCGAGTGGTGGTGACTTAGTGGGACCTGCTGCGATGGACGTGTTTATGGCTCGTAAGTGCAGAGGGGAGAACTCAACATTTGCAATCCTTGCAGATGTATACTACACCATGAACTTCTGCCATGAGAAGAAAGGAAAAAGGATTTTGTGTTGCATACCAGTATTGTATGTGTGGTTGACAGCTCATGTTTTCTGAAGAGGTTATGAAGCCTATTGTCCCATTGTCGATCTGAGGAGGCTGGGTTTAAAGACTCGTGACGCTAAGGAATGGGTGCAAGTTTTTGTGATGCTCAAGGAGGAATCAGTGCGCTGGTATCCACAGTGGATCGGAACAGAAGAGGTGATCTGCCAATGTGGTGAATTCCCGAATGTACCATTAGTAGGGACCTTGGGATGCATCAATTTCAACCCAAGTTTAGCATTACACTAATTGTGCTATCCGGTGATGGGCCCACTAACTGAAGGTTCGATAGTTCCTTTTATGACCGACTTAAAAGATAAAAGGATGCATGGGGGAAAGTCACCCGTAAGGGAAAGGATTTAGGGCGCAGAAGTTGCGGAGCTAAAGACAGTTATAAGCAGTGGGTGCGAGATAGAGTGGAACAAATCAAACTGCCATTTCACAAGCCAGATCCTAGCAACCAACCAAAAACAGACACAGTCCTGGAGGAAAGCGAAGAGATGAAAAAATTGAAGGGGAAGTTGGCTAAGGTAGAAGCTGAGAAGAACACGCTGGAAGTCGAGTTAAGAGAGGTTCATTCAGCCTTTGAAGCCTTGAAGCTGGAGTATAAAGAGAAGGCCCAATCATTGGAACAAACAAACAAACAAAAGAGCCAGAACTGAGAGAGATTCCATGGATAGAACCAAGGCTTGTCTAAGGTCTGCAAATGAGGAATTAAGGCTTCGGAACGCAGAATGAGATAGGGTCATACAAGAAAATGAGCAGCTGCGAAGGACTCATGTGGAGGTAAGGCAGAAATTGAACACCCTCAAGAGTCAGCTAGAGGAGCAAGCTACCCAGTTTGAAATGGCTAGAAGGATTGATGACCAACCTTTTGAAGAGGCGATAAGAAGGTATCAGGAACATCTTGAGAAGAAGCATGGGGAGACAGAAAAGCTCTTGAAAGTAAGGTAAGACTTGCTAGAAGAAAATTGGTAACTTAAGGGAGAAATAATGAACCTTGAAGAAAGTCGGATGGAAACCCAGCAACGTTTGAACACCCTCGACATGTGAATGAAGGACATGATTGCTGAATATGAAGCAAGAATCAAGAATGACAAGCATAAAGTCAGGGAGATGATCAATATGTATCGGGCTACTATCGCAGAAAAGAATGAAGAGATCAGAGAGTGGGCAGTGGAAAGAAACCACTATATAGGGCTGATAAGGAGCGTTGAGGAGAATTATTCACATGCCAGGTAGGAGTTCAGCCATTGGGCTCGCAAGTTGAGGGAAATTGAAAGGACCCCCAAACTTGTCCGTTGTGCAGATGCCGCAGTTAATCCTCTCACTACTCCGCGAGAGGCAATTGATTTGATTGATGTTTGTAAAGAGGTAGTTGATGAGGTTGAAAAGCTGATCAAAAGTATTAGGGAAAATTGATGTATCTGAGTTGTATTTGGACTATGTTTTACTTATGCATGAAATGAAAGTCTTCTTTGCTTTGCTTCTTCGTGATTCCATGTCTCTTATTCATAAACCTTGTCACTTTTTTGAAGATTGAACCAATGATACTCACTCCAGATTTCAAGAACGATCCTTCACGATTCTTCAACAAATCCATAATAAGGGGTAATCTAATTTTGTTTAAATAAATAAATAAACAAATTTTGTTTTCATGGCAACCAGGGATTTAGCAACCATTGCGCGTTTCAGGAAAGTAAAGATCAATCAAACTCAAGTGTACTTCACTAGGAGCTAAGCAAGAATGTCGGGTGAAGACGAGCTGCAGGGAAGGAACTTGACTCAAGAAGTGGACACGGTGAAAGAAAGAATGGATGAGATGGCTGATGCTCAAACTCGCATTGAAGAGGCGTTGCTGGCCATGAAAGAAGTGTTTACTATGTTAACGGCGAATAGGACCACCATGGGAACCCCGAATGTCAATACCTCCGTAATACCCGCTTTCATGGGAGTAGGAGCCCATAACCATACCAATGAAGCATTAGGGCCGTTCACCATCCCAATAAGAATGTGGTATGAAACTGTGGGCCACCATGGGGTTGAAAACCAGTATAACGGAGGTGGAGGTGGTCGAGTGCCACATGTGGAGTACGACGCAGAGGAGGGGCACACATCAGTGTGGAAAGACAAGGCTGGGGAGCAATGGATGGAAAAGATGGAGGAAAAGATTAAGGCGATGTAGGGGCCCAGTAATTTTGGATCTTTGGGATTAGAGGAACTTTGCCCAACCTCAGAGGTAGTAATTCCTCGAGATTTCAAGGTCCCAGACTTCACAAGATACGATGGAAGCACTAACCCCCTGCTGCACCTAAGGACCTATTGCGCCAAAATGTCGATATGGTCCAAAGATGAAAAATTCCTCGTCAACTTTTTTCATGAAAGCTTGACCGGACCAGCTTTAGAATGGTACATCCAGTTAGACCATTCGAAAATTGATGATTGGAAAGATCTTGCTGATGCCTTTATGAGCCAATACAGGTTCAACCTGGATACGGCTTCGACTCGTGAGCAATTGGGAATACTGCAAAAGAAGAGCAAAGAGACCTTTAAGCAGTACGCTCAGAGGTGGAGAGCCCTTGCTGCGTAAGTCTAGCCACCGCTTACCATAACTGAAACATGCTTTTATTTCTTGGGGACCTTGGGGACTCCTTATGTTACAACAATGGCTGGAGCTACATACAGAGACTTTGCTGACTTTATAGCTATTGGAGAGAGAATTGAGATATTGGTAAGAGCCAGAAAGTTGCCAGTAGAACAGACAGAGACCGGACAGTCAAAGAAGAATTTCCCACAAAAGAAAAAAGATCCAGAAGTGAGCCTTCTTCGAGCCACATCAAATTACTCCCACCAACGTCAACAATATAACCATCCACGTCCCGGAATGCCTTATCCATCATACCAAATCGCCCCAAACACAAATCCATCACCCACACTGCCATTTTCCGTGAATAACATTCCTGCTACCTATCCTCAACCACGTCCAAACTACCAATATAATCGCCCAACCTATCACCAAGTTCGACCCCTATACCAAAACTCAGGCCAAAATAGGATATCCAACCTACCCCCATTTCCTAGGATATCCATCACCAATGCATAACTATTTCAGCGTTTGTATCACGCCCATCTGATTGCGGGAATTCCGGTGAAGCCAATGGAACCCCCATTTCCGGCTTGGTATAACCCAAACTCGACTTGTGAATTTCATATGGGAGTCGCAGGCCACTCCATTGAGGATTGTGAGGCTTTTAAGACCGCTATTAGAAAGTTGATTGCTCATGGGAAATTAGATATCCAGGAAGAAAAACGACCAAACGTTGTCAATAACCCTCTCCCAAATCACAGCGGGGGAAACTCAGTGAGTGTAGTAGGAGAGGACGAAAAGCCTGTCAACAGTGTTTTGAAACTCTGAACACCCATGATAGAGATATAGGAGGGGTTATGAAAGGCTGGGTATGAGACACTAGCACCAGTGAAAGGGATGGTGAGGTACGAAAAGTACGATGAAGAGGACACATGCGTATACCACCATGGTTGTGTAGGTCATGACATCGAAGATTGTTGGGATTTCGAGGCTCGAGTTCAAAGTTTAATGTCACTAGGGATAGTGCAAGCCAAAAGGTCAAAACCTCATGAGGAGATCGATGTTATAGAACCCTTTGTGCTTAGACTTCCACCACTCAACCAGCCACTTGCGTCAGAAAAGGTCGTGGTGACTGTGAAAAAACCCACACCCGTTGTTTGCAAAGATACTCATGCAGTTCCCTGGAATTATGAGGTAAGAGTTGAAGTGGTGAGAGGTCCTTCAACATGCGAGACAAGCAAACAAATCAAGATTGATGAGTCAATTACTAATATAGTAAGTGTTGGGGGAATAACCTGGAGTGGCCGATACTTTGGCCCAGAAGAGGTTGAAAAGAAAAAGAAAGATAAAGGAAATGAGGTTGAAGAAAAAGAGCAGCCTGAAGAAGAATTCTTGAAGATAATGAAGCAAAGTGAGTATGATGTGATGGAACAACTGAGGAGAACTCCAGCCCGAATATCCTTATTTTCTCTCATTCTAACCTCTGAGCCACATAGAAAAGCTTTGTTGAAGACATTAGAGGAAGCCTTTGTTAAGCCTGACGTTACTCCTGAAAACATGGTAAACATGGTTGATCCTGTGCAGCGAGTTAACCTCATCACGTTCTCTGATGCCGAAACGGTATCTCAGGCAAAAAGGGACAATCGAGCCCTACATATCACCTTGAAATGCCGGGAATTTGCAGTGGCTAAAGTGCTAATCGATGGTGGTTCAGCTCTGAATATCATGCCAGTATCCACGTTGACTGTGTTAGCAATGGGAGAACAAGATTTAATGCCTCAGTTGATGACAGTTTGGTCTTTTGATGGGTCTAAGAGGGGCATCCTCGGTGAAATAGTACTACCATTGGAAATTGGCCCAAGTGTGTTCCGCGTATTGTTTCAAGTCATGGCAATTGAGTCAACCTATACTATGCTATTAGGACGACCATGGATCCACGAAGCTGGATCAGTACCTTCCACTCTACGCCAGAGGGTTAAATATGTAGAAAATGGATATGTTATCACGATTCGCGGTGAAGAAGAGATTATGGTCTCAAAACCTATGTCCCTGTCGTATATGGATAACACCGATGAAGAAAGAACAAATATGTGCCACAGTTTTGAGGCGGATAAGCCAGGAGGTGATGAAAAAGGTTCGCCAATGCGTAATATGAATCAGGTGGCAACACGAATCATGGCAAAAAGTGGCTACGAAGAAGGGAAAGGCTTGGGTCAGCACCTACAGGGGATTCGTGATCCTATATCCTTGCAAAAGAAGTCAAACATGTCTGGGATCGTTTATAAAGATAACCTTGAAGCAAAGTTCAAAGCTCTGACAATTGGCAAAGGGGAGACACAACAAATCCCTTACTTGAAGGATTTGTTTCCCGCTCCCACCGAAGTGATTTTGCCTGAGAATGATGTTTGTGCACCGAACCGGCCAGCAATCAACACATTGGATGATGGAAGCTCAAGGGCATATGGCGTCATCCACCCCACCACCAATCAAGAATCGCTGAGCAATTGGAAGGCTGAACCAGTTGTTGATGTTGTTGCTTTCATGTAATGGCCTTCTTGTACTGTATTAGCCGACTAAGGCTAAAAGACTTATGTTATTTTGTTTGAGACACGAATTTAATGAATCTGCATGCATTCCTATCCATTTGTTCTATTTTGTCTTATTTCTTCAAAGTCCTTACTCTTCAATTATGCTTTTGTTTCTCTTTTTCTTTCCGTTATTCTCTTTCCAATTTCCATAAATTGTTCTCCAGGGATTCACATTTCACTAAAACTTTGCCTCACTATGGGAATGTTGAGAACCTATTGTTTGATTCCTTTGCGACTTCTGACGGGGACTGTTCTGAGTTAGATGAAGATGACGAAGTCGTCAAAGAGTTCGTTGAATTTCTAGACTCAACCGGAAAAGATTTTGGGTTGAACGATGAGACAGAGGAAGTGATCAATCTGGGGACTAAAGAGGATAAGAAAGAGTTAAAATTGGTAGACAATCCAGAGCGTGAAGAAATGATTGCTTTGTTCAGAGAATAACTTGATGTCTTTGTATCATCTTATAAAGATATGCCCGGCCTAGACCCAGAAATAGCAGCACATAAGATACCACTTTATCCAGATGCAAAACCCAAGAAGCAGAAGTTGAGAAGGATGCACCCGGATATGTCGTTGAAAATCAAAGAAAAGGTGGTCAAAATGTGGGAGGCCGGATTTTTGGAGGTTTCAGTACATCCGAAGTGGGTAGCTAACATCGTCCCGGTACCCAAGAAGAATGAAAAAGTTAGAGTGTGCGTGGATTACCGAGACCTGAATCAGGCTAGTTCGAAGGATGATTTTTCGCTTCCACACATCGGCGTGCTTGTTGACAATATCGCTAAGAATCACAGGTTTTCGTTCATGGATGGGTACTTTGGATACAACCAAATCCCTATGGATGTTGAAGATAAGACAAAGACCACGTTCATCACCCCGTGGGGGACGTTTTGCTATAAAGTGATGCCTTTTGGGTTGAAGAATGCTAGGGCTACTTACCAACGTGCCATGGTTGCCCTTTTTCATGACATGATGCATAAGGAGATTGAAGCATATATGGATGATATGGTTGCAAAATCAAAGGAAGAGGAAAGTCATGTAGAAGTATTACGAAAGCTATTTGAAAGGCTCAGAAAACATAAGTTGCGGTTGAATCCTAACAAGTGCATTTTTAGGGATCGTCAGGAAGGTTACTCGGTTTTACCATGAGTAAAGAAGGGATAAGGGTGGATCCTGACAAAGTAAAGGTTGTCCAGGAAATGCCCACTCCCAAGACTGAACAAGAAGTAAGGAATTTTTTAGGGAGACTCAATTACATTGCCAGATTCATTGCCAATTTGACTAGCACATGTGAGCCTATATTCAAGTTACTAAGGAAGAACCAACCAGGGGAATGGGATGAATAATGTCAGGAAGCATTCGATAAGATAAGAGCCTATCTGTCGAATCCTCCTATTTTAGTACCCCCGACACCAGGACGCCCTTTGATTCTGTATTTGACAGTGTTGTCATCATCCCTAGGGGCAATGCTTGGACAACACGATGCATCAGGAAAGAAAGAGCAAGCAATCTATTATTTGAGCAAGAAGTTTAACGATTGTGAAACTCACTATGCGACAATTGAGAAGACGTGTTGTGCTCTAGTCTGGACTTCAAGAAGGCCCCGCCAATACATATTGTACTACACTACATGGTTGATTTCGCGATTTGACCCACTAAAGTACATATTTGAAAGCCCTCATGTTTCTCTAAGGGTGTTAAAATGGCAAGTGATCTTGTCAGAGTTTGATATCAAGTATTTGACACGGAAATCGATTAAAGGGAGTACTATTGCCGATCATTTGGCTGAAAATCCTTTGGAAGAAGGGCAATTGTCAAACCAGGAAAACGTAGATGAAAAAATCATGGATGTTGAAAAGGAAGACGAAGGATGGAAGATGTACTTTGATGGGGCAGTCAATATGTATGGAAATGGCATAGGGGCGGTTGTGGTATCACCTGGTGGAAAGCAATATCCGGTGGCTATCAAGTTGAATTTCGAATGCACAAACAATATCGCGAAATATGAGGCATGTGCAAGTGGACTATTGGTTGCCATTGACCTCAGTGTGAAACAATTGGAGGTTCTTGGAGATTCAGCCCTTATTATTTATCAAGTGAAGGGTGAGTGGTAAACTAAGGACTCAAAATTGGTGCCTTATCAAAAGCATCTAACTCAGCTAATAACAAGGTTTGAAGGGGTAATATTCTCCCATTTGACTCGGGATAAGAATCAGTTTGCTGATGCCCTGGCTACTTTGGTGGCGATGTTTAAACTGAACATTAATGTCGAGGTTCAACCCATCGACATAAAGGTAAAAGATGAGCCGGCCAACTGTGCTAATGTAGAAGGGAAGCCAGACGACGAACCATGGTATTATGATATAAAACGGTATATTCAGCATGGAGAATACCCAGCTGATGCAAGTGAAGTCAACAAGAAAACCATCAGAAAATTGGCAATAACATTTTTCTTGAGTCCAGAAATCCTCTACAAACGAAGTCAGGATGAAACACTACTAAGATGTGTAGATGCTCGGGAAGCTAAGCGAATCATGATTGATGTTCATGAGGGATCTGTGGGACACATGCGAATGGTCACATAATGGCTCGTAAGATAATGAGAAGTGGATTCTATTGGTCCACTATGGAGACAAACTGCATAGCGTATGTGCGAAAATGCCTCAAATGCCAGTTGTACGCAGATCGGGTCAATGCACCTCCTTTTCCTCTGCACAATCTAACAAGTCCTTGGTCGTTCTCAATGTGGGGAATAGATGTGATTGGGCCAATTAATCCGAAAGCTTCAGATGGACATCAATTTATATTGGTGGCAATCGATTATTTCACTAAATGGATAGAGGCATCTTCCTATGCCAGTATTTCCCAGAATGTGTTTGTCAAGTTCCTCAAAAGGGATATCATATGCCGCTATGGGATTCCTGAAAGGATCATTACAGATAATGCACCCAATCTTAATGGCGGAGAAGTACAAAGATTGTGTGAAAACTTCAAGATCAAACATTACAATTCAACTCCCTATAGACCACAAATGAATGGTGCAGTGGAAGCAGTTAATAAGAACATCAAAAAGATCATTGCCAATATGTTGGTTAATTACAAAGATTGGCATGAAATGTCACCTTATGCTCTACACGCTTATCGTACTAACATACGATCAAGCACTGAGGCAACACCATTTTCTTTGGTGTATGGGATGGAAGCAGTATCTCCCATTGAAGTAGAAATCTCGTCCCTAAGGGTATTGATGGAAGCAGAATTAGGGGAGTCAGAATGGGTAAAGGCCCGATATGAGCAGTTAAACATGATTGAAGAAAAGAGACTTGCAGCTATTTGTCACGGGCAGTTGTACCAAAGTAGAATGGCCAGAGCCTTCAACAAGAAAGTCCGCTCAAGAGAATTTCAGCCAAGAGATTTGGTTTTAAAGAAAATATTACCTCATCAGGATGATGCTCAGGGAAAATGGGCACCTAGCTATGATGGTCCTTATATGGTCAAACATGCATTTTTCGGGGGAGCCCTGATTCTCCTGGGCATGGAAGGACATGAACTGTCAAAGCCGATAAATTCAGATGCTGTTAAGAAGTTTTATGCCTAAAAAAAAGTGATAATAAACGCCCACTAGATTGAAAACCCGAAAGGGCGGTCTAGGCAAAAGTTAGGGTAAATGAAAGCCTGCTAGATTGAAAACCCAAAAGGGCGGTCTAGGCAAAAGTTAAGGCAAAGAAAGAAAAGAAATGGTATAGTGGTTATATTGGTTTAAGAATCTCGGGGCAAGCCTACAATGGGGCACTATGATGATGGTTAGCTACGTAAGTCAACTTCAGTATGATCAGTCGTCTCCAGGGTCAAAAAGGGATCTAGATAGGGAATCAAAGGACCTATACTGGGGCAAATTTGATGTGAAATTTCTTATTGTGATCATCTTTCCCCTTTCCTACTGTTTTAGTGCTTCTCTTTCCTTGAAAATTTGTATCAAAATTCCACATCAATTCAATTCACAAATTATTCCTTCTATTTGCATCCATTCTTGCATTCATGCTTCATTTGTTAAATTATGTCTCAAGTAAAATAACTCAAGTCTAACAATACTTTGGGACGATTACGTTAGCAACTCCTCAATGGATAAATAAATAAAAGTTCTTGGCGGTTTCGAATAAGGGTGAAATTAACTCAGTCGTCTTCATAATAAACTAGGGCAAGAAAAGTCCAAATCCCAAATCTTGAAATGGTGTCATCCAAATGTGCCAAAGAGTGAAGTTGCAGAGATCGATAAGGAGATAAGAAATGTGTACAACCGATGTTGCTACAGGGAATTAGTGAAAACAAGATGACAAGAGTTTGATTGATCGAAGCTTCCTAGTTCGTCACAATGGCTCAGATCCTGTAAGATACACCCAGGTAGGTCAAAACGTGACCCCAAATGCATATTTAATTGTCTTCTGGGCAAGGCGGTTCAGTCCACTACCCATTTTATTTTTGGCATGCCGAAGAGATTCCGACAGTTGCATATTTAATTTTCTTCTGGGCAAGGCGGTTCCATTCCCTGCCCATTTTATTTCTTGCATGTCGAAGAGGTTCCGGCAGTTGCACATTTAATTTTCTTCTGGGCGAGGCGGTTCCATCCCCTGCCTATTTTATTTCTTGTTTGCCGAGGAGGTTTCAGCAATTGCACATTTAATTTTCTTCTGGGCGAGGCGATTCAGTCCACTTCCCATTTTATTTCTTGTTCGGAGGATCCGGCAATCGCAATTAATTGTCTGTGGGGCAAGGCGGTTTAGTCCACTACCTATTTTATTTTTCTGTTTGTCGAGGAAGTTCCGACATTTGCATGTTTAATTTTCTTTTGGGTAAGGCGGTTCAGTCCACTTCCCGTTTTATTTTCTGTTTACCGAGGAAGTTCCGGCATTTGCATGTTTAATTTCCTTTTGGGCAAGACAGTTCAGTCCACTTCCCGTTTTATTTCTTGTCTGCCGAGGAGGTTCCGGCAATTGCACATTTAATTTGCTTTCGAGCAAGGCGGTTCAGTCCACTACCCAATTTTATTTCTTGTTTGTCGACGAGGTTCTGGCAGTTGCATATTTAATTTGGACAAGGCGGTTCAGTCCCCTGCCTATTTTATTTCTTGTTTTGCCGAGAAGGTTTCGACAGTTGCATATTTAATTTTCTTCTAGGCAAGGCGGTCCAGTCCCCTGCCTGTTTTATTTCTCTTGACATTTTACAAAATGTGTGGCTTTCACGTATTGATGGCCAAAATTGACGTTCATATCTATACTTATTTCTCACTATGATAATATGCAAATCATGGTTTATCATATCACCTAGTGAAAAAGAAAGTACATAGGGGCAACTGTGAACACCCAATTTTGACCGAACATTTTTTTCAAAAGAAAATCACAAAAATATTTTCTTTACACATATTGAATTTTTAGCCTTTATTTTATCTTACTTTTATTTTATTTTATCTGACCCATTATCTAAACCCATTATTGGCCTTGGCCCAAGTTGGAAAAAAAAAAACAAATGTTACAAATTACCATCACCAAGCACAAGCCCAAAATACAATCAATGTCCATTATATGTCCAAAAAAAATTTGCAAAAAAGTACAACCAAAGTCCATTGACAAAATCTGAATAAAAAAAGAAAAAAAAGAAAACAGAGCAGGGATGCGCATGGCATCCTGCTAAAATAGCACCAACAGCAACAAATTTTCTTTGGAGAATGAGTCCAAGCCCTTTCTTCTTGTTCCTTGGTTTCTTTCCATTTTTTCCCAACCAAGCAGCTTTGCAGGCATCTCCCTGCATCCTCTGCAACCACCACGCATCCCTGCAACAAATTGCCAATACAAGGGTCAGAAACTATTGTCCTATTAGAACCCTCTTCACTCTATAAATACCACAACAATAACAGAGAAGACAGGGATTTTCTGAGATTTCTACCACCAATCAAAGAATTAGAGACTTCACATTGAAGTCTTAGTTCACCAAACTGAAACACAGAGAAAAAAATAACAAAGAAAAAAAAGAGAAGAGAAGGAGGTCGAGGTTTGGCAGTAGAAAAAAAAAAGATACAGAGCAAAATAAAAGTCTGGTATTGTTACCTGTTGGAGCCACAATCCTTCATCTTTCATAGAGGTTGGAATCCAGGTAACTCTTTGAGACAACAGTTTTCCTCTCCAAACTTCTAGGATAATGAAATCAGGAAGAGAAAGTTAGAGAGCAAAAATGGTGACTTAAATATAATAAAAGAATAGAAGAGGGAGAGTCTCCTCACCGGACCACCACGAACTGCCGTTCACCGCCATGCCGCGATCGTCCTCTCCCCCTCAGCCTCTCTCTCTCGCGACCTTCCTCTGCCCCTCAGCCCCTCCCTCTCGGGACCTCCCTCTCCCCCTCAGCCCCTCCCTCTCGGGACCTCCCTCTCCCCCTCAGCCTCTCCCTCTCGGGACCTCCCTCTCCCTCTCGCGACCTCCCTCTCCCCCTCAGCCTCTCCCTCTCGCGACCGTCCTCTCCATGGCTACTCTGTGCAACTCCTTGTTTTTTAGGGTTTCCAGGATGAAACCCAAGTAAAACACCCCCTATTCCCTTTTTATTTTTACCTTATCTATTTCCTTTTCTTGTTTTCTTTCATTTACCATTTTTTTATTTTGTTTATAAGTATTGGGCTGTTGCCTTTGACCCAAAAAAAAGGTATTTGTCTGTTGCCCATTTACTTTCCATTTCAATGACCATGAACGCCCCCTTCCTTTTTATTTTTATTTTCATTTATTATTTGCTTTGTTTTATTTATTTTATAAATACTGTTAACAGACAAGCCTCATTAATTTCATCACCTAATTATAATCATACATTTTGTTTAACTTATTTTTCAGTTTAATCTTATTAAATCAAATAAAAAATAATTTTTTAAAACAAATGGGATCAGCTGAAATGTGACATCTTGTTAATCCCCGATTTGGGACGCCTGAGCTGCGGCAGCTTGGTGATCTTAAACCCTTAAAAAATTAAAATCAAACCAACACACAAATATTTTCTGGAAGAACTACGTGACTTTTGAGTTCCTCATTGCACCGGAGGATACGTAGGAGCGGGCTAACCCCGTCAAGTCAAATTTAAATTTTTTAATTTAGTTTCTTTATTTCTCTTCTAATATTCATTTTTGCACTTGGTATTACTTTTATTTAATTTTGGGGTGAAACAAATATTTCGAAACTTATATTTTTGCACAATTAATTTGGGTAACTGTCATAGGACAGGCGTGTTGGGGGTGTTGTGGGGTTTAGTCTCCACCCTTCCTCACACGCAATCGATTCCCGAACTCAGTATGGTTTTCAAATATCACTATTTTGAGGTTTTCCAATTTTTCCCCAAATTTAATAAAATTGGTGGCGGCTCCCAAATTTTTGGATTGTTACAAGTAGTCCAGATGTTAGTGCCTCTGTGAGCTCTATTTTTGTGCCGGTTGCTTTTAAGGTTTGATTGCTTCGTGAATGCACTTGAGTTGTTTGACAAAAAGCACCAAAAGAGATTGGTTGTTTGGAATAACATAGGGCGTGCAGATCCAATAGAGGTGATACCCATATCAAACATCCTCTCCACTTTTCAATTAAGTTCCAAACAATAGGTTAATTTGGACAAACCTGAGACCACCTATAGTCGAAATGTGTCTATAAAAGTCAAAGAAATTATCTGTAACTAGATAGAATTAAAGACTGTAGATCTTCAATTCTCCTTTGTCATTGACCATGTGAGGAAGAAATTAACAGATTGGAAGTTAGGATCTAAATATTGGTTTGGAAATGTCCTTTTGGTTTCTGAATATTCTATGTGTATTGGAGCTCTTGACTTGGTTAGTTTAGCTTTTAGTGTTGGCTCTAAACGTGGAGGGGGAATGCCCCAACACGGTCTTTTCAATCTGATTGTACTAATCTTTGCTTTAGCTAATGAAGGAAGTTGTTTACCGTAAAAAAAATATATATATATATATATATATATATATATATATCCCATTTTATGCCACTCTTTCCGAGACATTATCACAAACCTAAAAAAATATAAATGTCTACCGATAATTTGGACCCATCGGGATAACCTGCCAAATAGAGCAGGGTGGGTTAGGGAACCAATCCTCAAAATCTGTTATTTTAAAAAAGTTAAAAAAGATTGTATTTTAGGTCAGCCCAACATTTTTATAACCCAATATTCTTTGTTTTATTATTATTATTATTTTTTTGGCGGGTTGGAGGCTAGATGGGCTAAAAATCTCAACTCACTTTTTTGTCGGGTCAACTTACCCTATTTAAGGTGGGCTGAAAGTAGGGTTGGACAATATTATATATATATATTGGGGCATGCATCAAAAACCATGAAGGTTCTTTAATTATAGCTCCCAAAACTTTCTCAGGCTTGCATATGCCCATTCTGGAGGGTGAAGCTCTAGGCCTGCTTCATGCGTTGAGGTGGGCTCAGGATAATGGTTGGGATCACATCACTTTTGAGTTCAACAGTAAATTGGTTGTAGAAGGAGTCTATGGCCACCATCACTATGACTTAGAAGCATACTCTATTCTCTTCGACTCGAGTAAGCTAAGACAACACTTGGAGCCCTAATCAGTAATTGAAACTTTACAAACTACTAGGAGTTGGCTTACTTCATCTAATCAGCTGTGGTGGCCGCTTTCTAAGGATGGGGATTTTTCAGTGAAATCTAGCTACCATGCCATCAGGAACCTTAGAATTAGCCCCCCCAAGGACCTTCTGGCTCCCAGGTTACATCTGAGGCACTCTGGAAAAGTATATAGGGGGTTGTTGTACCCCATAAACTCAAAGTTTTCATATGGAAATTGTGCCATAACGCCCTCCCCCTTAGAGACAACCTCAGTAGAAGGAAAATTGCTCAGTCTAGCGTGTGTCCAATCTGCAACAAGGAAAGTGAAACTGTAACACCCCGTCGAGATAGGGCGTCACTTTATGCTGACCTCAGCAACAATGCATTTTCAATTCAATATCAGAGTATGCAACAAGACACACTGGCCATGATGCAATACTGCTTCGCAGGCTTTAAGTACTTAAACTTCTTATTCATCTACTATTCATCATAATATAATATAGAAAACACAGAAAATGAAGGGGGTAAGACACTCATCAATCACTATTAAATAGGAAAACAACATAGTAGATAGACTGTCATCATGCACATCAGCATATCACAACAATCATTAACATAACTGTTACCACAAATACACACTCAAAATCTTGAGTATACGGTCACAGACCAAACTATACTGATATGTCATACTGACAACCCGACCACACGGTCACAGACTACATCATACTCTGATATCACAGACTAACATGTGTCACGGGTCTTTCAATTGATCACCGGCTTTACTATCCAAAGGCAGACACGTAACATCGGTCCTTCAGGCTGATCACCGGCCCTACAGACCCAGACCATCGCTGAACATTGCGGGCCATTATCGCCCTACTCCCTAGACCGATCACCAGTCTCAGGGCACAGAAGGATGAGATAAGTTGGTTGTCCCGGGAACATGTCCTGATACACTTCCATCTCTGATTATCATTTATGGCATCACATACTACCATATCCAATTACCAGAGTAATGTACCGTCCCGTGCACAAGGACGGCATTCCCTTTACAGAGAATGACCAAGATTGTCCACTTGTCAGACGTGGAGTTATGGAGTCTTGTCAAATGAGCGAGTCCACACCTTCGGACTGATCACCGGTCTTCAGGTCCCCTCAAGGTCACCGACTATCTCTAAACTACTCTGTACTTCGGTACCACAGACATAGAGAGCCTCGTCGAAAAGACCGAGTACATACTCCTCAAGGTCTTGGCCGAGTACATACCCCTCAAGGCCACCGACTGATCTCATTACTATCTCGTCGATAACTCAAGTACACCAACCTCAGGTACACCAACTCGGCTATCACCACTATCACAGAGTTTTCAATGGTAATACTCACTATTACCATCTAGGGATTCGCAAACCTCTATCTAGAGGGCGGCACCCTTAACTCATAGACCATACATCAAACTCTCAAATATCATAACAAGTCAACCAGCACGTAAATATCAGCATGTTAATCAGATTATCAACCATCTTTAATCAACATAAGGATCAATCCTAGTGTCACTCAGGCAACTTACTATTGACATGTTATCAATCAGCATACCAACAGTCACACAAATATAAAGCAATCATATCAATCAGCATCACATCAACATCCATCCATAGATTTCAATAGATCATTCCTATGGTTGACAGACCTCTGACAACTGTCCTCAGCTATCACAGGTCACAACCCCTCTCCTGAGGTGCTGCTGTTATCAACCCCTAATAGGGTTAAGGTCCCCTACACATGCTAACAGTGCTACTCTACTACCTATTTTTTCTAGTGATTAAGGTATCTTCCCCTTACCTGGCTTAGAAGACTGTTGCTGCTCGCGTCCCATCCCCGCGTCCCTGTCGCGCCTCCCAAGCTCCTCCATGCCCTCCCAAAGGATCCTTTGGAAGAAGTGAGGAGAATGGAGGGTGAAGGGTGGTATTTGTAGCCATTTTGGGACCATCACATCGCGATGGTTATCCGGCACAAAGGCCATCGCGTCGCGATGAGGGACACGTGTTAGCAATCCCACGCTCTGATCCATCGACTTACCCACTGACTTAGATCGCGTTGTGATGCTCTCGCGACGGTCCTTAATGGGAGAAATTATGTTTTCATCCTTCTAGAAGATTCTACTGTATTCCATGCTTTTCCAGGGTTTTCTAAGTCTTTTGCAAGTACATTTCATCATCAATTAAGGTTTCTAATTCCCGTTTATCACTTAATTACTGATCTAATTATTTTCTAATACTGTTTTGAAAATCAGGATGTCACAGAAACCCCTGAGCATGCTTTCTTGCTATGTGAGTGGACCACTCCAGTATGGTTTGGTATGCAAGTTGTTCAAGTCCCAAATCAGAGTGGCCTTCAGTCTTTGGTCCTTTGGTTAGAAGATTGCCTCCAGAGTGTAGCTCATCATCCAGAAGGCTAGCAGTTTGCGTTTGCTGGGGTTGTTTATACTCTATGGGGAATCTGGAAGGGGAGGAATAAAGTTGTGCATGAAGGAGGTAGACCTAACCCTATGGAAGTTTTCCAATCAACCAGATTATTGTGACTGGAGTACCAACAAAATGCCCGACAAGAGTAGAATCCAAGCAGGCCTAACAACATTTCTACCCGTAGCTCTCACGTATGGAGACACCCTTTACCAGGGATTACCAAGTTCAATGTTGATGCTAGCTTCAACATGCATTCAGGTAGGGGTTCAGGGGAATTCATAGCAAGGGATAGTAGAGGGATATTGTCAGTGGCCACACCTGTGCTTTCTTTTCCAACAATGCTCTTGTAGCTCTCTTGTAGCTGAAGCTTTGGTGTTGAGGGAAGCGATGTCTCTTGCTTGTAATCTCAACCTCCAGAAGGTGGTCATGGAATCGGACTGTTTGACTCTTGTCAAGGCCTGCAGGGGTGAAATTATGAAAGGGGAAATTAGTCATATAGTCCAGGACATAATGAACATGAAATGTGATTTTGAGAGTTGTGGTTTCACCTGGATTCATCGATTAGGGAACGAGGCAGCTCATACAGTTGCAGATCTGTCAGCCAAGGGTGTTCTCAGGGCTGAGTGGTGTTAGAATCCTCCTCTGGTGGTGAAGCGAATCTTGATTAGGGAGAAATCGGGTGACCATTCGATGGTGGAGTGTTGATCTTGTCTCTTGCTTGCCTGATTTGTTTGCCTCGTGAAGATAGATCCCTCTGGTTTTGATGGTCTTCAAATTATTTCTTGTTGGCCTGATTGTTTGTCTCGTTTGCCTGGTTGCTCGTATTGTCATGACAGATCCCTCTAGTTTTGTTTGGCTCTTCCCAGAGTTTGTTCGTCCTCAACCTATCGTTCCAGCTGAGCTAAGGCGGAGCTTTGTTTTAGGTTACCGAATTGGGGTTGTTTTTCTCTGAGATGTAGATCTGGTTTATCTACAGTGACCGCCTCCTTTACCCAATTTATGCTTAGATCGTGTAATCCAGAGACTACTCTGTGTTTGTTGACTTATTTCTTTGCTAGTTAGGCTGTGTTGTTGTCTAGTACCGGTCCATGTTGGGTCTATCTGCAATACTATGTGTATTTGGTTTGGGCCTTTGCCCAGTTTAATGAAACCTTCTACACTTTGTCAAAAAAAAAAAAAAGCATACTCTATTCTTGCAAATTGTAGAAGAGTCATAACTAATAACTCTAATTATAAGATAAAGATAATTATGAGACAAGCTAATATGGTAATTCATAGTCTAGCTAGAGCTTCCATATATAATGATATCCCCATATTTATCCTTTTGTTCCAGCATTCTTTGTTCCTTTGATTGAAGAAGAAAGGATTAACAGCTTTGCATTTCCTCAAAATAAAAAAATTGAAAAAAGACCATGGGTTTGGGGAACTTTCTTTTGAAAGACTCAAAAAGAATAAAAAATTCAGATTCAATACTCTAAAATAAAGGATGTACTTTAAAGACTAAAATACACTATTACTATAATCATAAAAAAGTCAGTAATTTTAAAGCGTTTTAGAATTTTATAAAATGCACGTGTCTTAATAATTTACGAATATGAGAAAATTTACTTTATTGTTTTTCACATAAGCATATCAGCATACGGTATCCTTATCTTTTATTCTTTAATAAAGTGTTTTTTTTTTACTATAATGGTATACTTAATGTTTTTAATCATGGTTAGAATTAAATTATAATTAAACTTAACCACATAACTAAATCCCTGCTACTCTGCTAGTTGAGGACCAGTGGTAAGTTATTGAAACTTAAAATATCTTAACGTACCTACTCCATGGTTAAATTTGGATGACGCGCGTTCTGAGAATTGAAAACTTTTGAGTAGCCATCAATTCATATCTGCTCTACCTAATTGTCTTGGCTCATTGATTTAATTAAGAAAAGGACACTACGTAAGTAATAAAGACAGAACATTTGTTAACCTTTCCATTTTCATATTTCCCTGACGAAAAATCGAAGGAGGAATAAAATAAAGTACAGAATAGAAAATGAAAAGGATACAGCAGAAACTACAAAATTACTAGAATGAGAATAGAAGGAAAAAGGGAGGAGAACAAAATTACCGAAACCATTGAGCTCTTCAAGTGGTAACAATAAATTGTAAGTTGATTGTGTTCAATACATTAATATTACATGCACATATTCATGAATATAATATGTGTTTAATAGATCAGGAAATAATACATGTACATGATATGATACATGACATAAACAACTTAAAAAGGTGTGATTAACATGTGGATGGTGGGCCGTTGAAAATGAAAACTATATAAAACGGAGTCCACAAAGTCTTACTTTATGATTTCTTAATGACATGTAATGTACACTCGCTTTGCAACTATCAAACATTAAACAAATATGCATTATTGGTTCTTCACAAGGCAGAATTTGTTGTTTTCGGACCCATACCCGAAAAGAAGGAACTTTCCTATATACCCTTTCTTTTCCTTTGCTTTTCCCACTTCATGGACAATGGACAAATGAAACCCTCCACCAAAGCCTATCATTTTTTTTCTTTAATGAAAAAAAATAAATTATACTAACGAGATTCCCCCAAGAGGGGTTAATTGTTTCAAAATGAAAAAGAAAAAAAAAGTACAACGAGGTTGAATATTGAGTATGTAGTATGTACCAATTTTGAGGGTGTGAAAAGAAAAATAATGATTAGGAGCCAAAAGGAGCTCTATGAGGAATTCCTTTTCTTCTCCTTGCGCTTGAAGCAGGTGGAGGAGGCGTGGCCGGATACATGCCTTGTTGTGAGCCTTCACGCAATTCTTCTTCTTGAGACACTGATCTCCTTGACATCCCCTCCTCCATTGCCAATGCCTCATTGTTATTGTTGTTGGCATCTAAAACAAAGCTTGCATCCCCATTTCTCTTTATTCCTACAAGCTAATTCAGTCATTGCCAACACAATAATTAATGCGTATATCAAATTATTATATTTATACAGATCATATTATATATCAATTATTTTATACATTATCCCATGTTATCAAAAATATTTTTATGGTTATTATAAATGTAATGAATCTGGATTAAATGCATTCAAAATATGGTGAAAACACGCGCAGTCAACAATCTCGACCGTATGTTTCACTTTTTTGAAGTCTGTAACTGTTTTGTAAAATTGAAATGTGAACAGTCTGGTCTCAATTATCGTCTGACTGCGTCAAAATGTGACTCCAGTGAATCCAAATTACCTATATATCTGTTAGATATACGCATGACGATCAACAGTGGAGAGGGAATATAATTATGGTGTTGATGGGCTTTCATAATAATGTAGGTGAAGATGTACGGGTGGTGGGTGTTATACCCATATGATGAGGACTATTAATTTGATTTGTGAATTATGCTTTTTTTGACAATGATATGAAAAATGTTTTAATGAGGAAGAAATTAAAGTGTAATGATAATTAAATTAAATTAAATTAAATAGTAATATCTCACCTTACATCCCAAAGAACAGAAGCGAACTGGGTCTAAAAGGCTTCTTCCACAAATCTCACAAATGTGAGCCACTGCTTTCCCAGATTTGGGTTGAGGCCTCTCATTCAGAAACAGAACTCTAGCACTGTTGATCACGTATGTCTGAACTCCACTAATGTCCAACACCTTCTGAATTTCAGTTACCCTCACTACATCGTGATAGGAAGATCGCCTTATCTAACCAATAACAACACAACATACAATAAATAAATATCTTAAAAATCACAAAATGTTTTGACATTTATCAAAACTTGGGAATATATATCCAAAATGTGCATAAGAACCAAACCTGAATGACTTGGTGATCCTTGTGTCTTGAAGAACGACAATAGAAGCAAAATGCATCCACATTGCAGTCCAGGCAAAACATATTACACTCACTCCTTGCGGCATCCCCGTGAATTCGACACACATTGAAAAAGGGTGTGTTAAGCAATGACTTTAGCCATGGAGGCACCAGCATTGTATCCTGCTCAAAATCCATTAAGAGGGAGAGAAAGAAAAAAAGAAAAAAGAAAAAAAAACATGGAGATTTAATTCAAATCATATGAATATTCAAGCACATAAGAAATTAAAATCAGATAGCACCATATGATATATAACACATGCGTACATACCATTGTAAAAAATGATGTAATGTGCATCAATGGTTGAATGAAAAATGGTATTGGGATTAACTTCTCAAAACCATAGTGGCGGAATCACAGAGAGAGAGAGAGA
Organism: Calophaca sinica; assembly: GCA_037113605.1. Classification (NCBI taxonomy): domain Eukaryota; kingdom Viridiplantae; phylum Streptophyta; class Magnoliopsida; order Fabales; family Fabaceae; genus Calophaca; species Calophaca sinica. The sequence goes on from CM073730.1 coordinate 49,958,309, forward strand.
GAGAGAGTAAACGGGTTTCAACTAAGAATTCGAGGAGACACAAGAAGCTAAGACTATGAGGACAAAGGAGGATTAAAGAATTGGGGGTGGTATTGGAGGGTTGAGATTAAAAGTGGTGGCTGAGGAGTGATAGGAGCCGTTGGATGAAAAGGTAGGGGTGAAGTGTTTGACGCTCACGCTACTTTGGATCTTTGTTTGCGTCTCAACGTTGGCAGTGGCGCAAGGTTGGGTCGGCTACGCATCAGCATCACCTCCTCTATAGTTGTATCTCCCAAATTCATCCACGATCAGGGAATCCGTTGTCCACGTGGCATCTCCTACACGGTCCATCATAGATTAGTGGCCCCCACTTCCAATGCTATGGCATCACCTAGCACTAGAGAACTACAGACATACTTATGTCACGTAAATTTTATAATAATGTTCTTTTTTATTATACGGTCACCAATGTTCAGGTCATTTTATGCGTATTTTGACCGGTTCACTTTTTTTTTTTTATGAACTGGTTCCCTTGTTTGATCACATTAATTAAAATTATTTGTTTACAAATGCTGAAATTAAAAAATCATAGTTTTTTAATTATGATATAAATAATTTACATTATTTACCATTCAAATATGGCATGTCTTGTCTGTTTCCTAAACTAATGTTTTTGTTGTTGTTGATCTCATTAGTACACATGGTAGAGGACGCGGATGAGGAGGGAGAAATGGAGCGTTGCGGATTCGAACTCGAGCTCCCAACGTCCCGCAGCATTTTACCACTCGGCTGACTTTAAAAGAATATAAAAAAAAAAGAAAAAAAAGACATGTATTACAACTTTACAAGAGCTCTTTGAAAGAAAATATCCTTTGGGATTTGGCATTCAACGTGGTACTAAAATTGGCGTGGTTGTTAATGTTGCCAACATAATCCACTTTATTGTCATGCATTAACTACTTGGTAATACTAAAATGACGAGTAAATATTCAATTTGATGCTTGAAATTGTAGAACCGTATCAACTTAGTTTTTACATTATCAATATTCTAAAGTGATTTTTGAAATTGTAAAACGTTAATCAGGTTCGTCTCTCCGTTGACATTTGCAGGGACTATAATGATTCAAGTTGATTATATGAAACATGCATGAAGCGAAGTGAATAATGTCGGAAATGCATTTACTAACAGATCTAGACGGAAAGACGAACCTAGCTAACATTTTTCAATTCCAGAAATCATTTTGAAATATTGATAAATATGGGGACTAAGTTGATATGGTCATACAATTTCAGAGACTAAATTAGGTATTTACTCCTAAGATAATATATCCAAGACGAATAAAAATTGTTATCCATTTTGAATATAAAAATGTTGAAATATATTTATTGATAAAACTCATTTTGATGTCTTCCCGTGCTTTATACCAATAAAAAACATTTCACTTTTCTATTATGTAATAAACAGTTCATTTGTGTTTTTATTTTTATATATTTTAATTTATTCATTACTAATAAATAAAAAGTTACAATTAGATACTTTTTTGTGATTTTAAATAAAATTAAAGTTTTTATAAAAATATTTTATCAAACAATTTTTAGCGTATAAGTAACTTTTAAGCTAAAAAAGTAAAAACTACTTTCACTTTATTTTTAAAGCTCTTTTTTTTTTCTTTTTAACTTAAAAGTAATTTTTAAACCAAAAAAGTTGGGTCAAACAATACTAAATTTTGTAAATTATATATGTGTAATAATATAAATAGGACACGTGACTCTATGAGAACGAGAATGTAACATACCAACTAAGCGTTGGTCCAACTAGTACTCGTTGGGAAGAGTAGCCTTAATGCACCCAAGGCCCTGGAAAGATTAGTCATCGGTAAAGTCGGGGGATACTTTCACTAATGTCATGGTATCAAAAAAAATGTAACATAGTTTTGTGAGGGTTAAGGACGTTTAACTAGTGATATTACATGACAAATTGAAAAGTGTATTAATTGTATGCCCAAAAAATGTAAACTTAATTAGAAGTCAAATTCGGGAGTTTTAGGGAAGAAACAAAATGGGATCATGAGAGTTGAATAATAATATTGAGGAACAGACTTCTTTTTTCTTCCACATGATATAGTCAGCCTTGCTTGCATGAATGGTAAAGAAGAAGGGGATGAGAAAGGAAAATGAAAAGGTGAATATAATAACATGTGACTAAATAATTAAAGTGAAAGATAAATAGAAAGTTTTATGCCAATAGAGGAAGAAAAGGCTTAAATTGGGGGCTAGATAATAGACTAGGACGAAGATCTAGAGCACTTTCCCCTTGGAAAGTATAACTACATAGAAGGAAAGTATCGTTGATTATGTGAAAGGAATGCGAATAATGCGCTAAAAGTGAAGCCAAAGCTTCGTATTAATAATAATTCAAGTCAATAACGATTAAGGGTGGGAGTAGGCCAAATCGCTCGATAGGAGTTTATGACCTAGTCTACATTAGACCCAGGTCAGGTTAGACTTTTTTTTAAAATAGACTAGGCCTTGCTTTTCGAGAAGCCTATTTAACTAAAAAGGGAGCCACCAAAAAAGCCTTTTAGGCCTAACAGGCCGGCCTATTTAAATAAATATAAATAATAATTTTATATTACTATTATTATTATATTAGATTTTGTACGTTGTGTTAAATCATATACCTATTGACAATTTGAATAATTTAAGCATATTGACTTATATAATTTTTTTGACATACTTAAAGGTTTTATTGCAACATAGAATTTAAATAGGTTATCATATAAGGTTTAATTATCTAAAAGGTCATGTTACACCTTGAAAAAGCTTTATATCGTACGAAAAATCAGAATCAGACCTTATAAAACTCAACTCATCTTATCTATTTCCACCCCTGTGTCTCTTGTCTCTTAGTAGCAGTGGTTTCAATTTTTATTTTTTATAGTTTATTATAAATAGAATTTAACCTCATTGGCCTATTAGCCCGTTAGTCTAGTTAAAGATCGTTCAGGTGACTTATTCAAAAATATTAATATCAAATAGGCTTTTAAGTATGCTAACAGGTCATATCAGACTTTTAAAAAAGTCAGGACAGCCCTAAAAAAAAACCTATAATAGGTAATAGACCACGATTAGGCCTTGAGTTTTTTTATCAGGCCAGGCTTGGGCCTTACAAAACCTAGCTCGGCCCAGCCTATTCCCACCTCTAATAACGACCTTACTGTCAAGGCATACTTTACTTACTATTCTTACTTTCGTGGTTAGCACTCTTTAGAGAGTGAAATAATGCCATAAAAAAAGAGGTTACCGTGAAAATGCAGATAAGCATGGCATGTTGCATTTGCAAGTCCAAGAACATGGTTGAATCACTAAAAGGCAATAAAAAGAGAGACATTGGAGCAAGAAATTTCATTTACAAAACCACATAATGTTTCTCTGATTAAATTATGTTATAGCTGCCAATAATTACATGTCAAGTATATCCAACATTTCATGAAGCTTCTGCCCAAGAAGTAATTAAGTACAATTATTCATAAATTATAAGAGAGTACATAAATTTTTTTACATTTGACAAATCTATACATTTTGAATTTTGATTACTACACTGGCCTAGTTTGATAGTGATATTTTCCTTCTCAAAATTAGTACTAGTAATATTAGTGATTGAGAAAGTTTCACGCATCTAGGGTTAACTTGTTTTTTTAATAATTGATTGTCTAATAAGATTTCAGGTGAGATCAATAAATTATAAGAGAGTACAAAAAAAAAATTACATTTGACAAATCTATACATTTTGAATTTTGATTACTACACTGGCCTAGTTTGATAGTGATATTTTCCTTCTCAAAATTAGTACTAGTAATATTAGTGATTGAGAAAGTTTCACGCATCTAGGGTTAACTTTTTTTTTAATAATTGATTGTCTAATAAGATTTCAGGTGAGATCAATAAATTATAAGAGAGTACAAAAAAAAATTACATTTGACAAATCTATACATTTTGAATTTTGATTACTACACTGGCCTAGTTTGATAGTGATATTTTCCTTCTCAAAATTAGTACAAGTAATATTAATGATTGAGAAAGTTTCACGCATCTAGGGTAAACTTGTTTTTTTAATAATAGATTGTCTAATAAGATTTTAGATGAGATCAATCTATATATATAACGGGTTCGCAAGTAATAAGGAACCAACTTTAAACTCAATGGTCAACTGGTTATACCATGAATTTTTATTTTTTATTTTTTGGGTACAAGGCCTATACCATGAAATTTTTTTTGGGTACAAGGGTTATTACCATGAATTATAACTTGTGAAAAAAACCGTGTAATACTCTAACCGAAAATTGTAGTCTTGCATAACAAAAGATGAGAGAAACCTATAAAGTAAAAAGAAGAGATCAATAATTTTTTTTCCATATTAATGATTTTATATTTTTTTTATCGCTTAATATCTAAATAAGCTTATGTACTAACTCAATTTAGACATTATAATATGTTAGGATGACACTTTTTAACACTATCTTTCCAACACATTTTTTTTATTGATTGATTTTCAAATGGGTCCCACTAAATTTACATGGTCTCACATGATTTAGTGAGACCTATTTGAAAATCAACCGATAAGAGAGTGAGTATTGAGAAGAGAGTGTTAAAGAATATGTTGATAGTATTCCTCTAATATTTATGATGGCGTTCTGTCCCGATTCTCCAGTAGGCTGAAAGTTGATTTGGACCTCTTTTGTTTGATCCAATAAGCAGCTCCTTCGTTCTGGTCTTGTACGTTTGACAGGAGTGAGTACCTGTAAAGACACTCTGACGCTCAAGTTAGTATGAGTTTAGCTTTGTATAAGAGAATGTGCAAAAAACATACATTTGCATGATGATACGATTCCTCTTTTATAGGATTGATACAAGTGAGACCTTACATTCGTCTTTATGTGTCGAGGCCATACTCAGTGTCGGGATAGCTCCTTATACTTGGCGGTTACACTCTGTTTCCAGAATACGTCATCTTTTTCATGTACAGTTTGTGGTTGGCTAGAAGTTTTCTATAACAGTTTCATTAATGAAAAGATAAGGTCTTTATTACCTAAGGTCACATGTTGACCTTTCTTCCCTTGTACTCGAAGGTCTCTCTAACGGTGACTTTTTCTGATGGGGCATGGGCCTCTTAGTGTGCCCATCTTGTGGATGTAACCTTTTGGCCACCTGTACCCATGCTTCTTATATTTAGTTATTGGGTATGCCAAGACTAGTCGCCCATGCTTAGAACTGGGCCGAGGTTAGATGTTTTGATCATGAGCAATGACCTAATGATAATCGTAGATACTCATTGGTTGTTGAGATATTGTCCTGATTCTTCAAAGAGGGGTTTTATCTGTAGGCCCCACATTATAGCTCGGGTTGTATTTGGGCTCACACTATTTTACCCAGTTTTAGGTCCAGTATATTATATTAGATCAGTTGTCCCCGAGCCCGAGGTCGAGGTAGCATGTACTTTAATGTCAGGATGTTTAAATACCTTTTTTAGTTACATTATTCAGTTGTCTTTTTAGCTATAAATGAGTGTGCTTTTTAGGCACTTTGTACCTATTTTCAGTTGGCGATTCCTCTTTTCCCAAGTCTGGAGAGTTTTCCCATATAGTCACATCTCTGATGGTGTTTCCATTTATCCATAAATGTTAGATTTATTACTTTTTATGACATTTGCATCAGTTGGATGTACTCTCCTTTTGACCTTTTTTTTTCTTCTATAAATTGTGATGCTTTCTCATCTCTATTTGACAACCCTTCATTCTTTGCGAAGGATAGTGCTTCAGATATCAAAGCCATTTTACCTGAGTTTATGCTAGTGCCATTGGGAGCTCTCAGCCATCGACGACTCTCTAATTTTGGATTTATCTTAGCACTCACTTGAAGACTTGTCTTTCTATCCCCCTTGACACTGTCTATTTCCACTACAATGTGTGCATAAAGATAAGGTTAACTGTTCAGCAGTTTCAGAACAGATGAAGAACCTTCCTTTTTGCGTATTTTTTCCAAGCTCGTTTGCTCCCCACCTCAGCTAAGGAACTCTCACACGTCTTTATAGTGTGGGTACGGAGGCTCTTTTGTTGTTGAAGCTATGTAGGGTTTTCTGGGGATGAAGGTTGGTTCTACCTAAAAATGTTTACTATTGAGGGTGTATGTGGTCGGTGTCTTCCAATTTACTTCAGGACTTATCTTTGCCCGGATGTTGATTGGAGATGTAGCCATCCTTCCCAAGCTAGGGATTTCTCATTATTCGATGATGTCTTCTAATGTCTTTTTTGTACATCTTTCTATTATGTATTTTAGTACCTGATCAGCGGTCGTACGCGGGTCAAAATAATTAAAAGATTTACTTATAGTATTCAAGGCAAGAGACCTTGGTCGTCTCACGAGGACCTCTAACACCAAAATTACCAAATTCAGGAGGTACAAAAATCAACATTAACGAAAAGGGGGGTTTTGTGAAAACAGTTTCTGTTGAGAGAATTATCAGATTAGAGAGACAATTGATTCACCGGTTTCTGGGTGCTCGTCTTGGATTTATCACAGGTTCTAAATAACAACAATTCATTCAATTTCAGATTCACGGTTGACATAAACTAACTAAACAAGCGTTAATCAGTTTATACGAATTCACACCGTTTCAAGCAAGCGCTAAAACAGCGGGTTCAATCGGTCACGAGAGCGGACAAGCGCCGTCTTAAAACGCAACCAATATCATAACAGAATTCTAATCAACCCTCTATCAATTTCTACCCGAATTAATTAATTTAAGCAGTCAACTAATTCGAAATAATAAAAGTTACGAAACAGATGCATATAATCAAGCGTTCATACACAACGGAATCGCGTTTCACAATGAAGACAGAAAAATTAACTAAGCAGAAAACGAACTGAATAAATTGCATACATTCAAACCAAATTCGAAATTGATAGAGATGGAATTAAAGAAATTAAAACAAAATTGTATTAAACATTAGACACCGAACCTCAAAATCTGTAACGACAACCTTTCACCGATGAATCAACTTAGGAGCTTAGGCTTCCATGACGGCTAGGGCACAATAGTTTGTAAAAATAAAACGTAAGATAAGATAAAACGGCTGATTAATCTCTTTTTAAGTCTCAGCTCAAAGAATAACCTAAATCCCTTAACGGGTTATAAGATAAAAGCCCGATAAACGACCAAAATTAGGCCCAAAACCCGTTTTACATTTTACTGTGTCCGTAATTCGCAGTTTTGACATTGAAGACAACAGAATTGGGTTTCGAGCCCAACAGGAGAATTGTAGCTCTGTTCCTTAGCTTTCCAACGCATGCTCGTACACCTCAATCGGATAACTGTAGCCAAAGTTATGGCCTGCAGAGTGGACAGGGGTCAATATGCAGTAAACACAAAAGTTAATCAATAATTTACTATACTACTCAATTAAGACCCAAAGTCTAAAAATGTGCTAAGACTTAGATATTAGGTATAGAACACAATAAAAAACACTAAATGCAAAGCAATAAAGAGTGCATTAAAATGCACTGATCAGTACCTGATGAATCATATTGGTTGTTTACCTAAGGAGAATCTTTTTGTATCCTCAGGTTATGGGCAGGGGCGGAGGGTAGTGTATCAATGGGGTAGCCATTGCTACCCAAAAAAAAAAAATTACTAAAGACCAGTGTAGTAATATAGAATTTCGCTACCCCAAAAAATACTCAGGTCGCTACCCCAGTGTAGTAATATAATACGTTTATCAGATAAAGTACTTACACTAAAAAAATACTCAGATTGCTTATATTTTAGACACTTTTTTTGCTTATATTTCAGATCGAAGTAGTAGTTTATTACTAAAAAAATTAGTAGTTTATTTTGTCTATAAAAAAAATTACTCTTTATATTTGGCCCCCTCGTAGAAAAGTGGCTAGCTCCGCCACTGGTTATGGGATCACCATAGCAACCTATAGCACAGATTGCATCAGTCTTGAATTAGGTCAAAACAGAAATCTATGTTATATATTTTAGAAAATCTTCATTTATATGCACGGTAACCAAAACCAGACTGGACCGGTCGGTCCGACCGGGAACCGGGCCTGTGTCCGGTCCTGGTGACCCCCAAGAATCGTTTGGCAGAAAACCAGCCGGTCCGGCAGTAGAATCGGTGGGAACCGGCCAAAACCGGTCGGTCCGAGGAGAATCGGGTTTTTTTTAATTTTTAATTGCCTTTATTTTAAAAAAAAATGATTTTGGTCTCAACAGGGCTTGAACCTCTGTCCCCAAGGCCATAACAAGCCATCTTACCAGTAGACTGTATGTTATTTTGTGTATAAATTGAAATGTTATGTATATATATTATATATTTAGTATATATATATTTAAAAAATAATATTTTATTAGTTCCGGTTCGACCCCAGTCCAACCCCAAAATCCTGAACCCTTATCTATTCCGGTTCAATACCCGATCCAGTTTTAATTACCTTGTTTATATGTGATTTTCTATGTGATCATAGCCCGAAGGTCAATGGCAAATTGATTCTACAGAATCACACTACCAATGAACAAGGTTATCAAAACCGAACCGGACACTGAACCGGTGTAGGCACGGGTTCAAGGTTCAAAGGTCGGACCGGCGTTGAACCGAGGTCAGACCGGTAATAATTAAATATAGTTTTTTTTTTTAATTTTAATATAATATATAAAGTAATAGTAAGTAAAAAATAATATAATTGTAGCGACCAAAAAATCCGGAGGGATTTGTTCGAGTTTAATGGAGCCGCCACCAATAATTTATTTTATAGGAAAAATATTGGAAAAAACCTTTTTTTTTTGAAGAAAAATTGTCCTTGAGACCAGATTTGGGATCGGGAGTCGATTATGTGTAGGGAAAGTATTAGCACCCAACAACATCCTTTCGAAAAAGGTTACCTCTAATTAATTGTGCAAAATTTATTAACTTCTAAAAAAAATATTTATTTCCCTAAAAAAAAGACACGGATTTACAATGATGAAATAAATAAAAAGAAGCTTAATAAAAGTTGTTTATTTTTTTGCGCTTGACAGGAGTGTGCTCCTACTCCTACGTATCTCCAGGTGCAGTGGAGAAATCAAAGGCTACGTAGTTCTTGGGTAGAAAATGGTTGTGTGTTGGTTGATTTTAATTAATCAATCTGTGACTTAAATTTTATGGTTTGCGTAGGGATCAAACCAAAAGTGGATTTGGCGTAATCACTACTAATATTTTAAGGTATTTTATTAAGATTTTTGTAATGACCAAACCAAAAGAGGATTTAGAGTAGTCATTGATTTTAAGTTTTTTGAAACGGAAAAGGGTTTGCGTAGTGACCAAACCAAAAGTAGATTTGGCGTTGTCATTACTAATATTTATTAGATTTTTTATTAGGAAATTATGATGACCAAACCAAAAGAGGATTTGGAGTAGTCATCAGAAAAAGTTTGCGTAGTGACCAAACCAAAAGTGGATTTGGCGTAATCACTACTAATATTTTAAATTATTATTATTATTATTATTATTATTTTCTAAGCTAGAAACAATTATTAATAATAGCAAATATAACAAAAGTATCTAACATTATAAATAAAGACAAACATAAACATACTAAAAAAAATACATAAAAAGAAAAAGAGAGAAGGAATTAATGCACTTACCTCGAGAGAAAATATTTTTTGTTGGGGACAATGCGTCAAACCCACGAATCCCTTCAATCTTGAAGGTTGAAAAGGGATAGTAACCCTCTCATTAAAATTTTTTTGACTAAAGCAAAGGCCCTATGCTTTGCACTAGGCCCATTAATCCATTTTTCTTGGATGATCTTAGTGCTTGGTGATGCACTCCTTATATAGGAGAATGAGAGGTTGAAAGAGTGTGGATTTTTCAAAGTGGGACTTCAATAGTAAAGTTGGGAGTTGGCTTCTTAAGTTTGATATTTTAAATGTTCAACAAAACTAAATAGCCAACTTTGAGCACTAATACAACACTTAAAACAACTTTATTGTGCTTCATGACCTTCATAAGAATTATAGACATTGTTTCCAGCTTTCAAATGGCACAAGTTTCATCTCAAAAAGATATCTACAACTCAAGATATTGTCAACACAAGTGGTTGTCCCGAACAATACATGTAACATCACGTCTCGAACTTCATGCTCGATTTGGTCCATGATAGAGGTCGATCTGGGTTTGTAATCCAAAATAATAGTTGTAGATCTTTTTCTTATCTTTGAACGTTATTCAACATGATGTGTTGTCCGTTTTTGTGCAATTTTATAACTTTCATTGTATTTTAGGGCAGTAAATCGTTAGAAACAAGTCCCGAGTCCTTCATAACATTTGTAGCCAAGGATGTTAGCTTTCAAATGGCGTTAGTTTCATTAAAAAAAGGCTTCTACAACTCAAGATATGACATAATCTTTACATACTGTTCAAAACCATTTTTCAGCATACTTGTTCTTACTTCCAAGTCAATTTGGACTTAGTAAACTTCAGATTTGACTCTTGGGTTCCTCATCAAAGTTGTAGAGTTTTGTTTTAGCTTTCTAACAAGGTAAAAATCACTTTAATACCATCTCTATAACATTAATTACACCCAGAATACATAAGCTATACCAAAGTACAAATTTTTCCAACCTCTTTTCTCTTTAAGATTTCTTTCTCCTTTTTTATTCTCTACTACTATTTTTGTTCTTTTTTAATGTTATTTTTTACCGGACAAAATTAGGGTATGACAATAATATACATAACTTAACCCATTAAAAATTAAACTCCAGTTAAAAATGTCATAAGTTAACACATAAATACAAAATAACACATCAAACCAAGAGCTGCAAGAAAGAAAGAAATAAAGAAAGGGAAAGAAGAAGAGTGGGAATGAAGAAGCCAATGCCAAAACTTCATTCATTTTTTCAACATCTGGGCAAACGAAAATGACACACATACAAAAATAAAAAACTTAGAGATTTCAAATTATAATAAAAATATAACAGAATTATAGAAGAAGAAGGTGGCTTTGAGGTCTTTGAGTTTGTCGTGGGTTTTGGAATCTAGCTATGCTTTGTCTTGGCAGGGGCTTGAAAGCAGGTGGCTTTTGAGGCAGATTTTAGAGCTTTCTTTGAACAGGGGTGCTGTGTTTCATCAAAAGGCTTGGGAGTGATCTCTTGTCAGATTTCAGAGCTTTCTTTGAACAGGGATGCTGCGTTTCAGTCCTTTACTTGCACAGTCAGAGAGAAAAAACAAAAAGAACAAGAAAGAAAGAAAGGGAAAGAAGGAGGGGGAACGAAGAAGGAAGACGTACGAAAAGGAAGAGAATAGGAAAGGGGTTGAGGCAGCCACCCCTGTTAACATGAGTCCCACATCGAAAAATTTGGATGAAACATAGTGGAAGATGAGTTATAAAAGCAAAGCTTCGGCCACAAAGCAACTCGTCTGTAACATTTAATAATTTTTTCTACTTTTTGTTACGGACCGCCTGGACCGGATTTATAACCGGTTTTAGCCAGTTTTCACGGTTTGTGACCGGTTTAGCGGTTCTATGACCGGTTTTTGTCCTGAGCGGTTTTCAGCCTTATTCCAACCGGATGAGGGTCCAGTTCCCGGTTTGACCGGTTGAACCGCCCGGTCCGGTCCGGTTATGACAACATTGCCAATGAAAGAGCTTTCATATTTAACCCAGTAATCTAGTAGTTACAATTACAACAAATATTCTTTTAACTGAAAACTACAATTGCCATCGGCAAAATAAAGCATTTCAATCAACACAAGGCATAGACAGTGTAGTGCAATTTTCATGACAACTGGTGCAAAGATTGATGTCTTCTCATACATTTTCACTATTTTTTGCCTTCTGTTTACCCAGGTTGTGCATGGAAAAGGTAGGTAGTAGTAACACCGATCAGAGGTAATAAAGCATATATTATAAGTACAGACATACTAAGCCTGAAAGAGGGATCATAACTGGTAACAATGACGTCCGGTAGCCCGAGTCAAGCCATTGCTAGTAAACAAATGCAATCAACCACGGTTGAACTAAATAACTCAAGCCAGTTGATTAGTCACCTGGCAATCAGGACCACCCTTCATGAAAATAACAAATCGTGATCTTCTAAAATAGTGAAGCAATTGGCTCAAATTTAAGTAACAATAATGAGTCTCATTATTCTTCTAAATAACCTAGCTCTTTCTCCCATTTTAGGCCAAACATTTGCCTACCAAAAGGCACAATGAGGTTATACCGAAAAACCTGCCAAAAAATGAAAATTTAATTAATGTTCATCATAAACAGAATTCAAGACTTGGAAGAACCAAATTCAGTTCTTCAATTTCCAGCAAACATTAACATGGAAAATTGAACTAGCTCACCATATTGTTGATTTCTTGTAACTGCGATTTAAAAGCCGCTGAACTTTCAACCCACTTAGAGTGATCTCCACTGCATTTATTTACCCAAGCTTTCTTCAAAGACATCCTCCATTCAGATATTCTAGATCTTATCTCTTTGTTAAGCTCAACGCACTCCGGTGCACACCCATTTTTCGAGAGGATTCTGTATAAGGTGTCTTCGGCTGGATCCGCATGAGGATTTGTGTCAAGCTTAAGCGGCTTGCCTTTCCCAGGCAAGTTCTCAAATTGCCCTTCTTCCATGGAATGCCATATTCTTTGCTCAACAACATTGATCAAGTCGGTTTCTGACCTGTCTAACAGCCAATTAATGTTAAACAACACCAGATGTGGACAAAGCTAACACAAAGTCATCAAAAGTATTGTATTCAAAGCCAATTCTACTGTACTATCAACTGTGGTAGCTTTTGGTGATATATCTCTTTTCTTAAGGTTAAATATCTCTTTTTTCAATGTTATTATGTCCTGTTCTCATCTAGTTTCAATTCAAGACATACACATATAATGTTATGTATCAACATGTCTACCAATCGTGACCTGTGCCTCTTTTTCACAGATTCCTTGACCTTTTTTCAACTTTTCTAACCATTGGAAGATATGAAAACCAGTGATAAACGTACCTAACATTGACAATAGGGCACATCACTGGTGCATTTGGTGCAAATACAGTTCACCTGGTTTCAAATCTATTTCTTACATACACAAAAGAAAAATTCAAAGTTCATATTTCTTTCATTTTGTTTTATATTCATAATTGACAAATGCTAACAGAGTAGCCTAAGCACTGACTATTTGTCAAGGATTCAAAGTAATAATTTCAAATAAAAATAGGATTTGGAAATTTTATAATTTCGTATATTCGCTATGGACTTGAATCGAATTGCAGAAAGAGATAAATATGCAATAACAAATAAACGTAATTCTCATGAATTTTGATCGAAATCATTCCAAGAAGAGAGGAAATTGTGTACATCTATCTTACCTGACATTGTTGCGCTGGCCGCGAAGCTCGGGAGGTAGTTTGCGATCGTTCACGGCATCGATTACGGCCGAAAGACGATCCACAAGCTTCTTCTTATCCGGCTTAGACTTACCGGAAGATGACGGTGGCGGCGACGAAGAAGAACAGCATCTCGCGGCGGAAACCGGCGAGTTCTGCAAGTGGAGGAGGGAGCGCGAGATGAGAGCGGCACACCTCCCAAGGCAAAGACACGTTGCCATGCCCGTCTCTTCTCTTCTCTCACACTACCACCGATTTTTTCTGCCTCATTTCCCAAATAATTTCTAGCCCATACTTCTGGGTCCCTGTTCTCTTTAGTTCTAGTAATTTCTAAAATATAAATTTCATTTAATTCAATATAACATGAATTAGTTTTTTTTTTTTTTACCACTAGAGCGTGGACCGTGCGATACACGAAAAAGAGGGGTGGAAATTTTGCCCATTAGGATAAGAAAACCTACTCTTACGACCCAAAAAGCAACATCAATTTGAGGTAGTGGTTGCATCATGAATGTTATGCATCCAAAATAGAATAAACACTAACTATAAACGTAAGATAGGATGGTTTGTGCTTGGTGCTGAATTTTCATCCGCTTAAAAAATTGAATAGAAAAATGGAGACAATTATTTCTCGTATAAATTGAGATCCACACAACCCACAACAATAAATTCTTGGGTTCTAAACAACCCATCAAAACTTCAAAAAAAAAAAAAAAACAGACAGGCAAACTAACAAACAATAAACACAGTGGGAAGGAACACAAAATTTTCTACCCAAACAATGGTTAAAATTGGCTCCTTTCATGGTACTTTTTATCAAGCTTTTGGATCAGCTCTTCCAAGCTCGAGTTTTTTTTATTATTCCATGTCTAGTCTACTCAAAACTATCCCAAAAATATTGTGCTTAATCCATTTAACAAATTAATTGTTAGAAAGGAACACATCTTGTACATAAGAAAAGCATCTATAACATCCATACAACTGAATTAACCCCATCTTTAAAACATTCATTGATTATCAAAATGCTTCTTCCACATTGATTGATATATAGTGACAGGGAAATCAATTGACTAAAAATACACAACAATTTGTAAGGTTATTTATTCTATATTGAAGCTAATCATAAAAATTTGAATTAGAGTACATAAATCCATCAAAGCATTGTTATGTTCTATAGTAAGAACATAAGTCGCTACAAAACCCAAAATCCAAAAGCCCTGACTCCCATCCAACACCAAGCTTGTTCTTACCACACTTAAGCAGAAAACACATATAAAAGAAGCCTATTAGGAGATTCAAAGATAGAGAATGGTGTTTAGGGCCTTGAAGTTACCATCTCCATTCATCATCGAAAAATTTCCACTGTGGTAGAAGTTTTAAACGCATTTCATAGTTGATAAATTTCCATTTCAAAAAATAATTTATCTAACCATGTATGTGGTACAACTAAAATAAGGCATAAAATAATAAGAGATATATTTGACATGTTGTACAACTTGTACAACTTTTTCTTGCCAACCTTAGTTGCATCAAGGCCATGAAGAAAACTCAATTGCCTCTGCAATTACTATATTAAGACATGTATTTGACATAGCACTGAGATGCATTGGCTTTGCTCAGAGGGTGCATTCTTTGTTGTGTAAGCAACATTTTCTTGTAGGTACCTTCAGGTTGACAAATGAGAAAAATAAAGAAAGAGAAAAATACTCCTAACAATGCCTAAAAAATAAGCTGCAACTAAATATGCTGTCTGATTAAAAATCCAAACCACAAAAAGAAGACAACCTTCCAGCAAGATGCATCACAAAGCATCCTTGTGACATAGCATGATATCTGCAGTCACCTCACCTCAAAGATGGCCCTGACATATGTGGTACACAATAAAGCATATTCAAACCAAATACCAACTAAGTTTATCATAAAACAAAATAATCAATTATAAAAATGTCCTCAACAAATAATACACAATACTAAATACCTTCAAAATAATTAAACAAAACTTTAGTCTGGACAAAATGTAACAAAATCACCATTCAAACAATAGCGAATAGAGAAGTATCCAATTGATAATGGTACAATATAAGCATCTAAATTGCACTATTGAAAGCAAACACAGGATCAAGAAAAATTACCTGATACAATCTCGACAAAACCCTTCAATCACACTTTGTCCCTATTGTTGCTTCACACTTTTTCCTTGAGTTTTTCAGGAACAGATCCAGACAAAATCCTCTCAACCGGCAAAGAATAGCTGGATATAAATCTACCAGAAATCAAAGAAATGCGAATAAACAAATAAATATTCAGATTAATATTAATAGTTACCCTAAAGATAAACAAACATCATGCGTGCAAATGCAGAGGAAATAATGCAGATTGAGAGGTTACAGGCAAATATTTAAATTGAAAAAAATGCAGACCTGAGCTTGGAAATATGATGAACCCAATTACCCAGCCCACTATCATATCCTTGGGAAATCAAGCCTCTGTGAAAATTGAACATATCTATAGTAGTGAGAAGATGAACAAAATAGTTCAGTAGGCCAAACCCAGCAAGAAACGATCAACAAATAGAATCGATAAAAGCTAACCCAGTCCTAATTTTTTTCTACTATCCCTCGTGTTCCATTATCGGATCCAGAAAAAATGAGTTGCGAGACAAAATTAAGAGATGAACATAGAAGCAACAGCGGGAAAAAAAAAATCACCAACAACACCAATTGTGAAAAGTTGAGTGAAGCAAGGGGATCAAAAGAAAGAATGCCCAAAATGGTCAGAAGAGAGCTCAGAAGTCTCAAACCCGTCCCATCGTTGCCGCTGTTAGGAGCTTTTGTTTCTAGCGTGTCATACCCTATTTTGCAGCAGCGCAACAACGACTTAAACCTTTCACCCATCTGGGTCTCTTATCATCAATGATCAAACCAGTTCTGCCACCTTGGGTCGTCTCCTTCCTGTTGGCCATTCCTTTGCATCAAGAGCACCCCCAACCCATCTCTGGCTTGCACAATTTTGCTTCCAGTCCAATACATACAACCTTTCGGGAATACTAATAGACATAGAGAATGAGAGAGGAGGCACCACTTGAAATTTGAAGCAACAGTAATTGCCGCAGCTTCCAACCTCTTGAGCCTTCCATAACAACGTGCTCTTCAGCCTTGGAACCGGCAAAAAGCAATTATGACAGGAAATAACAATAATTAATGCTGATATGAAATTAATTGAAAATGATTTCAAATCAAATTCCTTTGTTACCCTCATTTAGGCGGGAGAAAATGCTTCAGATACTACTTTATTTTTAGATATTTAGATATAAAGATTTCCGAGACCTTGGCTGCATTAAGAAAATCATTCTTAACGGTGTTTTTTCCATACTTAAGACTCAAATTCGAAATCTTTGATTAAGGTACCCAATCGCAGTACCAGTCGGACTAACGCTTAATTAGTATAACATGAATTAGTTTAGTTATAAATATTAAAATTTGTCGAAATTCTTAAATTTTAAATTCGTTAAAATATATATTTTTAATTAAACGTTAAAATATATTTTATTGTCTTATTTATTTGCTTGGATTGAATTTCTGTTACATAATCAATATCGATACATGAAAAAGTACTAGAAGGGTACGTACCCCATTTTGTAACCAACAAAAAAAATACATACTTCTTTTATGAAAATCAATCTATCTATCTATTCTATCCATCTATTTATAATCTAAGAAAATCAACTACATTTATACATTTAGTTCAGGTGTCAACATTTTGTGCAAAATTCTTCCGCTAATTTTGGCTTATCACACTCTTCTCTTTCTTTTGTTTTTTTTTTGACGGGCGTTCTTCTCTTTCTTTTTTTGTTTTTCCTGCTAAATCAGTCTTTCTCTCTCTCATCATGTTCTCCCATCTTTCTCTTCTCCTTCAGCGCACAAAATTTTTCTCTCACCGATCACCATCTCTTTTCCTTTTTCCTTTTTCCTTTCTTTCCCCCGTTTCTATTTCTCCTCCGCTTCATCATCTTTTTCCTCTATCTTCGACTTTCTCTTCTTTTTTTTCAAAAAAAAAAAATTGGAACTCAGTGTTTAGCATCTTCCTCCCTCATGTTTCATCTTTTCCCTCATCTTCTTGGGTTAGGGTTCAACTGCCGGAAAAAAATTTGCTTGCTGCTGCCGGGTGTTCCCTTTCTGCAAATCTGGGTTGTGGCAGAGTAACAAAGGTATTAAATTTCCGCACACCCAGCGAGCACCAGCCAACACAGTCCTCCCTTTTCCTGGCTTTCCATCATCTTCTTCCCCTTCTTCCATTTTCCCTCTTCAGCGCCTCTTTCACGAAGACATGGAAAACGACGACGGTGACATTCAGGTAGCAGAGACCAACGAAGTAGTAATGCTTTCAATTTGTCACTTTTTTGTTAATTAATTTCATTGAATCAAGATCCGTTTCGGTGCTGCAGTTGTTAAATCTGAAACCCTAATTTGTTCATTCATCAATGTGAAATGAATTGTGTGCAGGAATTGGATGACATGAAAAAGCGATTGAAGGATATGTCTTTTTGTTGAGTAATATGTCTGGTATTATATTTTTTTTTACCTTGTGTGTATTATCTGTTTTACGTTGCTTTGCACAATAGTGTGTGTTGTTTTCAAAGAAGAAGAGAGTAAGAATTGGAAGTAATGTGGTTTGGTAGTTGCTAATATGCTGAGGTTATGTACCCAGATTGCTGCTCTTTGCAAATCCTTGAAGTTCCAAATCTGTAGTTTTTACTTTCCTTTTGTTGGCATAACAAACTGTGTAACACATTTTCCTTTGCTAATGCTTTTAGTGTGCTAAAATGTGCAGTTTGCCCTTTTCACTTGCAGAAAAATAGTAGCACAGGAAGAGCTCATTTAGGTGAGTAGGCTATGTAATATGTTTTTTTGGTGAATAGTCTTACACTACATAAATATCTCCACTTCTTCATGATGCTTACCAATTAATCTCTTTTGCCAAGAAGAAAATAAGTTAGCTACAACTAACAATAATTTCTAATTTTTAGCTTTGCATTGCTTAATTGTTTGAAATTTGTTCTTTAATTGTGCATATGAAGAGTAATAGACAACCTAAACCGGTATGTTATATTTTTATCTAACTGTAGCTTAGTATTCATGAAATTACATTTTGTTTATAAGAAAGGCAGATTAGGGAAACTTTAAACCCATATATCTAAAGATGTTCTTATTTTTCTTACTCTAACGTGAATCTATTTTAATGTCAGCATCTACTTTAAACTAGTTGTCTGTCTGTGCAATGGATCTGAGTTTAAATGCATTTCCTTTTCTCCCCGTCATTCTGCATTTCATCCAAGTGTTTACGAAGTTTAGAATTAGAATTTTTCTACAACCATTCGTTTAAACCTCAGTTTGATATATTTTGACTTGCTATATACATCAGAAGAAGCTTAGCATAGCATGATTATATGGTAGATGTATTTTAACCATAACAAGAAGCTTTTCAGTTTGGTACGTATCTCGAAGATGGTATTTTGACTTGATTTTGCTGTAGCGTATCATAGGATCAATTAGGAGCAATCTTAGGAAATAAGTTAGGATTGCATACATGTATAATTTTTATGGTTGAATCATTACAACCAATACTAACACTACTGATATATAGAAATCGTGTATGGACTCTCCAAATACCATTTATCCCTAAACTGATTATTCTTATAATTCTTAATTTAAATATCTAAAATATTCTAACATAAATTCAGCACACCCGTTTTATCTTAAGTTCTCTATTAGTGTCAATGGGTATCTTTTCCTACAATTTCCACAACTGTTGTAAGACTTGATTCTTGCCTATGGTGGTATTTTGTATGACTATAGAAAATAAGAAACTGAGAATGGCCTCATTTTTTTTTTTTTGGCTAGATTATTGTGTATTATTGTATATAAAAATGTAAGCTAAGCACAAGTAAAAAAAAATTGCTCCATTCGTTGTATCTGTCATCAGGTCCAACAATTTCTGCAATTTCTATGGTATTTGATAGTGCTGAAAATGAAGAGTTATAGCTGCATAGTAATACTGTAGATATGTATATTACTTTCCTGGGCTACACTATCGTTTAAGAGTTATATTTAATGAGTAACAGAGGAAGAAATGACTCAATTGGTCTGAATCATGTTTGCTTTGCAAGGTTGGTTGAAGCTGTGATATTTGGTTGCACATGTGACATCCTGATTCTTAAAGTAAGTCTTAGATAATTTTTAGATATGATTAAATAACAGTTGGATATCAAAAACCTTAATTAAGCGTAAAAATGGCTCATAAGAGGTCTAGAATGCCTTAGAAGAGGTTAGAAAACCCTAGAAACGTGTGGAGGGGCAAAAATAGAATTTCGACAGTCTGCGTTGATCGCGACGTGATGGAGGCCAGTGTAAACTGCATCGCGACGCGATGGTAGGTCGGTGGCTAAGTCGGCGGATCAGCGCGTCTGATGGTTGACACGTGTTTTGCATCGCGACGCGACGGGATTCACGTGTAAACCCATCGCGATGCGATAGGCTAATTTAAGCCTATAAATAGGCCTCGACCCCCTCTGTCCGTTCCAAGGGTTTCCAAAGGCCTTTGAAGAACAGAGGCGTGGAAGAGCTTAGGGAAGGAAAGAGCGCAAGAACGAGAGCGGCAGCGACCTTCTAGGCCAGATAAGGGGGAAAATACCTTAATCTCTAGAGAAAATAGGTAGTAGAGTAGTCTGTTAGCATAAGTAGAGTTCCTTAGCCCTACTAGGGGTTAGTAGTAGCAACACCTTAGGAGAAGGGTTGCGTGTGTACAGTGGCTAAGAATAGTCACTGTAGACCTATCAACCATAGGAATGATCTATTGAGATTTAAGGATGGATGATGATTGTATGATTGCTTTATGATTGTGTGACTATTGATATGCTGATTGATAACATGTCAATAGTAGGTCGCCTTAGCGACATTAGGATTGATCCTCATGTTAATTAAGGATGGTTGATAATCTGATTAACCTGCTGTTATGGATGAATTAATTATATATGATGGATATTGGATATGATTCTGATGTGTAAGTCAAAGGTGATGCCCTCTAGTTAGAGGTTTACGAATCCCTAGATGGTAACAGTAAGTATTACCATCGTTACCTTGTTGGTAGTGGTGATGGCCGGGTCGGTGTACTCGAGGTTGGTGTACTTGAGGACTGGTGATCAGACCGAAGGTACAAAGTAGTTTGGAGTTCGTCGGTGACCTTGAAGGAACCGGAGGACCGATGATCAGTCCGAAGGTGTGTACTCGGTCATCCGTATGAGTCTCCAGGACTCCACGTCTGACAGGTGGACAATCTTGGTCATTCCTGTAATAGGGAATGTCGTCCTAGTGCACAGGACGGTGCCTCACTCCAGTGATCGAGTATGGTAGTATGAGATGCCATAATCGGTGATTGGAGATGGTAGCGTATCAGGATCTATTCCCGGGACAACAATTTGTGGTTCCTTCTATGCCCTAAGATTGGTGATCAGTCTGGGGAGTAGGGCGTGAATGGCTCGTAAAGTTCAGCGATCTGTGGTTTGAGTTAATGGAGCCGGTGATCAGCTCAAAAGCTCATTTGGATCTGTAGGGCCGGTGATCAGCCCGAAGGATCGAAGATACGTGTCAACCTCTAGACAATAGAGCCGGTGATTAGCTGAATGTCCAGGGGGGCTGGGTCCGTAGAGCCAGTGATCAGCTGAAGGACCAGTGACAAGTGTCAATCTGTGAC
Source organism: Calophaca sinica (assembly GCA_037113605.1). Classification (NCBI taxonomy): domain Eukaryota; kingdom Viridiplantae; phylum Streptophyta; class Magnoliopsida; order Fabales; family Fabaceae; genus Calophaca; species Calophaca sinica. Next base: position 49,979,468 of record CM073730.1, read on the forward strand.
TTGTCAATTTGTAATGTCAGAGTATAATGTGATCGTGTGGTCGGATTCGTCAGTACAGTGTGGTCAGGTCTATGGTCATGTGTTCAAAAGTTTGATTGTAATATTTATGATGTTAAGCGTGCGCATGGTAACAGTCTATCTACTATGCTATTTTTCCTATTGTTGGAGGTTAACAGATATCTCACCCTTGTGTTTGTCTTGTGTGTTTTAGATTATGTGATAAATAGCAGAGGACAATGAACGACCTATCAAAAGTGAACTGAAGGTGTTTGCATAGATTGCTTAGAGACGAGGAACACGGCCAGTGGAAATTTTTGTGTCTATCACCCTTATGGGTGTTGGTTTTGATTTTGTACTAGTATAATGAATTTGTATATTTTCTTTTAATAAATAAAGTGTGTGTTTTAAATATAAACCAAAAGCACTGTTAAAATTAGGACGTTACCGCACACATGTTATTATCGCAGACAACATTGTTCTGACATTTGCAGATGCAATACTTCAGGAAGAGATCAAGGGTGTTTGTTGTTGAGGAGGATGTTCCTATAATTTAATTTGAAGTTGCTTTGGGACACCTTGCAGAATTTCAAGATTATACTTGCTATAAGTAGGGAAATGTGTTTGAGATGTGTTTTTGGAATTTGTGTAAATAAAACTCATATATGAAGTGAGTACTTTTTGTTGGATTGGAGTCTACAAGTAATGATCTATTGAGTACTATGTTCCAAATAAAACTCCACCTACAAAACCTTTTTGTTTAATGCTTTTTCGTTTGAATTTCGAATGTTTTGGTTAATAAATTAGCAAATTAGGATATGGCTTGGTCCTCACTATTGGTAAGGAAAGGACTCTCTGACTTGGTTATAAATGATAACCTATATCCCTGTACTCATTTGATATATGCATGTTATTAACTGATTCAAGCAAGTTTTGTTAACCTCTGTTTGAAAATTCTGAAGAGTTCATGCTTTAATGCTTGAGTTACGAATTTTATTCGGTTATTTTTCTTTTTGTTTTTTTTCCCTTCTCCTTTCTCATTCATTTTCTTCTCCACGCTCTTGTGTCTGGTACAACCATTATGCTTTATTTTTTTCCCAAATATGTATGATAGTGTTATTGTATTTTTTTTGGACTCCAATCTCTGTTATTGACTCTTATCTTAATCTAGATCCTGCAACTGCTTCTGCAAGTCAGGCCAATAGAGAGGAAGTAGGTTCTCGATCAGTCGTTGAAGGCAATGTGAGCTCTCTCTTCCCCTGTTTACATGAGAATATTCTATTGTGTTTAGTTGTCTATTATCTTCATTCATGATATAGGCTGAAGATATGATTGTCATAACTTCTGTCTGAAGTGATTGATTTAATTACTAGCCAATGTGTATTGGACGATAAATATTTTGGACTTCACCATATTCTATTTTGTTTAATTTTATTTCCAAGTGGTGTCATTCTGCTTTGACACTGTCTTTTTGACTACAATTGCAGGTTATACTTCCATCTACAAGTTTTTTTGGTATTATAATGTTGCAGTTGAAAGTATATATTATAGTATTTAGCTGTAGGGAAAGAAAAAATTAGAAATGTATGAAACTAACAAAAGGAGTGGGATAAAAAAAAAATCTATTAATCTTATTGATTGTGTTTTGGAAACTAAAGTTGCGTCTTTTAGTGAATGTTTTGTTATTTTAAAGTTGGACATTACTCTTTTAGAAGGATATCATTTGATTTAATTTGGCTCATGGGTATGGGCTTCTTTGAATCTTTTAGGATGATATTAATTATAGCATTATAGTTTTTTCATACCAATATCAATATCTATGAATCCTTCGGTTTATCATATCAATCAAATTTATAGCTTTTTAGACATCACTTAATAGCTTCTTTTTTTTTAGTTGCATCAGTTTGTATATGGCATCTTTGTGTGTATTTAAATCTTTTAGGAAGTCATATGCTTTGTGTGTATTTCCTTGATTGACATTTATCACCGTCAATTTTTTTGTTGAAAGGATCTGAAGACTGGGACATATTACATCTGAGCACACGAGTATTTTCTAATATATTGTGTGCTTTTCTTTTGCAATATACCTTCTGAAACAACCCAACTAGATAAGTATGGGTTAACTTCTGTTATTTCCAAATCATATTTCTTAACTTCATATTTTTTCTATTTTTGCTGCTTCATATTTCCTAATACTTCTTCAGATTTTTGCTGAGCCCCCTTTTACCATGTTTCTGAGCATCCTTTTTTTTTGCCGAACCTGATCCGGAAGACTGATAATCCTCCTGAGGTGCTATAGTATTTGCATATGAGCTAGAGCCTTCCAGTTCCACCCTACAGCCAGCTTATAAAGAATATGTTTGCCGGTGCAAAAAGTTTTTTGAATTGGACCGATGGCAGGTACATATGTGATGGCCCAAAATCTACTTAAACTTGAAGCTCGATGTTTTTCCCTTTTAAATATGTTACTATGCTTACATTTTTCCCGCATCAAATGAACCATGTGTATTCGGAGCAAACATTCCCTTTATTGTCGCAATTGCCCTACAAGTCCTTTTTTAAGATAACTGAACACTGCTACACTTGGATTGAGCTTACTCTCGATGTCCTAGTAATAAATTCTCATATTTATTTAATTATTTAATTGTTTACAAAATTTCACCTGGCCATAATTTGGGGATGCTAAAATTGTTTATGATCGGAATAAACTGTTGTGGAAGTAAGTTTTAATTTGCTTTCAAATTTATTGTTTAAAGTTATGTTAATTATATATTGCTCACGGGGGAGCAAGCCCACTTCAATACAAGTCTGAATCTTGATATACATCATAACAATACACTTTTGTTATTGCGAGATATATTGACAGCTGCTCTATTATGGATTCCTGGCCACATTCTTCAATATGGATCAACATTTTAATAGAAATTATATAGTTTTTTTTTTTTTGCAAAGGCAAAATAGAAATTGTATAATAATATAATTTTTTTATATTTCAGCTCATAGAGCAGTTTATAAAATGAATTTTTTTTTAGATTAGGTGATAAAGAGTTTACATCTTAGGCAGTAAAGATTTTAAGTTCTTTCATGATCAATTACTATAAAAAAACCACATTCACAGGATATATTGTGGGTATGATTTTACTATCTTTGAGCACATATCAATTTTATGTACATGTTTATTATTTACATATATCTATCTTTATTTAGAATCTTGAGTCCCGACGTGGAAATATGTAATGATTTTGATTGAGTTTGTCACGATAGACAATGGCCCTACTTGCATACACAATTTTTTTTCTCTATTTGCTCACTTTTCTAATCAGATAGCACTTAATATGAATCAATTGCAATGAGAGTGAACTGTTTTTTTTTGCCTTCTATCATAATTTTCAATTGGTGGAGGTAGTACTTGAAAATGGCCCCAATACTTTTGCATTCCCATGAAAGTGAAGTTGTTGTTGGGTTACAACTTTTGTTATCTTTATACATTTATTTTCATTTTTAACAAATACATGTCAAGCTTATGTTAAATTTACATGATCACTTTTTTCTTCTTCAAAACTCTTGGTAAAACATGTTACTTTTTTGGACTATTATCCCTTTCAGACATGATACTAAATTAGATTTTTTACACCATGTCATTTACTAAATGTATCCCTCTACACCTTGTCGTAATGTTATGCCAAGATTTGAACTTGATTATAAATAAATATTTAAATCTATATACAAGTTGGCTTTAAAACATATGTAGGAACGAACGTGATCTTATGCATAGGTACTTTACTAGTTCAAACATTTGAAATGTATGATTAAATTTTCTGTTTTATAAATTTTTGAGAGAAAAAGTGTAAAAAAATAAAAATAATAATGATAATAATAATTATTGCGGAGAGAACTATTAAGTGCTCATTGACATTCACACTCATTTTTTACACCACCTTTATTTATACCTATATATAAATGAGAGTGTGATATTAAAAGAAAAAGAGATACGATAAAATATACAATAAGAAAGGAAGAGAAACAAAAAAAAATGAAATGTGTATAACGATGGTGTAAAACATTTACTATTCAATGTAGAATGAATTGGTTTTAACTCAACAACAAAGCACAGATCAGTTGGTAAGATATTTCATCTATGCCCAAAAGGTCATGGATTCAAGTCATATAGGAAGAGAAAATGGAAAACCATTATTGATCTCCTTTAAAAGTAGCAGAGAAAAAAAATGGTTTTAACACGTTTTCTTAATTTGAACAAATCTTACTCAAGTGCAGCTGTTGTAAGGTTGAATATAATTTGGTCCCATTAAAGCTAGTTATTTTGATTGGGTTACTGTTTTTAATTGAATATTTGATCGAAAGTTATTTGATTATCAAACTTAACTTACTAATAGAAAATTTAGACTAAAATATATAAATCTAGACAATACTTACAATTATATTATGAGAATTTCTTAAATTAAAAAAGTAAAACACACATATACTCACAAGCTCAAGCATAAGCTATATAGCTATCGGAAAAAAAATAACTCAAAACAAAATAGCTATCGGGAAAAAAAAAGCATTAGCTATACAGTACATACTTTTTTCACATCACGTAGAGAAGATCCTCCGAGAAAATCGCATACTTTTAAAATTGAAGTTGGCGTTCATGTGAATTTGTGTCAAAGAAATGGCTTGGAATAAAAGGGTTCGACCTATCCCCACTGAGAATAAATACCCTTATGTGACGTTTTTACAAGAGTGGGAGAAGTGTTATCTTCCACCTCTAAAAAGACAGAGAGAGAGAGAGAGACGCAATTATTTAGTACAAACATAATCAAGTCGACAAATCAATGTTGTAATTTTATCGCCACCCCCACTAGAAACAACTGGTACACCACCATCATCTAGCAGCAACACCTTATAACTTGTGATCGGCTTATAGTCAAATCCTCCCAACAGCAAGCCCCAAGCCCCCAAGGGACCTCCCCGCCATCCTCTGTTGCGGCTCGCGCCACATTGCCACAGGATGGAAGCAATCGCCGAGACAGAAATCAAGGAAATAGGGAGGGACGGTGCCCAATTTATTGCTAAGGAAATTTTGAGCATCTCATATTTAAAATTCGTCAACTATGAAAAAAAATCTTAAAAATACTGGAATGACATGCTATATTGGTTGAATATCTGCTGGTCCAGAGTTTGGTATACACATTTGAACTCGAAACTAAAGGCAGCACGCAGCGCAGACTCCAGAATTCACTCTCTAACTAAAAGCAGCTCTCGGGTCATTATTATCACATAAGCAAAAAGGAATTCCTGTACTCGGGATTATTCATAAAGGTACAATATTACAAGGAATAGAAAAATCCATCGAGGAAAATCCACCACGTTGCACCAAAAATAAATATTGAACAGGAACTCTCCATCCCCAAAACTTAAACCATGATCTGCGCGTGTCCATGTAAAATAATTAAAGCATTCACGGATACGACCAATCACAGGAGTCGAACTCAAAGCTATCAACATTTTTCAACTTTCGTAGATTCACATCATATCAGTAAACCAGCTTCCTTAAGAGCACGTTTATAATCTTCAACACTTCTTTCCTGCACCTGCATCCCCCAGTGACATTAACAAAATGATTAATGGTAAGATGCATATGTTCATAACTCCTTCCACAAGCATACAAAGTCAATCAAATTTAGCAGAATCAATGTTCTGCATCATGCTGCATGGAGCACCATAATCCAAGTGCCATTATCAAGTAGCATACCTCAGTAACATGGGTGCCAAAATGGTTTTCAATCTTCGACATAAGCTTTTCATCCCTTTCATCACATATGAGGTTAAATACAGCCCCTATTCAATCAAATGAAACAGAACATAAAAAAAACTTGGTATTTAGCACCACTACTGAAAATACGCACAACTACTGGGGAATGAAATTACAAATTGACTTTAGAATATATTAAAATCTAGAACTAGCTAAATCCCAAATGCTATCTCGGATTTTGTTTTTTGTAGAGAGAGAAAAAGAGGGGGGGGGGTTGCCCTAGTCTTTATAAGGAATACTTTGGCCTTATGTCTAGCCAATGTGAGATCTTAGCACCCCTCTAGCCATATATTTAACCGAAGTGGGATACTAGCACACCACTCTCATGCCCAGGATTGAATATATGAAGCGTGAAGTTTAGACATCTATGGGTGACTCTATCAGGTTTAGGATAGGTTCTCACAACATGTTAAAATCTGAACTTAATTCAACCTCAAAAAGTATCTCAAGGGGGCAGATTGCCCTAGTCATTATATCAAGTACTTTGGCAATATCTCTATCCGATGTAGGATCTTTTAATAGAATACGAGGATAAAGCAAAAAAAAAAAAAATTGAAATTTCATGTGATTGTGCCCAACAAGAAGCTTGAAATATTACTCATCCAATTAGAGCAATAATAGAACCAACATCTATTTTTGAACCAATGAAACATGGTGGCAACAACACGGTTCCTTTGAGGAAAATAATACCAATTAAATATTTGGTGCCAAACTGCCCAAGTTTACCTTTATAATTATAATGTAATGGAAAGCATGCCTAAAGATACCACTTCATTAGAGATACATAATATCTTGTTTAAACATGCAGAAATTCAACTGAGCTACTGCTATACCAGCATCAGATAAAAAAAAATTAAGAGGAAGCTCACTTACTATAAGAATATAACAATAATAATTTATGAATCATGATAACTACGCAACAGCAAGCAGACAATTTAAGAAACTAACCCTTGCGCCCAAATCGCCCAGCCCTGCCAACCCGGTGCAAATACACCTCACAATCAGGCTCAGGTTCACGGGTGTACTGAGCAGTGTATTTCACTGGAAGATCGTAGTTGATAACCAAATTAACCTGAACAAATATGCAATGGAAGGATGTCATCACATTGAAAAGCAAATGACTATATACATACAGGAACAAACACACACACACACAGAGACACGGGGGGGGGGAACCAATTCAGCACCTGTTGCTGATCAAAGCCACGGGCAAGAACATCAGTTGATATAAGAACTTGAGTCAAACCATCTTTGAACTCCTTGACAATCTTGTCCCTCTCTTCATGTTCAAGAGCACCTTGTATGGAAGTAACCTCGTAGCCTAAATCGACAAGAGCTTTATGCAACATTTTTGCACTATTTCTTGTGCGCACAAATATAATAGATTGCCCCACATTCTCTCCTATCTCGAATATGTAATCTTTTATCACTTCAATCTTAGAGAGTTCATCAGGACAACGCACTTTGTACTGCTTCACTGCATCTAAAGATAGCTCTTCTTTCTTCACAAAAAGTTTATTATGATCCTTCTTAACTGTCCTTGAAGCAAAATTCTTGACAATGTCATTAAATGTAGCAGAAAACAGAAGAACCTGGAGACATACAAGCAAATCAAAATTTTCTTAGATAAGAAACAAAACTGAAAAAATCAACTGTGCATATGTTTGCTTGCATGGTGGGAAATCTATGAACATGCGGTGAAGGCAAAGCTACTGGAGATAGCTTCCGCGGTGAAGCTGCACTGGGACGCGAGAAAACTCGTGCACCACAGATCCAAACATAAGCTATATCACATAAGAGCAGACACAAACATTTGAGTCACATACATAGCAGCCAACCTAGGTAAAAAGTTTATTCAAGTGCAGATTAAATGGCTCTGCTGCACAAATAATAAGTGTAACAGGGAACAGTTATACTTCCCAACTACACAAATTCAAATTCAAACATAGCAATCCACTAGCATCAAGCAGAAGAAGATTCAATCTTTATATCATATTAGATTAGATTCTAGTTCCTATCTAGAAAAGGAAATTGTATTACCGAACAAATAGAGAAATGACAGAGTAATGCTCCCAGCCAAGGAAGAATTCTCTTTAGCCCCAAGCTGTAAGCAGAAATAGGAAAATACACATAATCCCTATTCACCCTTTATGTATGAATTGCTCAATTTGAACAGATTCATCAGATCTGTCTTCTTTCTCTTATAGCTAACTAGCCCTCCGAATTCATACAAGCCATTCCCTCCTAAGTCATTTTCTTGGGCCCACGGGAAAAAACTTGTACGGGCTTTTAGGACCCAGTCTTAGTAAGCTGGATCAGTTGAGTTTAGGTTTCTACTCGGGTAAAGTGTATGCTAAAGCAATCATAAACTGACACATCATCATTTAAAATGTTAAGTGGTGCTGTGGTAGTTTAACACACATATTGTCTCATGTCACATGCTGTTGGCTTAGCCTACACAACCTGTTTAGATTAAGTTTGCAAGAATTTCTTGGATGGATCAAAATGTCATACATGCAAGTGCACTAAGCGAGAGAGGGTTCCACAAACCTGGCAGTTAGAGTTAAATTTTTCGATCTCTTTCATTATCCTCAGGGAATCATCTTTGAATCCATCCTGAAACAGCACAGTTTACAGTAATTAAGTAAAATAAGGCACGGTATATTTAGCAACCAGACCTTCCTAAAAAATAAAGAAAAGAAAAAACGCATGACAAATTCAGTAAACCATATCAATTCCCTGCACCTAAAACAAACTCCTGGGATCACTGGCTAGTTTACTAGAAAGGAATTACCGAGTAGAACTAGATATAAAGATATGTAGCTTAATAGTGACCTCTTCCTTCCTCTTTGTCCATCACAAGAAGGGGAGAGTCACTGCCTATTTAATTACTAAATCTCCAATAATAATAAATTCATAAAGAATGAAAAGGATGTATGTGTGCTTAGTTAAAACAATATGTAATCATCTTGATAGATTTACCTCGGCAAGCATTTGATCAGCCTCATCAAAAACAAGAATCTTCAATCTCGTCACCCCGAGTTTCTTAAAAGTCATCCACTTCTTAATCGTGCCAGGAGTCCCAATAACCACCTGAGCCATAATCGGGGCGCGTTTCGAAATGGCAGTTGCATCCCTGCTGTCCATCGGAACGGCACATTCTGAACTAATCCCCGTGTACTTCCCCATCTTTCGGAGAACCTCAGTGTTCTGGCACAAACATAACAATGAACAATAAGGCCAACATTGTTCAACACTAGCTATTAGAGAACAAGTAAAATAAAATAAAAGCACAACACCTAAAATCACATTGTTCAACACTAGCTATTAAGGAAACAGAAAAATAAAATAAAATAAAAGCACAACACCTTACCTGAATAGCTAACTCTCTAGTGGGGCAAATGCAGAGAGCTTGAGGAGCCTGCAACTTTGGATCAACGCGACTTAACATCCCAAGCACAAAACAAGTGGTTTTTCCGGAACCGTTATGTGCCTGTGCGATCAAATCCCTATGCGGAGGGTTCAGGATCATGGGCAAGCTTATGGCTTGGATTTTGCTAGGCTTCTGGAATTTCATCTCCACATAGAGTCCCTTCAGGAGCTCCGGCGAGAGGGACAGATCTTCGAAGGTGGCCGCTGAGGTATACGGAGTGTCACCGGAGGTAACCTGCAACAAAATTCAAAAACCCTAAGCATCAATTTCTCGCCGAGAAAGAGGGTGAAGAGAAGATCGGTGGATTCGAATTGAACCGCTTGGATATGGGAGTCGTCGGGGTCGTCCAACAACTTGGGAGGCTTCTTGTCATCGTCGATAGATAATCCGTCGACGTTAAGCGACGGGGTTTCTGTCGCGGAGCTGGATGATGGGTTGGTTTCTTCTTCTGCTTCGTCGGCCCAGCTCTTAGTCGCCGCAGGAGGAGAGGCGGTGGCGGTGGTAGGAGGTTCTGCCATAGTAGCAAATAAGAGTGAAAGTGAAAAAGAGGACCAAAGAGAGTTCCCGAATTCGCAGTTGCAGATGGAATTAGAAGGTGGAAAATTGAGACTTGGGTAGAGCGAATGACGACTGCATCGGTTACATGTAATGTAACAACTAACATCTCATATATATATGATGGGCATTGATACATACACCCCATATTTTTTAAATTCACACCCCATAGCATCTTTTTTCTATTATGTGCCTGTTTGGTTTAGATTATCAGAATGTCGTTTGTGTACAAAATTGAAAACCATGTTTAGAAAACTCCGTTTTAACTTTTTAACTGAGTGTTTGGTTAAGATTTCAGGTGAATAAAATCTGGTTTGAAGGTGGTAAACTGGATTTTGTTGGAAGCAAAAAAAATCTTAGTTTTTCCATTCAGAAAAATGGATTTTAAGTGTAGGACCATATAATTCTTTATATTTACACATCGAAAGTGATTCTACTTTTACTATCCAAAAAAAATCAATTTTTTTAACACACTTTTAAAATATCATTACCAAACACAAATCAATTTTTTTTAAAATCAATTCTTTTAACATCAATTCTTCAGAATCAATTCTATCAAAATCTAAAACAAACGGACCCTCTCAAAATACCCCAACCCATAAAACCAATAACCAATAATCACATGCCTTTGCATGCATCGCACACTCCGGAAAATAAAGTTTAGAAGAAGATAGAGTAAATTATATTTTTGGTCTCTTTATATTTATATTTTAGGTTTTGGTTTGTTCTTTTATTTATTAAAAGTTCTAATTGGTACATTAGGTGTAAAAATTATACTAATATGATCCATCATATTTTTTGTTCCAAAATGATCTCTTATATTACAAAAAAAAACACCAATGTGCTCCTTTTTTGTTATATAATTTGTTAAAAAAAAGAACCACATTGGTATAATTTTTGTAACATAAGGGACCACTTCGAAATAAAAAAAAACCAAGAAGGACTACATTAGTGTAACATTTATGTAATGCGTCGACTCTTATCAGAGCATTACTTAAGAAATTAGCTTAGAATTAGGTTAAACGTAGGAAAATTTTCTTTTTCAAGTATTAAATACTAAACAATAGAAGGTAAAACTTTTGAAATACAATACTTTGGCTTAATTCAACATTTGAATGCATAAAGGCATTATAAAACATATTCACTAATAAAAGACCTTATCGAGAATTACAACAAAATTCAAGGCAGTACAAAGACTCATAACAAATACGACTCAACTCGTGATCCGGCTTCGACATATAAGAACATCTTGCATAAAGGCAAGACTGAGCATCCTGCCATACTCTCGACTTCTCCAAAGGCTAAGAACCTGAAAACAACACCCCAAAACATGGTGAGTTATTAAGTTCAGTAACATAGAATTTAAAAGAAAACACTTAACTGTTGTTTCCAGCCATACTTGCACTACAAGAAAACACGCATATACCGACGGATATTACCGACAGCCTTCGACCGTCGTTAAAATCGCGGGTTTTCCGACGGCTTTTACCCGTCGGTAAAGAGAGAATACGACGGGCTGGCCCGATAGACACCATGGTTCCCGCTTTTTTAAATTACGGTATTTGCATATTTCCGTCGGTAAAACTAGAAGAAAACTCGGCGCTACCGACGGCTTTTTTCCGACGGTTGCAGACCGTCGCAAAGAAACAGGGCCAGATCGTCTGTTTTTAGTATTCCCGCTTGTTTTTCAATTACCGACGGACTTTTCCATCGGTATTTGAATTAAGCCGTCGGTAATGCCGTGTTGTTCACCGATGGGCATATGCCCGTCAGTATTGTTAGTGAGGTCGTCGGTAATCTCCAGTTACACTCAGACCACGAGACCTTCTCCTCCTCCATTTTTAATTCTACACTCAGACCTACTCTCACTCTCTTCCCCTTTTTTCGTATTTCTGGCGCCACCACCGAGCACCCAGCCTCCACGACGGCGACCACCACCCGCTTCTCCTCCTCCATTTTTCATTCTACCCTATTCCTATTATTCTGTACTCTCACTCTCTTCCCCCTTTTTCGTATTTCTGGCGCCACCACCGAGCACCCAGCCTCCGCGACGGCGACCACTTCCCGGTTCTCCGTCCGCCCGCTTGATTGACATCTCTGGCGTTTAGCCCCTGCCTCCGTCTGCACGCTTGAATTTTGGTGAGTATATCTGAAATCCTCTCTCCCTCACTGGTGTTGCGTGTACCCGGCTCTCTTCTTAGCGAATCCATCTGCGCAATATTTATCAATAACTAGATTAATTAGTTTAATTAGTTTAGTTCAATTCGCAGGAACTGTTTTTGGTGTCATCGTAGAGAGAGAGGAGAGGAGCAGTACCACAACATATAATCTGTGGTGAGCCTAATTGTTCTACCTTATTTTAATTCCCTCTGTGGTACGGTGCGTGTTTAGGTTTTTGGAATAACAAGTTTTCGTCAAAGCTTAAACATGCTGAATTAAATATTTTGAAGGTCTGTTATGAAAAAATTTGAATAAAAGAAAGGTTTGGTCATTTTATTAAAGAGGGCGATGTGTTCATAGCAAGGGGTATTTACCGGTGGAGTAAATATCTGGCAGAATCATTGTTAATTTAGGCGTTAATGTTTTCGGATTTCATATTGAAAATAATGATTCTGATAAAACTATTGAAAATAATGATTCTGATAAATCTATGCCTCAATCCTGATAAAACTATTGAAGCATCAACTTTCTTTACAATTCGGTTGACCTTAAAAAATCTTGTCCATTGATTTAGATAACTAATATATCAATGGTAAAGTGTGCATTTGACTATGATGACCAAAAACTTCTATTTGACCATGTTAAATGCCACTGTAGCCCGGTGGCAATTTTTAGTTTGATAAAATATTATTATAGTTATAATTTTAATTAATTAATTTATTTATTTATTTCAACATCTGAATTTGCTTGTTTTTAGTGCTTTAGTATCACAATTTTCTAAAGTATCTAGTGCTTTACAAATCGAATCAAAGTATCACAGTTTTCTACTTAGATATAATTTTATTTTATGATAATCTCAATATTTTTTCGTATGAAAGCATTTGCAGTTTTGCACCAATGTTTACAATTACCCTATTCTGTTTGGTCATCCGGTCTGTAATTGGTCCTTGTTTTTCATAGCTATCATTGTATAAGCTTTGTTGAAAGTTTGTTGGCTGAGGAATATAATCTTGTTTCCAACGTTCTCACCCGTTTCTCCTCTTTTCTTAATCGGTTTCATCTTCTTCCTTTTTGCAAGGAACAAATAATAGTGTCATCTGCTTATTTGCAAGGAACCATTATTTTGGTTGTGTTTTGTTGCTTGCATTGCATTGCATTTATGTTATTGAACTCTACCACTGTGATTATTCCTTTGTGTTTTTTCTTCAATTTATTGCTTATTGTTCTGGTTTTATTTGCAAATTTCTTCAACTGGTTGTTCTGGTTTTATTTGCAAATTGCTTATTGTTGTTTATTTGGGAGATATTGTGTTAGATGATTTACTTATAGTTATGATTTCTATGAAAAGTATTGACGGCCTTTCATTTTTGTTGATTGCTATTTGGTAGCTTGTTAGTTAAAATTTTCTATGTTTTTTCAGTATTTTTAGTTCGAGGCCACCACACTGCTCCGAGACTGCCACTGACATCGAAGGACGTGGACACTCTCTTGTTCTGAGAATTAGGTATGCACTCTAACGAAATGTCGGTTGACTCATTGGGTGGAAAAGGGTTGGCTATTGACCCCCACACCGACATATTTAGTTTGATTTGCTTCATAGTTCTCTCCAGAGAGAGAATTTTGAGGTGATGTGTGTTTTGACTAACAATTGATGTTTTATGTTGAAGTGATGTATAGTTCTCTCCACAGAGGGAATTTTGTCTGATGTATATTTTATGTTAGAGTAAGGTAGCATGTAGATTATTCATTTAGCAAGCAACACATAAACTCAATTTCTGTCCGTTTATGCATGGTCATATACAAACTTCGTTTGAATCATAGAAGGGTAGAACAAAGTGAATGGCTGTGAATAGATTCAAACATGATAGGAATTGATTCACATGGGCATAAGACTTTTTTAATGATGTTTTCCGTCTGTGATGAGATCTTCATGGAATATTGGAATTGATTCACAAGAACCCTATAACAGTTTTATGGGCTTTCCTTAACAGCTACGCTAGTTCATACCTTGCTTTCAATCTTATCTCTTAAGTAGTTTATATAAAGAATTCTAAATCATCGGGGTTTATTCATTCAAAGAAAATCATTCAGAAACATTCTCTATTAATTCTTAAACTTTATTTGGCATCTTTGAGAGATTTATTGAGCTTTCAGTTTGTAATTTTTGCTCTATTTTGGAGAGTTTCTTTCTTGATTTTTTTATTTTTATTTTTGTGGTGTGATCCCTGTGTTGGTGATATCAAGGAATGAGTTATCTCCTTGGAAATTTTGTTGTAATTATTCGGGTGGGGTATTCCTAGTTGTGTTGAAGAGGGTTATTGGTGTGGGGCATCACCAAGTATAATCTTTTATCTATGACTTTGGAATCAATGTGATTATAGTGAAAACTCTCAGGCATTGCTTGGGAACTGGATGTAGGTCACAGTGGTTGTGATCTAAGAAATATACATAGCAGCACAATTCTTCTAAACCTATCTCTATTAATTTTGATTGTGATTTGTTATTTTTTGTTTTAAGGTTTATATAATATGGAATAAAATTGCATGCTTTAGGGCTTATATGTTGGTCTTGATCTTCTTTTTCACAAAACTAGTAACGTACCCGTGCATACGCAAATGGTATCTAAGTATTCAACTATAACCTGTATCCCCAGTCTAAAAACTATAACCAGATCCAAGCTCTAAACTAAATAACGATCGAGACACAAATAAAATCAATCAAAAGAACTATGACCCGTATCCCCAATCAAAAGAACTATGACCGTATCTAACCTAAAATTTAAGCGGCAAAGTCAAAAATTTCATACTTTCCAACCTTTAAGTACTTGTTGACATTGAAGATACTAATTCTTTTAGTGAATGGATATGCAAACATAGAAGACTATAAACATAAAACTTAAAAAGAAGGAAAATACAACTATAATGAAGGGCTTATTCATCTGCTCATATGTCCTAATATGTCACCTCATTGTAGTCAACCTGGGAATATCAAATTCTGTCTAGCCCCTCAACCGCAAATGAAGGATTCATAAAGAAAGCTATTAGTATTAATGGTAACAATTTTGTCTATAATGAAATACGTTTCTATTGGGGACGAAATGAAAGAGATTCGTTGCTTAAAATCTAGAATTAGCTAATATCAAGAGAATATTCAAGCAAGCAGAAGAGGAACAATTGAAGTCGATTATCGCTTGTTTTCTTTAAGTGCACATTCAAAGGTGTTATGCAGAGGTCAAGTCATAAATAGCATGCAAAATTTATATGCAAAGTTTGGAGTATGAAAAGGTTTAATTTCCTGCATTTATTTAACATTAAAGCCTTTCTAAGTATTTGTAACAGATTTGAAATAGTTCTATCCTTTTGTCCTTATAATATGCATACATTTTTCTGACTTTGAATAAATGAAGTTGTTAACTGCATGGATTCCTTTTGGTTCTGGCTTACGTTTATTTGTATGTTGATTCTCGGATGTACTATATCTGTTTGGTTTCTAATTGTTGTTCTTTGACATTTTTCCCTTTTCAAATGATTTGCTTCATTTTAAACACTTATGCAATGCATGATTCAATTTATTTTATCAAATAACATATTCTAAATCTTAATCCACAAGTTTATTGAGACTTTTAACGATTGATTCTAACTAAAGTAAAATAAAACCTACAGAATACTAGCAGAACCAAAGTCTTCACGTGTTTGATATCTTCAAAACCATCTTCAATTTCGCATAGGGGATGCGTCCATCCACACTTCTGAAATTAGTATCAGTGATTTAAATTTTTTTTTTTATCAATCCATTAAGACATGTAGCTTTTATCCTAAAAATTTCTCCATAACTCTATTTAGGGGAGGAAAATTTAGGTTTTTCAGTGTTTTCTTATATGTGGTTTTTGGTTTTGTGGGTTAGTTTTTTGTGTACTTCTCTTTATTTTCTAATATTTTTTTTTCATTATGTTGGTTTGCTATTTGGTTATTTTTTTCATTGGTAGGTTTCCTGAAATTTGTTTTGTTTAGTTGTTCCAGCTCATACTTATGTGGGTATAGGGGGTGCATGTGGATGCCTGTACTGTTGTCTATGACCACTTGCCTTACCTTTCACTAGTACTGCCTTGGTTAATGTGGTAGATGTGGCCAATTAATGGATTAGGATGTATGGTAGATGTGGCCATATAGGAGCTCTAATTGCATGGCATATACCAAGCCAAACCACTATGAAAACAAAAATTGTTAAAAGGATTTATGCTTCCCTTGCCGTCGGTATGCTTGTTTAATTCTATCCTTTAAGAGGATGTCAACTTTCAACATGTTACTTTTTAATTATTGATGAAATGGATGTTTGATTGTTGTTATTAGTATCGGAGAAAAGCCTTAGCTTCCCGTTTGAGGTTCAATATATTATTGAGTGCGTGTACTCTTTTAGATACCATGTGTTCATTGTATATTGAATCTTGAATTGTCCAAGTCGGACAGTTTGGGAAAAAACTTTTTCTTTACTTGTATAATAGTTGTTGCTTGATTCTCGTATCTTGATATTTGATGAAATTTCGGTTAGATTCATTTCCTTTTGTTCTCTGGGTGCATACTTGATTGCCTTGTTCCTAACTGCGATCATTTTGTGTACTCGAGAGACCAATGGAAATCTTCTTAAATTTTGTCAAGTATAAGATATGAGAATTAAGGAATGACTATTATCTGAAGTTCAAAAAGTTTTTCCTCGAATGGGATAAGTCATACCATTTAAAGAAAGAGAGCGGTTGTAAGAATGTCGTCTTTCTTTGAAATTGTCATTTTTTTGACATGCGTAAGATGGAATTTTTTCCTTCGAATCGTAGTTGGATGTACGATAGGTTGTATCCGGGAAGAGGGGGTTTGAAACAATCTTTTTGCGATGGGATTGATCACTTCGTTCAAGTCGCAATGACACAAGAAGATTTCGAAATTAATGGAGGGATTAGATGTCCGTGCCTTAAATGCGATTGCAGAAAGATCAAGAGCCCAGGTTAGGTCATGCTGCACCTGCAGAGAGTTGGATTTATGCCTAATTACTGGATTTGGACTAGACATGGTGAAGCGTTACCTCGGGTTGGATTAGGGGTTGGCGATAATTGCACAGGTACTTCAAGCAATTGCGTAGATACGGGATATGGTGAGCAGATTGAATTGATGCAAGATATGGTTTGTGATGCCTTGGGGGTCAACGTATCATTCGAGGAGCCACAGTATGATGACACAGATGAACTTCCAAATGAAACTGCACAAAGATTTTATAATCTCTTGTTAGAAACAAATAAGCCGTTGTTTGAAGGGTCTGCTGACTCTAAGTTATCAATGTGTGTGAGACTTTTAGCTCTCAAGTCCAACTGTGGTGCTACGGATGTGTGCTTGGATCTCGTAACGAAGATGATGTTGGACTCGTCACCTATCAGAGATGGTTTGCCAAAAAGTTATTACGAGGATAAAAGCTTAGTGTCCAAATTGGGGTTGGAATCTAAAAGGATTGATTGTTGTGTGAGAGGGTGTATGTTATATTACGACAATAAATTTGGTAAAAACGATAGCGCGCTGGTTGAATGCAAATTTTGTGGTGAGCCAAGGTATATGTCACATCACCGATAATGGGAAGGGTAGACAAAAACCGGTTCCACGAAGGCAATGTTTTATTTGCCAATTATTCCAAGGTAGAGAATGTTTACGTCAACACGCATCGCAGACAAAATGACTTGGCACTATGAGAATAAAAGCACTTCAGTATGTTGCGACATCCATGTGATGGTGAAGCTTGAAAGCACTTTGATCGTGTGAATCCGAATTTGCAGCAGATCCACGTAATGTACGACTTGGCTTATGCTCGATGGTTTTACCCCATATGTTCAATCAACGGCGAAACCTTATTCTTCAGGCGATTATTGTTACCCCATACAATCTTCCTCCGATATGTGCATGTCTAAGCCCTATATGTTCTTGACTTGTATTATACCGGGTCCAGATAATCCAACAGATGGTATTGACATCTACTTACAGCCTCTCATTGACGATCTCAAAAGGTTGTGGAATGGCGTTGTGACTTATGATATTGCACGAAAGAAGAACTTTACAATGAGGGCGACTCTTATGTGGACCATTAATGACTTCCCTGCATATGGCATGTTGTCTGGTTGGGGTACTCATGGTAAAATGGCATGTCCCCATTGCATGGAGCATACAAAGGCCTTTACCTTGAAATTTGGGGGGAAGAGTTCTTGGTTTGACTCACATCGCAGGTTTTTACCAGCAGATCATCCATTTAGACGGAATAAGAACGCCTTCAAGAAGGGAGGTTCAGTTGCACGAGCTCCATCGTGCAACTCATATTAGGAAAGGTACCGGTGATTTTGTAGATGAGCGGTCGAGGCGGACCCAGGTAATTATAAAACATAATGAATAGTTTTTTAACAATGTTTATATTGTTTTATTACAATAAAAATTGACTAATTTGTTTATGTTTGATAGGAGGAGTTTGAGGCGAGGATGTCTCAGGTTAGATCTCAGACATCGTCATGTTCCGTCTCGAGCCCGTAGGATCCAAATGCATCGGCGATGGTTTGGCGAATGTTTTTGGCGGCAAGAAGAAGGGTCGCCTATCCGGTGCTGGCGACCTTGCCAGCAACTACAAGAAAGGGGCCCACTGCCTCTCCATTGGAGAGTCGTCCAGCGATCGTCTTACCACGCAGATGGCGGGAGATAAGCGAGTTGAAGCGGGCCATGGTGGCGGCAGCCGGCGATTAGCGGCCGGCGGCGGCGGATCGCGGCCGGCGGAGAGGAGGCGCCGGACGAGCTGCCATGTTGGCTCAGTCTTTGCGGCAGCGGGAGGATCTGTATCATTTGCTAGCTCGCGACCCGCCTCCTCCACCGCCTCCGCCTCCGCCTCGCCTCATAGTCGGTGATCATGTCGATGATGCGGATGGTGATCATGATCGGGATTATCGGGACTATTAGTTATGTTTGTATCGATATTTTTTATATTTTCGGATATTTTTATTCTTTGTTTTGTTAAATCGAACTTTTTATTTATTTATTACGTTTTTAATTTGTTTTATAGTTATGTTATAGCATTGCATTTTTAAATACATGAATAAATTAATAAATAAGTATGTTTGTATCGATATTTTTTTATATTTTCAGATTTTTTTTTTTTTTGTTTTGTTAAATCAATTTAATTTATTTATTTGTTACGTTTCTTTTTTTTAATTTGTTTTATAGTTATGTTATCGCATTGCATTTTTAAATACAGGAATAAATAAATAATTAAATGTGATAACTAGTAATCGTTAATTAAATGGATAAATAAATTAAATTGATTACAGAAATTAAAATTAAATAATTTAAAAAATTAAATAATTTTTTAATAAAAATTTAAACAATTTTCAATTAAAAAAAAATAAAGTTCGGCTTTACCGACGGTCATGGCCGTCGGAAAGGTCATCGGAATTACCGACGGGTTAAAACCGTCGGAGTAGCCGTCGGAAATTTACCGACGGGTTAAGTCGTCGGAGTAGCCGTCGGAAATTTACCGACGGGTTAAAGCCGTCGGAAATTACCGAACGATTGTACGACAGAGGAAAAACCGTCGGTACGCATTTGCGACGCGCTTTTTATCGACGGATAGCAGCCCGTCGGTAATCTGTCGGAATTTTTGGATTACCGACGGCATTTGTGGATTACCGACGGCTTTTAGCCGTCGGTAATCCCGCGATTTCTTGTAGTGTTGGTATGCTAAGTTCGGAAAACTCCTCTCAGCAGAGATACAATCAACAACATCAATCTAACATGTATAATATACAAGAATGCATCAATTTTAATCCACTTCCTTAAGGCCTGCCAGCATTCAAACCATCGGAACTATTTCTAAGTGTCGACTTAACTAATTACCTTGTCGCACTAAGAGCACAATCTCTCAAGGCAAGCTAAACAATTTTTAAGGGTTTTTCATGCTTGAGCATGAGTTCTAGTTCAATAATATGAGTAGGGGAAGGTATCTATAACAATCTATATATTTAATCCCATGACTTCAATGAATAAATCAAATACATGTTTACATGATGTTTTCTAAGGGATTCCTATGATATCTACTTAGTCCCAAAGGTTTAAGAATATGAAAATAAAGTATTCCTAACCTTATAAGCCTTTTAGGAGTCAAAAACATCAAAACTGCACAACAGGGCGCACTCCAACGCATCCAAACGCGCGCCGCGCGCCCAAAAACGCATCACGCGCGTCTCTGGGCACAGATGCACTGTGTCACATGCGCTATCGCGCGCTCACGGGCGTTCCTGGCCTGTGTCTCGCACGCGCATTGGCCTGCAGCATCTCTGTTTGGACACCCGCCGCGCACGTCCTCTGCAAAATTGTGCAGAAACAGATTTTTCTGTTTCTTCCACTTCTCCAATCTTGATTCCTTCTCATTTCAAACCATTTCCATTGAGATTTGGGCTCAAAATCAAGCATTAAAACATGGACAACTCATTCAACATAAAAATCATAAGCAAGCATTTGATTTAAGTGCCACAAAACACAACCAAAAATTAGGGCAAACAATTAGAAACACACAAACATCACATAAGTACCATGAAACCTAAGGACTCATCAAGAATATGAAATTCATCCAAGCAATTGACAAGCATAAAAACCCTAACACACCCTAAAATGATAGGTTTTTAAAGGGGAATCCTATGTTACCTTGCTTATCTTCAAGGGCTTAGATACCCAAAATTCACCATGGAAGCTTTTTCTCCAAGCTTCACTTCCATCACCATCTTCTTCTTTCTCTTCAATAGATCCTTGATTGAGCTTGATTTCCTCCTACTCATTACAAATCTTTCGCATGCAAGGCTTGAAATCATGGGAATAAGTCTTTCCATATTTCTCTTCCTCTCATGCGCCCCTCTTTCTCCTTCTCTTCTTCAATCCATCTTCCTCTTCCTTAACCTTCAATGGAGGTAGCATCTTTATCTTCTTCCTCCTTTCTCTTTTCTCCCTCACGTTTTCCCCCTTCTCTCTACTTTCTCTCTTCTTTTCTTTCTTTATTCTTTTCTTTCTCTCTCCCACGAGGTGTGTGTGTCTGTTTTGATTTAAGAGAAGAGAGGGTGCTAATGTTGGTTAAGTGAGAGTAGGGAATATGGTGGGTGAGATATATTGGTTTGCTAAAATTTGGCTAACAAGTCCTCATTTAATTACATAATTTACTCTTCGGTTCTCACTAGAACCTTAGGTAAATTAATCAATTAAAAACTACTCATGAATAAGTAGTCCTACCTTTTTTTAATCCCCTAATAATTTCCCTTTTCTAAGCTACAAACTATATCATCCTTGGGGAATAAATCCCTTTCTCACTTAGGACTTCTAATTACTAAGCTTAGGACTTAGGAGAGTTGGGGTGTTACATTACTCCCATCATTTTAGAAATTTTGCCTTATCTTATACTTAGCTAACCTATGGAATCAACTTCATTTTGTTCCTGCTGCGAACTCTAATGCTACGCCACTCCAAATGTGTAAGCTCCTTTCCTTGATTAGGTCTATCTAAGGTTACTTCTATGATTCCTGAGGCTAGCACGCATATTACTAACTACACTTAGAAAAAAAATGAAATACATTTACTTCAAGCATGTAATCAAGATTTTACTAATGCATACAATCATACATCAAATTAACAAAGAAAGATGTAACATTCATACAATCTAACTCATTCCTCGTATTCCTCTAAAGTCCATTCACTACTTGAACTAGGAATACAAGTTGTGAGTGCATTACTCGCGTCTACTATTCCCTTAGGGTTCATTCGTTTATTGAACCAGGAATCTCACGCCGTCAGATTCGGTCGGATGGACAGACATCTGACCCCGGACAGACATCTTCTATGCCTCCGAATTTGGTTAAGTTAACACTTCATTTGACCCTGGAGCAACGCATATCATGCTGCCCGGATTCGGTCAGATTAACTAACCCCGGACCGTCATAGTATGAGCATATAGCTCCTTAATACGCTCGGTTACCCTCCTTGTAACCCACATGAGCATTCCCATGCCTGAGCACGTATTCTGCTACGGTTGCTGGGTAATTAGGGCAGGCTATTTTGTCCTTCCTGCCAAAGGACACTGCTGCTTGGAGGCTTCCTCCTTGTGAGGAATCTATGTGTAGTTAACGTCTACACAACGTGAAAACATTTTCTTTCGTTAAAACATTTTTAGTTTACTCAAAGGCTCCAGTTTTTCTCAAAAGCATCCCATACTACTTTTGGTGGTTTCGTGACTTCTCCATTGGCTAACTAATCTATCAATGTAAGATTGTCACTTTGAGTAAACTATTACATTCAATGAAAAACATTCACTTACCACTTTTCATGAGTACCACTTTTCTTGAGTACCTTTCCTTAATCTTATGGAATAAGTACCTATTATTCAACATATTCTTAGCATGCAAGAATTTTATTCTGTATCACGCGGTTACATCATATTTTATCTTACTCGTTAGTCCACTTAAAACATCACATGATCATTAGGACAATGAGCATGAACATAAAAAAAAAAAAGGAATTTTCCTATTTCAAGTGAAACTATAAGTATGCTCAATCATACTAAAAATGTCTCTTACATTGCATCTTAACTGGGGATAACCTAGACTTATCTACGAAATCCCGCCCACACCTATGATCTTATTACATACTTGGTCTAAGCAGTTAGAAATTCTGAAGATAATTAACTCTTGCAAGGTATTTGCTGGTTAGAATGATCTGAATTACACTAATCAGTTACAAACTAGGCCTTAACCGAGTAATAATTCTTATTCGGTTGAAAACGCAGTTTGTAAATGGCTAGATAAAATCACATCAAGCATAACTCAACGAACTACTTGCAATAATTAATAACCTTAGGTTTTTGCCGATTAAACCGCGCCCATAACATTATGCCCTTTGTTGGAATTTTCTACAATTACTCCTTACCACTAACTACTTTAGAACACTATGGTTCATTTAGGGATTATCCTAGGATTCTTATTCCGTTGCTACAATCCCTTTTAAACACTTGAGGTTTACCACTTTTAGGATTTCAAGCTACACTAAGGTATTTCGAATCAAGAGTCCTATAGGTCCTTTAAAAGGCTTTGAGGTTCCCAATCAATCTAGGATCCATTCATAATAGGTTAGGTTAAAAAAACTTGATTAAGCAACAAGTATTGGGAAACCTAATCGAGTATAAATGTCCATCTTAATTGATTACTTATCAATCCTAATTGCCATGGAATTAAGTAATCACAACAAAAAATAATTGATAAGGAGTGCTAGACCACATTAAACTCAAGCAACACATGATCATATATTCTAGAGCAACCACATCAATTTACCACTTCCTTAAGCGTACAACTAAGTAATTGATTAGGCATGAGCATGCAGTCCACAACAAAACTTGTTAAGATCATAAAGTCTAAGCACATATGGAAACATTAAGATTTATATCATATTAATCATATTCATCACTTTACTAAACACTTCATACGCGGGATATTGTACCGACCAAGTCGTGAGCATAATCCCTAGTTTGACTCTTAAATATAGATAAAGAATACAAAGTACTCACTCACATACATTTGCTAGCCGAGCCATACATCAATTGGTCTATTTTTCCCATTGCACTAGAATCACTTCAAAATTTCCTCTGTGGAGAGAATAATGAAGGAAATACAAAACATATGTTAGTGTGGGGATGAGGACATCAATTCACCATTTCCACCAAAACCGAACATAATTATGTATAATTGTACATCTCACGAAATTAAAACACTAAGTCATGAATTTAGCTTGTGAAACCATCACACCATTCAACATCACATCACATGAGTAGAGTATGATACCAATTGAGTTGAAATCATACCCTAACATGAAAATCCTTGAAGACAGATATGGAATACAAGAGTATCCTCTTATATGTCATTCATTATCCAATTCATCCATCGCCAGGCTTACTCAACAAACAACACATTAAGGTTAACCACATATTGGTTATAGATTGCGAAGAAACCCGAAAGTCCCCATTCCGACAAACGGTATGGATTTCCACTTTCTTCTTCCAGTGGGTACATATATGTATAGACCCATACGTATGAGTATATACATATATTAAGGAATCTCGTAAAAATGAGGAAGTAACTACACTAACTCCTGCTCGTCTTCATTCTCCTCATTCTTTAGACAAATCCTTGAGGTGGCCTGCCTCAATAATTCATCAAAAGAATTTAGAAAATTCTGATTCACAGACACAACTGACACTTCCTAAACCGGATCATTTCTAGACACACATAACTCACAGCCCGATGAGGTCGAACTGCTCTGATACCATAATGTAATGCCCCGACTCTTATCAGAGCATTACTTAAGAAATTAGCTTAGAATTAGGTTAAAAGTAGGAATTTTTTTTTGTAATAGCCGGAGCATATCGCTATATCGCGGTGACACCGACACTGCACTCACGACCTTCTCCGCCCCTAATGCGGAGTTTTTGCCTTTGCAAGGACTCGAGCCCGGTATCTGGGGCTTAAGTACACGAAAGCATCCTTGTCATTACCATGTGGAATCAGAGCAGGTAATGGCAAGGGATGCTTCTGTGTACTTAAGCCCCAGGTACTGGGTTCGAGTCCTTGCAAAGGCAAAAACTCTGCATTAGGGGTGGAGAAGGTTGTGAGTGCAGTGCGGGTATCACCGCGATATAGCGATATGCCCCGGCTGTTACAATTTACACTTAATGAACTAATTCAAAACAGATAATACATAAGGAACCAAATTGAAACCTAAAATAAACATAACGGACTAAAAGTAAAACTTAGCCATGAGAAGATATTAATAAATAAACATTTGGAAATGTCAACAAATGTTGATACAATTGGTAAAGATACGACCCATTTCCCACAACGTGAGTGCGAATTTTGGCCTTGATGTCTTTCCTGACCTTGGTGAGCCCCCGATAGAGACCCAACTCGCCAAAACTTTTTATTAAAAAAATGTTTGGAAATTGTTCGGGAATTTACTGATATAGAATTTATTTATATATTTATTTTCTCTTTTTCATTAATTTTGTTTGTATGTTTTCTTTTATATATTTATTTTTTAGCTAATATATTTATTTATATAACTTAATTTGTATTTATTTTCTTATTTATCCTGCCAGTGCAATAATAAAGTGGTTAAAAAAAAGAAATTCTGAAAATGAGTGTCAATACAAGTATAAAATACATGGAGTCAATACACAGTCCTTAATCACAATAAAGTAAAGGACATCACTGATGCCTCTTCCTCCTCTGGTAGACTAGTTCGTCCCCACGACTACTATATCTACTACTACGGGATACAGTCAACCCCTCTTGAGCAATGTATAGTCCTCATCAGCACGAGTTTCTATCCACCAATGTCCGCAGAAGCTCGACAACCCTCTTGAGCTTCTCCTACAAAGAACAATATTGCATAATCCAAAATTAAACATGCGTACATTTCGGAACTCAGTTTCTTGATGTGTTGTCGAATTACATGTTCGGAAACCTAGTTCTTGAACCTGTAATTTTATCACAACACATCCATAAATTGAGTGTATAAAAAATTACGAAAACTAGAGAAAAATAAAACGATTCGCATGATGCCTTCATCGATGCTGGAGGAGAAGATGGAAGCTTTGCAATGCCTCTAGTGAGCACGACGGTGGTTGCCAAAAATTGGAGGTGGTCGTTCGGTTTACGAGAGGGGGCGATAATGGGGAAAAAGTATGAGTTTGGCTTTTAAGGAGATAAGAGCATCTCCAACGCAGTGCTCTTAGGGCATCCCTTAACTAATTTAATAGTTAACGTTCCTTATTTTTTCTATTGGCATGTGTTGTCCCTTAAATTTTTGGGACGTCTCTTATATAAGAGACTATTAAGAGACGTCTCTTAGCATTAAAATATAATATTTTTATCTCAAACGTAATAGAAATTAATAGAATTCTTTTAGTGCAAATATGAAAGTATTAAAATGTGGCATGTAGAGGCCACTTAAGGGACTCACTTTAAGAAACCACCCATTGGAGCAAAATAATCAAGTGTTGCTAAAAAATGATGTGGTATGTGGGAACCACCTAACGAAGCCAAAATAATTTTTTCAGAGACAACCCATTGAAGATGCTCTGAGAGTAGTTTGGTCAATTTAAATGGTTAGGGGTATGGAAATTAGGAACCATAATTTGAATGGTACTCATGCGGTTTGAAACTTTGAATCGTAGTGGCGCAATATTACAAGTGCTTTGGGCCTGATACTTCGACACAAGGGCTCATGGTATTAATCAACTATATTATATAAAATAGAGTTTTGTCACGTAGGACAATGCCACGTGTCAAAACCTGGTCATTCCAGTTCCACCGAAATGTAGACTATTTTTATTTAATTTTATTATTTTTATATTTGTTGATATTCATAACTAAATTGATTTCATTCATCAATATATTAATATTTTCCTATTTTATGTCGGTTATTAAATACATTGTTGGAGGATATTAAATGTGTTTGCCATAATACTAATACGTGAATGAATAGGGATTTCATCCATCCAATTAATTTGTTGTGCCAATCAAAAATTATCCAATTGATTATTTATGACAATCAATATTAAATCAATCAATTAGTAATCCTTTTAAATGAAACAATTAGTAATCCTTTTATATGAAACAATTACTAACCCAAGCAAAATCATATATTCATTCCAAAATTAGTAAAAAAAATTAATATAAAAGTTGACCATATACGTATTGTCATCATTCAACATTTATTATATAAATCTTAATTAACAGAGATTATGTTGTTGATATTTTAAAATATGTAGCCGCCTTTGTGCCTCTCCTCGAATCGGAACGACCTTCTCCCATTCGAAGATACTCTCATGGCATGGGTGGGCAGTTTCAAAAAATCAACCTCACAAAACCTGAAAACTCATGTTGCACAAAGCTTCGATCTTTCAAGTAAACATCTCACAAACACAGGCTTAGGATTCAAAATAGGATTCAGAATTGCAGTGTTGTTTCTCTTTGTTTTATTTTGATTTAAGTTTTTTTTTTTCCAATCTGAATTTTTCTGTTGAATTCAATGTAGTCTTGAACCTATTGTCACTGTATAATCGTTCTTTTTTTTTTTTGAATACCAACTTTTTAGACCTTCATTTGATGTTGGAATACGATCTCACTGAATTCTCTTTGATTCGTGTTTCTTTTTTCAAATTAATTTCCAACATGCACTAAAACTCTCATGATAAAAAAAGTTTCTAAGAATAAAATTAAGATATGTTGTGAACCGGGTGTTCATTTAGGTTTTCTACATTTTTATTTGAAAAACGAAGAAATGAAAAAGGAACAGTTTGCGACTTTATTCTAATGTAATTGTAGACAATATTAGTCATTTGCACTCTGCTTGAAATGCAAAAAATAAAAGAAAATGAGAGGATAGAAATAAGTAAAAAATTTAAGAACACAACAAGATAGATAATAAAAAAATAGTTTAATAATGTTTTACACTTAATAAAATAAGATACATTTTAATCTTACCTCATACTAATTAAAAGAGACGAATAACTTAGTAAATAAATTAATTTATAAAAATTTATATTTAAAAAAAATTCATATTTTCATCTCACAATTTTACTTTCTTATGCTTTATTTTTTTCCTTCTATCGTAGTATTGAAGTTACTAACCAATTACCGAAAAAATTATCTCTAAGTAATCACAAATACTAATATCTGTTTTTCTGTATTTTTATGAGAATTTTGGGAAGATTTAATCAATCAATTATCAACTATAAAATGAAGTTTTGTCACTCCTATGTCATGTGTCAAAAAAGCAACCATTCTAACTCCGCCAAAATACAATTTTTTGTTTTATTTAATTTAATGTATATTTATCTATATTCATTAATTATTAGATTGATTTTATCCATAAATTCACCCATAAATCAGATACGTAGAATATTCCTATAACATATATCATTTGATTTCATCCATTAATTCTGCAATAAATTGTCATTTAGTATTCCTATCACATAATTGAATAAATATATTAATAGTTTCCAATTATTTTTCTGTTTTTGCATTAACACATTTTTCAATTAAATTTTTACATCTAATTGAAATGTTTTGGGAAATATATTAAATAAATTGTCATGTAATCCTATCACATTTACAATAGTTTCAAATTTATTGTTTCCTGCAATATCTCATCCTACAGTATTTTGGGAAACAATTATTTACATATTCTATTCATTCATTTATTTCAGAAACGGCTAGGGGGAGAGATAAGAGACGGGATGGAGAGAAAGTAAACGGGAGAGGGAGAGGGGGAGAGAGAGAGGAGGGGTGGAGGGAGATAAGGTGGTACACTTTATAATATTTAGAATTTTATTCTTATCAAATGTTAATTTAATAAAAATTATAGAATACCTTTTAGGATATTAAGAAATCTTTATTTTCTGCAATGCAAAATAATGAATCTCAATCCTATGTGAACTATGTTTGTATCTTTTTTTTTATGGAAAACTGTGTTTGCATATAATTCGTATTATTATGTCTTATTAAATTTATCTTTAGATATCAAAAATTCAATTTTAAAATTTATATTGAAATGCTTTCTTAATTTTGTATCCTTTATACATGAGAAACAAAAATTAGTAATCTTTTATATATGTATGTATTTATTTTACAAAGTCAAAAAAATATTTTTATTTAATTTACCTAATTAATTAATACTCGTGCAAGACACGGATAATTTCACTAGTTCTTTACAATAATATACTTTTAATATAGGCAATTCACTTCCAACTGAAGTACCTTTAATACCCTTTATGAGAATTCAACACCTGTCCAAATTGGGGGCAATATGGAGAAAACAATGTATTCTCTCTCACTACTCTTCCTTCTTCTCCCTCCTCCTTCGGATTCTCTTTCTTCTTTCTCTATTATGTTCTCTCTCATTTTCTATCTTTTCATTTCAAAAAAATTTGAATCAAGTTTCTCTTCTCTTCTCCCTCACACACAGATTTTTTTCATTGCCCCTTCTTCTTCTTCTTCAGTTGCAGTTCCCATTTTTCCCTCTCTTCCATTCTCCTCATCTTTTTTTTCTTTCTGTTTCTTCTCCATGTCTTTCTCTTCTCTTTCTCACTTTGTTTTGAGCAGAGATGAAGCCCTAGAGAACCAAGGGAACTCCTTCAACTTCGATTGATTTCAATTCCGAAATTGAAATCCATTTTCTTCCACCATTTACTGCCACCGTGAATAGCGGCATCTGACAACGTCCCCTTCCTGCAGCTTCATCCGTTGCCCATTTTTTAAATCGCCTTTTTTTGGCTTTTTTCTCTTATTCCTTTTTTCTTCGTTTCAAGTCTCTGAAACAGAGTTAACCTGGATTTACAACCTTTGAAGACATCGGAGGATGATGTTGTGGGGCAAATCGAGTCAAGAGAACAAACCCTTGAGGCCATTTACACAAACGACATCTGAGTTCACATTGGTAAAAAGCTTTTTTCCCTTAGATTTTTCTCTTCTGGAATCCATGACTAAATCTTTTCTTTCTGAAGCAGTTCTGGGTAGCAATGTTTCTTAAGGGTTTATTTCTGATTTGGTTTTTGTTGTTGTTGTTGGTATTAGATTTGAAATGTTTAAAGATGTTTGTGCAGATTCTTCTAGATCAAACTGGGTACCTTCTCTTCCCACACGACTTTACCCTCCCTTCTTCTCTCCCTTTTCATCTCTCTATCTTTCTCTCCATAACTGCTGCTTATTTCTTTTTTTTTTGTTCTGTGAATTCTGTTTCTTATTGTATATTTTTCTTTCACTAGCAAAAGGGGTACACAGAAGAGGTGGTAAACCTATCAAGATTGTGACCCAATAAGTTTTATTTGCTGAAAAAATGTTATTTACATTGGTTTATGTGTTTTAATGTGATTTCGATGTGTTGTATTTACTAACTTGATTTGTTTTCTTCACAAAATAAAATTGATGCTCATGGATTGATGTGCTTATAGGGTAGGGAGGTGGTATATAGTGTCCCAAGAAGCTGTATTACTTGCTCCATTACTGATCAGTTAACTATGTGGGAAAGAACTAATTGTTTTGTCATTCTATGATTTGTTATAGACAAGAATTGAAAGAGATGCAAAAGGCAATTCATCAGAGGAAAAAAAATTGTCTGGATGGGAGTGATGAGCAGACATGAGGCCAAGCGATTTCGTGAGCTTCATGTTGTGTGGGTAGGTTGAACATTCTATGATTCTCTTAGTAAGAGCTCTGAGCTTTGGAAAATGATTGTAGATATTCCTTCAGTATTGAATGATACACCTACTGTCTACTTGTGTTCTTTGGATTCATTTTTCGGTAATTTTGTCTTTGAATTTACTTTTGGTTATTTTGTTTCCTAACATATGACAATATGTGTGTTTTGTTTTCATGGACATTTGTTTTCATTAATTGCAAATTATTGGACAATCTGAGAAAATTTTAATAGTAGAAGATTTTGTTTATCGTGTGTTGTTAATGTTGGTGTGTGCTTTGTAGGAAAAAAACATTAGTAAATATAAGTGTTGTTAGTGATCCATGCTTATTTTACAGTTATAGTATGAGGTACTGCTAAAGTTGTCAATGATGCATAGACATGATGTTTCTACTGATGGTCCAAATCTGTGCTGCTATTACTTCTATTGCTATTGTTGGAGGCATTGGTTTTCAGTATATATTATTCCACAGGCTGTAGAATAATCTTCTCCATGACTTATTAAGGTTTTATTTTGCTCATCAATTATTATGAAGAATCAAGACGGAGAGCTATAATTTTCCTTGGAGAAGATGATATCTAAATGATAATTTATTAATTTTAGTTGCCTCCCCTGCTCAAAAGATGATATCTAATTCAAAGGTTATACTGAGTTCACAAGGTTCTTGGGATTTGCCCTATGTCAAGGCTAGGTCGTTTCATGTAACACGACCTTTGTTATTTTATCCATGCACAAATTCATGACAATTTTTATTCTCTGAGGCCATCCACTGATGTCTCAGACAAGTCATTGCATTATCATCATCGGGTTTATGCAAAATTGTCACTTTTTACAGGTAAAATATGATGCAACATATTTTAAATTCATTCTATATGTTAAATGTTATGGTTGATTGACTTTGTTAAATTATGACTTATTTACAAATCTTTTTAGACTATGGGTCTCTGATAGCTCATACTGTTTTGCAATGGCTCACATATCGTAAAACCAATGTTCTTGCATGGAATTTTGCAGCGTTAGTCGTATGTCCTATTTTAGTTCTACTTTTGTATGAAAAGAACCAAAATACGTAGATATTACAGTAAACTAGTCGTACTTGTTCAAGCATTTGCACAAATAATATTATTATGGTTCACATAATACAATTGTTATTATCACATTTGGACTTGTGCTAAAGGATTAATATTTGGATAGAGTATCATTGTAGGCCTTGACTACATACATACATACATACATATATATATGTATATATATATATATATATATGGGTGGGGATCAATTGACACCAGGTGTCAAATTAAAAGTTTGGCACCAAATCTCAGCCCTTTATTGTTGTTTAATCAAAAGGCTCTTGGTTAATCACTAAATGCCTCGCGTGACTTCGCTTCATGACTTCGTTGGTGTTCACTTGGGTCTTCTATGTTTTCGGTGCCCTCCCTGATCCTGAACATGGATTCCTAATTTTTGTTGAATTACTTCTCTCTGTTTTTCGGCTACCTCCCACGCCGATCTTTCCACTCTCGATATTTCTTGTTTTCGCTGGTTGTGACTCTCGTTACTTGTGGGTGAATAGCTTAATAATCCTTACACATTGTTCGATGGAAAGTTTTTTTTTTTACGATGTTTGATGGAAAGTTTGAATCTGATGCATTGCCAATATGCATATCTAATTTAAAATTGCAAACTTTACATATTATTATCCATATACTTGCTATTCCCAAGAATGATTTGGATCCTACGGATGATTTTCTTAGATTGAGTGCGAAAAGATAAATTTTTGAACAATTTTAACTATTCTCATTTGACTAGCATCAATACCATGAATGCTGAAAAAACTGAAATAAGTAAATTATTCTAAAATGTGAACCTAAATTTTGGAGTATTAGGTAATTTAAAATATTTCTAAGCACAATAAACCCACGCGGCCACACCACAATAGTAACTTCTTGTTTGTTTAGCTTTTGATTACAAACTTAGAAATCTACAGAAACGTTTGTTGTTTCTCGTAACTTTCTCAAAGTCTGTACAGTTCAAAATCGAGACTCCTTGGACTGAATTGTTTGTCAACAGTAAACTCAAAATTATGATAACTGAATTCTAACCTTTAATAGTCAATAAAATAAACTAAAATTGTGAAAAAAATTAATTTAACTAGTTGAGCTACACATTAGCTTCCTCCATAAATTACCTGGTTCGAGAGTGACGATGAGACACGGGACTGAGAGCATTTGTTATTTCTAGAGTTGGACGCTTTAAGTGTTTTAATTTTTCTGCGGGTTGGTGTTAGTGAAAACTGGTGAGAGACAACAATCAGAGAGGGCTTGTCAAAATTTTTTTTGGAGAGGGCGCACGAGGAGTAGTAAGGATAGGGTCACGTGATCAGTTAAGTGAATAAAGGAGAGCCTTTGGATTAACACAAATGAATGGATGAGATTTGGTGTCAAAGTATAATTTGACACTTGGTGTCAATTGATCCCATCCCTATATATATATATATATATATATATATATATATATATATATATATATATATATATATATATATATATTGTACAGTCTTGTTTTTTGAAGTTTTAAAATCTTCTAGAAATTAGATTCCATATGTTATTTCTTACTTAATTCTGGAACTAAATTTCCCGAGCATATTCATACAATCAGGGCTTAAACTTAGAGTGATTTGTTGAGTTCATATTTGCATAATATTTTCTATTGTCGTATCATTGTAGCTCATTTAAGCATGCTTTCATTAGTTCTATGCACGTTTTTTATCAATATAGTTCAAATGACTGGTTTTTCTTTTATTTTGTGCATAGGAGAGGAACACTTTTTGACTTTAGAAAATGATGGAAATCATAGAGTGGAAAGATGAGAATATTTTGGAAGCAAACTAACTCAGAAAGGATTGACGACTTGAGTTTCTTTTGGTAATTAACCATATCTTAAGCTATAGTTACACAAATGACATGATCTTTATCTTGTTAAAAAGAAAAAATAAATATGGGTTAATACCGCTTTTAGTCCCTGTAATATCAGTGAAATCCAGTTTTAGTCATTTCCAAAATTTTTGTTTAGATTTCACCCCTGTAATATCAGATTTTCCTAGTTTTAGTCCCTCACGTTATCTCTCCATCGACGTGGCATGGGTGACGTGTAAATTTTTTTAACACATAGGTCATTTCGATGCTAACACAACACTTTTTCTCCTTTCCTCCTCCCACCACCAGCCACCACCATTTCACTACCTAAGGGACTGTACCCCACCCCTCACCCTGTCCCTTCCCTCCCTCAACCCAACCGCCACCACCCTATCCCCTGCCCTCCCCATCCTTCCCCCAGCCACCACCACCCACCCTACACTTCCCCTCCTCTAAAGAACAGAAAGAAAATTCCCAACATATCACAACTAGTGAGGGCAACATTAGAATGGGACACAACATTCAATCAAAGCCAAAACATTAACAGAACAAAGCATTCAATTAAAACCCAAAACATTACAATTTTTTTTCTGATTACAATTTATCCAAAAACAAATCCTTCTTCCAGCAAGGCATTCAACGAAAACGGAAAAAAATAAAAAGGGAGAAGAAAGCAGTAGCATCAGTAAAGAGACTAAATGAAAGGGGGAGTAAAAATAAAAGGGAGGTCGAGCCTCCGTGGGTATCTCTCACTCACTCTGGATTCCCCTTCTCTCCATTTCTCTCTCAGTCTACCTCTGCCTCTCTCTACTCTCGGCATCAACCACCCATACCCACAAGCGAACCACTGCTCCGAGCTTTGCCACTACCACGACGTCCTCGTCCTTCGTCCTCCAACATCAGCTCTCCCTTTCTCTCTCTCTCTCTCTCTCTCTCTCTCACAACGCTGCAAAATAGGGGAAAGGGGTGGTGTGGAACTTAGGTATGGCGGCGCAGATTAGGGGAGGGGCAGGGGTATTAGGGTTCCGAAGGGGAAAGGGCAAAAATAATTAGGGTTTTTTAATTATTTATTTTTAATTTTTAATTATTAATTGAATTTAAATTATTTGACAGGTGGCGTATGTCATTTAATTAGTATACGTGGCTCAGAGCTGGAAGTCCGTTACCTACATCATCCATGCCATGTCAACGTGAGGGACTAAAATTGGGAGAATCTGATATTACAGGGGAGGAATATACACAAAAATTTTCGGAGGGACTAAAACTGGATTTCACTAATATTACAGGGACTAAAAACGGTATTAACCCAATAAATATCTACAGCTTTCATGAAGTGCTCGAGATCTAATTCAACTTTCTATCTAGGTGAAACTTCTTATACAAGTTGGAGACGTGATGTTGTCTTGGGCAGTTTGACCTTTGCTTAGTATTTTGCCAATGTCTAGAGATTTTAATATCTAAATTGTATGAAACTATCCCAAATGAAATCTAACATCCATAGGTGTGACCTTAATGAAGACACCTAAAGCCAATTTTGATGGGAAAAAAGGTGAAAATTTCACATAAATATGACATAAGTGCCTCACACGGCGAGGCCGTGCACACTACCAAGGTCGTGGTTTGCAATCTGTAGGTGCGTTTTGTATTTTCGATTTTTATTTCAGGTTGGACTTGGTCATCTTTTAAATCTTAAGTATAAATAAGTGTTCTAAAGAGTTTTCTAGGGTTTTAAAATGGATTGGGAGAGGCTTGGCTTGGAGACCGGAATCGAGATTTCTTATTTTCTTCTATATTATATTTTGGTTTGAATGTTTTTTTATTGTTAATCAAAAGTGCCTATATGGGGCCACAAAACGGATGGATACAACCTCTGTCAGTGCATGTGTACTGCATTCGACACATTGCACAAATTTTCATGAGGGAATTCAAGAATGTGGAATTGTGAAAATTAGTTGTAAATATGGGTTAGTTCTGCATTCTTATAAATTACAATTAATTTTTTCTATTAACAATATTGACAAATTTTGTTCCAACTCTTCGAGATGCATTGAAAGTGTCATACAATTATTATTACGATATTTCCAGTTCATTAGACGTAGAGGCTGGGAGATAGGTCGACAATATCCCAAAAGAAAAATGGACTTAAGCATACGATGTAGGCTAGTGTTGGGGTCACATGACAACTAACCTTGCTGAGTCAATTAATGATGTATTCAAGGGGACGTGGAATCTTTCAATCACCGCGTTGGTCCAAGCAACTTATTTTAGGTTGGGTGAACTATTGTCAAAAGAGGGGCAACTGCAGGCATGGTTACATTTAGCCTTGTTTTCATCGAAATTCTCACCAAAGCGGTTGAAGGCCAACTAGCAAAGGCCAACACTCACCAAGTTTGAGAGTTTGACTGACGACACTGTTGGTTCTTGGTGGAGGAGGTGATCAACCCATAAGAGGGGTGGCCTGCAAGAAATTTTAAGGTTGGTTTGGAAAGAAAGTGGTGTAACTGTGGGAAATACCAGACGCTACACATCCCCTGTTCACATGTCATCGCTGCATGTTCACATCGTCATCTTGACTATTTAACGCTCGTGTCAAATGTGTACAAGTTGCAGAATGTGTTTAACGTCTACATCGAAGAGTTCATGGTGGTGCCCAACGAAGGATACATGTCGCAATATCAAAGAGAAAAAAGTGTACCACAATCTAGCAATACAGAAAGATCCAAATGATCGTCCAAAATCTAGTTGCATTCGTACTAAGATAGACCTCAGACATCCCAAAAGATGCGAACTGTGTCGGGTCGAGAGTCATAATAAAAAACTGTCCAAACCGAGCACCAAATCCTGCCCAACTCTTGTAGTTTTTTTAGTGTTAATTTGTATATAATATTTTAAATTAATATATTGAGTTTTTTACCCTCTAATTAACACTCAAATTAACATAATTATTCACTAAAATTAAGTATTTTTAACCATTAATTATCATTAATTAAAAAAAGCAAAGTTGGGAAGCCACCTTTAACAAAAGGGGACAATTGGGGGATGAGATAGATAGGAAAATAATAAAATGATGGGATATTCAAAAAAATACCATATATTATTTTTTTTAAAAAGGTGGATGCGAGGAGAAGGAGATTTATTATTTAAGGGGCGAGAATGACTTATATTACAGCCGTTCATGAGTAGATTTGAACCCTCTCCTTTCCACTAGGGACGGATCCACTTGGTCTTAATTGGGGCAGCTGACCAAATGACTTATTTGTTTTTTTATTAATTGTTGAGTAATTTTATTTTTGGTCCCATTTAAAATTAAGTGTTGACCCTACTAAAGAGAAAAAATAGAAAATGAACTACTCTCTTTTGATATGATTAAGAGATATTTTTTTATAGAACGATTGAAAGATGAATTATTAAATGATTGTCCGGTCACATACACAGAGAAAAATATTTTTAAAAATAAAAAAAATCATACAATAATTTCAAGATATGAAAACACATAGAGAACAATTATAATTCGTAAATGTTAACGTGTCTTTAATTTTTTGATATATAATGCTATGGTTTTTTTTTGTTGAGGAAATAATGCTATGGTTTATGTAATCTCCAATTTTTACTTGGTAATAATGATGTTATTATTTTATCACTTATGCATTGATGTATTTTTTATAGAGTAAATACCCAAATTAGTCCCTAACAAAAATTAAAGAAACCAATTTAGTCCCTAAAAAAGAAAAATATCAATTTAGTCATTAAGAATCTCAAATGTGGGTCAAATTATTCCATGATAGGAACTAAAATATCCCTAAAAATTATCCTAAAAAAAAATAATTTAACCCGTATTTAAAGTTTTTAAGTACAAATTGATATTTTTTATTTCTTAACGACTAAATTGGTCTCTATAATTTTTGTGGGGATCGATTTGAGTATTTACCCTTTTTTTTATATAAACATAGTAGTACTATCTTACCCCACTAATTGAAATCCCTGTAAGTGCTTTCCACCATCTATTATTGAATCAAATCAATGTATTATGTAGTATGTGTTCCCGCATGTCCCTTTCTATCATTTTCAATCTCGGTATGCTCAAGAGACGTTGTCGCAATTTTCAATCGAAGTTCGTGCATTTTTTTTGGATATAAGTTCGTGTGGTTTCATCACAAAAGATAAATTATATAAGTCTCGACAAGTACACTGTTATAGTCTCCCTGTGATCCACCACACCATAATATATTTGATTTATATCAAGTTTTGGTAGATATAGGATTTCAGTATATCTACCGAGTTAAAGTGTCTCTTTTCGTATGGACGTGGGGATTTCAATATATCTTTCTTGTTGTTTTAGTGATTCATTCCCTTCCCTTCGTTTTCCAAAATCTGTTATCTGAACACATGAAAGTTACACAATGTAATGTACAAATGTTTAAGCAACAATAGACCCTACGAAATAAGTTTCACGAAAATAACAAAGAGACTATCAATTTTCTTCGTATACTCCCATTCATGGACGGAGCAGAGATAGAATAAAATAGAGGACTAAAGAAATTATTGATCTATTATTGGAGTCGAGTTAAGAAATATATATCATATAATTTATTCTTAAAAATTAATAATTTTCATCAGTAAAATAAAACTTGTGTTAGATTTGATATAAATGCTAATGGATATAGGCTTTTAATAATAACAATTTGGTTTAACAGCATCTTTATTCCCAACTTTTTCAATTTGGTGATTTTGTCACTCTATTTTATTTTTGGCATTTTTAGTGCTTCAACTTTCTCAATTTGACGATTTTGGTTTATATACTTTTTAATTGCACTTTTGATCCATCAAAATCATGGTTTTTTTTACAATTTTGGTCTCTAAAAATCTTAGATTTTGAGAAAGTGGGGGACTATAAGCGCACAATTTAAGATTTTTGGGACCAAAAGTGGAATTAAAAAAATTGTAAGAATCAAAATCGCTAAATTAAAAAAATTGAAGGACCAAAAGTTCATTTAAGCTTAATAATTTTCAGGAATCTTGTTACACTTTCATTTGAAAATTTTGGGAGGCTAATGCAATGTGTTAGCATGAATGGACGTTTCCACTTTCCAGTAGTAGTATGATGCTAGTTTAAATTTAGATTTAGACTTGAAATTTAAATAAAAGGCAATTTGTGTGGTGTGGGGTTTGTTTATATAGAGGCAGGTAGCGTCCAAGTCACAAAGTGTTGCCTTAATCACTTTAATCTAATCTCACTATCGGTTCAATTCAGCTGCTGATCAACAGTAATAATCAACCATCATGTCCTAAAGAAACCGTAGCACCTCTCTCTCACTCCCTCCCTATATTTCCACTTTCAATGCACCAAGCCAAGCACCGATTCCATCACCATTCCCATTAAGAAAAACCCAAAAAAGGAAAAAGAAATGAAAATGCGGTTTATCATCCCGACGTTGTTGGGATGCATAGCCAGCGCGGTGGTGTCGGCGGTGTGCAGCGGTTACCTCCCTCTGGAACGGGGCCTTCCGCTGAGCCACCGCGTTGAGATAGAGGCGCTGAGAGCTCACGACAGAGCCCGCCACGCTCGAATCTTGCGAGGTGTTGTTGGCGGCGTCGTCGACTTCTCAGTCCAAGGCACCTCCGATCCATTCTCCGTTGGGTACGGGTAATCATTTTCTTTCTCTCACTCTTTTTCTGCCTTCTCTTCCCTTTTCTTTTTTAAAAGGAAAATGCCCTTCATTTATTGCTCTTTTTGCTTGCTTCATCATTTCTTATTCACATGCTCTTTCTTTTTCTGGTATGTTATGCATTTATTGTATACCAATAATAAATCCTAGTATATCACTATATTGTAGTACTGAATTTCATTTTAATAATCTTGGTTTACTTGTTAAGGCTGTATTTTACCAAAGTAAAGATGGGATCTCCCCCGATGGAATTTAACGTTCAGATTGACACCGGAAGTGACATTTTGTGGGTTAATTGCAATACTTGCAGTAATTGCCCTCAAACTAGTGAACTTGGGGTGAGAATTTTCAATTTTTTCATACTTACTTGCGATATAAGGTTCTGATGATTTGGAGCTTAATTAATGCCCCTGCTGCACTTTTTGTTTGCATTGTACAGATTGGGCTCAATTTCTTTGACACCGTTGGCTCGTCCACGGCTGCGCTGGTTCCCTGCTCGGACCCCATATGCACTTCTGGGGATCATGGCACGGCTGCTGAATGCTCCCCTCAGGTTAATCAGTGCAGCTACACCTTTCAGTATGGAGATGACAGTGGTACCACCGGTTATTATGTTTCTGATGCATTTTATTTTGGCATGATCCTGGGACAGTCTCCTCCCGTTAACTCTTCAGCTACCATTGTTTTTGGGTGAGCCCTTATGTGTGCTTATTTATTGTGGACAATTACAATGGTTGGGTGTGTACACTCAATGTGGGATTGGGAACATATAGAAAGTAGACCTGGATAAGGAGGTTCAAGGGAGCCTATCTTGGTTGGATTGAAGAGGGGATGCAGTGTAAGTTCTGTCAATAGGTTAAATTTTTAATAAAAGGGGGAGAAGGTAAACATGTGGGGTTTGCTTACCTTGATGTTGTTCACTCTTTTGCCTATTGCTTTTGTTCTGGTAGTTTTTGCATTAACTCCCTTGTTTATGTTAATATTTAATATGGATTTTGGTTTTAGATAAAATTTTATTGGATGGTTGTTTTGGCAATAGGTGTAGTACCTACCAGTCTGGAGGTTTGACTAAGACAGATAAAGCTGTTGATGGAATTTTTGGGTTTGGCCCTGGTGCTCTATCTGTTGTATCACAATTGTCATCACGAGGAATAACACCCAAAGTTTTCTCTCATTGCTTAAAAGGAGATGGCAATGGAGGAGGCATACTAGTTCTTGGTGAGATTTTGGAGCCAAGTATTGTTTATAGTCCACTTGTCCCATCACAGTATGTTCTCTTGCTGCACTTCTTTTCTCATTTTCTTTCCCCTAGTTTGTGGAGTGTACAAGGCATTTCTGAAAAGAAATTATGGAATTAGATATTTACATTATTGTCAATAATTGGCAAACAATAATTTCTTGTTTAGTAATTGTGAAATTATCATTTTGGCTTTTGGAATTTAATATCATAATATGCTAGGTTGAGTGACAGGAAATGAAAAATCAGTACTGCCAGTTGATCACTTGAAAGTTAGCTGATTCCTGATTAATCATCTTTTTTGTGCCTGCTGCTTACTCAAAGCTTATGATTTTTGTTTGGTGCAATAAAATTATGTCATTGTTTGAACTCATTTGACAATTCTACTTGGTGAATTCTGTTTTATTGTATTTTGCCTAGTGTCTTGAATTCTTTATTTTGGGTAGTTTCTTCTTACACAAGTAAAGAGTCTGGAAGATATTGATATATTTTGCTTCATGTCTCTTGTGGAGGAGAAACCTCTTTTTGGTTTCTAATTTCTGTAGATGATATTGTCTTGAAGAAATATGTCTAGTCATCTTGCATCGATTGAACCCTTCGGTTTCCTTTATGTTTTCTCTTACACAATGTTACATCACATGCCACACCCTTGGTGAGTATGTTTGAATCAACCTGGTAGTGGAAAACCTTTTTAAAGTTTCTTAATTTAATGAAATGAGTTTTTTTTATTGAATGTAAAAGGTGATATTGCTCTGAAAGAATCAGGATGCTTCTTATGCTTTTTTTGTTCTTGTCAAATAATTTGCACTTCTGTATGAGATATTTTACAGTATAATTGACTGTTTTTTTTAATTAAATCTCAGGCCTCATTACAACTTAAATCTTCAGAGCATTGCTGTCAATGGGCAACTTCTCTCAATTAATCCAGCTGTATTTGCAACATCTAACAATCAAGGAACTATAATTGACTGTGGTACAACATTGGCATATTTTGTTCAAGAAGCTTTTGATCCTCTTGTCAATGCAGTGAGTTTTCTTGTACCTCACCCAAAACTTTAAAACATTGAACTTTGTTGGGCATATTATTCTCTTTTGTCTTTTCCATGACGAGGATTTGTGCATTGCGAGTAAATAATGAGGATATGTTGGGAATATTAATTTTTTTAAAAGGGGTTTTGGTAGGGAGGCAAACAAGTTCTTCCTTTTGCTTATTTATCCTATATTTCAAGAAATGATTTTGACCTTACCTATAATATATACTGATGTTGAGTTTCCAAATGGATGTGTAGATAACTACTGCTGTGTCACAATCTGCCAGTCCCATTATTTCAAAAGGAAACCAGTGTTATCTAGTCTCAACCAGGTTATTACAAATACAATATTTGTTATAAAGATTTTTGATTCTCTTTCATATGAAAAGAGAGTTTTTACTTTTTCCTATTAGGATTTCAGAATATATCATTAAAATTTGTGTTTGTTACATATTCAGTATAGATAATATTTTCCCTCAAGTCAGTTTAAACTTTGCGGGTGGAGCATCAATGGTTTTAAAACCAGCACAATACCTTATGCGTGCCAGTTTCCTTGTAAGTATGTCTGTCACACTGCTGGTTATATTCTTCCATATAAGGAAATTATTCTTTGGAATTGTATGCCACTGATGTGTGAATTTTATTTAACAGGATAGTGCTGCAATGTGGTGCATCGGTTTCCAGAAGTCGTCACGGGACAGTGTCACAATTTTAGGAGGTTAGATGATGGAAAAGTTAAACAGACTAAACTCTGCAAGGAATTGGAAGAAATTGGAACACACTGATTTGATTATGAAATGGGGCAATGGGCACTTTGATAAATAGTAAAAAAAAAAAAAAAATCTAAAAGATGTCTTCTCTATCTGTGGTAAACAGCTAGTGTGGCATTATTTCCTTGAAATTTTTTGGTTTGTGACTACTTTATGTCTTCACACAACCATTGTAACTGAAAATGGAAAAACACCTGATTGAGTGTTACAAAAAAAAAAAAAAAAAACTTAAAATAATATTTGATAGTTGATTTACAGATTTCAGTAAAAACACCATACGAACTTTAAAA
The DNA here is from genome assembly GCA_037113605.1 of Calophaca sinica. NCBI lineage: Eukaryota > Viridiplantae > Streptophyta > Magnoliopsida > Fabales > Fabaceae > Calophaca > Calophaca sinica. The sequence continues at coordinate 50,021,634 of CM073730.1, forward strand.
GATGATCCAAAAAATTGAATTCTCTCATTATCATCATTCAAATTGATTTATAATAGAGATTTGATTTTATGTTTGTTTGCCATTAATCACTACAATCCAATTTCCATAAAATGCCTGCATACCATGATCTGACCTTTGTAGTTCTGATAAAAGTTTAATTTTTACTTGGAAGCATCATCAACAAGTATGCTAATCATAAATTAGCCTTTCCATATCTATATTGCGTAAATCAAATGTATATTTGAGAATTGAGTTTATCAACACTTTTCCTTCTTCTTTTGCAGATCTCTTCCTGAAAGATAAGATAGTTGTCTATGACTTGGCTCATCAGCGAATTGGATGGACCAACTATGATTGTAAGTTCACCACTGGAACTCTTATTTCCTGCAAGGAGTCTATATGATCCTTCACTCTCTCTTAAAATTTAAAATTGCTGCTAGGTTCCTTGTCTGTAAACGTCTCTGTGACTACGAGCAAGGATGAGTACATCAATGCAGGACAGCCGAGTGTCAGCAGCTCAGGGATAGGGATTCTCTCCAAGTTACTACCTGTAGGCATTGTGGCTCTTTCTGTCCACATAATGATCTTCATGAAGTCCCCACATTTGTAATTTAAATCCAAGATTCGAAAGCTCATTCTTTTTAACCCAACATTGAGACCTACTTGAGTTGGCTGAGGTTTTATTTGTTATCGGCATCCATTCTCACATTTGGATCGGGAGTGGTATTTGTTTCTACTCTATGTTCACAATAGGTGCATCCTTCATTTATCCAATGAAAATGTGGATCTCATTGTAAAGAGAGAATTGGCAGGAATGTATATTAATATATCTATCTCTAGTGGATTAAATTGTACTATTTATATGGTGCTCTGAGGGCACAGAACAGAACAGTTGTTGTGGCTTGCGGAAGTTGCGGTCTTCGGCTCTCGCGTTTAGGTAGGTGTATAGGAATCTCGTGTCGATGGATTCATGAATGGTGTTCATGGAATTTTATGATATTTAAAGATTAAAATCTCCCCCCCCCCCCCCCCCAAAAACACACACACACACACAAAAAAGTTGAAAACTGTCACCTTTGCCTGAATTGTCAATACTTATCTTTCACATAATATATTCTTCAAGCAAGTCATATATCTACTATCTATCTTCTGTTTATAATCTATCACCTATTTATCTATCCATTGTATTGTCTATTTATCTATCCATTGTCTATTATATATTTATTGTCTATTATATTATATGAAGTAAGATCTTGTTTGTGACTAATATCACGTGATAACTATAAATTCATTTCGTTTTCCATTAAAAAATAATTGTTTGTTCTAGTTATTTTTCATCAACTCATTTATCTGTTCGTACTGAACAGATATCACATCAAATATTAATTCTATTAATCAGATTGTGGTTGTTAAAATTGTATAATAATGAAACACATTGTGTCGCCTGTCTTTATTTGGACTGTTGGCTAGCTATATATTCCTAAAAATATTTATAGTAATTTTCATGTTACATTGGAATCGTATAATGAAACACATTGTGTCGCCTTTGTCTTTATTTGGACTGTTGGTAATATATTCCTGAAAATATTTATAGGAATTTTCATTTTGCATGTGTATGAGGGATGTAGGGGATGTTACATTAGAATTCTTCCATTTTTTAGGATCATTTTATTTGATTTGGAGATTGTCACATGAGTTCACTTCGGCGTCAGGAAAGCAAGAGAAAACCAACAATAGATGCATAAGATATAATAGATATGAAACTTACTTGGTTCTGCGGTGGTAAAATTGATTTTAGTTAAAATTGAATTGAGCATAAAATAATTTATGATTGGATAAATTCACGTAAAATTGTATTGAACAATAAATTTGAGGCTATAGTTGATTTCTTTTTTTGAAAGCTCTAAATCCTAGTTTGAAATGAGAATTCAATTTGGGACTAGAATTACTTTCTATTCATGGAAGCTAAACACTCAAATGTGTGCTAAATCAATTTTATGATTTTAAAATCATTTTTACTTCTTACAAAAGTGAATTCAAATATACACTTAGCATGTGTTTGGATTGACATCCAATTCGCCAAACTCACGTTTAAAACTCATTTCACCGTGATTTTATAGAAGCTACATAGTATAGCTTCTGTGTGACCGTGATTTCTCACCGTGATTTCACCAAACTCACTGTCAATCCAAACACACATTTATTTGATTTGAAGATTGGCACGTGAGTTCACCTCTTTCTGTGGAAAGCGAGACAAAACCAGCAAAAAGATGCATAAGATATAACAGATATGATACACACTTGAGTTTAACTTTCACGATTAATATAACAGCAATATTTGTTCTACAAATTTGGTCATAATTTTGAAATTCAATTATCATGCAATTATTAATTTATTTATAATTTTACTTCATTTTCAAATTCAAATTAACTCGAGTTAAAATAATGTTTGTGGTATAAAATATATGTTGTCATAAATGTGTCAAAAGGTCTAGATATTAGGTAATAAATGACACAATTTTGGAGGGATAATTGGATCCCGAAATTGGTAATCTTGAAATGGACTTTCCTGTGACGGTTGACATTGGAGTATTATTGAAAGGTATTTTCCTGAAGAAAACTGTTCCAAGATTGCCAATGTTTATCCTCCTCCCATTGGGCAACCTAATTTCCTGAATTGGACAACTACATCTAAACAGCTAATTCTGTTTGAGATCAGCCTACAATATGCTAAGCTCCCCAAGTCAGAATAATAATGTTCCTAATCTTATTTTTCAAAGGATAAGGAAGTGGCAAAGGCTGAAACCATAATGCATCTTCTAAGGGATTGTGAAGATGTTCAATGAGTGAAGATGTTCACTCATTGGAGTAAGTTCTATAGTTTATGACTTAATGCTTGGATTGATTGAAACTTAACCTTCCAAGAAGTGGGTAGGATACCATGGAGATGATCTACTGTCTTTTTTATCATTAGAGTAAGTTCTATATATAGTTTATGCCTAAATGCTTGGATTGATTGGAACTTAACCCTCCAAGAAGTAGGTAGGATACAATGGAGACGATCTACTTTCTTTGGGATTGTTGTGTGGGCTATGGAGAGATAGAAATATGTTGGTGTTCTACCAAAAGTCTGATATAGGGGATGCTCTTTGGACAATTGTGCACATAGGGGATGCTCTCTGGACAATTGTCCACAATTATCATAGCTAGAAAAAGATAAAATATTGACGAATTTTAGTGACGAAAAAATCATTTCTTGTCGCTAAATCTTTTGTCGCAAAGTTTTGTGACGGATATAATTTTAATTTCTCAATTCTCGTAATTCCTGTTCATATTGACATAAAATATTTTGGAACCTTGTAAGTGATCTAGTTATTCTTTCTATTTCTTCATTATCCTTTTTTGTTATAAAATAATCTAACCTTTTACATAATAATTCTACAATATTTCTATTTTCTTTAATTAATTCCATAAGCTCATTAGTTCGTAATTCTTTTCTAGATCTGGTTGAACTCATTTTCTAATCTATTTATTTTCTGTTCTTATGCTAAAATTCTATTTCTAATTTCTTACCAATTTATTCTATTAGGATCCCTAACAAAATCATTTATAGTTCTATAAAGTCTCTCTACTTCTATCTTTTCTCGTCTTATTTTTTCTCTAATTATAGTCCTTTTATATTCTTTTATTTCTTCTAATGTTACTCCATACTCATCCATAAAACCAGAATATATCATCAAAGAATCTCAGTAAATTAACCACTTTACTTATATATACTAATTCCTGACCTAACAGATATCCATATTTTTCTATTATTCTCATTTTAACATCTTTGGGTAATTTTATTTTCTGAATTTTTCTTAACTTTTTACAGAAAAATTCATCTATATAATAAATTCCCATATTATTATTTACTTTCATTACTACGTGTAATCCTCTATTAGTTTTAATAAGTCTAGATGAATTTCTCATTTTTTTTTACTTCCGCAGGCTGGTTACCTGCTCTGATACCAAAATTAATAACCAGGGCATGCATAAATCAGCATAAATGCATGCATAAATAAATAACCGCTTGTTTACTTTTTCAATGGGTATGCATAAATCAACCAAAATGTGGCATACATAATTTGACTGAAACATGGCATACATAATTAATTCAACCAAAAAGTACATGACCAAAAAGTACATATGGCATAAATGATCCATCACAAACAACTATTTTTATTGAAATATGCATAATTCATTAACTCAACCTAACCATAACATGCATAATAAGTGCATAACATGCATATCACATACGTAATAAATTTTTTTTACCAAAACATACATGAAACATATATAACACATGCATATATAATTCTAAACAATTTCGAAATAAATTGAAAATATAATAAATCTTAAAATTTTTAATCATCATTTGAAAACCAATCTTCCATGTCAAAATCTTCTAATGGTCCATCTAAATATATTTCTGGATAATTATCTGACAATATAAATTCTTCCCACCATAAGGCTTCCATAATCTCATTATTATATACTATAAATTGTGCACATAATTTTCCATAATTAATACATATTATCCTTTTTATTTCTCTTGGTAGATCCAATTTCCATATACATCTTATTTTCTCATAAAAATCCCTTTCTTCATCTTCAATCCTACTTGAATATATAATACTAGATCTTTCATTTAACTCTACTTCTATTTCCATAATTCCCTGATTTACGGAAAAAGTAGTTGTATTCATATTCTATTTTTTAGATACAACTCTAAATCTTTCACTTGATTTGCTAACTTATTTATTTCACTATCTTCATTTCCAACCTTTTCTGAAAGCATAATTGGTCTTTCTATTTTTGTACTATATTTCTCTATCATATTTTTATAATCCTTATTTTCTACTGAATCAATATCAATATATTTCAGTTGCAATTTTTCTGGTAAATCTTCTATATTATTTTTTCTTGGCATATATATTCTTCCTATATCCATAAATAATTCAGGTAAGTTTATTTTATCATTATGTCTAAATTCTATACTATGATGAGAATTGCTAAGTGCAAAACTAACACAATAAGTAATTAAAAATACTTTTTCTCCTGGTCTCATTAAATCTTTTCTGGCAAACTTATATGTAAGAGCTAAAGTTCTATCTAATCTTTTGGTATTTAGTGGGACTCCTATATTTGGAAAAACTTCAAACTTTACTTTTGTATATGCTAAGTTTGCATCCATAATTCCTAAAATAGAATCATATTTATCTGTGATCCTATCATCCATTAGAATAATTTTAATTGGTGAATTAGTTCCATCAGCATAAGTTGCTTTTAGCAAAATCTGTACTGCTCCTATATGAATATATCCTATTTTCTTTCTATGCTCCTTATTTTTAATTGTTCTCATGACATTATTAATATCTCTAGCAGTGATTAACTATAAACTTGTATTTCCTTCAGTATCTTCAATATTAATAGTTGTCTCTACAGCTGATTTACCAAAATAAAGAATATTTTCTCTTTTATTAAAAACATTTATTGCTGATTTTAATTTCTCCTTTTTTGTAGACCCTTTAATATTATATCCTTCAGGAAGATCTATATTTTCTTTTTGTATTTCTTTAAATTTATCTCTATTTAAGATTATAGTAGATGAATAATTTCCTGCTTCTTCATGAACTTCTAAGTTTTCTATATCCTTATATTTAGTTATATCTAAATTCTTTGACGTAAAAGCTATATTTAGAAATAATATAATTTTTTAAGATAAATACTAAACAGTATAATTAATTCTAAACTTAAACAGATATTTGATATATTTAGAGGCATGGTTTCGAATATACCTGAAGTGGATTCATACTTTTGTGGTTACTGCCCACTTTGCTTCCGCTTGATGATTGATGATATGTTGGAGGTTATATAATAAATATTTTGGAAGAGAAAAGAAAATAATTCTTGAGATATATGAAAGAAACTGTATATTTTTATTGATATATTACAAAGGTAAAATACAAGGGTTTTGCTGCTACTCCCAAAGCAGCGACTCAGTTCCACAAGGAACGAGCACAACTTCCTATTCGGAGAAGGAAGATACAAGACTCGTAAAGAGACTTTGCCACACAATTTCCTCTCTCTATTTCAAGACCAAGATAATTTATTCTTTTTTGTCCAAGAACAGCTTTTTTTCTACTTAAGATAACTCCTTGTTCTAAACATCTTTCTAAAACTTTCTTAACATATTTAAAATGATCCAATAAACCATCCTTATCAGTAAAAATAAGAATGTCATCAATATAAATAACACAAAAGTCTTTAAAATCTCTTAATACATTGTCCATTCTACGTTGGAAAATACCTGGTGCTTGCTTTAAACCCATTGGTAATACATTCCATTCATATTGTCCATGAGGACAACTAAATCTTTATTAAGGGTTTACTATCCTCATCAAGTCTTAATTGATAGAAACCAGATTTACAATCAAGACTACTAAATAATTTCTTTCCACGAACTAATTCAATTATATGATCCTTTCTAGGAATGAAATATGCATCACCTTCTAAAGCTTTATTCATAGCTTTATAATTGATCACCATTCTTCTCTTACCTATTTTCTGCTCATTATGATTATCTACATAAAAGGTCAAAAGTGCAGAATGCTTACTTTTTATGGTCTAATTAATCCTAAATCTAACCATTTCTTTATATCCTCTTCAAATTCATCTCTATCTTGTTTAGTATAAAACATAGGCTTACACTTAATTTCCTTGCTAGGATCTTTTAACCTAAGAGAAATTAACTCCTGGTTTTTATTATTGATTTTAGGATCAAGTGAATTCTCACTACATACTTTATCTAAAAGCTCTTCTATTTCCTGGGGAATTGGAAATTCTTTCTGGCCTAATACATATATTTTATTCTCAAAAAGTTCTAAATTTTTTGTCATTTTATTATATATATCACCACGTTTTTGCGCGTGAAACTCTGATTTATATTTTGTAGCTTTATTTTCGGATTCATGAATTATAGGAATTGATATAAGATTTCTTTTTTGCTTTCCTGCTATATAGGGTGTTTTTATTTGAATAAATCTCTTATATTGACAAAAGGGTGCATATAATCGTAAGAAATTATTTCCTAATATTAGATCTAAACCTGATTCTTGTTGATATATAGTAGGTATAACAAATATATAATTTTCTATATATGCTATAGCTTTTCTAACAACATTGCTAATTACCTTAGTAGAACCATCAGCAATCTGAACTTTCAAAGGATTATCTAAATCAATCCATTTATCTTTAGGAAACAAATATTTTGTTGCTAAACAAATACTTGCTCCACTATCTATATATGCTTCCGTAGCATACCTAATCTTATTTATTTCTATTTCTATTCTAATATATGTGCTATTCAGATTCACTTTCTGAAGTTGCTCTATTATCACTAGATTCCGTACTATACTCATATATTTCCTCATCTGAGCTGATTTCTTCTTCTACTGGTTCATAATTATTTTTAAGAGCTAAATTAATTAACTTAACCTTTTCTTCTTTCTTACCTTTTTTGGGGCATTCATTTGCATAATGTCCTTCTTCCTTACATAGCCAACATGTACATTTCTTTTTTCCTTCAGGGCAATATTTCCTAGGGATCTTATTTGGGTTTCTCCTCTTAAAGTATCTGTTTTTCCTATATGATTCTTTTCTAGGATAAGATCTCCAAAATTTATATTTCTTTCCCTTCTTGAAAAATTTCTTTTTTCTATATGGTTTCCTAGAATCATTACATCCCCATTGGTTTGGAAGGTCTATATTTGGGTTGTTACAACAAATTCCTTTGTTATGTCTAATGGACTTCCTAATTTGCTTTTGCTGGCATTCACTAGCTAATAATTCATAAACAGTCGAAATAATTCCTCCTAAGGTATCTGCAACTTCGAGTCTCCTTTGTTGCCATAATTCTTTAACCTTCTCATTTATTGGGAATGGTAACTTATTGATAAATGTATTCTTATATATCTCCTTAGACTGTTTATCCAATTGATAATAATATTTCTGGAACTCACAAGTAAATTCTTCAAAGTAACACATATTACATATATTCATATTATCTAGATGTAGCAATGCCTTCTCATGCTTTGTTCTATTTAATTCTGCTTGTCTATATTCATTATCAAAACCAACAAACTCTTTATATATTATTTTAGTAATTTTTTGTATTATATCGGTATTTTTCTTGACACCACTCATTATACGCTGCCACTCAAATGCTCCAACACTATTTAACATTTTTTGTACATTTCCTGATGTCTTATATAAGACTAAATTTAGTACTGCATCAAAATCTATAGTTTTTAAATATTCATCTGTTTGGAGAATCAGACTTATTTCATTTGTCCATTTATTTATTAATTCTTCCTTATTTATAGCACAGTCTAGATTTAAAATATTTCTATACCTAAGTGTTTCTACCTTTGGCTTATAATCTGATGGATACTTTTCCCATTTTCCTTTCTTTCTATAATATCCACGTCTACCCATAAATGGTTCATCATAAGATTTCCAGTAATTCGGATCATTGAAAAAGGTACCCCAAGTCCTTTTTCTTTGGTAATTTGGCTGTCTACTTTCTCCTTGGTTACTACTTTCTTCTTTCATATCTACTCTTATATGCTCTTCATCCTCATCTTCATATCCTAAGATGACTTCTTCTAAATCATTTTCTTCTTCCTGATCATTATTTATTTTATATATTTTTGTGCTACTAATCTCATCTTTTAATATTTTTAATTCATTTATAAGTCTACTTATTTCTTCTATTTCTGTTGCATTTTTTATATCCTCCTGATATTCTCTAACTAATTCTTCCATAATCCTGGTGGATAAACTAAAGTTTCGTTCTCTTTCTTTACTGATTTTCTATCACCAAGAAAATCCTCTAAATCCTGTATAGTTATATATCTATTATTTTCTTCTTTTTCTAAAAGATTTTCTAATTACTGAAGAACCTCTCTAATTCTATTAATGTCTCGATTATCATCAATATTTATATTTTCTAATGTATCCTGTATATTATTTATAGTATTTCTACCATTTTGGAAATTATTTAAAGTAGAATTTACAATTTTATTAATTTTTTCTAACAATAAGAACATATTTCAATTAATTTCTTCTAGTGTTTTATTTAATTCCCTGTATTTTAATTCTATTTCTTCGGATATTGTCATTTTATTGTTTTTCCCTATATTTCCGTTGCTATTTTAAGTTTTTCCAGTAGTGATCCTTTTCGGGTATCCAAATAGGTATCCGGATCCGGCAGGCTTATATCCTTTTCGGGTATCCAGATAGGTATCCGGATCCGGCAGGCTTACATAGCTAGAAAAAGATAAAATATTGACGAATTTTAGTGATGAAAAAAATCATTTTTCGTCGCTAAATTTTTGGTCGCAAAGTTTTGTGACGGATATAATTTTAATTTCTTAATTCTCGTAATTCCTGTTCATATTGACATAAAATATTTTAGAACCTTGTAAGTGATCTAGTTATTCTTTCTATTTCTTCATTATCCTTTTTTGTTATAAAATAATCTAACCTTTTACATAATAATTCTACAATATTTCTATTTTCTTTAATAAGTTCATTAGTTCGTAATTCTTTTCTAGATCTGGTTGAACTCATTTTCTAATCTATTTATTTTCTGTTCTTGTGCTAAATTCTATTTCTAATTTCAATATTTTTATTTTCTTTAATATTATTCTTTTTATTTTGTTTGGTAAATTTAACTGCCATATGCATCTTATTTTTTCGTAAAAATCCCTATCTTCATCTTCAATCCTACTTGAGTATATAATGCTAGATCTTTCATTTAATTTCACTTCTATTTCCATAATTCCCTGATTTATGGAAAAAAATAGCTGTATTCATATTCTATTTTTTAGATACAACTCTAAATCTTTTACTTGATTTGCTAACTTATTTATTTCACTATTTTCATTTCCGATCTTTTCCGGTTCTGAAAGCATAATTGGTCTTTCTATTTTTGTACTATATTTCTCTATCATATTTTTATAATCCTTATTTTCTACTGAATCAATATCAATATATTTCAATTGCAATTTTTCTGGTAAATCTTCTATATTATTTTTTCTTGGCATATATATTCTTCCTATATCCATAAATAATTCAGGTAAATTTATTTTATCATTATGTCTAAATTCTATACTATGATGAGAATTGCTAAGTGCAAAACTAACACAATAAGTAATTGAAAATACTTTTTCTCCTGGTCTCATTAAATCTTCTCTGGCAAACTTATATGTAAGAGCTAAAGTTCTATCTAATCTTTTGGTATTTAGTGGGACTCCTATATTTGGAAAAACTTCAAACTTTACTTTTGTATATGCTAAGTTTTCGTGCACAAGTCCTAAAATAGAATCATATTTATCTCTGTGATCCTATCATCCATCGTAATAATTTTAATTGGTGAATTAGTTCCATCAAAGATAAGTTGCTTTTAGCAAAATCAGATCGCTCCTATATGAATATATCCTATTTTCTTTCTATGCTCCTTATTTTTAATTGTTCTCATGACATTATTAATATCTCTAGCAGTGATTAACTATAAACTTGTATTTCCTTCAGTATCTTCAATATTAATAGTTGTCTCTACAGCTGATTTACCAAAATAAAGAATATTTTCTCTTTTATTAAAAACATTTATTGCTGATTTTAATTTCTCCTTTTTTGTAGACCCTTTAATATTATATCCTTCAGGAAGATCTATATTTTCTTTTTGTATTTCTTTAAATTTATCTCTATTTAAGATTATAGTAGATGAATAATTTCCTGCTTCTTCATGAACTTCTAAGTTTTCTATATCCTTATATTTAGTTATATCTAAATTCTTTGACGTAAAAGCCATATTTAGAAATAATATAATTTTTTAAGATAAATACTAAACAGTATAATTAATTCTAAACTTAAACAGATATTTGATGATTGATGATTTGTTGGAGGTTATATAATAAATATTTTGGAAGAGAAAAGAAAATAATTCTTGAGATATATGAAAGAAACTGTATATTTTTATTGATATATTACAAAGGTAAAATACAAGGGTTTTGCTGCTACTCTCAAAGCAGCGACTCAGTTCCACAAGGAACGAGCACAACTTCCTATTCGGAGAAGGAAGATACAAGACTCGTAAAGAGACTTTGCCACACAATTTCCTCTCCCCCAGCTACATGCCTGAAACATCTATTTATAATACACAAAGTTTTTCTACTAGCTTCTAAACACTTCCTATACGTGGCACTACAACTAACCTCTATGCCACCATCTGATACTTACATATCCTACATTTATTTGCCACATTTACTCTTTTACTTTTACGTGGCTTTGTCTTTTTGCTAACATACTTATCTTTTACAACAACGTAGCACCTAACAATTAGTATGCTACTGACAAACTGATGACACCTACTATACATGACACATAATACTATACTTGTGACACGTAGACTATTTACATGATATTTTGGGTCTTTTTTGTCCCTACATAGTTGCTCTATGTTGTCATGTCTTACATCATTCTTCTATTATTGCTTCACATGATCCTTCTGAGAAAGCTTGGTTAGTAACTCCTGAAGATTCTGGCTTATCTTCAATTTTGTCTTCTTCTGGCTTTATTTTTTCTTTTTCATTATAGCATAATTCACAGGCGTGATCCTGATAAACTTTGATAATTTCACACAGCTTCTTTTTGACAACTGGCGAATAGTTGATATTTGGTCCCAATAGAGTAAAAAATAGGGCTTCAAAATTTATTATTCTGTCAAATTCTTCCTTCTTAATCGGGCGCCTAATTTTGGATGTGATTATTGTACTGGGTCCTTTGTAATTAACCTTTAGAGGCGTATCTCCACGAACCTTTTGGGTTTGCTCAAATATATAGGATAGCTGATTTGCGATAATTGTTGTATATTCTTCCTCATTGTATGGTATTTCTGGTGGCTTATCCATGTATGGGAATGTACCACTGCAAATTCCCATGCTGATAAAATGCTTGACAACCTGCATTGATTCGAACTCTGGATAACTTGAATACATCTTCATAAATATTGGCCGATCTCGAGCAACTGTTTGCTTGTAGAACTTCACGGCTTCTTTAATTCCTGTTGGGAAAAACTGTAATTCTTGAAGATCATTAGATAGATAAATGCATTCAATTAATCCGAACTGGAAATAATTGAACACTCTAATGGCTGGGCATCCCGGGGTAATTACTGCTTTTACTCCATATTTTCCTCTGTTCAGAACGTAGAAGTTATATATCTTTGTTTCCTCGTTCCAATTGAATAATTCAGAGATAGACTTGTTGAAATTTTCCTGAGAGAAGCGAACCATTGCTTCGTGTTCTTCCCTTGTTATAATTGGAAGTGAATTGAGGCTCTGCTTATTTGGAATAAAAGTTCTGGCTTTTTTGCTTTAGGGCTTCCCTTTTGTTAAATTCATCCAGGTTGGCCTTTGCTTCTTCATATGTCTTGAATGATTCTTGAAGTACATTAGGGATTCCATTTATATGAATGGCTGCTTTATGCCATGCATCATAAATTCTCGGCATTGGGCCATTGAACACAACCCAATATTTCTTTGGCTGTACTTCTTGAGGCTCCTCTTCTTCTTCTCCAAGTTGAAGGCTGAGTAATTTGAGATCTGCTTTTAATAATTCCAGCTCCTTTTCTTTCTGCTTTATTTGGGCCTGCTTTATTTCTTTCTCTTTTTTCAGCTGCTCGCGTTCCATTCTCTGCTTAGAATGTCTGCTAGCACGTTCTTGTTTCCTGCAATATGGACTACTTTATAATCGTAGTGATTTAGCTCTATCTGCCATCTGATAAGTCTTCTTTGCTTGTGGCTTTCCTTAATGTTTAAATTTTTGAATCCTGCAACATAAGTAGAGTCAGTTCTTACCAAGAATTCTTGGTGCATTAGGTATATCTGATGCTTTCTTAGCATTCTTATTAATGCTAAGGTTTCCTTTTCATGAATTGGATAATTTAGCTCATGATCATGAAATGAGCCTGACATATATCTACAGAGTAACTCTGTTTTTGGTTTATTTACTGGTTTGGCTTTCATACAACCTCCCCAAGTTATATCGGACGCATCAGTCTCGATAATTATATAATCCTCTTCACGAGGGTGGTATAATTCGGGCAGATTTTTGCACAACTGCTTTAGTCTTTCAACTATTGCAGTGTCTTCCTCTGTCCATTTCCACTCTGCGTCTTTCTTGAGTTTAAGCTGCAAAAGTCTTCTTTCTTCTGCAAGATCTTTAATAAATCCTTCATTTGAAATATATGTTAGTAATCCAAGAAATCTTTGTAATTCCTTAACATTCTTTATTTCAGAAGGCAATTCATGTAATTTTGTTAGGACATGTTTCTGCATAACAATATTTCCTCCATCTATTTCAAGACCAAGATAATCTATTCTTTTTTGTCCAAGGACAGCTTTTTTCCTACATAAGATAACTCCTTGTTCTAAACATCTTTCTAAAACTTTCTTAACATATTTAAAATGATCTAATAAATCATCCTTATCAGTAAAAATAAGAATGTCATCAATATAAATAACACAAAAGTCTTTAAAATCTCTTAATATATTGTCCATTCTACGTTGGAAAATACCTGGTGCTTGTTTTAAACCCATTGGTAATACATTCCATTCATATTGTCCATGAGGACAGCTAAATGCTGTTAAGGGTTTACTATCCTCATCAAGTCTTAATTGATAGAAACCAGATTTACAATCAAGACTACTAAATAATTTCTTTCCACGAACTAATTCAATTATATGATCCTTTCTAGGAATGAAATATGCATCACCTTCTAAAGCTTTATTCATAGCTTTATAATTGATCACCATTCTTCTCTTACCTCTTTTCTGCTCATTATGATTGTCTACATAAAAGGCTGGTGCAGAATGCTTACTTTTTGATGGTCTAATTAATCCTAAATCTAACCATTTCTTTATATCTTCCTCAAATTCATCTCTATCTTGTTTAGTATAAAACATAAGCTTACACTTAATTTTCTTGCTAGGATCTTTTAACCTAAGAGAAATTAACTCCTGATTTTTATTATTGATTTTAGGATCAAGCGGATTCTCACTACATACTTTGTCTAAAAGCTCTTCTATTTCCTGGGGAATTGGAAATTCTTTTTGGCCTAATACATATATTTTATTCTCAAAAAGCTCTAAAATTTTTGTCATTTTATTATATATATCACCACGTTTTTGCGCGTGAAACTCTGATTTATATTTTGTAGCTTTATTTTGAGATTCATGAACTATAGGAATCGATATAAGATTTCTCTTTTGCTTTCCTGCTATATAGGGTGTCTTTATTTGAATAAATCTCTTATATTGACAAAAGGGTGCATATAATCGTAGGAAATTATTTCCTAATATTAGATCTAAACCTGATTCTTGTTGATATATAGTAGGTATAACAAATATATAATTTTCTATATATGCTATAGCTTTTCTAACAACCTTGCTAATTACCTTAGTAGAACCATCAGCAATCTGAACTTTCAAAGGATTATCTAAATCAATCCATATATCTTTAGGAAACAAATATTTTGTTGCTAAACAAATACTTGCTCCACTATCTATATAGGCTTCCGTAGCATACCTAATCTTATTTATTTCTATTTCTATTCTAATATATGTGCTATTCAGATTCACTTTCTGAAGTTGCTCCATTATCACTAGATTCCGTACTATACTCATATATTTCCTCATCCGAAATGAATTCTTCTTCTCTTGGTTCATAATTATTTTTAAGAGCTAAATTAATTAACTTAACCTTTTCTTCTTTCTTACCTTTTTTGGGACACTCATTTGCATAATGTCCTTCTTCCTTACATAACCAACATGTACACTTCTTTTTTCCTTCAGGGCAATATTTCCTAGGGATCTTATTTGGGTTTCTCCTCTTAAAGTATCTGTTTTTCCTATATGATTCTTTTCTAGGATAAGATCTCCTAAATTTATATTTCTTTCCCTTCTTGAAAAATTTCTTTTTTCTATATGGTTTCCTAGAATCATCACATCCCCATTGGTTTGGAAGGTCTATATTTGGGTTCTTACAACAAATTCCTTTGTTATGTCTAATGGAGAATCAGACTTATTTCATTTGTCCATTCATTTATTAATTCTTCCTTATTTATATCACAGTCTAGGTTTAAAATATTTCTATATCTAAGTGTTTCTACCTTTGGTTTATAATCTGATGGATACTTTTCCCATTTTCCTTTCTTTCTATAATATCCACGTCTACCCATAAATGGTTCATCATAAGATTTCCAGTAATTCGGATCATTGAAAAAGGTACCCCAAGTCCTTTTTCTTTGGTAATTTGGTTGTCTACTTTCTCCTTGGTTACTACTTTCTTCTTTCATATCTACTCTTATATGCTCTTCATCCTCATCTTCATATCCTAAGATGACTTCTTCTAAATCATTTTCTTCTTCCTGATCATTATTTATTTTATATATTTTTGTGCTACTAATCTCATCTTTTAATATTTTTAATTCATTCATAAGTCTACTTATTTCTTCTATTTCTGTTGCATTTTTTATATCCTCCTGATATTCTCTAACTAATTCTTCCATAATCCTGGTGGATAAACTAAAGTTCCGTTCTCTTTCTTTACTGATTTTCTATCACCAAGAAAATCCTCTAAATCCTGTATAGTTATATATCTATTATTTTCTTCTTTTTCTAAAAGATTTTCTAGTTGTTGAAGAACTTCTCTAATTCTGTTAATGTCTCGATTATCATCAATATTTATATTTTCTAATGTATCCTGTATATTATTTATAGTATTTCTACCATTTTGGAAATTATTTAAAGTATAATTTACAATTTTATTAATTTTTTCTAACAATAAGAACATATTTCTATTGATTTCTTCTAGTGTTTTATTTATTTTCCTGTATTTTAATTCCATTTCTTCGGATATTGTCATTTTATTATTTTTTCCTATATTTCCGTCGCTATTTTAAGTTTTTCCAGTAGTGTATGTGCATGTTATAGAGAGTAAGCTCGAGATGCCTTTACTTCAAAATGAATGTAGGTAGTGCTTACCAATCGAAAAGGGGGTAGCTCAATTTGTGGAGGCTTTGTTGAGGGACAAATATGTCTCCTTTGAACCTTAAGATAAAAGGTGATCCATTTTTCCATAATAATTATACAAACGACGCGTTACCTATGCGTATGTACGGGTATGTTACTAGTTCTACCGTAAAGTTAACTCAAGTAATGCTATTTGGTTAAAAATGTGTGCATTGTTTTTATTTTTTGGACTAAAGCTAGCTCTGGGATTCCTTCTTGAAGAGAGTTATATTTGAACTTGATTCTAAAGTAGGGACTATTCACCCAACTCGTCCCTAAATTTCTTACTTGAAGAAATTTTGTGTCTTGTTCACTTACCTGATTTAAAAAAAAAATGTCCATCACATAGCTCGCAAGTCCAAATATGTAACCAAGACATGCATTTGATTCTGAAAATTTATAGAAGAGGATGGGTAACGAAAAAGAGTATTAGCTAAGGAGTATATATTCTTTAAATTATGACAAATGGTAATCAAAGTCTTTAAGTATTGATAAAGATTTTAAAAATACAAAAAATTTAAAGCATAATATTTAATGTTATCAATATATTAAATATTATATTTTAGAATAAATAAATAAAATCTATTTTTTTTTAATTTTTCAAGCAACATCTTTAACAATCTCATTACTAAACGACACTTTATTAAATAAGATGTTAACTAATGTCTTCAAATATCGATTAAAAAACATTTTTTTAATTTCAATGTAATGATTTTTCTTTCATTATTTTTATTTATATATATATTTCGTTAATTAGTAATTAAGGAGACTTTTTAATAATATATGACTTCAACAATTAATAATTTTTTTGAAGGAAACTTCAACAATTATTAATTAATATTAATAATTAATAATATAAAAATACCCCTTTAAAAAATGAAAAAAAAATTGCCGCATTAACGAATCCGTGAAAGTAACGTTCTAACGGCGCGCGTAACCGTGTTGATCCCATATACTTAACGGCCATGCAAAATCCTCACACTCACTCGCAACAGCAGTGCATTACCCTCTGCTTCTCTCTCTTGACATTCTTCTTCCTCTTCTCTTCTTCTCTCGGCGTGGCGTACGTGTAACAGTTACCAAGCTTTACAAAAGAAAAACGCTATTAGCGAAGGAAGGATCTTTATTTGTTCCTTTGCCATCTTTTCGATTTTTCGTTCTTTATTACTCAGCGTTTCACGATTCATCAATGACGGTTTCGATGAAGGACGAGGCCCCGCCGGCGTCGCTTTACGTCGGCGACCTCCACTTCGACGTCTCGGACGACCTGCTGTATGAGGCTTTCTCGGAGTTCAAGAGCCTTATTTCCGTTCGCATCTGCAGGGAATCCGCGACGGGGAAGTCACTCTGTTACGGTTACGTGAACTTCACCTCTCCCCAAGAAGGTAACCTATCATATGTAACATTAACGATTTCTGCGATGGATTCAATTGCGGTTTTTTCTTTTTAGTTTATTTGATCCTTCTTTTGCCTTTGGAAAGCTAGTTATGCTCGAATCAGTGTCGACTGTTGATTAATGGCTTATTAATATTGTTGTTGTTATAAAGAAACCTTCTATAGCAAAAAAAGAAACCTTGATCTTGTAAAACTCTGCGCGCTAAAAAAGAGGGAAAAAATAGAGTTTTCCATTAAAAAAGTTGTATGAAATATTGGCATGCTTTGTAATGTAGTAAAATGATGAAAAGAATACGCAAGTGTCTAGAAAATGTTACTTGATTGAACTTTATCGGTTGTTAGTTGGCTTTCTTTAGAAAGAAATTAAGACATTTTTCAAGATTTTTAACTTGAAGCCAGTGTTTTTGGTTACACATATTTCATGCGTTATTTTCCAAAACTTTTCAGATCAAGTAATGTATCTGTTCCAAATTTGCAAATTGTATCGAGTTTGAAATTTGTAATTCTGATTCCCTTAGAAAGATTTAAAAAAATAAAAATAAAAATTCAGAGCATACTGCTATTACTGTAGTCTAAATCTACTTACCTTAATTAATTTGTTGATTGAGTAGCACTTCGTGCAATCGAGTTGAAAAATCATTCTTCCCTGAATGGAAAAGTGATAAGGGTCATGTGGTCACGTCGTGATGCTGATGCAAGGAAAAGTGGCAGAGGGAATGTGTTTGTTAAGGTATATATCATTGTCTATAGCTTTGATATGAAAAAGATAAATAATGGTTCATTTTATATCTGAAGTGAATTCTAATGGAAAGTTGTTGGTGTTAATACCATTGCAGAACTTAGCTGAATCCATAGATAATGTGGGACTACATGATTTATTTCAACCATATGGGAATATTTTGTCCAGCAAAGTTGTCATGTCTGAGGATGGGAAGAGCAAAGGGTTTGGCTATATCCAATTTGATTCAGAGGAATCTGCGAATGCTGCTGTCCAGAAACTGAATGGCTCTATTGTGAAAGATAAGAAGATGTATGTGAAACCCTGTATTATTATTTCAGAATAAGTTTAAATTTGCCTTCAGTTAATTGCTGTTTTACATCCATACACCTGTTATTTCCTGAGATTAATTTTAATTTGTTTCTAATTATTCTCACAGATATGTTGGAAAGTTTATGAAGAAAAGTGAGCGCATTTTTCCTGACCCTAATGCCAAATATACAAATTTGTACATTAAGAATTTGGATCCAGATATTACAGAAGCACTTCTTCAGGAAAAGTTATCCTCTTTTGGGAAAATTATTAGCTTGGTTATTGCAAGGGATGGCAATGGGTTGTCAAAAGGTTTTGGATTTGTGAATTATGATAAACCAGATTATGCTAAACGGGCGATTGAAGCAATGAATGGATCTCAATTTGGTAGTTTGTTTATCCTTTTAGTACATGGATTTTCTATGCACAAAATTGCAATTTCTTGATATTGATGTTATCTGGTATTGATTTGTCATGAGTAGGTTCAAAGAACCTGTATGTAGCCAGGGCACAAAAGAAGGCTGAACGTGAGCAGATCTTGCATCATCAGTTTGAGGAGAAACGTAAGGAACAAATATTGAAATATAAGGTAATTCCATGCCCTTTCTCCTACATTTGATTAACTAATTTCAGTTTTCTTAGTTATGTCCCCATTTAATTTTCAGGGATCAAACATTTATGTGAAAAACATTGATGATGGTGTTAGTGATGAAGAACTACGAAATCACTTTAGTGCATGTGGCACAATAACATCTGCAAGAGTTATGCGAGACGACAAAGGGATAAGCAAGGGGTTTGGTTTTGTCTGCTTCTCTACCCCTGAGGAGGCCAATAAAGCTGTGAACACTTTTCATGGTGAGATAAGTTGCAATTGTGAGGTGATAGTATTTGAATGTTTTGGTATGTCTAAGTTTTTAGCTTAATATGTGTTAGCAGCAGTACTATGAAATTGGAAAATATGATGTTCCAATAATAGAACGTAAGACTTGCATGTTATATTTGAGGATCAGATATAATTTACATTTATTTTCTATGTACTGATTTATAATTGAAGTTCTGATCTTGAAAATTTACGTCCCTGCCCTGTTATAGATTTTGTTTTTTAATGATTTTTAAATATTTTCATCTAAGTGGCAAGTCCATTCAAGACCATTTTATCTGCAATACTTTCATTATGTTGGTTATGTTTTATTTAAGTTGATTTATATGCCACAGGGTGCATGTTCCATGGCCAAGCATTGTATGTTGCTTTTGCTCAGAGGAAAGAGGATAGAAAAACGCTGTTGCAGCTCCAGCATGCTCACAAGGTAGCAGGATTAGCTGGACCTTCAACTGCCGTTACCCCTGGTGGATATTCTCCTTACTTCTATGCAGCCACTGGTGTTAATTCACACAAGCTTCCCCAACCTGAGCTTATGCATCAACCTCTGGGACTGAGGTCAGGATGGAAGGCTAATGGCTTTGCACCTCCCACTAAACCATTTCAACAATCACCAGTTCCTATTGTGAGTGACAAATTTGCATAATGATAAAATACATGTATTTCATTCACCTTTTTTTTCATGATTTTTAATTTTGATTTTTGGGAAAACTAGATAAAAGGAATTCTTAACAATTATTTATCTAATATTTGTATATATTTTTTTTGTTGTTGTAATTTCCCCATGGTTTTAGTTGTATACAATCCTCACAGTGGAAATGTAATTATTTTATTAGGATCTACTAATCCTGTTTGATGTCAGTTCTAATCAGTCTTGGATATATATGTTAATTTTATTTCTTCCATCCACAGGTTTCCAACAATGCTAGGCAGCAAAGACAAAACATGGGTAGGATGAATGGGCATACAAATTCACAGGGAAAAGCTCTAGCTGGTATCTATATCCCACAACTACAACAGTCTTCTCAGTCAATGCCCTCTTCAGAAGAGTCAAGTACTCAACAGGTTTTTTTTTTTTCCTCCCCTTTTTTTTTACGTAATGAACATGATTTCAAATATGTGTCATTTCTGTTTGTAGTATCACATGATTCTGCGTTCCACGTTCTCTACCCAAGGTGGTGTTAGTGCCTTTTCATCCTTTGATTGGCAGAAAATCAGAAATATAATTGCCGGAAAAACTGCTTGGATTATATATACATGTCTTGCATTTCTGATTTTGAAGTTTTATTCTTTGCAACGTACTGGACAGGCCAAGTATGTGCCCAGTGGACGCCAGCATGGGATGGAAGAAGGATCTAGAATTTCATCTGCCGGAGGGTCCCAGGGATCAGAAATGCTACATAGCATGCTTTCTGCTACTGCTACTATTCCTGAGAAGCATAAACAGATACTTGGTGAGCATCTTTACCCACTTATCCAGAAACTCAAGGTACAATGCATTGTTCTCATTTGTTTAGTTGAGGATAGACTTTTAAATTCTTAATTGTAATGTTATGTTTATTATGTTATCTTGTACAGCCTAGTCTAGCAGCACAGATTACAGGAAAACTTTTGGAGATGGACAACAAAGAATTGCGGCTTCTTCTGGAATCACTAGAGACTCTTTCTACAGTGGTGGATGAAGCCAAAGTTTCTGGCCAAGACGTACTTCCTTCAAATTTTCCTTCAGCTAAAGTTGCATTCATTTGAATACTTCAACCAAGATGATACCTGTTTAGAGCATAGCCTATGATGTGGATGGAACTTCCAAGAACCCAGATATCTGATATTGTAATACTTGATTCTTGACATCCTTGAACCTTACAGGATTTGTTCTATAGTATATTTTCTTGTAAATGTAAACAAAAATCAGGCTTTTCTTGCCTTTTGATAGTGTACTATATAGTGATGATGGTACATTCAACCCTTTCAGTTTGACAATTGTGAATAGTTTTTTTTTATAGGCAAATGTTACTATGTTAGTTGTTAGATTAGTTTTTTTCTCTTTCGGCAGGATTTGAACCCTACACCTTTAACTCCTTCACTTCCTCATACCCTTAACTCAAACCAGTTGAACTACTCATCGCCGGACAATTGTGAATAGTGATGGTAACATTCGGCCAATGGATAAGTTTTGTTTTGGATTTTGAATAGGATAATGGTTCCCCCGTACGATACATCTAATAGAAAAAGTGAGATGGGAAGGACAGAGAAAAGAAATAATAGATGTGAAAGATGATGGGGTAAAAAATAAAAAAAAAATGAGATGGAGAATGTGCAAGACCTGTAAAAAAATATGAAAAAAAAAAAAATAGGATTGTTCTAAATACATGGATTGAGTTGGAATCTTGGATGAAATCGAGTTCAATAATTTCATCTCACATTCATATGTTGGAAACAAAAACTAGTCTTTTGGTCGAGTAATCGCCATTGCTATTAGCAGATGAAGGGGTACTTTCTATTAGGCCATCTCGATAGGGTTCTCATGCGTAAAAATCGGTTCTTACAAGTTCCACTATTACAAGATAAAGAGGATGGGGTGGATGCCACTAGTAAGAACTGTTTTCACTTTTCATAGAGACAAAATTTCAGAAATAAAATATTGTGTTCCGTCAATAAAAAGAAATAAAATATTGTGCATTTCATAATTTAATTTTCGTAACACTCTAAAATAAAATTTCTGAAATACATATCAATGAATTTCTAAAATTAAGTTTTGGACTTGTCAAAAAAAATTAAGCTCAAGAAAGTAAAAAAAATAGAAAATGTAATTTCCAAAACTCATCGAAACTGGGTTTTGGAATTAGGAGTTGGCTTCTATAATATTAGTAGAAAATAAAGTAAATAATCTTAGCAGTTAATCAGAAAATCAAAGATGATTTGTTAGGTGTATGCATAATGCATGTAAATACATAATATTAACTACAAATATTAAATACATAATATTAACTACGAATATTACATATTACGTTGAGTTTACTTAGTTTATACTATAAAGTGAGTTGCTCAATTTAGAGGAGCCGATCTCAAAATTGGTATATTTTAGAAGGGAAAAAAAAAAAGAAAGGAGGGCGTATAAGGGTGCAAAAAGCAATTTATTCTTTTCATTTTGGGCTTCGGCCCTTGTCTTTACCGACGGAAAATTAAAAAAAAAATGTGAATTCCCACTTCCGGTGTTGAATTTCCGGTCGTTCATTGGCACTGTCGTCGTCATTCGCCAACCGTGTTCTCCGCCCCAGGTTCCTTGTTTTTCCGTCAATTATTGCTTCAGATTTTGAAATATTTCTTCACTCTGCACCACGATTATCCGTCATGCGCTATATTTATTCACTAGGGTTGAATTCGTGTAACGGTGTTGCTTTTTTGATTGAACAATAAATCAGTTTGAAATTCTTCGTGCAGTGATCCATTCCTCGTCACTGTTCTGAAACATAGTCGTTACTGTAGGTTCCCTTTTTGCTGAGCGTAATAACCCGACAGAATAGAATGGGTAGCAAGAGTAGGAAAGAAAGAAGACGAAGGAGATCGGATGATTCTGCATCAGAGTCAACTTCTTCACAATCTGATGATTCGGATAGACGCCGCAGAAGTGGTCACCATAGTGATCGCCGGTCACGGAGGCGGCGGAGGCCGCTTGACTCGGACTCGGATAGTTCCTCTGATGACAGTGGTGGTGATAGAGGTGGGAGGAAGAAAAAGTCCTCCAGAGCCATAACTGAAGAGGAAACAGCACAGTACTTGGCTAAAAAGGCGCAGAGAGAGAAGGGTTTGAACTTGCTTCTTCATTCGTATTTGATGTTTCATGAATTTATTTGATTTGAAGACTCATACCGTGTCAGGATATTCGAATGAAGGTTATGTCATTCCTACCACGCATTCTTGATAGGCTGGAAATTAATTTAAGAAAACATCTTGAAGAAATACTGGATAGAGAATCAGGTATTATGGCTCCAAAAATCTCGAAAGGATTGGATAAAAGACGGTGATAGGAATACTAAATTCTATCATTACAAGAAGGAGAAAGAATACAATTCTCATGCTTAGAAATAGTGATGGCTCTCTGATCGAAGATCAGGATCAACTACAACAGTTAGCTTTGGATTTCTACGCTACGCTGACCTCTTTCGAGAAGAAACTCTTTAGAGAAGCTGGTTAAATATTGGAGTTTCTTTTCCCCAAATTGAGGTTGATAAATTGCGGAGTTTAGATGATATTGTTACCTATGAGGAGGTCCATCAAGCAATTATGGCTATGAGACCTTTGAAAGCTCCAGGAAGCGATGGTTTTCCTGCTTTTTTCTTTCAAAAGAATTGGGGGACAGTGGGACAGGCTTTACATCAGCTAGTCCTGGAAGTTTGGAGGAATCATTCAGCAGTTCAGGCAATTAATCAAACCATCCTGGTGCTACTTCCTAAGGTGGACAGACCAGAATTTATTACTCAATTCAGGCCGATTTTCCTTTGTAACGTTTCTTATAAATGCATCACAAAAGTCATTGTAAATCGGCTGAAGCCTCTGCTACATGATTTAGTCTTTCCTTTCCAAGCAAGTTTCATTCCCAGCTGTGTTACGTGGACACCAAAAATCGACAACAAATCGACACCTGGTTAATGACGTGCAAAAGTTTGGTTAATTCAGTTGAGTAGTTGGTTAATAGTTAATGGTTAATGACGTGCAAATGTTTGGTTAATGACATGCAAAAGTTTGGTTAATTCAGTTGAGTAGTTGGTTAATGGTTAATGGTTAATGACGGGCAAAAGTTTGGTTAATGTATACGATTCACCATTAACCAACTACTGAACTGAATTAACCAAACTTTTACACATCATTAACCAGTTGTCAATTTGTTGTCAAATTTTGGTGTCGACCAATCATTTCTCTTTCATTCCTGGACGCCACATTCAAGATAACATTATCGCTGCCCATGTTGTTTGTATTTTTGTAGTCAGAGTCTTATGAACTTTTTGACTACTAGCAAACACAAGTCCTGTATTGAATACAAATAATCCAAATTTTCAAGCGAAATAAGGGCCTTCTGGGAGGGAGGACATCATTGTCTTCTCATAATTTGCGAACTCGACGTTCTGAATATTTGCATTAGCCTTCAACGATCTTTACGGCAGACCTGCAGAACCCAGAATAATTGAAATTAAATACAGCAGTGCTATAATATAAGAATAATAAAGAAATTTTCTGAAACCATTAAACTTACCCAAATGGGCTTTGTTTGATGGCAAGCAGTTCAACATCCAACTGCAGTCCGAAAGTTGCAAACAGTAAAAATGTATATTGGATGAAATCCACTTTAATATTCAACTTAATAATTAGACCTAGAATAATATTCAATTTATGTAGAAAATAAGTATATAATGTGGTCTTGTGATATGAAGCTAGAATGTTAACTGTAGTATCAAATTACAGGACCCAATCATAACAAAGGGATCAGAGTAATTCACCTCTATTGTTGCATTTGGAGGGATTTCTTGGACTCCCTTGCTTCCATAGGCAAGCTCAGGAGGAACAATTAACAGTCGCTGCAGAAAAATAACTAAATTACTGCTTGATGAAGCCTATGATCCAACCCAAAATCTAAACAATTGTCCCCCATTTTATACAGAAATATTAACACAGATGCTGATACTGAGCTAAAATAATATAGTCAGATGTGAAAAACCCCTCCCAACTTCCTTGTAAATTTATTATATTAAAATGGTCTAGCTGTCTAGGGGATGAACAATAAAAATATGTTGTCTAAATGTCTAAATATATAGAATGCTTGAATGATTATAGGACAATAACCTAAACAAAGGTAAAGTAAAACAAGGAATCTTGAGTAATATAAATTCATGTAGTTGCTCATTAGCTATGAAGCACGGACTCTGACACGGACACCGCGACACGACACGGACACGGACATGCAGACACCGCTAATATAAAAAACACAGGACACAGACACCGCTATATATATATTAATTAATTAAATAAAATAAAATATAAGCGTCATTTATAATAAATATAAAAGATCTAAATTGAGAAGCAAAATTTATAAATCATCTAAATTGAGCACTTTATTTCATTACAAAAAAAGATTCTAAAACAAGATATAGTAATAGTCTTTCGTTTAGATCCATCCACCTAGATAAATCATTTATCTATTCACCTTCTAAAAACAAAATTGATAAGCTTGAATCCTTCTATATAATAATTTAAAAGATTCCAAGAAGTTTATTTATTTTTTTAAAAAAAAAATATGATTAGAGTGTCTGAGAAGTGTCCAAGTGGTGTCCAGAAGTGTCCAAGTCAAAAAAAAATATTTTTTATTGTGATACCGTAAAAGGATGACGGACACGTGTCGTGTCGGTGTCTGACGAGTGTCGGTGTCGGACACGACACGGACACGTAAACACGGCATTATGAAGAGGTGTCCGTACTTCATAGCTCATTAGTGTCCTGTCCTGAGTAGTTTCCCAGTGAAGCTTCCCATCAAATGGATAAAAGGCTTCACACACTTGGTTTTACTTACTGGCAAGATTTCAATGAAATTTGTAACAAAACACAGAGACCTGTTTGATCCTAGAATCACTTCTCACCTGGCCTCCTACTCGCATACCCTGCACTCCTAAATCCAACCCTTTAAGGACATTTCCTCTCTCAGATTGGCCTACATCAAATCCATAGGGCTGCAATAATTTGAGCAAGTTCTCATTAGTCAACAAGCAGATTTTCCAACAAAAATATATCATAGATTTATACATTATGACCATCCAGAAATTTCTGCGAGTGTTGTCATTAGGTGTAATAAGGAAGAGACTTGGAATCATAATTTTTACTGTCAAAAACCAAGTGGACACACATTCCATGAAATAAAATTATTGATATTTTAGCATGATGGGGTGAATATGCACAAACAATATGTAAAACTACAATACAGAAGATTTACAATTGAAAATTGCCTAATTGTGGTAAAACATATATCTACTATTAATATTAAAAATATATTAACCAGAAAAGATGTATAATGCATCTTTCTGTAATTAGATACCTAGATGTTTGATGTCAAACCATAGTCCTAGAAAGCAGTATGATTGGGTTTTGCTTGAGAATGACACAGCTAGTAAGTACTAATGCAGAAAAACACGATGCCCTTCATTTGTTAACATAAGCTATAATTGGACTACGTTACAAAACACTGATGTATCCTGATCAAGAACAGACAGTACCATGAGCTCCTCTAATTTCAAATATGAATATTCAATGGTGATTTGAGGTTGAGCTTTTATCAGATCAAAACTGGTTAGACTACTAGTCAACATGCTTCACATAAATGTGGACATAAAATTACTTAGATCAATCAATTAAAGGATAAATAGATTTTGTCTGAGTTGCTTACCGTTCCTCCTCCAACACCCATTCCTTGTCTACTAGTCATAAAGGTGATACCCCTCCATTTTGCAACATAGTGAACCTACAATATGATAATCTGATTATCTCTAAATTCTGAGTAATAGTTAATCACTAATGAATTGCATTTGCAAATGAAAATCAGGGCTTGGGAGGGGTAAGAGGGGGAAGGAGAAGCTGGTAAGATAGGTATATATTATGGATGCACGTCATGCATATCAATCTTGTGCTAGAATGATTCAAGTGCAATCTTTTCCTTATTTTCATGATTAAATGAATCATTATAAAACACAATTCAATAAAATATTACTTTCTTTACGTATGAGTGAGCTCTGTATATAAAAAATGCAAAAGCACTAATGAGTGAAACATATTTATTTAAGTGGGTCACAACCGTACTGCAACACGAGATCCTTTTACAGCCTCGGCTCCGTTCCCAACCTTCAAATCATAGTACCTGAAGATGATCAGAGTTTCATTTCATCACACACTGGCCCCCAACCAGCTGCATATATCTTAAAAATGTAATCAACAAAAAAAAAAAAGAGTGAAATTTTCAAGAATGGAAGGAAAACCGAACTGAAGTCTAGTCTTCCAAAATGCTGCCAATCAAACAAAAGTGAAAGATCCTCTATAATCATATCTACTTTAAGGGGTTTAACACATTTCTTTTGTTTATTAGTCATCTGAATCAGCTACGAAAATAAAATTGAAGGTAGAAAGATCCATAATCAAAGCTATTTTAGAGGTAATCAACAACCATACACTTACTTCAGACCACTAGGCAAGGTTGTGTAATCACTTTCAGGAATTTTGGCTCCTCGTAGCTGCAGAAAACAAAAAACCAAAAAGCGCACAATCCCAATTAGTAGTCAGATTTTCAGAATCATCATACTATTTTGTTTTTCAAACAATTCAAAATAATAAAAGAGAATAATGGGGACACATACAGCTCTTCTACTAGTGCTAACAGCTTCAGCCACATCACATGCATAGACTCCACCAACTGACATAAGATGAAAACATTTAAGCAAGTAAGACACAAAAAATGACATAACATATAAAAAGAGAATTTTGGACTAACCAGTTGTGAGAAGACAAGTGAGCAATGCTCTCCTTCCTTCAATCTGTAAAGACACTGTGACTGGTTCTGCAGCAGTTTTATTCGAGGTAGCATATGAGCAGCTGCTGCAGCGGCATGGTAACAACTTATACGAACTT
Organism: Calophaca sinica; assembly: GCA_037113605.1. NCBI lineage: Eukaryota > Viridiplantae > Streptophyta > Magnoliopsida > Fabales > Fabaceae > Calophaca > Calophaca sinica. The sequence continues at coordinate 50,049,778 of CM073730.1, forward strand.
TTGTTGTAAAGTCTTTTGTGTGTTCCTGTGGAGTTTAGCCAATTCAATTGTCTTAGACAAAAGCAAGAGTAATCAAGGAGGAGGAGAGTAGAGAGAAGTTAATTACTTGTCAAGAGAATGGAGGTGAGAGTTCCATGATGGCTTAAAAGAGAGAGTTCCATGATCTTGGTTTGTTCTTTGTTGGCTGATACTTATTTTTTATTTAGTTTGGTTCGAGAGGAAAGAGAGAGAATATATAAAAGAGGATAACGCGGTTGATTCTATCCACAATTTTGAAGCATTCGGAAATCACAGGACTCGGCTCACTCCAGAACTTTAGAATATTGGATTGGATTATTGACACTGATATGTCAATACGAACAAACCTATCAATATGCTCAATTGCTCATAATCTTGATAGGTTCTATACTTTGTGTAATAATGGATGGAAGTTTTCTAACTTACTCCACTTTAGAAAGTAGAAACGCGAGATAAGTTAAACTACAAAGATATTATTTGTTCGATATTTTCTTAAATTGAATTATATTTAAATTGAGGAAGAATTTTATATAGGGATACCGGGTTAGAGATGTTTCTTTCAAGTCTTTATAAAATAAATAAGTGAATTTTAGTTTTGTTCTCTGTAAAAAATTTCTTTGTTATTCATCCATCAAAAAAGTTTGAAATTACTATTTTTGGTGCTGTAAAATGAACGAATTTTATTTTTGGTCCCAATAAAAAAAATCTTTGGTTTCTATCTCTCTAAATTTTGAAATCATTGTTTTATCTCCAACATTCATTTTAGGAAAGATAAATACATAATTCATTTTAGAGCTTAAGGAAAATTTTTAGATGAGTCACACGTTAACATGACACTAGAGAGATTGTTGGGTGTCTCTCGTGACCTTTATTATTAGACACATAAACAGTAAATGAATGTCACGTGATAATACACGGTGATTTTATATTTTGAAAGGAAAAAAAACCAAAGAAAAAAAATTTACATGAACCAAAACAAAAAATCACTCATTTTACGTATACTAAAAACATATTTAACCCAAAATCTAATATAACAAAAAAAAATCCAAAAACTTAGAAAATAAAAAATGAATTCAACAGTCACTCCATTTATTTATTTATTTTTCCTTTATATGTGAAATGAATCAACTTTTTCCCGATTTATCACATATATGTAAAGGCCAGTTTCTTAGTTCTTTAAAAATATGTTTGAATAATTTATATTAATTATGTTTTTTAAAAACGAATTAAAAGTTTGAACTTCAAGAACAATTATTTCAGTATTGTTTCAGAAATTAAACACAGCATTTTCTTAAAAAAATTCATATAATAAAATTATTTTTTTAGTCAATCATCAATATGAAACGGACTCTAAGTCTACCTCCATTCTAGATTTTTAACCATACGAAATTTTTTTGCACACATTTTAAACGCACTCTAAATAAAACAACTAAGAGTCCGTTCGATACTAAAAATAATGTAAATTTACATACAATTTTAACATTATTTTTACATAACTTAAGTAGATAATAAAAAAAAAACAAAAACAAAAACAATTGCACATTCTGACAATCTCAGTAGAACTACTTTTTTTTATGATCAAAAGGGGAACTCAGTAGAACTGTATCGTTTTAGAAGGTTCCTTCTAACTCAATTCTTATTAATCGAATCTATAATAAGAGTCTTTTTTTTTTGGACAAATATAATAAGAGTCTTAAACCCAAAGAAAAGTGTAAAAATGATGTAAACATTTGCAGATGCAAATATTATCTTTCCATGTCTATCCATTAAAATAGCCATGTGTCCACCTCTTAAAACTTACCAACGTTACCTAAATTTACATCCATTACAAGTTTCTGATCGTATTAATTAAGTCCCGATGACATAAATAGATGACATTGTAAAAATAAAAAAATAAAATATTAAGTCTTGATGAGTGATGACATACATAATTGACATTGTAAAGTAGATAGCTCGGTTAGTGAGCTAAGAGACATTGAAGGAGTGCAAGCTGAAAGTCATGGGTTCAAACTCAGGAAACTAACAATTTTAATAATTACTAACAACTAACATTTGCCTATAGAAAAAAAAAAAAAAAAAGACATTGCCAAAAGGAAAGGCAAAAAAAATAGTTGGCCTTATAATTAAGATCATTTATTCTTTCAATTAAACTGGCTCTAAAAAGTAATCCGTCAAGCATGCCAAATCTAACAAAAAACCAGGCTAGTTTGTGCATATGGTCTTGCGGTTTCACCTGTCACAGTAAACCGTACGCTTAATTTCTGCTTTGGGATTAATTATGTACTACAATATATTTCATTCACTTTGAAATTTAGAACATACTGATGCATAACTAAAGAAAACGACCCATTAAATAAAGCCCCCATGTCTTGCAGAAATATACAAATCAACGATCATTGTGTGAAACAACTATAAAATTAGATTAAATATCATTTTTTTTTTACCACTATGCAGCATCACTGCTTGTACATCAACATTGAAACCTTTTTATTGGCTAGTATCAATAACTACATGGAGATAATGACTTGGTCTAATTATGTTTTTGATTTTTTGCTCATGAATAGGTGCATGGTATTATATTTTGAGTCAAGCACTAGAGCAAAACCTTGGAGTAGCAGAACCTTCAGGTTTCTCTGATCCATAGGAAACAAAATTCCCACCAAAGCACTTAACTTCATGACTGCTTTTACCCTCTTCTGGTTTCACTCTTGCCTTTTCACTTCCTTCCACCCATTTTTTCAACCTTTTAAGCAACCTTCTGCTTTTAGAAAAAGCAGGATCACCATGAGGAGAAGCAGAAGCAGAACCAATGCAAGACACATTGTTATTATGCTCCAAAAAAGAACAAGGTAAATCATGGTCCGAATCACACTGTTGTTGTTCATGGTGCCTCATTAACTCTTGCCTTAAACAAACATTTATCCTCCTTAAGTGAATCAGTTCTTCAACTTCAGTTGCATGTTCCTTGTTGACTTGCTCCAATTCATTGAGAATCTGGTTGTAATCTTCCTTCCTTACATCTCCTGATTCAACCTGCAAATAATATTTCAGTGGTTTTCTATGTAACTGTTCCTTACAAGCACATGCTTCTGCTGTATCAAGCTTCTTCAAAAGTTCATTCTTCTCATCCTGCAATTGTTCCAAAACCCTTTGTAGCTCTCTGATTTCACCCTCTAACTTATTGATCACACTAACCCTTGTTTCCAAGGCATCATGGTTTCTCAAGATTTCTGCTTCTCCCTCTTTGATCTTCAAATTCTGCTCCTTTATCAGGTGAGATTGAGCCTTTGATTTCCTAATTAGCTTCTGAACCTTCTTCTTAAGCATTTGATTTTCTGATTTCCAATACTCAAGCTGTTCAATAATCCTCATGTATTGGACTACAAAATTCTCCAACCTCATAGTTTCTTTCTCTATGAATGAAATCTCTCTTTCCAAGAATTCAACATGAGCAGTCTCTAGTGACAACATGTTTTTGACTTCCATAAGCAGAGATTCTTGCTCTTTCATTTCACAATACTGGTCAAACTTCAAAGTTAAGGCCAATTCTCTCATTTTCAGACCCTCAATCTGGTTTCTTAGGATAGTAATCTCTTGTTCCAAACATGGCTGGTTAAAGCTCCCAGAAAAAACACTGCGATCTATAGGGGTAGCAGGTTCTTCTTCTTCATCTTCCATAGAAGAAAAGTTGTCAAAACTTTCTTCAGGTTTTTCAGCCTCATTTTCTGAAAAGGAAGAGACTTCAGATAAGCTTTTCTTTGCCATGATCCATGCATAGATCAAACCAGCTAAAGATACAGCTAAGGGAACACCAGCTTTGAGGATAATTGGCTTTAGGTTCTCTGCTTTCAGTGTTGTGTTTTCCATCAAAAGAAAAGGAGAAATTTCAGCTATATTTGGTTGGATTGTTTTTTCTCATCAAAATTCAATTGAAAACTGAACAAGGAAATCTGAGTTTGATATTTCTTACGTTATCAAAGGTTTTAAAAAAGTTGCAAATTGCAATAGCATAATTTAACTTTTTTTCTACACGGTTTTCCTTTCTTTGGAGGAACATTGATATGTGACTTTTTGACCACTCCAAAAGGCCTTCTACGCTACAATCACCACCAATCCTCATGCTCTAAGGAATCTGATTCCTTTCTGTATTAATCAATTGCACTAGGAAATTGATATTTGTCATGTTGGGCTTCTTTTCTTCCGGGGGTACGTGTGATATATTATATTCTCCAAAAAAATGCTCAAACACATACATATTTTTGGTACCTTCTGGAAATTACTTTAGGAAATGAGCACTCTACAGTATTCATGATGCTAAAATTTTCTATCACTTCAAGGGCTTTGTTTTTCACATGCACCTCTAAAAAACGGTGCATCGATAGACATAAGAATAGGACCATTTGATTTTCAGATTTTTAAATTAATGGCCAGGATTCAATTATTGATAAAAGGTCGATACGCTAAATTGAACTGAACCCCTCCCTTCCCCGACCATGGAGCAGACTTTGTCAAACATTGCTAACCACCACTCCAGCGACCGTTCTCAACACAACCAGAACCACGACCGATAGGCACAGCCACCAAAACCAACCTCCCTTATCCCCATCGTTCAACTGCGAACTCTGCTCCACTGATTGTGAACTCCTCACGAAGAAACACACACCCATTGTGTCATGCCAGGAGCGAGTGAATATCCCTATCCACTAGTCACCTACCTGCAACCATGACAGCGAGTGAGTGAAGCGATGCGGGAGAGATAAAAACTTGCGTTTGCAATTTTAACCCTAGGTGTATCCATGGACCGTGGTAATTAGTCCGTGTGAACCTTCGCCATAAAACAATTCTAATCTAATACAGTTTCTATCAAGTTTGTAAAAAAAAACCGGAAAAGACTATGGTTCAAGATTTAAAGGTTTGACTCAGCGTTGAGTCACCTGCTGTTCTGTTCGCAGATGATAGCTTTGTCTTTTTGCGGGCATACATCTATAAGTGAAGCGAATATCTTAAAAAATGTTCTTGTTGCTTATGAGTCAGCCTCAGGACAAGCAATAAATTACAGCAAATCTGACTTATCCTTAAGTAGAAATGTCCCGTTGGATTTGCGGTAATCTATTACCTCAACTCTTGGTATATCTTGGCCTTCGTTCCCTTGTTGGTCGGGACAAGAAGGCTATTTTTGGTTTTATTAAAGACTGAGTTTGGAAGCGCCTCCAGTCTTAGCGGACAAAGTCTCTTTCTAGAGGAGGCAAAGAAATTCTTATTAAGTCCATCGCCCAGGCCATTCCGGCTTATTGTATGAACACTTTCCTAATTCCCCAATCTTTGGGTGAGGAGATAAAGAGAATGTTGAATTCGTTTTGGTGAGGTAGTAAGAAAGACGAAAATAGGAGCATCAATTGGCTCTCATGGGACAAACTCACAGTGGACAAGGCGCATAGGGGGCTAGGTTTTCGAGACTTTGAAGGATTCAACTTGTTAATGTTAGGTAAGCAGGTTTGGAACTTCCTCACAAAGCATGACTCACTCATTGCTAGAGTTCTCAAAGCCAAATATTACCCAAAAGGGGATCTATTGGATGCCGGCTTAGGCCATAGTCCAAGTTTTACGTGGCGAAGCATCTGCCCATCTATTCCTTTGATAAGTCTTGGGTACCGATGGAAACTCGATGATGGTTCCCGAATAAATACTTCGAGAGAACCTTGGATTAGAGGTATTGACTCCTTCCGTCCGACAAGCCAAATTCAACCTCACCTAGCTGACTTGAAAGTGCACAATCCGATAAACCATGAGTGTAGATCTTGGAATTATGATTTGGTTGTGTCGTCGTTTGCTCTGGGTGACTCTTCTACTATTCTGCGTATGCCAATCCCTCCACTTGGCAGTGCAGATTCTATTGTCTGGCAACCAACAGCAAATGGCCATTACTCGGCCAAAAGTGCGTATAAATTATGCCTAAGCCTAGATAACTATCGGCAGCAGTTGCAAGTTGCAGGAAACTGGCGTGGTTTATGGAAACTGAAAGTCCCTCTTCAAATCAAAACCTTCATATGGCGTCTCAGTAGAAACTGTCTTCCTACGCGTTACAGACTCTAATCCAAGGGGGTGAATTGTCCAGGGATCTGTACACACTGCGAGGATGATATAGAGAGTTGTTAGCACTTGTTTTTAACTTGTCCCTTAGCACAAGCTTGCTGGAAACAACTCCACTGGTGGAACCAGATTCAAAAATTGATGATCGACTGCGAAGGCTTCAGTAATTGGTTATTTCGGGTTGTTGATCATTTCCAGGGAGCAAATCGAGATATTTTGGCTATGGTATTGTGGAGCATATGGAAAGCTAGGAATGAGAAGTTGTGGGAGATCAAGCCTCCAAATTGGCGGGTCATCTCTAGAGCAAAAGACACTCTAGCTGAATGGACTTGGGCGAAACACTAATCTGTTTTGGTTGCTTCTGATGATAACCACGACAATCAAGCAGCACTAGTTTGGTCCAAGCTGCACTTTGGCTTATTGAAGTGTAATATGGACTTTGCCCTTTTCGGTGAACTTGGGGTGCCGAAGCTCGTATATGTGATCATTATGGAGCTTTCATCCTAGCTAGAACACATTTCTTTTCTCATTGCTCGGTCCTTGAAGGTGAGGCCTCCGGCATCCTCTTTGCATTACAATGGGCACATGACATGGGATGGAGTCACGTCATTTTTGAATTAGATAGCAAACTGGCAGTGGAAAACATCCTTAATAAGCTAGACTATATCTCTGAACTAGGAGACATATTCAACAAGTGTAGAAAGTTTCTAGCTACTCACTCTAATTACAAGATAGAGCATATTAGGAGGCAAGCTAATAGAGCTGCTCATAGTTTAGCTAGGGCATCTATTTGTAACGCTAGTCCTCATGTTTATCGTGATATTCCTGATTTTCTTGTAAGTTATTTGCTCAATGAAATGAAATAAGTTATCTTCTTCTAAAAAAAAGATTTAAAGGTTTGACCGGGATTAAACCCGAGACAAATCAGAAATGAATTAAATAATATTTTTTAAAATTTTTAATATAATATATAAAACAATAATAAACAAAAAATAACATAATATTTATAATTTTACAACTTAAAAAATTAAACTATACTTAAAAAATTGTTATAAGTCAATATATAACATGCAAAATTACATATTAAACCAAAGAAAACATGTCATGATAACATTCTAATTGTAATATTAAATAATTGCAAATACTACATCACAATGCAAGTACTCTCGTAATAACATTTGTGTACAAATTATTTTAAATTTTGTTACAATATTTCATTTAATCCACCAAAGTAAAAAAAAAATGGATAAAAAATTCTCTCACGTGCAAAAAATAATGGTATTATTTACCATTTTTTAAAAAATAAAAATAAAAAACTTTTTATTTTTTAGAACCACATCAAATGTCTGGTTTTTTCCCGATTTTGCAATCGGTTCTTAAACAGGTCGGTTATCAAGTTCATGTCTAGTTCTCGGTTGATACAGACCTGAATGCATGTTTTGTTTTATTATTTTATTTAAATTTTTTATTTGAAGGATAATTATGTCATTGAATAAATATATTGTCTTCTTTCTTCTACTTTTCATTACACTTATCTCCTACTTTCTTTAGACTCAATTATAAGTAAAAAAATGTCTAAGTTCGATAGATTCAAATATAATTAATTATTGATTAATCTACTCATATTTAATACTATTATTCTAAAAATATCTTTAATTTAATTCATTAATATTACGAGTAAATCATCATTATTATCTTTCTTTCTTTTCCCGAACAAACCATTAAGTCCCACCGGCCACCAGAGTTTAAGGGAAGTATTTAACACATGGACGCATAATTAATAGGTGAAGAACCTGATCTGGGCAGAAAATTCCAAAGATTCACCAACCCGTTCCCTGTCACTTTAGTCACACTGGTCAGTTCTTGGAAGTCGACTTTTTTAATGATCATCTGGGAAGTTGATTTGGGACCACAAAAAAGAATCCCGAATAAACTACATAGACCTCAATCAGTCATGAACTTCTGGGAGTACTTCTTTCATTAACAACTAACCTCTGTACTTCCGTCAACAAAAAATTAATCTCTATACTTTTTAATTTTTATTTTATATCTTAATTTTTATAATTGTTTTTTGACATTAGTTCCAATAATTTACCTACTCAAATTTCGGTCTTTTAATAGTCAACACTCTTATTAATTTAAAAATAATGATAAATATTTATAAAAAATAAAACCCACGTTTCAAAACCGTATTTTATTTGAATAAAAACGTAGGCAAAACCGTATTTTAACAATAAGAATCAGAATTTCTTCACAAAAAAAAAGAACCAGAATATAAAAAAGTTAAAATATTCAAAAAAAAATCAGAAATAAAGTTTAAATCAATTAAATACTAATTTTAGAAAATATAAGAAAAAATGAAGGAATACTTAAATAATTATGGTAACTATATTAATAAAAATACGGGTAAATTACTCTCTCATCCCCTAAGAGAAACTTGCATAAAAAAAATCCTGAGAAAATCTTGAATTGCACCCCCTCTCCTCTCTTCTTATATTAAAATATACGCTCTCATTCTCGATATATAAACATTATCACATTTTAGTCCGTTTTAATATAATCAAACATTTTATACATGTTTTCTCTCGGTTTTTCATTCTTAATATCATTAACATATAATTATGAACCCCGACTATCTATTATGGAATAATAAAAATAAAATAAGATTTTTGGCAAAATTCTAAAGTTAATAAAGTAGGTTTCTTTTTACATAATGAAAATCGTATCATTTCACTATAAATGAAATTTGCAATACAAATAGGCAAACAATCAAAGTTGTGGTGACTAGTCGAAGAAATGACCACCCACGCAAAAGCATGAACAACCATATTCTCTTGTCTCTGAGTAAACTCAACCGAAAAGTTTGGACTACTACTAAGAAGGAATAAAGTAGGTCTTTAAACTTTATTCTATCTCCTAAAGCTATAAAATAACAATAAAGAGTTTAAAATTAGTCATTGATTAAAAATACAAGTATAACTCAATTTAAAAAATTACTCAAAGATCTTTCGGACCTAATCATAAAACATTACAAACAAAACTAAAACCATTTAACTAAACTAAAATACAACATAATAATGTTATTAAATACAACGCAAAATATTATTTTTAAACATTAAGTAAATGTTACAATAAATTTCCACAACAACAAATCATAATTTTACAAGTCCTTATTAATATTTACCTTAGATTAATTTCACACACGAACACACATATGTGTGTGTTTGAGTGGAGGCGCACCCACGCACAGAGTGCTTGGTAGGGTAAATACTAGGGTGTTTTTACCCATACCCATCCTTATTAAATTTGAGGGTAATTACCCGTTCCCATATCCATTATGCGTATAATTGACCTATGCATCATGGATAGTTATTGGGTGAATTATCCATTGTCATCCCTAGCAGTGTTGGGTGGTCCAACACTAAAATGTTTCATTAGTTTTCTTATTGTGATCTAACTTTCAGAGTTTATATAATTTATCCCCACATCTAATCTAAGAACGTCTACCGAAAGCTTAACTAGGGTTTCTATTTCTCGATGTGGCATAAAAAAGAGGACCATGACAATGTTAGGGAACGTGAGGGCGATGATATCGATTCTCCATCTTGCCACAAGACTATTGCATATGAAATATTTGTTTGTTGTGATTGTATTTGTTATTGTAGTTCCAGTCAAAAAAATTCTTTGATATTGCCAGGGTAAGGAAGGTAGGAGGTGTGACACTTGATTACCCCTCATGCAAATAAGCAGTAAAGACATATGTAACACGTGAAATAATTAATAAAATGTAGTCTTTCACATAGGAAGGTATCGAGTATCACACTGTAACCAAATCAAACATGTGAAAGTACGAGTAATTATAAACTTTGTAAAAGGAATTCATACGGAGCAAAAACCCAACGCGATGTCACGTGATTGGAGCTATATCCCTATAATGATACATCGGATCATAAAACTATTGACAATCCTAACTACCATGTGATAATCCATCAGATCACTCCTCGACTATAGCCTCAAGATCAGTGAGCTCTACTGCCGTGACCTTGTCCTCCATTAGCTCCTCCCTTTCTCATGGTCAAGCACAAGATATACAAAAAGATACAACATATGGGTGAGAGATCATTCTCAATCATATATGTAAGGACAACGAAGCATATAAAGACAGATGCACAACACACATAAATACCATCCATCAGTCCACGTATCTCTATCTCAATGAATGTCAATGAATGCATATCCTAATCACCAACTACACTGTATGCATTTGGATACATAACTAAACTATGGAAAGATGAATGGAGCTCTGTATTCTGTTCTAACATAGGAGGCTCACCAATCAACATGATCCTCTTCTGTATACTTTCACCATGCCTAGGAACATATTGTGACAGCAAGTGTAGTCTGGTTTGGTTGAGTATAATGCCCTAGCAGCGAGTAGCTAGCCCCTACCTATCGTGGTGACATCATACACTAGACTCGTGTGCCCTCAAGACATAACTGTGATCTCCACCATCGCGTTTCATCATTTGCTTTCCCCCGAATGTGACAATTTCCATGAAGTATGAATGTTCAATCAACAATGAGCGTTAAACCATCCCATGTGTATCATTACCAACCATTCTTAGCTAGATTAACAACAGCAACTAGGTGACACATCGTCGCCTTAACAGCATTAGCTTCGTAGCGTCGTCATCATAAGGTTTGATCATAAACTCCTAGTTCTGATATCATATATGTGACATCCCTATTCTCTCGATTCATTACTCTGTTGATTGATTCTTTTGCTTAGGGATGTTTAGGAGTTTAATTGTTAGATTAGTGTATTTACGATCCTGAATTTGGAACTGGGAACATATTAGCAAATGCCCTTGTGGGGCAGCGCCCTAAAGCAAAATTTGGGTTTAGATTGGCTTTAGAACGAACCAGAACACGAAATCAAGGTTTTTGTTTTTTGGCCAGCTCGCGATTCGGAAATCCCTTATATGGGTACCTTCGCAATGCAAACACATCCTAACACAACCACTTTTTGCGACCTAACACGTTTTAAGGAAAAGCATGGCTCGCGATGCGAACATGGTCAACCCCAACTATAAATAGAGGGCCCTACTTCCAGCATCAACTTTATAATACATTGTGACTTTCACTTATCAGAAAGTTGATTACGTGCCTCAATGGACATCTATGTGTTTGACAAGACGCCAACGTACTTACTGTACAATAGAACATTAAATAAATGAGTAGTATCTACAATAGAGTGCATACCAAACAGGAAGTACTTTGTAATTAATACAATTAAGACACTTATTTACCTCATTGTCACACACGTCACTGTCAACGTAGGTGCCACCTCATGTGGTTGAGTAGACGCAAATTTCAAGGACTAAGTTGATACCCAGTAAAATATCTAATTTAAATCACCAACATCTATTTTTTTTGGACGAAAACTTCAGGTACTAAATTGATACGCAATAAAATATACTATTCATCAACATCTCTTTTGTTGTACGCAAAATTTGAGGATTAAATTGATACACATTAGGGTTTTCATTAAATCAACAATGTCTTTTTATTTCCCTCTCAGTTGTAGCCTCCAGTCACATTTTCTTTTTCTTCTTCTTCCCCTTTCTTCCCTTTCTATTGAAACCCTAAAAATCCACATCCACTTGAAGAAGTAACATTGGGATAAAGAAGATGGGTGGTGGCTCGTATTTTACTCCGTCGAGGCAACTTAAGAAATCCACAACAATAGGTTGGTCTGCAACCTCTTCTTCTGTGGGAGAAACCAGAAATTGCCTAGTTCCTTTTTGTAATTTGACAGTATAAACTTTGCCTTGACGTGATGTGCTTCTTTGTGATTTTGTTTATTGCATTATGGATTGGTAGGCTCACTGCCTAGGTATTAGATTTTATATTTAATGTAATTGTGTGTGTTCATGTAGTTGTTTACCTTAATGTAATGGATATGGTGTAAGGTTGAAGTTGTTTAATTTTAATGATAATATTAAATTTCATTTTTTCAACTTCAGCTTCATTTTTCAATTTATTGATAATTTCCAGATTATGATAATAAGTACATCCAGTAAAATACATGTTAAAAAATAACTCAAATGACTTAATTTAAATTAATGAAGCACCCAAAAAGGAGTCAAAGCACAAAAGTAGCACATCCAAAGTGCATTTAGTACCAAAACTAGCAGTCCAAAAATGGGTAAATTGTCCAAATACATCCAAAGTAAATTGAGCATATATAATGCACAACTACAACCAAAAGAAGTTACATCCAAAAAAGTGTACCATAATGTGCATGTACATCAATAAAGACAACATAAATGCTCATAATTGGTCTGCTCTCTAAGGTTATGTTGGATGATATTGGTGAAGTCATGGAGTTGGAATCGACTGCATAAATTGTTCTGCATAAATTGTTCTGCCCTAACAGATTGTGTAGCTCTTGGTGGTGGTGGAATTGGAACCATGATCGGTGGTGGGACCAAGACGGGTGGTGGTGGTGTTGGATTGGCTAGTGTTGGTGCTTTCACTAGAGTTGCTTTGACACCTGCATTTGGTGGTATAAGAGGACCTCTAATACCATATCTCCTTCTCTACATGTATGGAAACAGAGTTAAAGAAGTTCCAAAATAGTCCTTCAATTTAGTCACTTAATAGCAAGTAGATTCCTGTGAATTATAACTTAACGTCAATTTGGTCCCTGCGAATACCAAATCCAAGCAAAAGTAATAATTATATCAGTTGTTACCGATAAGTTAGAATTTATCTAGTTTTTACCATGTTTTAATAGGCTTTATTAGTGGTTTATTTTTATTTATGTTTTATTTTTATTACCTTTTGTTTATGTTTTGATTTGTAGGAAAGGGAGTTCAAAAGTTAATGAATTAAGTGCAAAATGCTAAGATTATGACTCCTCAGTGTTGAAGAACATGGTCATAATTCGTGTGAAGCAATTGGAAGGTCAAGTTCAGAAACAGAGAGAATTAAGGCCCCCAGTGTTTATCATTATGGCCATAATTCGGGCTTGAAGATGTGAAAAGTCACCAGTTCGAGAATTATGACCCCCCGGTATTGATAATTATGGCCATAATTATGGCAAACAGGGTGTAAATGTTAATTAAAACTTGGAATTTGTTAAGCTATCTTGATGGGTCTTTAGGGGGATGTCATGAGACTTAATTGATATAGAATTAGGCTATAAATAGAGGTCTTTAGGGCCACGAAAATCACCACTCTCCTCTCCATTTTCTCTTAGCAAAACTTTGACTTTCTTTAGCTTTTGTTCAAATATGTTTATGACAATTTTATTTGGTTTTAGTTTATGAATGAAATTTAGTTTTCCCTTTCATTTTCTCTTCATCTTTTAATCCTTATTTCTAGCATGTTTAATTTATGCTTTGTTATTTACATTTCAATTATGTGTGAGTAGTTTTCTAATCTTGAGATTGTGGGTATCCCAATTGATGGATTATTATCAATTCTATTTTTCTTTGTTATGGGTGTTGTTTCCTTTTAATTCAACCTTAGTGATTTTTTATGCATGATCTTAGATAACGAATGATGGACTGAAAGGTGAAGTTTGATATTAGATTTATAAGGTTGAACAAGGGAATTGAATCATGAAAATAGATTTTGTTCTCTTGAGGTTGTGAAAAATATCTTTTCTTAATGGGTTTTTGCTAATATTTCTACCATGAAAATAGGTTGTTTATTAGCTTAAATACATTGTTGTTCTTTGAAAGAAGGCAATAGTTACATTAGATTATTTGGCCTTTAAAAATCCAACACTCATAGCTTTAGGAAATTGGTTTGATGATAATTGTCATTGTGAAGAACCATAATCTCAAGAGTTTCTTTGCTTTGTTTTTAGTAATTATTTTATTGTTTGATTTCCAATAATCTATCATTTTAAATATAATTTTAACTAATCACCATAGTGAAAAGAAATTGGTATTCAATACTCAGTCTCTGTGGGAACGATATTTTTACTACGCGATAAACCCGTGCACTTGCGGGCCTATCAAGTTTTTTATTATCAACACCGGGGGGGTCATAATTGGCTTTTATTTTGGCCTCAGAGTTGGATAACTCTTGTGCATATTGTGCTAGAGCTATTCCCAAAGATTTTGGTTCTTTGGAGATCACTTGTAAGCACGGTGGTGGTGGCGGCAAAGATGACAAAAATGATTCTCATTCTTCTTTGGAAAATATAAATACATACTTATTGGTCTTACAATCAACTTGTGCTTCATGACCTTGATATCTGAAATTCATGTTCAACAAATAAAAAGAAAAATAATAACAGAAAAATAAAAATTTTAGTCTAACCGGAATAGCGAAAGGAAATCAATATCAAGAGCATAAGTCCCCGGCAACGGCGCCAAAAATTTGATAGGCCCGCAAGTGCACGGGTTTATCGGTAGTAAAAATATAGTTCCCATAAAGACTTAGTATTGAATACCAATTTCTTTTCACTATAGTGATTAGCTAAAATTATATTTAAAATGATAGATTATTGGAAATCAAACAATAAAATAATTACTAAAAACAAAGCAAAGAAACTCTTGAGATTATGGTTCTTCACAATGACAATTATCATCAAACTAATTTCCTAAAGCTATGAGTGTTGGATTTTTAAAGGTCAAATAATCTAATGTAACTATTGCCTTCTTTCAAAGAACAATAATGTATTTAAGCTAATAAACAACCTATTTTCATGGTAGAAATATTAGCAAAAACCCATTAAGAAAAGATATTTTTCACAACCTCAAGAGAACAAAATATATTTTCATGATTCAATTCCCTTGTTCAACCTTATAGATCTAATATCAAACTTCACCTTTCAGTCCATAATTTGATATCTAAGATCATGCATAAAAAATCACTAAGGTTGAATTAAAAGAAAACAACACCCATAACAAAGAAAAATCAGAATTGGTAATAATCCATCAATTGGAATACCCACAATCCCAATATTAGAAAACTACTCACACATAATTGAAATGTAAACAACAAAGCATAAATTAAACATGCTGGATATAAGGATTAAAAGATGAAGAGAAAATGAAAGAGAAAACTGAATTTCATTCATAAACTAAAACCAAATAAAAGTGTCATGAACATACTTGAACAAAAGCTAAAGAAAGACAAAGTTTTGCTAAGAGAAAATGAAGAGGAGAGTGGTGATTTTCGTGGCCCTAAAGGCCTCTATTTATAGCCTAATTCTACCCCAATTAAGTCCCATTACATTCTCTTAAAGACTCATCAAGACAGCTTAACAAATTCCAAGTTTTAACTAATATTTACACTCTGTCTGCCATAATTATGGCCATAATTATCAACACCGGGGGTCATAATTCTCGAACTGGTGACTTTTCACATCTTCAAGCCCGAATTATGGCCATAATGATAAACACTGGGGGCCGTAATTTCTCTGTTTCTGAACTTGACCTTCTAATTGCTTCACACGAATTATGACCATGTTCTTCAACACTGAGGGGTCATTATCTTAGCATTTTGCACTTAATTCATTAGCTTTTGAACTCCCTTTCCTGCAAATCAAAACATAAACAAAAGGTAATAAAAATAAAACATAAATAAAAATAAACCACTAATAAAGCCTATTAAAATATGGTAAAAACTAAATAAATTCTAACTTATCAGTTACTTACCAAACCAATACTTACCAAATCAGATCTACCAAAAATAATACCAAACTGCATATTGTATCAAAATTACCAAAACTGAAGTTTATCATTACCAAAACTTACCAAAAGCAGAATACATAAATCAGATCAAAAACCAGAATTTACATTCTCAATCATATAAACCAGAATTTCCAAAATAAGAATTATAGAATTACCAAAACAATACCAAACTACCAAAACAATTATCAAAACAATACCTACCATATTACCAGAATTTACCAAAAGCAGGATACAGAGATCAGATTAAAAAACATAATTTACATTCTCAATCATATAAACCAGAATTACCAAAATAATAACAAAGCTACCAAAACACAACCTAACCATATTACCATAAACCATCACTTACCATAAACTAGAATTACCATAACACTGCCTACCATATTACTTCCTCTCATAGTTGCAAAAGGGAACTGGGCAATTTCTGGTTTCTCCCACAGAAGAAGATATTGCGGACCGACCTATTGTTGTGGATTTCTTAAGTTGCCTTGATGGAGTAAAATGCGAGCCATCACCTATCTTCTTCATCCCAACGTTACTTCTTCAAGTGGATGTGGATTTCTAGGGTTTCAGTAGAAAGGGGGAAAAGAAGACGTGACTGGAGACTGCAGCTGAGTCTAAGAGCAAAAGAAAAAGACGTTGCCGATTTAATGAAAACCCTAATGTGTATCAATTAAGTTCCCGAAATTTGCGTACAGGAAAAGAGACGTTGGTAAATAATAAATTTCCTTAACTTATTACTAATATAATTAATTATTTTATTTCTATGTCATATCATGTTGCAACGTATAATTCATTACCATGACATGTTTTCGATTGTCTCTAATTGGATGATTTCTACTTGATGAAAATTGATTGTGTAGTTATTATTCACAATTAATTTATTGAATAATTTTGATTGTGTTTTAAATGTTGCTATTGATGAATACGCAACGGCAAGAAATAAAAAGGGATGATATGACTTATTACCATTCTTGATTTGTATTAATCACCTTGATGATATGACTTCATTACCTGTCATAAAAAGGATGCATTAATTGTTTGACTTTTGAATATTTATGATTAAATCTATACCTTCTGCTGAACCGGTGATTGCTAATACGACATGTTTACAATGCCCTTTAACTGTGGTAAGCATGAAATTCAATGTTGATTTGATTTGTATTCCCCTTAAGCATGAGGGAGCTCTACCCTAATCTCTTTCTGTCTAGTTTCGAGGACGAAACTATTTTAAGGGATAAGTATTGTAACACCCCGATTTTCGTAGGTATATGCATGTACTATCGTAACTATAGGAATTATTATTATTATTATTATTATTATTATTATTATTATTATTATTATTAAAACTATAGTTATTATTATTGTTCTTATTGTTGTTGTTGTTGTTATTATTATCGATGTTAGTATTATTATTAATATAATTATTGTAGTGTTAAAGTATATTTATAGAGGTGATTATATTATATTTGTGTATATATGTATAATATGTGAATTATATATTAATTGTGCTTATAATAATATGTAATTAATTGTATTGATAGTTAATGGCGCATGACCATATTTATACTTATATTTATATGGTGTTTATAATATGATAAGATCATTCATGTTATTATGTAGTTATATAGTAATCAGTGATTGTATTTATATTAATATTTGGTCATGTATATATTAATGTTAGATTGTATATGTATTTATAAGGGTTTGCAGTAATATGAGATTATCTATATTAATATGAGATTGTAATTATAATTATGTATATTTGTGCCTATAATTATAGTACTAGATATTGTATGGTTTTGCATTAAATCAGATTTATGTAATCGGTTAGATGTAATAGAGATTCAATCATTGAGTAGATGAACCTACCTTATCTTACTCCTTAAAGTTTCGATTAGATATGAGATTTTATTAATTCTTTTAGTTGTTTAATTATTTTATTTTATTTTTTTAAATGATAAATGACTATTTTGTTTTTAAGTCCCAATAGAAAAATATTACATGTTGTCAGTATAATTTTATTGTCTTTGAGCAAGTATCAAAGTTTGTAAATATCTTTATTATTTATAAATAATTATTTTAGTTTTGAATCTCGATGGGAAAATGGAGAAACATTACATGTTGGCCGTATAAATGATTACTTTTCTTTTGTGTGCCAACGGGAAAACATTAGATATTACCGAAATAGTTTTATTGTCCTTGAGCACATATCAATTTTATAAAAGTCTTTATTATTTATAAATTATTATTTTGTTTTTATGTCTCGACGGGAAAACGTTACATATTGCTGCTATAATTTCATCACGTGTCAAATTTTATTAATGTTTTTAGCTTTTTAGTTTTTTAATTTTATTTCTTTATTTTGTCCTTATAAATGTCTTTATTATTTATAATTATTTTGCTTTTAAGTTCCAACGAAAAACATTACATGTTGTTAGTATAATTTTATTGTCTTTGGACATTATCAAAGTTTATAATTGTCTTTATTATTTATAAATGATTATTTTACTTTTGAATCTCGACGGGAAAACGGGGAAACATTACATGTTGTCGATACTAATGATTACTTTCTTTTGCATCACGACGAGAAAATATTAGATGTTGTCGAAAAAGTTTTATTGTCTTTAAGTATATATCAATTTTATAAATATCTTCATTATTTATATGAGATTATTTTACTTTCGAATCTCAACTAGAAAACGGAAAAATATTACGTATTGTTGGTATAAATAATTATTTTTTTGTCAGTGTAATTTTATTGTATTTGAACACAATATCAATTTTAGAAATGTTGTTCTTATTTATAAATGATTATTTTGCTTTTGAGTTCCGACAGGGAAACATTACATAATTATCGATATAATTTCATTGTCTTTTATCACATAGCAATTTTATAAATCTCCTTATTATTTACAAATAATTATTTTATTATTGAGTCCCAATAGAAAAACATTACATATTATTTATTCTCACTACTAATTATGTTCGTCACAGTACAAAGCTTTCATAAACAAATGTATTTTAAAAATACGTGTAAAAACGGATAGATGTACGGTACCTTGCTAGTTAGTTATTAAAAAATTCACAAAGTCCTACAATCAACGTACCAAGACCATTCGATCAAGATTGAACGGTCCAAATTTGAGGTTCAGTAAATCAAATTTAAAAAAACTTAAAACCCGCATGTTTGTAAGCCGTTCGATTTTTATCTATCGCTTGATTGCAGATATCCCAAATGTACAGAATGATTCAATTCCATAGCCAAAATCCCAGGGCCACTCCCAGGGACCGTGTGTACTGTGTAGGAGTAGTAGGGCAGGACCCCGCGAGGGTAGTAAGGTCCTGACCTGACGTCGGAACATGAACCGAGAAGCATACAAACACACAGAGACACACATCACATTATAATTTCATGCTCGTTAGTATTATATATATTTCTCTTCACCTTTGCTCGCTCCCTTCTCCTTCAAACATTGAATCAATCAATCCAACAAAGGTACAGACGACAACAACAACAACAACTTCTTTTAACTATCATAAATCTTTTGACTCCTCATTTGTGTCCCCAAGACCCAAACCAACACACTCCGATTCACCATGGAGGCGCTGCGATTCTCCGCCGCCACCCACCCGCATCCACCACTCCTCCACCACCGCCACCATCCTCTCCACAAAATGCAGCGCACTACACTACACGCAAACCCTCGCCCCAAGACCTTCGTCGCCGCCGCCGCCGTCTCCAAGCCCGCAGAGTTAGTTTCCTCGCCCTCTTCCGTTGAGTCGCCAGTGTCCCCTCCTCCGCTGACGGTTTCGCCCGATTCCCTTCAGTACCCACCCGGCTACGTCGGAGCGGTTCCCGACCGGTCACGTTCCGATGACGGCGACGGCATAATCAGTGCCATGGGATATTTGACCAATATACTCTCTTCCAAGGTCTACGACGTCGCCATCGAATCCCCTCTTCAATTGGCGCCAAGGCTTTCCGAAAGACTTGGCGTTAACCTTTGGCTCAAGCGTGAGGATCTGCAACCCGTAAGTTCACACTGCCTATTCTTTCTTATTTCCTCATACTCAAGTTTTGATTGTTATTATTATTATTATTATTATTATTATTATTGTTAACTAATTTTTTGAAAGAAAATCACTATGTTGATGTTGATGTTGAATGTCTCAGTAAAAGCTCTGGTTTGAGACATTTTTTTTATTGATTATCTGAAATTGTGGATTGTTTGCGTGTGGTAGGTTTTCTCATTTAAGCTCCGTGGAGCTTATAATATGATGGCTAAACTTCCAATTGAAGTTTTGGAGAAAGGGGTTATCTGCTCTTCCGCTGGAAATCATGCACAAGGAGTTGCCTTGGCTGCCAAGAGATTGAATTGCAATGCCGTTATTGCAATGCCTGTTACCACTCCTGACATCAAGGTACCCATTATTATGTATTTATCTATTCACTTTTATTTCCATGTTTGTTTCTTGTAATAACTTATATCTAGTAGAAAGTAAGTAAATAAGTTATGGCTTTTCATTTGTTTTAACTTTACAGTGGAAATCTGTGGAGAGGCTGGGTGCTACTGTTGTCCTTATAGGGGATTCCTATGATGTAGCACAAGCATATGCTAAGAAGCGTGCGAAAGAGGAGGGTCGTACGTTCATACCTCCTTTTGATCATCCTGATGTCATCATGGGTCAGGGAACCGTCGGGATGGAAATTGTGCGCCAAATGCAGGGTCCAGTGCATGCAATCTTTGTGCCTGTGGGAGGTGGTGGTCTTATTGCTGGTATTGCCGCTTACGTGAAGAGGGTTTCTCCACAGGTACTCGTGATGTTAATAGTCTTTCCATTGCGCAAGCTTCCGTTCATTTAGGAAAATGACTGTTGACATCTATTAATTTACACAGGTGAAAATTATTGGGGTGGAGCCTACTGATGCAAATGCAATGGCTTTGTCACTTCATCATGGTCACAGAGTGATTTTGGACCAGGTTGGAGGATTTGCAGATGGTGTGGCTGTTAAAGAGGTTGGTGAAGAAACTTTTCGCTTATGCAAGGAGTTGGTAGATGGTGTTGTTCTTGTTGGCCGTGATTCAATTTGTGCATCGATAAAGGTAAGATGCTCTTTCCCTTGCGAAAGTTTGCATTCTGAATCTCTGATGCTTTATATACTTTCCAATGAGAGTTTGAGGCAGTTTCCACACACGCACACACAATAACTTAAATGTATGATATCTACTTCTCTAGTGTTTTTGTGCACATGTTATAGAATTGAGAAATTCATTGTGTCCTGTCAAATGAATTTAAATCTATATTCTCTACTCTTGAGTAGTGAAGAGATGTTTTCCTCCAGCAAAATGTTCTAATGGATGGATTAAATTTTCATTACCATCTAATGTTCTTGACAGATGACAGTCGATCAGAAGTTTAAGTGCAAAGTAATCAAATTTCAAGTTGGTTGTTGAAGAAGTATTTTGCATATAATAGCTAGAACTAAAATAACTTTTCAAAGTATTTCGAATTGTTGTGTGATCAAAGAATTATCAAATGCTTTATGGGTTTACATATATTTGGTGATGTTTTGTTCTCTCTGTATCATCACTAGATTTAGTGAAGGGGATTGGAGAGAGAGTTAGCAGTGGTAGGAAGAACCTGTTACACTGTTACTTAACAGTTAACTCTAGATTTATCTTTTATCAGGCCCCGTGATGATTGTTGGGATGCATGTGCTATAATCATATGAACTTGTCTGTTAATTTTACTCCGTACTTTTAAAGGCTGTCTGCTCCGTTGTAGACATTCTATTTGTCTCTCGGGTATCCATGAGAATTGAGACTTTATTTTCTGAATAGACCTTATTTTCTGAATTGAGACTTTATCAGGCCCTGTGATGATTGTTGGGATGCATGTGCTATAATCATATGAACTTGTCTGTTAATTTTACTCCGTACTTTTAAAGGCTGTCTGCTCCGTTGTAGACATTCTATTTGTCTCTCGTGTATCCATGAGAATTGAGACTTTATTTTCTGAATAGACCTTTGAGTGTTTTGTGAATAGAAAGCACCGCAGATTCTTTATGACTTAAACTTATAGAATATGACATTCGTAAACTTGTTGCAGGACATGTTTGAGGAAAAAAGGAGCATATTAGAACCAGCAGGTGCCCTTGCTCTTGCTGGAGCTGAGGCATACTGCAAATATTATGGGATCAAGGGGGGAAATGTTGTAGCAATAACCTCTGGAGCAAACATGAATTTCGATAAACTTAGGGTGGTAACTGAACTTGCTAATGTTGGTCGCAAACAAGAGGCTGTGCTGGCAACTGTTATGCCAGAGGAGCCTGGCAGTTTCAAACGGTTTTGTCAATTGGTATATCTATATTACTTTGACTGTTGTTGCCACCCCCCCACCAAAAAAAAACAACAAAGTTCTTCATAGTTAAACTGGTTTTTTTTGGCCTGGCAGGTGGGGCAGATGAATATAACAGAATTCAAATACAGATATAGTTCCAATGAGAAGGCTGTTGTCCTTTACAGGTAAGATCATGGCAATAGATGCCTTACCTTTCTTATCATAATCGATATTTGAAAAATCAGTATGTTCCCATTTCCCAAAATATTGACACCTCTATCACAATTTATTAATTTTCAATGACTTCTCCGTGGCAAATATCTGTCGACAAGTATTATGTCAAGGCCCATAATATTTTATTTGTGTGCAGTGTTGGGGTTCACACAGTCTCAGAACTAAGAAAAATGCAGGAGAGAATGGAATCTTCTCAGCTTAAAACGTACAATCTCACAGAAAGTGACTTGGTGAAAGATCATTTGCGTTACCTGGTAAATTGGCCAAATGAAGTCCCTTCACAGTGAAATTTATTGTATTGTTTTCCCTTTTCTGAACACTATTCCCGACCACCAAAAAGTAATATACTAAATTAACTACTAATCCTTTCATTCCTAATCAATCTATACTTTTTCTGATAAGGATTAAAGTTGGCTATATTGCATTTTTTTTTTTTTTTGGTTGATTTCAGTACAATTTAGCCATGATTTTGAAAACTAAGTAACATCACATGACTATGAGCTTCCCCATTTGATTTGGTTGTCTCATCTTATCCTCTTTTTGTATTTTACCAAGTGTACTTTGTTTTGAACAACATTTCAGATGGGAGGTCGATCAAATCTTCAGAATGAAGTTCTTGGTCGATTTACCTTTCCAGAAAGACCGGGTGCTTTGATGAAATTCTTGGACTCCTTCAGTCCACGTTGGAATATCAGTTTGTTCCATTACCGTGGCCAGGTGGGAATTTGTTTCATTCTATTCCTCTAGTCAAACACACTGCATGGTTTTTTTGTGCCTTTTATTTTTCCTTTGACCAATGCAATCTAATAACATCCTTGTACTTGTTGGCCAACAGGGTGAAACTGGAGCAAATGTTTTAGTTGGAATACAGGTTCCCAGAAACGAGATGGATGAATTCCATGATGTTGCCAATAGACTTGGGTATGACTATAAAGTGGTGAATAGTGATGATGACTTCCAGCTTTTAATGCATTGATTATTTTAAGCACTTGACATTAATTAGTAGTATTGTGTATTTTTTTTTTTGGAATTCTTATTACTATTGTGTATTTTAGTGGAGTAGATTATAATATTTATTTCAACAGTCGACTTCACAGACAGGGAAGGGGGTGAAGCCGGAGAGGAAATGGCCTCCAGATATGTCATGTCACAAGTTGACTAGTGGAACTCCGCTTCTTCTTTCTTGCATAGTGCGGCACTTAATTGCATGTTTTTGTAATCTATAATAATAATAATAATTGAAATCCTATATTGTTGGTGTCTGTCGTTTATCCCGTGAGTAATTCTTTCAAAAAAAAATTAAAAATACTTTAAAATAACTATAATAAATAAATAAATAACTTGTCTTAGTGTTGTTTGTGGTGATTTTTATAGGATGGAATTTATCGATCGACGGTAGTGTTCCAAGAGTTCTCAAGCTGTAACGATTTTGTTGCTTTGTCGGAATGGTATTTTGACAGATAAATAAATAATTTTGAAATGTAAATTGATAAAAGAACTCCGTAAACATAAATTGACACAAGACGTTGAAAAAATTAAATCAGCAAAATTCAATCTGACAGCTAAGGTAGATTTCAAATTGGCAGGATTTAAATCGATAAAAGTTAATAGAATTTAAATTGATAAAAACTAAAAGGTGCAGATATATAAATCAATAAGTAAATTAATTGATAAAACTAATTCACACAAAAATATAGAAATAAAATTGACAAAAGCAAAATTAACAAGAAGATAATTTGAAAATTTAAACGGACAATAAGATAAACTTGATAAAGAGTCAATTTGTAGGCAAAAAAACTTACATGAAATGAAAAGTGGTCGACAATAAAAGAAAATGTAGAAAGAGAAATGAAGAACAAAAAAAAAAAAGTAAAGATTGGAAATGAAATTGCATGAAATGTAAAGTGATCAATAAAACTTGAATTAGAACATATTGAGATGTATGAGTATAATAGGATGTAGAGGTGTTGGTAAAAAAACAGATTGGAGTATGTCGTTTAAACCTTTTTTTTTTCTTTTTCACGGGGGTATGTAGTTTAAAATACTTATAGATTAATGAAAAAAGCTATCTAACTATGGGTGCGTTTGTTTCGCAACAAAGGATAGGACAGACAGAACAATACTGGACAAGTACCTGAGTTATTGGACAACTTTTTGTGTTGTACGTTGTTTGGTTATCGACGCACAGAACAAGCAATTTTGTGCTGCGTCTTGTTTGATATGTTTATATACTTGACAAACTAATGTAAAATTGACCACAATACCCTTTATACTGTGCAATGTTTGGTTTGAACTAGGAAGCGACACATAACAAGATCTTGAAACTTTTGAATAATTTTTTTTACGGGAAATTGAATAAATAATTTAATTATTTATCATAAAATTATAATCATACTGTAAATTAAAATTAATTCAAAATAAATCATTTAAATGCATAAATAAACTCATGATAATTTCAGAAAACAAATAAATTCATATTAATTTATCGTATGTTATGAAAAATAAAATAAAAACTTATTAATTGCTATTAAACTTATGTCCTAAAAACAAAAAAAATATATATATAAATAACTCTATTACTATTAATATTCAAAATATAGGCCAAATAAATGCACAAACAAAAGATAAGTTTTTTTTTTTAGACCAAAAGATAAGTTTGATAAACACATAAATCATAAAGAAGTCTATTATTGATAACATTCAAAATATAAGCGTGATAAATGCATAAACCATAAAGAAGTCTATTGTTGATAACGTTTAAAATATACTCCTAGTTAACACGTAAATTAAAAACATGTCTTGCCAAACAAACGATCCAGGTATCATCATCAATTTCTCATCCATCTGTCACATCATCATAATCTTCCTCACAAAATACATTCTTTGGGGGCCTTCAAACTCCCAAAAGAACTTTTCATATTATTGGTTCTGAGAAAACTTGATAACTAAATCAATTTCCTCTTCTTTGGTTAATCCCAATTTCTTAACCTCTTCAACCAAGTCTCTTTTTGAAGGATCCGACTTTGAAGGATCTGGAAGTTTGTCTACCACCTTTGCAAAATCAGTTGTCATCACATCAATTTTACTATCAAAACTTTCAAGAAATCTAGTGGCTAATTGAGCAAGGCGTGGTCGTTTAAAAGGTGGCCCAACAGACGTATTTCCAATAGAAGCGGGTGAATTATCAGGTTGGTTTAGACACTCATCTTCATCAACAACTTGGTTCTCAGCAGTTTCATTTACCATTCCATCTACACAACCTTCAGATCCACGACCATTTGCACGATCTTTGCCAAAAATACTTTGCAACCTCTCAAACTCTTTAAACTCTTTATTGACATGGTTGGCAACTTTGGGATGTTTCTGCAAGTCATTAAACAAAAACAGAAAATCTTACCAAATGAATAAAAATATTGATAAGAAATAAGAAATTAATACACTCTACAAACTACAAGTTAAATGCCTCCAAATACTGAGATAAGACTTGACTGCTGTCACAAGTGACAAACTTTTTTGTGTCATCCCATCCAAATTCACTAGTGTTCATCATGTCAACAACATCATTAAGCTTTGTTGACCACCTTTTCATCTTGTTAACAACTTGCCTGGCATTTATAGCAATTCCAGGAATCTTATTTCTCATCATCTTACAAACTTCTTCATGAGTTCCAGGCTTAAATGTTCCATTCTCTCCTTTGTTGCCAGCCACCACCATCTCTTCTAATATAGTGAGTAGAGTTTCCTCCTCAAGTTCACTCCAATTGCGTCGGGCTTTTATGTTACTTGTTGGTTGTCCACTATTATTCCCACCTTCATTTTCCATTACTAAAGACCACAAAATCAAAATGTTATAACAATAAATATTTCATTCACAATGCAACAAAATTCAATGTCATGTAACACAATAAGTTTTTTTTTTGATCAAGAAAAGTTTAGATTGGGGGAGGCTCACCTCCGTGCAGGGCCAGGGAGAACTACCAACCTGAGCCAGGATTTACGGTGGAATTTACATATCGCCCACCAACGCAGCCACTTAGAATCGAACCCAAGTCGCAGCGTGTGCGAGCGTAAGGCCTAGCCAGTTGAGCCAAGCTACGTTGGCAGTAACACAATAAGGCCATACTTCATTCATACCACAGAGAAAAATAAAATCCAAAAAAGGACAATGTTCTACAAACTTCATTGTAATTAAACTACTTCATTGTATAGGCACCTCATCTTCTGCTAATGGAGCAAATTCTTCTGGATCCAATGCCATATTCATGTGCATGAAGTTGTGCAATAAACAATAAGCAAGGATCATTCGACACTGTATTCTAATGGGAAAGATGGTAGGCTTCTTAATATAGCCCATCGTTTCTTCAAGAGGCCAAAACATCTCTCTATTACATTCCTTGCCCGAGCATGCCTATAATTAAATAACTCTTCACAATCTTGAGGTGTGCGTCGACTGGCGCTCCACTCTTGCAACTGATATCGTTTACCTCTATATGGGGCAAGAAAGCCTTCCCCATTAGTGTATCCACCATCAATGAGATAATATGAACCTAAAAATATTTACATTAATTCATTGTTTGCAATCACATTAACACAAATTAAAAAAATATTTTTTTTATACCAATTGGAACAACTAATCCATTTTGCCTGATTATCGCATCACGTAATATTCTAGAGTCTGATGCCGATCCTTCCCACCCTGCTAGTACATATATAAATCGCATATCCCTGGTACAAACGCCTAAGACATTTGTTACAAGTCCTGCTTTCCTTGTACGGTATCTAGACCTACCAGAAGCACTTGGTGTGACAGCTATATAAGTCCCATCTAAAGCCCCTAAGCAGCCCTAAAATTTCAACATTAAGAATCAAACATAATTAGAAAATTTAACATCAAGAGTATATTGGATGGTTATATACCCGTTTTCTTTTTCTTCACAAAAAAAGTATTACCTTAAACCACTTCCATCTTTCATCTGTGCAATCTTGAGGAACTGGTTCTGGTTTGGCAAGTAGATCACATTGTAACCTCACAACTGCAGCCAAAACTCTATGACAATACCTACTAATTGTCTGTCCTGATCTAGAAAATCTAACTTGGATACTTCTATTCTTTGTGTGATGTGCGAGTATATTTTAAAAAAATGCAACTTGCTCCTCAACGGTCACTTGTCTAAGTTGCGTTAATCCTCCTCGCACTCGTAAAACCTCACAAAGGTGTGCAAATGTGTTTCTGCACATTCTCAATTCCCATATGCAATGCGAATCACTTGCACTAATGATAGAGTCCAAAACATCCCTCCGTGACTCATACCTAGTTAAAGCTCTTTCATTCGAAGCTCTTCTTTCATAATTGTCCCTCAAGATAAAATTTAAGGAAAAAAAAACCCAGTAGCATACATGGCTAGAATGTGGACATACATCCTCCACGCAAGAAGATAATAAAAAATATGTTCATCATCCATTGCAACTATATAAGAAAAACAATAAAAAAAATAAGTAAAATACAATAAAAGAAAGTGAGTTATTGAATAAAAAAAAGAATTAGCAAGCAAACAAAAGTTCTCATATGCTGCACCAGCCAAAATACAAAAAGCATGTAAAATAAAGCAGACAAAAAACAAAAAGCAAAAACAATGGCCAAAAAAGCAAATAGAGCACCACATTCTTACATTCTTGTATAGGGGATAGAAATCAATATATCAATATAGAAATAAAAAAAGTAATCAATATAAGGCACCTTTCTTGTTTCTTGTACAGGGAGGGAAAGAGCACAAATAAAAGCAGACACAAAAAAAAAAGATGACAGTACAGGAAAAAAGCAAAAAAACGCAGAGCAGAGCGTACCTTTCAACAAGCCACCAGCATACAGATGAGAGGAAAAGAGAAGGAGGCGTTAGGTTATTGAAAGAAGTCTAATGGGTTTAAAACGACAAGACCGAAGGCACAAGGATAGTTTTGTCTTTTTATTTTTTGTATCAGTGGACAACTTTTTGTGCGGGGGTATAGTTGGGGACAAGTTTTTGGGTATTTGTCCAGTCCCACACCCCTTGTTTTGTGCTATCCTAAAGTTATTTTTCAAATCAAACGCTGGACAAATTTTTTTGTCCTGTCCAGTCCCCTATTTTTAGCGAATCAAACGCATCCTATATTAGTTACTTGGATTCAAAAGGGCATCTCATTATGATACCATGCAACTGTTTGTTTGTTTTTTTTACTGGAACAATCAGAATGAATTGACTGATACAGGTTGGAATAAAATAAAAAATGTGGGGGCTAGCATAAAATCTTGCCACCCTAGTCAAAATATGAGCAACAAATTTTGTTTGTCTTCTAATGAAACTAACCTCATAATTTTGGTAAGTATTCAGACTTGCCTTACAACTTGCTAAGATATAATCCAATTCAGTGTGATGGTCATTATCCCCAAGAAGACCATCTACTACTCGTTCGCAATCTAGCTCTATGGTCACTTTGTTAATCTCACTATTTATCCTTTTTGTTTCAGATTGATAGGTCGCGTTGATAACTGAAAAGTTTTTCCGAAACGCTTAGCAGTTAGCTAATTGCAGCAGGAGTTAGTCAATAGTCTATGCCAGATCATAGTCGAGTCTTGATTTCTTCATGAATTTTAATGTATTTGTGTATTAAAGTTTTGAGTGGTTGTCTACTTATGTATTAAACTAGAATGGAACCCGTGCCATTCACGGGAACATTATTATTTTTACTTATAAAAATTACTTTAAACCAATAATATCATATAGAAAATATAATTTTAGTGATTATTAATTTTTAGTGATGTAATAATATCGTACTTACTATTGTATGTAATTATTAGGTGTCTAACGTCCAATAGGTAACAAAACTAATACCAATCATGGTGCATCCCGCCTCGATCAATCTAATGGTGCATATACCACCGAATAATTTATGAGATAATGTATAAATTAGATATTATACAAATTATAGTGTTCTTTGTGTGTGTATGAGATGTACGTTTATCATAAAAATATTATGTAGAAAAGTATTGCATTATCGACTCTCACTTGTGAAATTACATAAGAGCGTTATACATTCATTTACAAATACAAAATAGTATATAACATGTTGGTTTTTTATTCTTGCAGTCTAACTAATAAAATATTTAATCAAATTTTGTAGATCAATTTTGTGTCAAATTTATTTATTTACTTTTTGTCAAACCAACCAATAAAACATTACGACAACGAAGTGTAGCTCAGTTAGTAAGACGCTTCACGTACACCCAAAGGGACGTGGGTTCGAGTCATATAGGGGGAAGTGGGGAACCACTATTGATCTCCTTTATATAAGAAGGGAAAAAAACCAATAAAACATTACAAAAAAAAACCAATAATTTGTAACAGGTAATTTATATATTTTTATCTCTTCTGTGAGCATTGATATTTTTTTTTACGGAAGAGCATTGATAGTTTGTTTTGTTATTTTTAATTTTAAAATATTTTTGTGCAATCTATAGTGCAATTGAATTGAAATGATTATTCCCTCTTTATTCAATAATGATGAACTCAAATAATCAATTTGAAATAAAGCTACATAATGGGCTCTTGCTTTCCTTATCCCCCTTTTTTCTATAATCAAATCTTTATTGCTAATTAAAAACTAAATACAAAAAATTGTTAATTTTTAAAATCAACTTATATATGTCTAGCCCTCTAGCCCTCTATTCGATGATTTTCTAGATCCGTCCCTGCTCTTATGTTATCATGTTTTATCTATATTTACTTCCATTGTCATGTAACTAAATATAAATTAATTTCGTAAATGAAAATTCATACTATTTAGATAAAAAATTATTAAAACAATGAATTGCAAATAGGTTAGTTGAAAGTATAAACAAATAGGTTAGAAAAATAATTTTTCTAAAATTATAAAGTTTTGTCATAAATTACATTGATGATGTCATGTTTGACCCGTGTCATGCACATGTTATATGTCGGGATATGAATGGTGTCTTTAAACTTTAATGATAAAAAAGAAAAAAAACATTTTTAATAATATTTTATCATAATTTATTTTATCTACTATTTAAAAAAAATAAATATAGACAAAAAAAATTAGAAAAGTTTATAATAAAGATAAATATATATTAAAAATATTTGACTAAAGTTTAAACTCTATTTAAATAAGTAAGAGATTAATATACAAAATGTAAAATATTCAATCCTCATGTGGTATATTTTTACTCCGTAAAATAAATAGTAATTCTTTACATGTAATTTAATATATTTTTATGTAATTCATTCTTGTACTCAGTCTAGTATTCTTTTTTTTTTCTCCATGAATTAATCACTTATATTTAGAAACAAAACTTCTATATCATAAAATCATTTTTATGTGTAATTTGTATTAAAGTATATTCATCCATAGAGATAGTAATTTAGATACTAATATTCTTTTATATAAAATATATGTTCTTCATATGCTATGTTTTTATTCTGTAATTTAAATATTATTATATTTTCATGTGGATATCATTACATTCATTTGAAAAGGGGACGTGTAATGTCAGTGTAAACCAATTTTATACTGACATCCATTAAGAACTCACCATTATGCAGTTATTTTTAAAATGCTGTTACAAAGTGGGGTGATGTGGGTCATGTGGCAATATGGTGAACTCTTATTGGATGTTAGTGTAAAAATATTTTACATCGACGATACATTCTCATTAAACTCTACATTTGTATGTAACATGTTTATCTTATATAACAAATAACTGATTAAAGTCTCAACTTGATATTATGAATGTTTAAATATACGTCTCAAAAAATTTTAAAATCAATGTTCTATATTTTTTAAGAAATCCTTTTAGGACATGATCTTTTAGGACATATTATTCTTTCAAATCTTAAATGTATAAGCATATACAAGGTTACTAGACTCGCGAGTTGACTCGTCCGATTCTACGAGTTTACGTTTTTACCTAAACGAAACGAGTTGAATCACCCTGCAACTCGTATTTGCACAAACTCGGGTGGACTCGTGGTAGACTCGGACTGACTTGCGAGTCTGAGTCGAGTTAGCGAGTCAGTGTTGATATTTAAAGAAAAAACACCAAAACGATACCATTTCATGTGTTTCGTTCTTTTTTTGTTTGAAACAAATACTTAGTTCGTAAGTCCACAAGTTTTGGAACTTTTGGAACTTGTGTGTTTGGAGGATTTAACATCTGAAGAATGTTGCAATTATATTTTGATGCTAATGTTTTGTGTTTGGAGAATGTTGCAATTATATTTGATGCTAATTTTGCATGAGACTCTATTTTTGGTTTAGCATGTTGATCATGTTACAAAAATTATCTTTCATTCTACAGCAAGTCAAGTGCGACTTTGGGATATAGAAGCAAGTAAATAAATTAAGCTTTTTTTTGGGATGTAGAAGCAATTCAAGTGCACATGATCGCCCATAAATATCGACTTTTTTTTTCTTGATGATATTATAGTAAGTATTTGTGATGTGTAGATTTGTTTAATATTATTTTAAATATTAGGTAAACTTGTACAAGTTTACGACTCGAGTCTACATATGCTCAACGAGTTTGCCTAGACTCTCTCATTACTATTATTTTAAACATTAGGTAAACTCGTACGAGTTTACGAGTCGAGTTTACCTATGCTCTACGAGTCTGTCTAGACTCTAGTGTTTGACAACCTTGAGCATATATATCCGACAATTTAATAATATAAGACTAACTGGACACTCTCTTTCCTGTTTGGCGGAGTATAGAATTTAATTAGAAATTATATTACTTTTTCCTTTACACGTCCATTAGACAATTTGAAAAGTTAAACCATATCAGTCTTCTTTCCTAATATTTTAAGACAAATAAGATGATGAAAAGAAAGAACTTTACAGATGGTAAAATAAATAGCTAAATCAATAACATACTCAAGGGACAACTTTAGACACAACTAACAATTTTTTATACCAAATATATATATATATATATATATATATGTATAAATTTCAAGACTCTATTATGTTATTTTGTTTCTGTCATTCGAAAGAAATTTAATATTGCTTGTTTTTCGAAAAAATTTATGTTCTCAATAATTTGTCCAAACCTTTTAGGCCACATTATTCTTTCAGATTATATCTACAACCTTTACACGTATACCCGAGTTTAAAATCTGAAATTTAAATGAAATAGATTATTAACTATTTAAATAAATAAATAAATAATGTCAATGTGTTTCTATTGGTTAAACTTGGAGAAAATATTACATTTTCAACCAATTTTGAGAAGACTGGAACCACTTTATGGTCATGGGTGAAGTAAAAAGAACGTGAAAATTGTTTGCTATGTGGCAGAGTAACAAAATCTTAATTCTTTCGAAATATATTATTTGCTGATACAAACAGATCCAATGACATTCATTGTCTCACTAAATCTTTTGATGTCAATCCTGTCCCTGGGATTAAAATCAAATCAAATTTATTCAACACTTTAACCGCAAAAGCATGTAGAGTTTTATGGTGGCCTTGGGCTTGATGACTCTCCATCTTCCTCAATGAGGAATAGCTCTGTGGAAAGCGAAGGCAAATCACATGTATCTAAAGAGAAAGCTGAAAATTCTCCAATCAGCACTATTCAAGTAGATGACATTTTCTATTTCTACATTATATAATTCAATTAGAAAAATTAAATTTTTTATGTCTCCTAATAAATCAAATTCTTTTGTTGGGGATGAGGATATGAAGAAGAGTGCAGTAAGAATAATGAGACAAAGTGGAAAGCGACTGGAAATGAAGCATATGAATGTCACTCTTTCTGAGAGTGTTTTGACATAGAAGACGAAGAAAATGTCAGGAAATAGAAAACCAGATTGTAAGGATTTTCTCTTTAATGATCTAAAATGAATGCCTCTGTCAAGTTTAATCTGAAGAAGAGTACAGTAAGAATAGTGAGACAACTTGATGTCCAGCTAAGTACCTAGTGAGATTTTTTCCATCTCCTGTGCAGTTTTTAAGGGGTTTAAAAAAGCCTAAATTAAAGAAAATGATTCCACATTTTCACTTTATTTAGAAAAAAAGAATGGAAGAAAAAAGAATAAATGAATAATAAAAAAATGAGCAAGGAAAACAAAGGTAAGGAAAATATACACATTTGCAAAAGGTCTAATTTTGTAGGACCGAAAGATTGATCTACCTGCAAAAGAATAACGCAATCAGCATTTAGTACCAATTGAAAGCCTTAAAATTAACTAAACATCTATAAGAACAAACAAATCAAGCAAATTCCAATAGTAGAATCGAAATTCAAATTAGAAAATATTTCAACTTTCAATCAAAACTCAAATAAAAAAAAGATCTCAAACTCAGAAACTAACAAAACCCAATTAAAAATCAAACCTTTATCTCTAACACAACACCAAGAACATCAAAATTTGCCAACACCCATATACCCATGGATCGTATAATGTTTGAATTCTTTGAGAGGTTAGTAAATGTTGTTATCTATGTGTTCAATGTGCTCTGCAACTTTCCAAACCCATTGATCACTTGCTTTCTAGATTCATGTCATCTGTGGCTGTTGCAGTTTTTCCAGAACTTATCAGGCAGAGAACCACACATCTTAAAAACATGAATTTTTGCTGTTACTGCGTAAAAAACACATCAAAATAGAAAAAGATCTGGACCACCATAAGGTTGACATCAACATTGATAAAAAACAATATCAATAGACAAAGATAAGCCTTCCACGACCAACATAACCCGACCGCCATGGATGTGCTCCACTGCAGCAAGAACGTCCTTGATAAAATAGAAAACCTAACAACAACAAACTTTAAATAGAAAATACAAACAAACAAACGAAGATGGGTAAGATGAAGGAGAGCAAGAGAGAAAGACGGAGGAGAAGAAACAAAAAAATGGAGGCTGGATTGTGAAGGCATAAGAGTGAAAGGACATGAGAGAGGCGATAAAAGTAGCTTTAAATTTGGGTACCTTTATCTCTGATAGCAACGCAATTACATTAATCTCACCCCTAAATGTTTGGAATTTCAAATTTCAGATTTTTTTTGAATTATTTATTATATTGTCGTTTTCCTTTTTCAGCTTTTCATGATTTTAGACTGATTGACATTAGAACTATGTCCAAAATATATTGTGATACATTTGTAAAAAAACATATTGTGAAACATATGTATTGCTGGAACAGAAGGGGAGGATTTCGAAATATATTCTGTATCGTGTTTTCTCTTTTTTCAAGAAAAAAATTCATTTGTTTAAGAATCACATTTATTATTTGAAATTTGATTTCATTCCTTTTTTTGTTAATAATCACATTCAATTTTGTATGCTTTTCTTTCATATAATTTGAACCATAATTCATTTGATATAGTTACCTTGACATTACTGTGACAATTAATGTTTGTTAATTGCATTTATTTTTTGTGCATCGATTGCATTCCTTTTTTAAAATAATTGCTTAATTTATAGGATTATGCAAATGTCGGTATTAATTTGTGCATTATTTATTTTCTTTTTTATTTATCTTTTAATGTTGCTTATGGTTTCCATGTTGACATTTTTTAATTACATGACAATTTACTTTGCTTGTGCTTCTGACATTTGTTTAACTTCCTATTTTAAATTTTAAATTATTCATATTTGTATATCATAGAGATTCAGTAATGGAATTCTTTTAAATTTGTAGTTATACAAAAGAATTTTTTTAATCGAATTCGTTTTTATTTTTTCTATTTATTTCTCAGAGGAATGCTAAGAACAAATTCTCAGACACTCTCTCTTAAATACTCTCTCGATCATTGATTCACATCACCCATTGTTTAAAATCCTATACCTGCTAACCGGCTCTACCGGTGGTTTAGAAAAACACCGTTCCTTTAATTAAAAAGAGATGTATTTATTTTGGCACACTCGCAGGATACACTTTATTTTATCGCTTTTATTTTTATTTTATTTTGTTATTATATTTTACTTTTATTATGTTTCTAATTTTTTGAGTTTGGTATTGTACAGTTCTTCCGCCGCTTACCAGCTCCATCGGTAGTGCGACAAGGAAACATAATATATTGCCAATATCCCCATCCAAATTTGCTCGTGATATTTTCCAGAGGAGAGTCTCTTTCCACATTCTTTTATATCACTTATTTTTCTTTTATTTTATCTTTTTGGGCTTGTTTTAAAATAGTCGTAGTAGGGACACTGCTAGAAATAAGTGTGGGGAGGGAGTTTTACATTATGCTTATTACTTGGCTGTACTTATAACTGCTTACCATTATAGAAGAACTTTAAATTTTTGCTGATTTAGGGGCTATACAAATTGTTTTATGACAATTTTTGATTGAATCAATTCGTTGCTAGTTTTGGAATTTGCTGAAAATTTGCATTGAAGTTCTGTGAGTTTGACTTTCTGTGTAAGCTATTAAATGTGAGTTTTGAGTCTGAAATAAGAGGCAGTATCATGCTTTTGTCTCTCTTCTTTGTTGAGTGATATTTTTCTTGGAATGTGCATTCTAGAACTTGTGCTGAGACCATTACGAAGCGAATATGAATTTATTTGCATGTGAATTTGGAAAGGGCAATTTTTAGGAATTCTTCAGGCCACTACCATTTTGAATACATTATCCCACTAGTTGCCCACTTTTGTGCCTAAAAGTATTATGTTTAATTTCTTTTGTTTCCTTTTTATTACTATTGATGATTTTCTGTGAAGGCAACCTTGGAAAATTTTATTTGAGAGCAATTAGTGGCAAAATTAAAATAATAATGTTGCAGAATCCCTTTTATATGTTTTCAAAAGAGAAGGCTTAACAATTTGTTCCCCTCCTAGTTCTTAAAAAAATGATTGACTACTGCGTAAATGCATGAAAGGAGGAAAGGAAAAAGAAAAAGAGAAAATAAAGAGCATCGAAAAAGAAAAGAAAAAGAAAAAAATTAGGTGATCATGCTCATGCCTTCATAATTCAAAAAAAAAATTGAAAAATTGGGATTCTCGCCTGCTCTTGAAAGTGAAAAATAATTAGGTTGCTTGTTTTGGTTGATTTGTTTCTAACCCTTTGCATTTCCCTTTTCTTTCTTTATCATACCAAACATTATTACCTTGGCCTCATTACAACCAATGAAAGACCCTTATTCCTCTTTTGCATGTCTTATAGATTCTAATAGTAGAGTTTTTGGTCAATGTACAAGCCTATGGTAATGTCATTTCATTTGAAAAATCTGAGTGTTAATGACTATACCTACAAACACTTTGAGTTTGGTGAGAGTGTGACTTGAAAATCACAGATTGTTGGCTTGCTTGAACTTACATTTCTAATTAGGCATTCTATTTACTGACATGTTTTGTGATATCATATTGTTGTCTCACATTTTTTTTGCCCCTATTCAGTAGAAATAATTTTTCTTACTATAATTAACCAAGTAGTTTGCTTGAGGACAAACAAAGCTCAAGTGTGGGGATGTATTAACACACCAATTTGTCTATATTTATAGGGTATTTTTAGTATCTAATCATACCATTTTGCACTGATTAATGCAGAAATGTACTCATTTATATCTTATTATGCAGAAATATCATGAAGACACTACTCGGAGCAAAATGTGCGAAAAAGGACAAAAAAACTGGCTAGTTTTGGATAGTTTTAGAACTACTGGACAAGCGGTACTGTCTGACTTACCAACGGTACGGCCGTACCTAGAGCAGGACCTTAGTAAGGGCATACCCCCTTAGCCTGTACCACCTGATGCCGATAAAATAGTCTAGTATGGCCGTGTCGAAGGCAGTACGGTCGTACACAAGTGATGTGAGGGCAACAGTTCACACGGGTACGGATCAACGTCATCAACGAAGCTCGGTACGGCCGTGTATATATGCGGTACGGCTGTATCCCGTCCCTGATCAATGCAGATTTGAAGCCAGATGACCTAATTCGCAGCCTAGTCTATAAATAGGGGCTCTTAACATGTTACAAAGACCTTTTGACGAATTTCTGAGTTAAGAGCCCCCAATTGTGATCTAACAGCAAACCCTTGCCCATTCCATTGAATTCTTGTCTCCTTGAAGCTTGGTGCCATCTCGAATCGCTACCGGAGCTTGTGAGGACGTGAAGAACGTGCTTAAAAACTGCCGTCATACCGAAAGGGTGTCCCGGTTTAGAATTTATTCTCTTGTTATGGATTATTCTGATTTCATATCCATGTTTATGTTATTATCATTAGTAATGAGTAGCTAAACCCATCACTAGGGGGTGATAGGGGATCCTTTACAATACTCTTGATGTTTTGTTCTTTAATTATATGAGGTTCTATTGATTGTTTGAGTGTTTTATTCCTATTGTGCTTAATCCAATAAGGCCTAATCAACCTTTATCTAGTTTGCTTAATTGTGGTAACAGGATCATAATTAGTTAACGAAACCATAGGATAAAAGAACTCGCTTTATACGCCGAATAGGTTAGAGCTTGTTTCTAATCAGTTATTAGATTAACAAACCCACCTGAACTTAATGCTCTTTCCCTTAGTTATCTTCTTGGACCAAATAGAGTAATTAGTTGGGAGGAAGGCTATTGTACACGAGGACAACCTCTAGTAATTTAGAGTGGGTGGTTAGTGCTCTTGCATGATAAATAACTCATATTAGTTGATTAATGAACTCAAGGGTGGAGTATTGGTGAACCCGGTTCTCCCTAGGTTTTTCATAACATAGTTAAACCGTTTTAATATTCAATTTGTTTATTGCTTTAATTTCGATTATTGTCATTACTTGCTTATTCATAATCTTTGCTCGCCTAATAGAATAGAATCATATTAATTCACTGGTACTCGCTCATTCTCTGTGGGTTCGAAATTTAGAGTCCTAATTATACTTCATTTTATTATGAGTTACGATCATGTGCACTTGCCTGAGCCGCAACACTTAGTAGTTTCTACATCTATATCCCCCTCTACTTTTTCACTCTCCTTCCTAGGCTTGGGGTCCTTAGTTTGCCTACCACTTCTAGTTGTTATGGCATTAACTTGCTCATTTGGGTTGACTTCGGGTTTCCCGGGAAGTTTACCTTGAGGAACACTAAAGGAGCTAGCTAGTTGGGCAATTTGGGTTTCTAACATCTTACTATGAATAGCCAAATTATCTACCTTAGATGTTAACTCCTTAATAGCTCCAGTTACAATTTGCCCATGTTGCCTAAACGCCTCATTTTGCTTCATTTGGGATTCCACAAAATTTTTCAAAAGAGATTCAAGTTTAGATTTTTGTACCTAAGGTTGAACTGTAGAAGGTCTACCGTTACCTTGTCCGGCTTGGTCCTGGTTGTTCCGATAAGAAAATTTTGGGTGATTTCTCCAACCGGGGTTGTACATGGAAGAATAGGGGTCATTTTGTTTCCCTTGACCAAAGCCACTAACAGCCTTCACTTGCCCCTCCGGTTGCTCAGTCCCAAATTGACAATTCCAGGTAGAGTGTCCCAACTTACCACAAAATTCACACACAATGTTGGAAGTACTCACTGCACTGACACCGGCTTTACTTTTCTCAAGTTTATCAAAGCGTTGGTTCAAGGCATCAAATTTTGCCATGATCAAGTCAACCCCTTCAACTTCAAATTTGCCCCTCGCAATCATTTTCGGGTTGTTGCTTCTTTCACTGTCCCATTGAGAATGGTTAGTGGCAATGTTTTCTATTATTGCAGAGGCTTCGTTGAGTGACTTGTTCATGAAAGCTCCATCTACAGTGGAGTCCAAAGTCACCTTTGTAGGATATGCCAGGCCATTGTAGAAGGTGTGGACAAGCAACCATTAGGGGGTCCATGATGGGGGCATGCCTCCAAATACGCCTTGTACCTTTCCCACCCTTCCGACAAGGATTCCCCCTCATTTTGGGTGAAGGAGGTAATCTGAGCTCTAAGATGGGTTGTCTTAAAAGTTGGAAAGAACTTGTCAAGAAAGGTTTGTTCCAGCTGAGCCCATGTAGTAATTGTATTTGCAGACACCGACTTCAACCAAGCCTTGGGTTTGCCAGTTAGAGATGACATGAACAACCTGAGACGAATAACATCAATTTCAGTACCTTGGATTCTGATGGTTTCATAATTCTCCAGGGTGTTCTCAATGTGCTCAGTTGGGTCCTCAGCAGGCAAACCACCAAATTGATTTTGTCTTATCATGGACAATAAGACCGGTGGTATGGTGAACTGGGTGGATGTAATTTCAGGCCTTGTAATTGCCGACTGCAAGCCTCTAGCTGTAGGTTACTCTGTTTCAACTCTTCTTTGCCTTTGTTCTCTTCTTAGAATGCGAAGGGTCCTTTCAATTTCTGGGTCAGCCTCAACAATGTTTTCACTGCTTCGAGTTCTTCGCATTCAAGGAAAAAGTAACTATAGACACTAAGGCAAACAGATCAAAGCACCAAAATAAAAGAAAAAAACAAATAAAAACAAATAAAAAAAAGTAAAACAGTAACTAAACTATTTTTTTATATATATAACTGGAATTAATCTAAATAGCAATAAGACGCATTCCCCGGCAACGGTGCCAAAAACTTAATGTGCCAAAACTGCAAGTGCACGGAGTTGTCGTCAAGTAATAAAATATCGATCCCACATGGACTGCTTTCAAGCTAATTAAATTAATTCAAGAAATAGAATTTGTTGTTGTGGTAGAAATAAAATAAATTAAGAACAATGTAATTGATAATTTTAATAATAGGAAAAGCTTCTAGGACCGGGTATACCACAATGATGCTCTGAAATCATAAATGACTACTCTCTTATTAACGAATGAATTCAATTGAAGGCAAGCTATCCAAAATTACTAGAAGTTCCCTCTCAGGATAC
Organism: Calophaca sinica; assembly: GCA_037113605.1. NCBI lineage: Eukaryota > Viridiplantae > Streptophyta > Magnoliopsida > Fabales > Fabaceae > Calophaca > Calophaca sinica. The sequence goes on from CM073730.1 coordinate 50,090,024, forward strand.
AGAAACCGTGCTTAAACGATACAACTCCTACTCTCGTGGTAATTGAAATCGAGTTAAACCTATTAAGAAATATGATAGCTTGTTTTACCTTCGAAGGACTAAAAACAAATCTCATGATTTTAATCTTAAGTTATGTTCTTATAGTTCCAATTACTAGGTTCACCTCTCAGTTCATCCCTAGGAATCTAGCACATATGAACACGTGGCCATCGAATTCATAAAAAATATTAACAATGATAAAAACGGAATCAAATTGCATTCATAGTAATAAGAGAGTCTAATAAATAATCATCCAAGAGACATCAAAAGGCATAGCCCCAAATCCTAGAACAAATAAAACTACTCTAACATAGTAGATAGAATAGAATCCATGGAGAAAGAATATACAAACCAGAAATTCATAGGTAAAAAAGGAAGAGATTGAATCCTATCATTCACCGTGCCTCCAAAATATCAAAGTTCAGACCCTAGGCAAGTGTTTAAAATGTCTATTTATAGTCTAGGTCAAAAAGGGGGTGAAAAAGAAGCTAAAATGGTGAAACAGCGCCCAGAAACGCGTCCCGAACGTTCCGCAGCACGATCGTGGCGTGAGGCACGACCAAGCCGTGCTTCTCTCTATTTCTCGCTATAGGTGCGCACAGTTCCGCCTCGAAGCACGGACGTGCTTCCTGGCATGGGCAGGCCGTGCTTCACCAAACTTTGCCATTTTTTGTGTTTTGACCTCCGAATTGATCCCAACGTCTGTCCAAGCAATTTTTCTCCTTTTTCTAAGGTTAAATACATTCCTTTAAGCACAAAAGAACCAACACCAAGTGCATTATTCAAATCAAACAAAATGCATAAATAAAATGAATTAAAATGGTTAAAAGACTAAAATGCAATGCAAAACTAGCACTAAACTATATGCTATTTCGAACACATCATAGGGCTGCAGGGAGTCGAGTGCAGTTGGCTAATAAGGGTTGCGAGGGTGGTCGGGTTTGGGCTTAGTGAAATTGGGCCCAACTTATCATTTTAATTATGTGGAGGAGGTGCGAACTTCTGTGTCACATGTGGAGGGACAGTGGGCCGCTCGAATACATGCCATCCCAGTATCAGAGGTGGATGCAATTCAATCAATTGGGGGGGTACGATTCGTGGAGCCAAGTTCCGGACTCAATTAGGCCTCGTTCTCTAAGTTATGGGCCGGTTTAACTTAACGACGATGGCCCCAATCTAGTCTCACGCGGGCTGCTCCCTCTATGCCATTGGCCTCCTCTCCTCCCCGTGTCCTCTTTGTCTTCTCTGGGGAGTGGTCATCTCGCAACGACTGCAGAAGGTGGTGGAGTCGCCGGGGGCGATGTATCATGGTGGAAGCAAGGTCGTAGGAAACAAGCTGGTTGGAGAGATAAACAGGGGTGCAATATTGAGACCAAGAGGAATGTTTTTTCTGCATCTTCTAGGCTTCAAATGCTCACCCCTGAGGTGGGGGAAAAGGAGGAAGATCAGAGGGAGGGTGCTGCTGGTCCTCGGGGGGTCATTCGTGAGGATTGGTAGTGGAGTAGGGCTGCTAATTGATAAGGGAGGTACTGGGTGCTCACTAGAACCTGGTGGCTCAGTGAAACGCTCATATGAGGAAGCGGACCACAGACTAGTGGGGGTGGAGGCAGCTATATCTCGGGACACAAGGCATACAAGTGTGCATCTGTTGGAAGGACTCAATTTGGTAGTGGATTTGGGCAATGTTGATTCTTTTTAGGTAGGGTCAATCTTGAAGATAAGAAAATGTCCAATATGGGTTCGAGGCTTGGAGTGGGTTTAAGGGAGGACTCAATGGCACATAGGTTCGCCGTGTTGGGGTCGTGTGACCGGAAGGGTAAGAAGGACACAGGAAAGGTTAATGTTGATCAATGATAGTGTGCTCAATGAATATTAGAGGGTTGGAGACGAGTCCGAAGAGGAATAAAATTCGGGAACTCGTTCGGGAATACAATTTGGATTTCATAGCGATTCAGGAAACAAAACTGGTGGAGGTACCGGATAGACTATGCCATCATTTGTGGGGAAACACGACTTATGATTGGCGCTTTAGTTTGACAGTTGGCACAAGTGGCGGACTGCTATCTATTTGGGACTCCTCCAAAGGTAAAATTATTTTCCACTTCTCTTGGTTTGGTTTTCTAGGTGTGTGTTTGGAATGGGGTGTGGATCGAAAAATGTGTGTTATGGTGAATGTGTATAGTAAATGTAACCTTGCCGATAAAAGGAGGTTATGGCAGGAGCTGGTGATGTCTAGGAGGGGTTTTAGGGGTGACCTGTGGTGTGTAGCTGGGGATTTCAACTCGGTCTATGTTGGGAGTGAGAGGAGGGGGACTAATATACTAGATGCCTCAGCTAATGGTGCTGAAATTTGGGGGTTTTTTTTCGGTTTATTGATGATATGGGATTGTGGGATCTTCCTCTACTGGGTAGGAGATTCACTTGGCTACAATCCAATGGGGCTGTGATGAGTAGGTTGGATCGTGTCTTACTCTCTGAGGAGTGGGTTGATACTTGGGGGGATGCTGCTTTGTGGGCGCTCGACCGTGATGTGTCAGACCACTGCCCCTTGTTACTCAGGTATTCTTCTGGCGGATGGGGCCCAAAGCCATTCATATTCAATAACCATTGGCTTTAGCACGGAGATTTTAAGAAGGTTGTTGAGAATAGCTAGTCATCACCTGCTCCTTCCGGGTGGATGGGGTTTGTACTTAAAAAGAACCTTAAAATCTTGAAGGGTGCCCTCAAACGGTGGAACAAGGATTCGTTCGGGGAGTTGGATCAAAAAATTCAGTTGTCGGTGGATAAGATAAGAGATCTTGATCTTAAGAGTGAAGGTGTGGGCCTAACCCCACTAGAGGTAGCTTGTAGGAAGACTGCTTTCTCTCAGCTATGGCAATTCCTGAAAAGCAAGGACAACCTCACTTTCCAGCGGTCGAGGGCAAGGTGGTTGAAGGAAGGGGATGCTAACTCTAGATATTTCCATGCGTGCCAAAAAGCCAGGGGTGCTAGAAATAAGATTACGACTATTCGGGGTGGTGATGGTTGGATTGAGGATGTCGCAGGTATCAGGGCGGAGGTGACACGCTACTTCTCCAGTCATTTCTCTGACGAGGAATGGGATCGCCCGCGATTGGATGGCATAGTCTTCCCGACCATTTCGATTGATCAGTCCACCTCCCTCAGGACCCCTTTTTCTCTCGAGGAGATTAAAGGGGTGGTGGCGGCTTCTGATGGGAATAAGAGTCCTGGGCCTGACGAATTTAACTCTGCCTTTGTTAAATATTTTTGGTATCTGATGAGAGATGAGGTGGGTAAACTATTTGAGGAGTTCTACTCATATGCTAGATTGCCGAGAAGCTTTTCCTCCTACTTCTTAACTCTTATTCCAAAGGTTCAATGCCCCCTCTCCTTAGATGAGTATGGGCCTATCTCTCTGCTTGGCTACTTGTATAAGTTGGTGGCTAAGGAACTGGAGTCGCGGTTGGGTAAGGTAATGGATACTCTTATTGCCTCGAATCAATATGCTTTTATTAAAGGGAGGAATTTGGTGGATGGGGTGGTGGTTGTTAATGAGGTGGTGGATTATGCGAGGAAAAGGGGAAAGAATGTATTATCTTTAAGGTGGAATTCGAGAAGGCATATGACTCAGTCAACTGGGGTTTCCTGGACTATATGTTACAACGGCTTGGTTTTGATGCTAGATGGAGAGCGTGGATCCGGGCTTGTGTTTTTTCTGGGAGTTTGTCTGTTCTAGTTAACGGGTTGCCCGACTGATGAGGTTAGCATTCAGAGGGGGCTGAAACAAGGGGATCCATTGGCCCCTTTTCTCTTTCTCCTGGTGGTTGAGGGGCTGGGAGGCCTCATGCGGTAGGCGGTCTCACAGCAGCTCTTTTCTAGATTTGCTTTGGGCGACTTTGACGTTAAGGTATCCCACCTACAGTATGCGAACGATACACTTGTTATAGGCGAGGCTAGCATTGATAATCTGTGGGCGATGAAGACAATCCTCAGATGCTTTAAGCTTGGTTCAGGCCTTAAGGTTAACTTCGCTAAGAGCTGTTTGGTGGGGGTAAATGTGGCTGACCCGTTCCTTTCCATGGCGGCAGATTTCCTTAACAATAAAACTGGGGTACTACCTTTCAAGTTTCTAGGTCTTCCGGTTGAGGCAAAACCTCGGCGTACTTCCACTTGGGAGCCTATGTTGGAGGTGCTGCGGAATAGACTTTCAGGGTGGTGACATAACAGCGTTAGTCTTGGAGGTAGGATTGTCCTTCTGAACTCGGTGCTTGCCAATATCCCTATCTTCTTTCTGTCCTATATGAGGATGACAGAAAAGGTCTGGAAGCAGGTGGTCAGGATTCTGAGGGAGTTTTTGTGGGAAGGGGCTTCGGGGGTTAAGAAGATTTCGTGGATGAATTGGTCTGATGTGTGTAAACCTAAGGCGAGGGGTGGCCTAGGTGTCAGGGACCTTAAGAGGGTTAATATTTCCTTGTTAGGTAAATGGCAGTGGAGACTTCTGGTGGAAGGGGAGTCCCTATGGAGAAGGGTATTGGTATCAAGGTATGGTGTGAATATGACTCGTCTGTCTTGCTTCAGTGACCCCTCTGCTACCACGGGGTCAGTTTCATGGAAGGATATCTGCAGGGTAGGGATTACTGCAGACCCGGGTGTGGATTGCTTTTCTGGGAGTGTTAGGAGGGTGGTTGGGGATGAAAGATCTACCTTGTTTTGGCATGATACCTGGCTGGGAGATGGGATGTTATCATTGGCTCACAGATTTCCTAGGTTACTTTCCATCGCAGCGGATCCAGAGGCGTAGGTGGCCGACTATGGTAGGTGGGAGGACGGGATTTGGGTGTGGGACATTCCTTGGAGGCGACGCTTCTTTGTGTGGGAGGAGGGTTTGTGGACGGTACTCAAATCAGCTCTTACACCCTTATCCCGATCAGCTGAACCAGATCGGTGGATCTGGACCAGACATCCTAGTGGTATGTTCTCTGTCTCCTCTGCCTATGGTTTTCTCTCTCAGTCATCCCCCCAGATTGTTCGACTTTCGGACCACGAAGTTCAGGTACTGAACAAGATTTGGAAGAGTTTTGCTTCATCCAAGGTATATGAGCAAGATTTGGAAGATTTGGAAGAGAATAATTAACAAGGACTTGCGAAATGAGGCATTTTCCTTTTTTTCTAAACAAAAAATGAGGCATTTTCTGATGTATTGCGGTTACAATAAAAATTGGACGTTGGAACCAACTACACCATCGAAGTAATAATAGTAGTATATGAGTTCTTTTTTGGTGACTACGACCACGCCCACACCCTCAATGCATGCATCTTGACTCTCTACTTTCCCTTTCAAATGACACGTAAAAAACATAATTGGTTGCCTGACTAACACGTAGGGACAAAAGAAAAAGATCCCTTACATACATGCCGAAAAAAGGGGAAAAGACGAAAACAACTGGCCGTTATAGAGAGCATAATTATTCAGCAGATTGTTGATAAAGGGAAACAGAGGATAGAAATGGAAATCCAAGAAGTTGCATGGAATGCGAAACTCGTATATCAAGGACGCAGTGCGAGGACGCTTGGCGTGAGATCGCGGTTATGCCGCCTTTTCTCCTGCTGTGCTTGCATTACATAATTTTAATATTTTTTAAGGGTACATGATTTTGATATTCACATAAGATATTTTATATTTATCCACCAAAAAAAAAATATAAGATATTTTATATTTTCCAAATAAAATACAATAAGGTATAATGAATAATTATGAAACTTTTTCTTCCTTTCCTTATAAAAAAATTAATGAATAATCTTTATTAAAAAAAAAACTAATGAATAATTATGAAGGTTAACAACATACTTACTTCCATTTCGTCAACAAAAACATACTTATTTCCATACTTTAAATATTTTAAACAAAATATAACCATCTGTTTTTTAAACAATTTAATGTTAAACATATTTAAATAATTTGAAATTATCATCTTCAATAGAAAAAACAAAGATAACAATAAGTGGTGCCTACATAGGATAAATATCTATTTATATCTATAATTAAGGGGAAAAAAGTTATATCCGTATGAATAATGCTCAAATTACACATCAATTATGCTTGTTTTATTTAAATAGGACATGTTTAATTTCTTTTTGATGGTTTTTTTTTGTTACAAACAAAATAAACCAATGATTTAATACTAAAAAAAGTATAAAAATAGATAAAAGAAAGAACATTCGTATATATACATATATATATATATATATATAGTTGCACGCTGAATTTTAAATATATTAAACATTTATAGGTATATACAATCGTATAATTAATATTCATTTATATTTTAAAAGACATATATATTCTATATTAAAATAAAAAATTTAATGTAAATATTGAATAATTTTTAAATTATATGAAATTTTTTTCACTCAATTCATTTAATAAAAAACTTTCATTCCAACAACGGTTGTGTACATCAAATTATAAGCATTTAAAAATAAATTATTAAACCAATTGTTTTAGAAGACTTGAGTAAATGAATCACTTTGTGTATATGCCATTGCCAACGCCCCACCCACACACGTCCCTCGCGTCTTTGTTTTGGATCTTGTCTTTATTAGTGTCACTCTAGCTAACGTTGTAGAAAAGTAAAGACAAAGCAAGAACAACGACATGCATAAATTCTGCTACCGTCTAAACAAAGTTGCATGTCCTTTTCCGAATTCTGAAAGGGTATTTCAATGGGTAGTGATAAATGGAATTGTTGTGCATTGAGCGGTTCAAAAGCATCTTCTTCCATGAAGCTCTCGTTGTTCATGGTGCCTCTCATCCTGGTTGCGGTTGCGGGGCTGGCTTGTTTCTTTACTGAGTCCTTCCTTTTGGAGCTCTGTTACTCCATCTTCGTTGATTGATGAGAAAGAGAGAGAAGGGGTTGTGGAATTGAGATCTGATGACGGTGCCTTGAATCACTTCTCTTCACCCCCACTTCCTGTTCAGGCCATACAAACGCTTCAACAATCTGTAAGAAGACCTCAGTTTTTTTACTATTTCTCTGCTTTGGTCATTTTTATTCTTATTTTAAGGTTTTATTTATTCTCTTTATTGAAAAATATAATTTGATACTATTTTTAATTTTAATTTCTTAACATTCATTCAATGAATAAAACTTCCCACTTGATTTTTCAATGAATAAAACTTCTGCTACCCGAAAAAGAGTTTGAGTCTCTAACCTTTTTCTTGATTTGCTGCATCCAAATGTGGGAATTCTCGAGCGCATGCACTCCCCCCCCCCCCTCTTTTTTTTTAAATTTCCTGTGGTATTTAATAATTTGTCACGCTTTTCTTCCTTTTTGCGAAGACATTTGTTACCCCTTTTTGGTACTTATTTTGAATTGTTTCTTATATGGTAATAGTATTGTTATAAAAAACCGAACCAGGCATCAAATTGGAAAGACTTTCGTATCATAATTCAATGATTTAAACCGCTCAAACCAAGAAAAACCAGAATCGAACCGCTAACTAATAGAATTGTTTCTAACCGTTCGGTCCTGTTTTTAAAAAACCTGCTACGGCAACCAACAAATCCAATGGGCTCTTAGTTTTCTTGTCTTATTTGCTTATTTCGCCTTACCGTGGCAATTGACAATGTTGGTTTGCATAAAGATTCTCTCACAACTTTTCCGGGAATTGGAGGCGTGAGACAGGAAAAAAAGTGACGAGTAATAAAATATAGGCTAAATTATAGTTTTGGTCCCCTCTATTTTGACAATTTACGATTTTAGTCCCCTCATTTCTAAATTCGGATATTTGGTCCCCTAATTTTAAAAAATTCAGACATTTTGCTTAACTGGGAACTTGACTCTCAATTTTGATGATGTGGAGCTAATGTGGACTTCATTAATCTAACGTAGAGCTCATTAATCCAAGTGAAAACTGCACTAGTGCACGAAATGGATAATAATTGGGGATTTTACACCGGTTATGTATATAACCGGTGTAAAATGTAACGCGGGGGCATTTTTAAAATTTTTGCATCAACTTTTACACCAGTAATATACACAACCGGTGTAAAAAATGATGCGGTGGATATTAGCAGTTACCGCGTAACATTTTAAATCGGTTGTACTTATAACCGGTGTAAATTGTTTAGGATTTCACACCGGTTATATGTACAACCGATGTGAAATATTAATTTTACACCAGTTAAAATTGTAACCGGTATTAAAACCCTTTTATATATTCGCGCCATTTCATAGAGATTCACTTTCTCTCTTCTTCCAAAACCCTCAGTCTCTGCGAAAACGACCGACACCACCATTTTCACTCTCTGTCACGACGAACCTCCACCTTCCTCAGGCTGCCATTATGTTTTCCATTCGTCAATCCCCGGTAAAGCTTTGTTTCTCTTTTTTTTGGTCTAATGCTCGTTCTTCTTCCTCGTTTTCATTGTCCTTCTTTACCTCACTGTCTTTCTCGCAGTGCCATGAAGGAGCTCGTGACTTTCACCTCCTTCTCTCATTTCTATTGCCACCGTTAATTAGTGCATATTTGGCAGATATTGCTAAGTTTCTGGGTATTATGATCCGCTGTCGCGCACGGATCAAAATAATTAAAATAAGAATGTAGTAACAAGGCAGTTAACCTTGGTCGTCTCATAAGGATCTCTAATTGTTGGGAATTTGACTCTTCAAATTCTCTTCCCCAGAAATTGCACTTGTGGAAAATTGGAAAAACAAAATAGAGAAATAATAACAACAAAAAAATTTAACGTGGAAAACTCCCAAACCAGGAGAAAAACTACCAGCACCAGAGAAAAATCCACTATGTAGAAAATTATTACAACTACACAATTTTCTCTCTCAGACTCTCAAGACACCCACAAAGCTTCCCCACTAGCAAAACTTATTCCTCACACCTCTCCTTTTACAAGAAATATTCCTAATTCTGATGTGGAGGCTCAGCCCAAGCTGCAACCATAGAGCATACTAAGAATTCTATTAAATTCTAAAACAAAGAGAGGAATTTATCTAGAGACAAAAGTTGCTAGATAAGCTTTTGAATGATGTACATAAAACCAAGGCCCAAGCCTCCTTTTATAACAAAGAGGTTCACTCCTCTTTACTATTTTAATCGATGTGGGACTAAAAGTCCCAACACCAACAATCTCCACTTTGTGACTTTGTGGTCTCACAACGCTCCACCTTGATGAAGATTCCCATAGCTTTCGCTATCACTGCAACGCAGTCATGCTCCACCATAAAAGCATAATCACTCAGAACTAGCCATCCCAAGCATTTAAACTCGGCACATGTCAAAATATAACCTTGCTGAAAAAAACTATGGTGCAACTCCCATATTTGACTCTCATGGAAGTGCCATCGACATAAATTTCACCACACACCCTGCATCGTGTGCAAAATGTGGTCCCGCTAACATTTAATATCCTTTATCATGACAACTTTGGGACCCATGCCATAAGGATATACATGTCCTTCTTTCAAAAGACATCAAGATCAGAGATAATGTTAGCCTCATTATCAACATCTCTACTTGCTGACACAGAGCTTTTTGCTGAACCTGTTCTACCTTTACAATTCTTCTTGATGTGGCCAGACTGCCCACATCGCCAACAGACATTCTTTATGGAGTTCTTCTTCTTCCAGTCACAAGCTACCAATGCAGAACTTTCATGTGGATTGTTACTCCCACCAAGTCTCCTCTATTCAGAAAGAAGCTTACTAGTAACCTCCGAGAAAATTATTTTCTCCTTACCATGCCCATGAATCACTACAAGAAATCGCGGGATTACCGACGGCCAAAAGCCGTCGGTAATCCACAAATGCCGTCGGTAATCCACAAATTCCGAAGGATTACCGATGGGCTAATATCTGTCGGTAAAACGCGCATCGCAAATGCGTACCAACGGCTTTGCCCCGTTGTTATAATCGTTCGGTAATTTCCGACGGCTTTAACCCGTCAGTATAATCGTTCGGTAAGTTCCGACGGCTATGGCCTGTCGGTATAATCGTTCAGTATGTTCCGACGGCTTTAACCCGTCGGTAATGCCGAGTCTACAACAATTGACATTTTCGACGGCCATGACCGTCGGTAAAGCCGAACTTTATTTTTTTTTTGAATTGAAAATTGTTTAAATTTTTATTAAAAAAATTATTTAATTTTTTAAATTATTTAATTTTAATTTCTGTAATCAATTTAATTTATTTATCCATTTAATTAACGATTACTAGTTATTACATTTAATTATTAATTTATTCCTGTATTTAAAAATGCAATGCGATAACGTAAACTATAAAACAAATTTAAAAAAAGAAACGTAACAAATAAATAAAAAAATTCGATTTAACAAAGCAAGAATAAAAAGATTTCCGGAAATATAAAAAAATATCGATACAAACATAACTAATAGTCCTGATAGTCCTGATCATGATCACCATCTGCATCATCGACATGATCACCAGCACTATGAGGCGGAGGCGGTGGAGGAGGCAGCTCACGAGCTAGCAAATGGTACAGATCCTCCTGTCGCTGCAACACCTGAGCCAACATGGCAGCCGTCCGGCGGGCCTCCTCCTGTTGCTGGGCCGCGATCCGCTGCTGCTCGGCCGCCAACCGTTGCTGCTCGGCCATGGCCCGCTTCAACTCTGCTATCTCCCGCTCATCCGCGGCAGCACCACTGCTGGACGACTCTCCAATGGAGAGGCAGCGGGCCCCTTTCTTGTAGTTGCTGGCAAGGTCGCCAGCACGGTATAGGCGACCCTTCTTCTTGCCGCCAACAACATCTGCCCAAACCATCAGCGGTGCAGCTGGAACCTCTGGGCTCTGAGACGGGGAACATGACGATGTCTGAGATCTAACCTGAGACATCCTCGCCTCAAACTCCTCCTGTCAAACATAAACAAATTAGTCAATTTTTATTGTAATAAAACAATATAAACATTGTTAAAAAACTATTCATTATGTTTTATAATTACCTGCGTCCGCCTCGACCGCTCATCTACAAAATCACCGGTACCTTTCCTAATATGAGTTGCACGATGGAGCTCGTGCAACTGAACCTCCCTTTTCAACCGCTGAGACTGTAATTATTAATAAAAAAAGCTTAACTAAATAATAATAATAATAATAATAATAATAATAATAATAATAATAATAATAATAATATAAAATGTACAAGTCGAGCTGCGTGCTGCGCCTGACTGACCGAACCTCCAGTATGCAAGCTCCCACCCTTTTCAGAGGCTCTATTCTTATTCGCCTTCGCACATCGCCTTGAACTCGGGGAGTTCCAAGGCGCTGCATTCCGCCGCGAGCTCATCTCCTATCCAAGTGGGCTGCCCATTAAGGCGGGCATCTCTAAGCATATCGGATAGGCGGTGGGAAGCCTTCATATGGAAGTTCTTCTTGATCCGCTCCTCCGCTTTTCCTTCCAAGAAACCTCTCCGTATGAATATAATAACGTTATTAAAAATAATTGAAATTCATGAAATAAAAAATAATACGCAACAAAAAAAAACAATTTACTCAAAGAATTGAACATGTGCCTCCGCTCATCCACCGTCAGCGTCCCAGTGGGCTAATAGTGGTAATTTTGCTCAATTACTTCTGTGATAGCCTTCGCAGCTGGCTTTGACGAAAGGAACCTAAACAATAACAACATACCAAACAAGTTAAAAAAATATAGGTTAAATTGTAATTTTTGTCCCTTATCTTTTTTTTTTTAGTTTTCATTTAAGTCCATTAAGTTACAAAAATTACTTCAATTTCGTCCTTTCTTTTTAATTATTCTTTTTTGTCTTAGACGAAATACCATCTTACACGTGGCAGTTTGTTTTATTTTATTTTTCTGCCACGTGTCAGATGGTGATTCGTGTAAGAAAAAATGAATAATTAAACAGAAAAGATGAAATTGACGTGATTTTTGAAGTTTAAGAGACTTAAATGAAAACTAAAAAAAGATAAGGGACGAAATTGAAAACTAAAAAAAGATAAGGGGCAAAAATGTGTATTCAACCTACATACTCACCCTCTACCAACTGACCTGATAGCAACTCGGCCATCATGCAGCATCTGAATATCATCAACGACCTCCTGCTCATCCTGCTGCTGCTCAACCTCCTCGTCCTGAACCCCGGCCTGATCGGTGTCCGCCCGCACTATACTCCCGATCGGACACATGAGTGTCGCACCGTCTCGGACACAAAATGAGAGGAAGAAGCGGCAAGTGTCTCATCGAACCCTGGGAGGGCATCATGTAAATGGGTGTCGATGCGTAAGGTCCCTGTATCTTTGTGTAGGTGCCGAATGTGACGTAGGCTGCGTAGGGGCCGAACTCGCTGGAGCCTGTGTAGGCGAAGATGTATGCGGACGCTGTGTGGATGACAACATCGCATAGCCAGCATCATCAATCCTAATAATGTTCGGCCTCCGACGACGAGGGGGGTCGACAGCGATGCCCTTCCCCTTCCGTTGACCACTACTGGGTGGTCGGTGGGTCAGAGCCTGAACCTCCTGATGCCATATATGTCTATAGAGCAATTCAATAATAACAGTCATGAGATATTATATTTAAACATAACAATATTAAAAATGAATTCCAAAAAATAAACAAGTTATATGAAAATAACTGACAAAATAAAATATGTTGTTAGACATTAAATTCTCTAATTGTAAAAAGTTAAACAAATTTATTCTGCCCACTCTGCCTTGCATCGCCTTCAGATCTTGATGGTTACGCCACTTCTTCATTTAATTCCTCATCTCCATTTACATCTTCATATGTGATTGGATCGTCACGTAGTCGAGAAATGGGTTCAACTTCGCTTACTACGCTGACATGAGACATCTCATCCACTTGATAAGCCACTTCTTCCCCGTGGATCATCCGCTTCAATGCGACCCTTGGTTTTGTCTTTATTGCAACACACCAACCTTGTTTGTCCCTTCGAGTTGACGGATAAGGGACATAATACACCTGTCTTACATGTTGTGCCATGGTAAACGGATCAAACATTTGGTATCTTACGCTCATGCATATGTCAACAAAGATATATTTGCGATCCATTCTTGTGCCTCTACTTGACTGATCAAACCAATTACAATAAAATAACACTATTCTTTTAGTATAGTCTAAAGTATTGTCACGCCTTGACTCATATATATGTTGAATCATGCCGTAGAAGTCGCCTTCACCTCCATCTGTGGCACCTTTTACATAAACTCCGCCGTTAACTGCTTTTTCCCTCTGCTTTTGACCTGGTTTGAAATTTGTAATCACATTTCTGAAATCGTGTGCCATTCTTTTACACGTGATTTAGGACCATGAGATAAATTTCTCAAGTGTTCGATTATGGGCGATTCGACTCGCTATACACCGCTGCATACACATGCACAAGTGATTTATGGTTCCTTTTGCAAACAATCTTTTGTATTTTCAAACAACAAATAGTTGAAATAGGACTAAAAATACATACCTGGCTCATAAACCACGTTGGAAAATATTCATGAATATAAGCGTAAGAGTCTTGTTCGCCTTGTGGGCTTAGTTAACAAGAATGCCCTCAACAATTGTCATTATCAAACAAATGATCATGAATAGTTGTGGACTAAAGAAATTGAAAGTGGTCAAAATGATACATACGTAAGATATGGTGATATTTCTAAGACAGCTTGATCAACACGTGAACGCGTGTCGACTTCCAATCTTCTCCGTTAACCAGGGCTTCACTCTTTCCAAAGATGACGACTGAAGGCAAAACATCGATAAGGCCAATGGTGTCTTTCACTTTCAATTTCTATTTCATTCCTATTATTTGTTGGCATCACAAGATGAAGTTCGTAAAATAATGGGAACATAAATGAATTGTCTCACGGTGTAAGTAAGTTGCACAAATAGATCCTTCAACCCTGGCCTTATTTTTCACCGACCGTTTTGAGTCACCCATAAATCTACAGAATAACAAGGTTGGTGATCAACATTTCAGCATTTAACCCGAGGCAATGAATAATTATTTTAAAGAATATTTGATTATATTACCTTTAGAATGGATACATCCATCTGTATTAAACCGGTCCACCAAGCCTAGCTTCATGTGCAAGATGCACTGGGAGATGTTCCATAGAGTCAAAGAAACCAGGGGGAAATATTCTCTCAAACTTACAAAGAATGACTGGTATGTTCTGCTCCATCTTGATAAGATCATCCTCTCTCAATGTTGCAGAACACAAATCTTTAAAAAATTGGCTGAGTTCTGTAAGTGGATTTAAAATATTTGAGGTAGGGAACTAAATGCAATAGGAAGTAAACACTCCATGAATACATGACAATCATGGCTTTTCATCCCAATCATTGTTCCTTTGTTCACATCAGCACATCTTGCCAAATTAGAAGAAAAACCGTCTGGCATTCGAAGTTCTTTTATCCACCGACAGACTGACCTAGCTTCCTCAACAGTTAAAGAGTAATAGGCTTTGGGTTTCAGGGTTTTCCCATTCGACTGAGTCGTCAAATGCAAGTCCTTTCACTTATAGTAAAGTGGTAAGTCCAGTCTGGCCTTATCATTGTCTTTCGTTCTTCCTCTAATGTTCATCACTGTGAGAAAAACATTGTCAAAAAAGTTCTTCTCAATGTGCATAACATTAAGGTTGTGTCTCAATAAATTATCTTTCCAATACGGCAAATCCCAAAAAATACTTCTTTTAGTCCAATTGTGCCATTGTCCATATCCTTCAAATCGATCCAATTCACCAAAATCTGTGATTTTTGGCAGATCCATAACTCTGGTAAAAATCTGTTCGGATGTCAACCTCGGGGGCGGGCCAGCTAATTTAACTTCCCCCATCTTGAAGGCGTTCTTATTCCGTCTAAATGGATGATCTGCTGGTAAAAACCTGCGATGTGAGTCAAACCAAGAACTCTTCCCCCCAAATTTCAAGGTAAAAGCCTTTGTATGCTCTATGCAATGGGGACATGCCATTTTACCATGAGTACCCCAACCAGACAACATGCCATATGCAGGGAAGTCATTAATGGTCCACATAAGAGTTGCCCTCATTGTAAAGTTCTTCTTTCGTGCAATATCATAAGTCACAGCGCCATTCCACAACCTTTTGAGATCATCAATGAGAGGCTGTAAGTAGATGTCAATACCATCTGTTGGATTATCTGGACCCGGTATAATACAAGTCAAGAACATATAGGGCTTAGACATGCACATATCAGGAGGAAGATTGTATGGGGTAACAATAATCGCCAAAGAAGAATAAGATTTCGCCGTTGATTGAACATATGGGGTAATACCATCGAGCATAAGCCAAGTCGTACATTACGTGGATCTCGCTGCAAATTCGGATTCACACGATCAAAGTGCTTCCAAGCTTCACCATCACATGGATATCACAACATACCTGAAGTGCTTTTATTCTCATAGTGCCAAGTCATTTTGTCTGCAAATGCGTGTTGACGCAAACATTCTCTCGCAGCCTTGGAATAATTGGCAAATAAAACATTGCCTTCCGTGGAATCGGTTTTTGTCTACCCTTCCCATTATCGTATGTGACATATACCTTGGCTCACCACAAAATTTGCATTCAACCAAATAAGGCTTATCGTTTTTACCAAATTCATTGTCGTAATATAACATACACCCTCTCACACAACAATCAATCCTTTTAGATTCCAACCCCAATTTGGACACTAAGCTTTTAGCCTCGTAATAACTTTTTGACAAACCATCTCTGATAGGTGACGAGTCCAACATCATCTTCGTTACGAGATCCAAGCACACATCTGTAGCACCACAGTTGGACTTGAGAGCTAAAAGTCTCACACACATTGATAACTTAGAGTCGGCAGAACCTTCAAACAACGGCTTATTTGTTTCTAACAAGAGATTATAAAATCTTTGTGCAGTCTCATTTGGAAGTTCATCTGTGTCATCATACTGTGGCTCCTCGAATGATACGTTGACCCCCAAGGCATCACAAACCATATCTTGCATCAATTCAATCTGCTCACCATATCCCGTATCTACGCAATTGCTTGAAGCACCTGTGCAATTATCGCCAACCCCTAATTCAACCCGAGGTAACTCTTCACCATGTCTAGTCCAAATCCAGTAATTAGGCATAAATCCAACTCTCTGCAGGTGCAGCATGACCTCACCTGGGCTCTTGATCTTTCTGCAATCGCATTTAAGGCACGGACATCTAATCCCTCCATTAATTTCGAAATCTTCGTGTGCCATTGCGACTTGAACGAAGTGATCAATCCCATCGCAAAAAGATTGTTTCAAACCCCCTCTTCCCGGATACAACCTATCGTACATCCAACTACGATTCGAAGGAAAAAATTCCATCTTCTGCATGTCAAAAAAAATGACAATTTCAGCAGCACGACATTCTTACAACCGCTCTCTTTCTTTAAATGGTATGACCCTATCCCATTCGAGGAAAAACTTTTTCAGAACTCGTATAATAGTCATTTCCTAATTCTCATATCTTATACTTGACAAAATTTCGGCAGCATTTCCCATTGGTCTCTGAGTACACAAAATGATCGCAGTTAGGAACAAGGCAATCAAGTATGCACCCAGAGAACAAAAGGAAATGAATCTAACCGAAATTTCATCAAATATCAAGATACGAGAATCAAGCAACAACTATTATACATGTAAAGAAAAAGTTTTTTTCCAAACTATCCGACTTGGACAATTCAAGGTTCAATATACAATGAACACGTGGTATCTAAAAGAGTACACACACTCAATAATATATTGAACCTCAAACGGGAAGCTAAGGCTTTTCTCCGATACTAATAACAACAATCAAACATCCATTTCATCAATAATTAAAAAGTAACATGTTGAAAGTTGACATCCTCTTAAAGGATAGAATTAAACAAGCGTAAGTGGCAAGGAAGCATAAATCCTTTTAACAATTTTTGTTTTCATAGTGGTTTGGCTTGGTATATGCCATGCAATTAGAGCTCCTATATGGCCACATCTACCATACATCCTAATCCATTAATTGGCCAAAAAGCAATCATTTTCTGCTTCATAGTTAGATAGTATAACATTTAGGTCTAAATTCATTGTTCTATATCTTCATAAGCATGCATATAATGAGTAAGTGAGTGAGTGAGTTAAAAAACTAGCCTAGCACCAGAATCTACTACATTAACCAAGGCAGTACTAGTGAAGGGCAAGGCAAGTGGTCATAGACAATAGGGTATGTGCTTCCCCTAATCTAAATTTTATCACAAACCTAGCTGAGGCTAGTGGTTTTCCCTGGCCTTGCATGGGATGTGCTTCCCCTAATCTAAATTTGTATCTATCAAAAAAAGGGCAAGTGGTCCTATTTATATGTTGTAGTACTGACTTTAACCAAATATGAGTATGGAAGCAAGTACAATTCTTGCTTTAATTTCCCTTTTAGTCACAGGTCCCGCCTCCTAAGGATTCTAGAGGACCAGACTTACATTTTTTGTGCCAAAGGAAGAATGAAAATTTCAATTCAGGGTACACTTTCCTTCTATTTTAAATGGTGGGGGCTGGCTGAATAAGTTCCAAGCTAATGGAGGGAGACAGAACAAAACGTATTCTTATTCCATTCTTTACCTCAAAAAACAGTCCCATGTAAGCATATTCCTGCAGTTTTTTTGTTTACTTTTTTTAGTATTTCACAGTGCTCTAGTTAATGGAACCTTTTTTTATAAGTTATTCATTTATAACTAAATTTCACAAAATTTTAATTTCACAAAATTGCAATTTTTTATAAGAATTTTGTGTTTTTTTATGTTGATCTATATTTTTTTGTGTTTTTCCCACGAGGATTTTGTTATGTTGAATTTAGATATGGGGAGAAGCGTAAGAGGTAGAGTGTTGAATGATTGGATGTGTCCAAAGTGCAGAGGCATTTGCAACTACGCTTCTGCATGTAAGTTGTGTGTGTGTGTTTAGAGTTTGGTGTTGTGGTTTTCATTTTGCACCATTTTTGTGTGTTAGTTTTGAAAGAGTGACCTTGTAGGAAAAAAAGAGGTCAACCACCTACTGGTGCATATTTCTATCATTAAGTTATATAGTTCTTCATTACATTTGTTATATTTTTCGGAAAAAGAGACAGACAGAACAAGAAAAGAAGGTACAGTAACATTATTGAAATCATATAATAATATAATACATTGTTTCTCAAAAGTGCATGAAAAGGAAATTTAAGTAATATATTTTTAAAAAAATAAGTAAATAATAAGAAATTGTCACATTCAGAAATGAGGATTCAAATATAATATATAAGAATTGATAAATCCCTCAAAAAAAATTGATAGATAACAGTGCACTTAATTTCAATTTTATAAAACATTGTAAATTTTTTTAATTATTTAAAAAAATGCATCTCTATTTAATTTTTTTGGATATAAAAATATATCTCTATTTAATTCCTTTAAACATAATTCCTTTTCATAAGTCCGGGTGTGGTTGTCTTTTGCAGTTACATTTTTTTAGGCCTGCTCGCTGTAATTTGTTACTCTTAGGTTTATTCTTGATGACAAAGTAATAAGAAAATCGGCCGCTCAGTATTTTCGTGAGAAATACAGGATTGAGTTAAAGTATCCAGCTCTTCCTGCTCTCCAAACCGAAAGCGACACCAAACCCTTTATTTGCCTATGGAGGTTTTTCTCTTTCTTTGTATGTATATTATGCACATAACATTTTGTTACTTATGTAGACCTCAGCTTTATTTGGGATAGGAAAATGAAAGAGAAGTTCTTAGCACATGCATCTTTCAGGAGTAACCCTGCCCTTCAAAGCCTTGTGTAAACCAGACTGAATCAACACATCCTTGACTTGTATTTGCCACAAGCCAAAGTTGATCTTTCCGTTAAATTTCTCTACATCAAATCTGACTGCATTTGAAACTCTACTTCCCGACACCCTCTTTGGCAGAACCTGTGCTCTTGATACCACTTGTTGGGAATTTGACTCTTAAAATTCTCTTCCCCAGAAACTGCACTTGTGGAAAATTGGAAAAACAAAATAGAGAAATAATAACAACACAAAAATTTAAAGTGGAAAACTCCCAAACCAGGAGAAAAACCACCAAAGACTGTAGAGAAAACTCCACTATGTAGAAAATTATTACAACTACACAATTTTCTCTCTGCACCCCCGGACATCCACAAAGCTTCCCCACTAGCAAAACTTATTCCTCACACCTCTCCTTTTACAAGAAATATTCCTAATAAATTCTTTTTCTGATGTGGAGGTTCAGCCCAAGCTGCAACCACAGAGCATACTAAGAATTCTATTAAATTCTAAAACAAAGAGAGGAATTTATCTAGAGACAAAAGTTGCTAGACAAGCTTTTGAATGGCGTACATAAAACCAAGGCCCAAGCCTCCTTTTATAACAAAGAGGTTCACTCCTCTTTACTATTTTACCCGATGTGGGACTAAAAGTCCCAACACCAACAATTTTGGTATCAGAGCCGTGGTTCGGCCTGATGGGGGAGCGAGAGTGGATCCTGCTGGTTCTCAAATGTGGGAGACTCACACTTGGGGGGAGATTGTTAGAATTCAAGTGTGAGTGATTAGTCCCACATTGGCTAGGATTGGGCTAAGTGAAGGATATATAAGAGAGGTGACCCATATACCCAATGCCTTAAGGTTTTGGGTGGAGATGTGGTGTCTGAGTCTCTTAGTGGTCATGGTCCTTAGCCAGCTGTTGCTCTCAGGTGCTCCCTGGACTCCCCAACACTAATTAACAATGACCAATAGCAAGAACACGCAAAGAACGGAATGGGGGGTTGTTTCGTGAAAACAATTTTAATTAATAACAAAAATCACTTGATAACAACAACTAATCCATTGGTCACAGGAACTTTCACTTCGGATCTATCACAGGTTCAAAAGATTATTCTAATTCGTGTTCTAATCTTGTTTGATCACAGAATTAACCAATCAAGCGGGTGATTAATCCTATACGAATTCCTACTGGATTAAGCATCACAGAATTCAATTAATTATAAATAAGGAACACGCGTTACAAACATATAATCAATTTAACAACCGAATTCATCAAACCTATAACTAAGCGTCATAGACCCTATTGATCTCTATTCAAACTAAACCAAAACAAGCGTTAAGTTTTATTCCAATAGTCTCAAATCAGAGAGAAAAACCGAAATTATATGATTAAGCATCAATATGTAAAACAATTTTGCAAACAGAAATTAGAAGAGATGAAGGATCAAGAGAGAAAGAAGTAGAACACAAAAACGAAATTAATATTAATAACCAACCTCAAGATCCTCTATGAAATACTTAACCAGTGAATTGATCGAAAAGAATTAGCCTTCCATTGAAGGTTTCATCACAAAACGAAAATTAAGAAAGCAAGAAGAGGTCTCGAAATAAAACAAAGGCTGAAATTTGCCAAAAACGGCTCAAGATTCTAAATGTAATGATAATCCCCGACCTATGACTCTAACTAACGAATTTATAATGTCTCCTAGGTTTAACCTAACTAATCAGATGTTAAGACCAAAGAGAAGGGCCCAAAAGGGTTTAATTAGCCCAATAACAACTAATTATATGAGTGAATGGTCCAAAACCCACAGTGCAACTCTCCAGCCTCAGTAAAGTGGATTTTCAACCTTCAAAAACGGTAGAACTGGGCTTCGGTGCCAACATAAGAATTGTAGCTCTGCTTCTTAGCTATCCAACGCCACAAAGATCACTGAAATCGGACAAGTATAGCCCAAGTTATGGCCTATAGAAACGACATGGGTCAGGATGTAACAAAATCCGAAAATTAGCAAAAATTCCACTAAAGCCTAATCAAGACTCAAAGATATAAAACCATGTTAAAAAGTAGTTGTTGGGCAAAACACACAATTAAGAACACCAAGTGCAAAGCTATAAAAGATGCATTAAAATGCATTGATCAAATTCCCCCACACTTAAGCTTTTGCACTCCGAGCAAAACTCATGGTCAAAACAAAGCAAAGATGCATTTCCAATGAATCCCAAGGATGCATAGTGGTAAGCAAAATGCTCATTCAAGGTTTCAAGGACTCATGGCAATCATGAACAAAATATTATTACCTTCAAAGCAAACAAGAGGATAAAATAACCAAGGAATGCATCAAAAGTGATAGAATCCTCACAGAAAAATATTTCTCTCAAACTCTCAAGTGTCTAGGCTAATGTTTACACTCAAATCACATCATGAAAGCTAGCACTACCATAGGCTTGACAAGACTCTAACATCCACACTTGAAACACATGCACACAAAGATCAAAAGGTCTTTATTAAGGTTATAATGGGGCTAAGGTCAAGGTGGGATAATTGAAAGGGTAACTAGGCTATAAAATCAAAGAGGATAGAGGAGCAATGAAAAACAATTGCCAAATAATCATGGGGGGCAATTCAACAAAATTTCAATCCATTTTTCCATTTTCACACTTTTTTTTAACCAAATGTTGTGCCCCACTATTTTATTTTATTTTTTTATTTTTTTTCACTTGCCAAATTCCCAATGAAGCACAACATTAGATATTCTATCACAACCACATTCTTGAGCCCCCCACACTTATGCAATATTTATTATTAAGATAATTCCAAAACAACAAAGCTCCTTTATCCCCTAAGATTGGGTCATATCATGATTTTCCACTTTTAGGCTTGTAATGAGCTATATAACAAAGAATGAGATAAATAGGCTCAAAGGGGCTAAACAAAGGGATAATTGCAAGGTAGGCTTATTTGGCTAGTGGCTAAAAAGAACAAAAATTGCCTAGATCATTTCAATGCATGCATGTGAACAAGAGTTTCAACAAGAGTCAAGTCAAGTTTTAGAGTAACCAACAATCATGAGTAACATCACACAAGAAAGAAAGAGAATGGGAAAATGTATTTCATCCATTATAAGGCCCAAATCTCACCAACGACAATGATCTATCACAAATGATGCACAATTTAGTATTCAAATCCAACTTATCATACTAAGAATGCAAGGAAGTCATCCATGTCATGCCACAAGATCTATAGTCCTTGAATAGTAAAATCACTCCCTACTCATACAAACCAAGAAATCCAATGAAAATGCATACACAAATATTTTTTTATTTTTTATTTTTAATAACAAAAACTCAAAACAAAAACAAAAACAAAAACAAAAACAAAACTACTATGCTAAAAGATCTCCCCCACACTTAAATCACACATTGTCCTCAATGTAAGCAACAAGTATAAAATAAGAGTAAGGAGTAAGGAAAGAAAACTCCCTCTTCAAGGTGGTTTTTTCAGGTGAGGCTCTTCTACAGTCTCCTCTTCCAGTGCGAGGCTCTCATGGTAAAGCTTGAGGGAGTGTCCATTGACTTTAAAGACTTTATTGGTGGCTTCACTTTTTATTCCCATTGCACCATAAGGAACAGTGTTAATAGCAGTAAAAGGGCTAGTCCACTTGGATCGAAGCTTACCCGCCATGATTTTAAGGCGAGAATGGAACACATGGAAGTGTTTGATTTTCTTCTTCTTCTTCACAACTTTCAAAATCAAGGGATTAAGTCCTCTTTGTGGTTGATCAATGGAGGGAAGCATCCTGGTGGATGGCGTTACATCAGAAGCTTGCAGTGTAGCAACATCATTTGTAACATTAACAGGCATAACCATGCAATTTGTAACATCAGAATGAGTATCTTCAACTAAGTCAGCAA